>JAIXHY010000014.1:1470607-2070607 GCA_020449905.1 Globodera pallida
GGATTGGCCGTTTTTCTGATCAACGCGGAAATGTTGGAGTCGCGTTATCTGATCGGCGTGAAGAACACTTTTGAGAAGCAATACGGCTACTCCTTCTTTTTGGCCTGCTTTGGCATGAGTGTGATGCTGTTCGCATTGATGTAAAAGGCCGGCCACACAATGATAGAGGGGGCAATAATTCTTTCAATTTACCCAAATTAATTTATAAGCTTATCCATCCGAAATGTAAACAATCCAAAGTTTGTAAGCTTAATCCATCCAAAATGTAAACAATCCAAAGTTTGTAAGCTTAATCCATCCAAAATGTAAACAATCCAAAGTTTGTAAGCTTAATCCATCCAAAATGTAAACAATCCAAAGTTTGTAAGCTTAATCCATCCAAAATGTAAATAATCATCCAAAGTTTGTAAGCTTAATCCATCCAAATGTAAACAATCCAAAGTTTGTAAGCTTAATCCATCCAAAATGTAAATAATCCAAAGTTTGTAAGCTTAATCCATCCAAAATGTAAATAATCCAAAGTTTGCAAGCTTAATCCATCCAAAATGTAAACAATCCAAAGTTTGTAAGCTTAATCCATCCAAAATGTAAATAATCATCCAAAGTTTGTAAGCTTAATCCATCCAAATGTAAACAATCCAAAGTTTGTAAGCTTAATCCATCCAAAATGTAAATAATCATCCAAAGTTTGTAAGCTTAATCCATCCAAAATGTAAACAATCCAAAGTTTGCAAGCTTAATCCATCCAAAATGTAAACAATCCAAAGTTTGTAAGCTTAATCCATCCAAAATGTAAATAATCCAAAGGATGGCGACTTTCCTGACGAGCTCTGTGTTTTTCATGCGGGACGTCGATGCCGGAACGATGGGACAAGCCGCCGGATATGACATCGGCCAACACTTTTCCCCGACCGAAAGTCGAATGAGCGACTTTGGCGCATTGCGAGTTGGGAATTCAATGCCGCCGATGGGAAGTGGGGACGGATACAATAAAATGGTTTGGCCCGATCTTTTAAAGTATTTTATTGAAAATAACTTTTGTTTTAGGAGCCGACGAAGTTGTTCTCGGACTACAGAGCCCCCCAACAACTTCAAAGCGTCCCCCAATTTTTCTACTCGCCAAGCGATGTGACCTCAATTCCTTGACACAAACATTTTCGATCCATTTTTTTGTAAACTTTCCGGGTAATGCCAGGGCTGCCAATTGTCCTTATTTATAAGATTTGTCCTTATTTGAGGGGTGCCAATCTTATAAATTTTAAATGTCCTTATTTATAAAATTTGTCCTTATTTGAGGGGTGACAATCTTATAAATTTTAAATGTCCTTATTTATAAAATTTGTCCTTATTTGAGGGGTGACAATCTTATAAATTTTAAATGTCCTTATTTATAAGATTTGTCCTTATTTGAGGGGTGCCAATCTTATAAATTTTAAATGTCCTTATTTATAAAATTTGTCCTTATTTGAGGGGTGACAATCTTATAAATTTTAAATGTCCTTATTTATAAGATTTGTCCTTATTTGAGGGGTGACAATCTTATAAATTTTAAATGTCCTTATTTATAAGATTTGTCCTTATTTGAGGGGTGCCAATCTTATAAATTTTAAATGTCCTTATTTATAAAATTTGTCCTTGAGTCGAAAATTCAAAATTTTTCTCGGCGGCACCTATCGGCACCGCCGACCCCCCCCCCCCCCCCACCCCTTGATTAACCTTGAAAGCCGGGATCGGGATTTTGCCTTTTTTTAAATCGGGACCGGGAAAAACCGGGACTGGTAAAAATGGAGTTTATGGGGGTAACTCCAAAACCTTCAAATCATATACCATTCGACTCGACTCTAAGCCTAACGCACGAATCTGCAAAAAATTTTCTGCGGAAACCACTTTGAAGCAAGTTATGAGCCCGGGACTGAAGTGTTGCCAAGAGTTTCGCCACGAAAAAAAAGTGAATAAAAGTAAAGAAAAAAACGCTAAATTCAAAAATTATGTTGAAGGATTTTCACGCAATTTTAATCAAAATTCTATAAAATTATGCACATTTTTATCCCTATCTCATAAACTAATGCATTAACGAAAAAAGTGATGCATTAATGGATGCATTATGTTGTTTTCTCTGGGTGGTGAAAATTTGAGAAAAATCTGTCGGATATAACGGAAATTTCTCGGATCGAAGTGCGTGATGCTTTTTTTACTGGTCGAAAAAGATGAGAGAGAACGCAAAAGAAGAGAACGGTTAGAGAAAGAGAGGGAAAAGCGAGAGAGTACACTGACTTCCCTAACGGTAATAAAATGCAAAAATGAAACGCTGTGTCGATAGAAAATAAAAATTTAAAGCGGTTTATGAACCGGTTTAAATTTTAAAAATTAAAGAAAAACGATTTTTTTTTAAATAACTAAATTGGGGTTTATAAGGCTTAGAAACAAACAGTGTATTTTTGCTCTGAGCCAGGGGTTCGAGCCCGGTAGACTGCAAGGATGAATTTCACCGGGTATTTCCTGTTTTGCGACCCCCTCACCAAATCTGCTGAAAACATAAATATGGGGGTTTTCAAGGGTGCTGGTCACGAATCTGACAATATTTTTTAGATCTGACAATAACTAAAATTTTGAAAATCTATGACTTTTTGATTGTTTTTTTCACCATTAATCACCCAAAAGCGGTTTATGAATTTTCTTAGGTGCTAAAACGATGGAACAACAAAAATTTTAGCGTGCTCGTTTGAATTTTTCACTCCATTTTACTGAAAAAATTTAACTTTTTTTCAATGTTTGCTGAAAAGTGTTAAGAAAAAATTTGATTTGAGCTTAAAGATTTTGCTTTTGGATAGAATTTAGTTGCCAAGCTCTATGCAAAAAATCAGGAAAATCTGACTGTTTAAAAAAAAAAAATCCACTGTTCGATGTGTGACCAACTCGATTTCTGCTGTAATTCTCCTTTTTGTTGATTGACATAACGCCAAAGCTCAATGTCATATTAATTCCTATTTCCTTGCTATTTCCATCGTTAAGTTATAGTGTTCGAAAGCTTACAACTTAATAGAAGCTTTTAAAAAGCAAAATTCATGCTTTTTGAATGATTTTAAGCCCGACATAGATTTTTGTAAGTTTTTCGAATGAATTCGGGCCCGGGGTTCGAAATGGAGGTCAGATTTGGATTCTACGGGCCCGAGAGCATAAGAATAGAGTCGAAATCAAGCGGTTGGTGAAGGAGCTAAAACTGCTTTGCTCAGAGTCGAGCCTCCGCATTAACAAAAATATCGTTTATCCTTAGGGTTTAGATTAAACATATCGGAAGTTTGTTTTATTGCTTCGTTCTTTACAAATAACAAATGGCCATTGGTAAACAGGTCTGGAATGTTTGTTCTTTAGTTTTGGGATAAAAACAATTTTAGAAAAAATCCGCTGAGAACATCAACGCGAGGCTGGCAATGGTGACGAAGTCGGGCAAATACTGTCTCGGCTACAAACAAACACTGAAAACACTTCGGTCGGGCAAAGCAAAGCTGGTCATCATCTCCAGCAACACTCCCACTCTCAGGTTTCTTCAGAAACCGACAGAAGCGCTTTTATTCAAAGATTCTACGAGATGCGAATTGTTTTTGTTTGGGCCAGGAGGGGCGGTTTTCTGATCGCTGGGGCGGGGGGGGGGGTGGCTCCCGGGGATCCTCTGAAATTTTTGTCAGAAATTTCAGGCGGTTGTGTTCAGTTTTCGGCTTGTTTTCTTGAGTTTATTCATGGCGAAAAAAATCAATTTCTTTTAGACGTAGCGAAATTGAATATTATGCGATGCTGTCCCGGACCGGAGTTCACGAGTACCACGGTAACAACATCGAACTGGGCACCGCGTGTGGCAAGCTGTTTCATGTGTCGATGCTTTCCATCACTGACCCGGGTGACTCGGACATTATTCGAAGTATGCCAACCGAGGCCTGAGGAAGTGTGAAGCGACCGCCTGATTTATGTTATTGAGCCGAAATTTTTGTGACGGCATAAACAGTTGTTGAAGCGTTTTCCAGTTTTAAATTAAAAAATGGGTTTCTGAAAGATTCCGAGCTTGTATTTTTACTAAAAAGTGGGATTTGGAAAAATTGCGGAATTTTGATGGATCTCGGACCACGAAATGACGAGGGTAGGCCCTGCAAAGCGTGCTTCAGCTTTGAGGACATGCTTCGGATGATGGGCAAGAGAAAGTCGGCTGACCGATCCGATCGGACGGGGCAACAGCAACAAAATTCGGGCGACAACCCATCGACATCGAGCAGTTCCTCGTCTTTGAATGCAACAAGAGAGAGGCGAACGGATTGCCCACTGGATAAGGACGAATTGGGCAGGTCGAGCCAGTTAACTGATAGAAAGATTCCTTCTCTTTTTTCTGGGTAATTATTGTCTTCAACGTTCAGATCGACATGGAATTTGCTGCACACGATGTCCGTCTACTACCCGAGAGAGCCCACGCAGCAAGAGAAAGTGAACATGCAGCAAACGCTCGATGGAATTTCTAAGGTTTGGCCCCCTAAATGTCCTCTCTCCTCTGGTAAATTTGAATTGATATTTTGTCCGAATTTACAGCGAAATTGGTCATTTGTCTTGCCTGCGATTTTACTCCATCGTCCCTTTTTGTCCTTTTCAGACTTATCCCTGCGATCATTGCGCTGCCGACTTCCGCGCCGACCTCCGCACGCATCCGCCCGCGTTGGACACACGCCACGCGTTCGCCCGTTGGATGTGCGAAGTGCACAACCGCGTCAATGCGAAGTTGGGCAAAGAATGCTTTGACTGCGCGCGCGTGATGGAACGGTGGAGCGACGGGTGGAAGGACGGGTCGTGCGACCCGTGAAATTAACTTTGTGAAGGAATTCCATTGGTTGTGGACGGGCAGAAGAGTGATTTGTCATTTGTCGACGGTTCGGTGATTCTCGACAAATACCATCTCAATTTGTTGGCCTCTGTTCTCTCTATTGTCAACAGCATCTTTTCTTGTTTGTTTTTGGGTTCATTATTTTAAATTTGCGTAATTTGCCTTTCTCTCGCGTTTGAATGCCAATGCCCTCCCCCCTACCCCTCCCCCCACCCATTGTCTAAAATTTTCGGATTATTTAACCAATGGTTTGGAGATGTTTCATCATTTCTGTGTGTGTGTCTTGTTAAAAGTCGTCAAGTCCCCCCCCCCCCTCGCTGCTTCACTTATCTGCCCCGGTCAATCTCTCCTCATCCGTGCCCCAAATGGACTGCCTCCATTCATTCACACCATCCCTTCCCTCCCTCGTGGGGATTACCGTAAGGGAGTGAAGGGGACAATGAAATGCAATTATTTTTGAGTTATTATCACCTGCAGAGAAAGGCATTTGCCCCGGGGGCATTCGTTCCTCCATTCTTTGGAAGATGACGAAGTGATAAGCGAGACGAACGGGTGGAAGGGCTGAGTTAGCTCGGCCTTCTTCCTCCTCAAATGAGTTCGCCCCCCGAGGCTTCCCAATGCGCTTGTTGTGGTGCCTTCCCCCCCCCCGCCCCCGCCCTCCCTCAATTTCTTTTCTTCTGCCATTCCTCCCTTCCTCCCTTCCTCTTCCTCACTCTTATTCTTCCTTCCGCTCGTCAATTTCTTCTCCTCCTATTCCACCGCCCCCCCTTTCGGTTTTGCGGGTTTTTGTGGGCCTCCCCATCGCATTCATTCTCCATTTAGTGTTTTTTTCCGCCGCCGTTCATAAAATGATTTTATTCATCCCCCACCGTCCATTTATATGCCTCTTTTATCCCCCCCCCCCGTTTCCTGTGACATTACTGGCACTCATAAACTTTCATCCGCCCTTTTATCCGGTTACACACTTATAGTGAATCATTTTACGACTGCTCCAAAGGCTCTTTCTGTGTGGGCATTTGAAATGGATAAAAGCGGTGGGAGGCCGGGCATTGGCACTATTAGCCTCCTCCCGCCATGAAAGGTTCTGACTCTCTTTCCGAATCAGCGCCAACTCCCTCCACAAAATGCATCTTCCAATTGTATCCTCTCCGTTTTCCGCCCTCACATCATTCATCTTCTCCACAAAAGTCCTTTTCCATCAATTTACCCCCCCCCCCCCCCCCTCCCCTCCCCCGGCTCTAATCGCCCCCCCCCCCCCTCCTCTAATCGCTATGTAAACACTCGCCTGCCTCGTCGTCATCAGAGGCAGTGCCGAAATGAGCGGAAGTGAAAGTTTCGGCGCCAAACATTTGTGAGGTCATTTCCCACTTAAGTGATCGCATTTCCCTCCCCCCCCCGCCCCTTTTCTTTGTCAAAATCTTCCGCAATGTTTGTCGGTGATCAGAAAATGGGAATAAAAATTCTCATCAGTTAAATCAACTAAAATATTTATTTAGTTCAATTTCGGACCACCAAAGCCTCCCCCCCCCCCCGCAAAAGTTACAATGCCTCCAGCGTTGCCAAAATAGGGTGCTTGAAGTACCAAGTCCCCCCCCCCCTCCCTGGTCTAATTCAACGACGAAAAGGGGGGGGGGTCTATTTTTAACCGGAAAGGGGACGACGATCTTACTGTATGCGAAGTCTTTGGCATGGAATGTGCCGGAATGGTCGGTCACCTTCGCAACAAAACAATAAATGAAATCACAATTTTGTAAACGAATAAGTCTGCCCATAATAACCAAATTGTGAATGGCACGTTACCACCTCCTCAATAAACAAATGTCATTTGCTGATGCCGTACTGTAATGTCGAAGCACACAACTGATTTAATCGCTGTCCTCCATTATCCGAAGATTTGAAATTGTCGTAAGTCGCGGCCATCCCCTCCGGGGACGACTCCCCACCCTCCCAGTCAAAATTGCTCCGTTGGCACATCTGTTGCGCCAGACCGTTCAGCCAAAGGGCAATTACCCCCGGGGCGACTCATTCGCCGTCTTAAGTCGCAACCCCCGGGCCACGCCCCTCCCGAGAACAGAGCCAGCGGCGGAACGGAGATGAACATTATTGTCACCGCCACAACACCCAACCCAACCATTCACAGCTTCAAATTGTCCCCCATGAAGAAGTACCATATCGTATTTCCCCACAATGTTCAGCTTTATGTTTATTAGGCCACCGTCCTTTGTGAAATTCGAAAAAGGGAAAGGAATTGGAATTACAGACGCCATGCGTGGACATTGTCGAAGTTGAAACGATTCGATTTCATTTAAAAAACATTTATTCTTTGTTGGATTGGAATCGACAGAAAAATTCTCTGAATAATTAAACACAAAATGCCAATGCCTTTCTTCGCCTCCCGCGCGGCGGCTGCGACCGCTTCGGTGTCCTCGCCGTCCTTTTGCTCAGTCCGCCTCAGTCCTCCGCGTCCGCCTCGTGCCTTTCCTCGCCCAATTTCATGCCGTGGCATCCGTACCCCCCGCCGGCGCCTTCCAACTTCGACCCCTCACTGATCTGCTGGGACTTTGGCCTTATCGCCGCCGCCGCCGCCCCCCCTCAAATGCCTTCAAATGCAGCAAAATTGGGGGAACAACGGCAATTGTAAGTTCCTTTTGAGTCCGACGAATGTTCTTTTAATTGATAGCTTAATTAGGCCGTTAAGTTCTTCGACCGCGTCCAATTGCCTGCTAATGAAAGCGCGGGCAACAAAATGCGGCACAACCGCTGCCCCAAAAACATCCTCAAAAAGGCCAAAAGGTGGCGCCAATCGCCGCTACAAAACGCCGAGTCCCCAACTTTTGCGGATAAGGCGAGAGGTAAGACAATGTGACGACAATAGGCAATTGACAAATCGACAAAAAAGCCCCCCCCCCCCAAATTTGTTTCTTTCAGAATGCAAATGCACGTGAACGGAAGAGAATGAACCTTCTGAACAATGCCTACGAGAAGGTACGGCGGCGCGTCTTCTTCTTTGGCCCACAAATGCTTTTCAAATGATTAATTAATTTATCCTTTCCCTTTAAGCTCCGTGCCGTCGTGCCGCCTTTGGAAAACGGGCAAAAGCTTTCAAAGTTCGACACACTGAAAATGGCACAGACTTACATCAACGATTTGGACAATTGTTTAAAGGGCAAAGAGACGACAATTCGGCCAAGTTGCCGTCGGAATGAATGAGCGCGTCGTTCGGTGGGCGGCGGCTCTTCGACGGAACACGGACTTTGGGAAAGAACCAATAGAAAATTGAAGACATTGTGCCACAATATTCTAAGTGCCACAATATTCCTAAGTGCCAGAACAATTCTAAAGACCAAACATCCTGATCACTGATCAATGCCCACATTTTTTCTATTTGTCGTGCCAAGTTGCCGGAATCCCCTCACTTCGAATAACTCTTTCCTTTGACCGCCGTTGTGAGAATGTGTCCAATTTTGTGCCAATGCCAATTTTTATATTTTTTTTGGTGCCAAATTTGTTTTGTGAATAAACGCATCCCTTTCCTTTCAATAACGTCCTTTTTACGCTGTTTAATGCTTTTTTAAGCCAACATTTTACTGGCCGCAAAATTCATAAAATGTTTTTTGTTTTGTTCTTTCCGTGTCAGATTTGCTATAATTTGCATGGACAAAGTTCTCATCGGCCAATGTCTTTTTCTCTTGATCCATTCATTTCCCCCCTCCCCCTCCCCCCGGGGGGAATTGCGCAATTTGCCCTGCGGTGGTTGATGGATGGAAGGTTTTGCCGCCCAAATCAAAGGGTCAAATGCACACATATTTTGGGCGAAAATGCTCGACGATGCGGAAAATGCCAATTTTCACGGATTCTTTTCAGGAAAAAGGTCCAATTTATTTAAGAAAAGGCGCTTTCCAAATGGCACAAACCGTCGGTTAATTGGCGGCATCTCCCTAACAATTTCCCTGCGAATTCCGCCCCCCTAAGGCTTTATTTACACTTTTACGAACGGAAGATTTAACAAAAAGTGATTTTATGGCTAACTTTTGTCTCTTTTGAGACTTTCGGGTGACCAAAAGTTGCCACGAATCCGTCCAAACCGTAATTATTAATTCATTATAAAATCTCTCCGTCATTTATTACAATTAAGGTCCCTTGCGCAACTCTTCGGTGACCACTTTTGAAGGAATGCCGCCTAAATCCCCGGAAGGCATGGAATGGAATGAATCCGGCAATTAGCCCCCGGGCACGGGAATGAATGCCCTTCCCCAGCGGCATTCCATTCCCAAATGGGCAATTTGACCTTTTGCCCGTCATTAATAAATAATATTTGAACGAAAGGGAAAGGAAAGGAACAAAAAAGAACATCTGTTGCCGTGGGGGATGACGGAATGTGACGGGAATTAATGGAAAATTCGTCGGGAAAGAATCGGTCGGATGTTCCTCGAAGGTGAAGACCGACCGGATTAATCAAATCTTTTGTTTAATCGTAGACTTTAAAATCCAAAAACTTTATCAAAAATTATTTAAAATTCTGAGTTCAAATTGGCCTAATTGTCCGATCACAAACAGCTGATGCGTTCGACGAATCATTTGGACAGAAAATGGCGCACCAATTCGATCGGAATCGGAACCTGACAAAAAATGTAATTCGGAGGCCGGCCAATGTTTACATAAAATGGTCACATTTCGATAAGCCCCTTCACCCCCCCCCCCTTTTACGATAACCCCCCCCCCCCCTACCCCCCTACGATACCCCTCCCCCCCCCTACCCCCCTACGATACCCCCCCCCCCCCCTACGATACCCCCCCCCACGATAACGCCCCCCCCTACCCCCCTACGATACCCCCCCCCACGATAACGCCCCCCCCCCTACCCCCCTACGATACCCCCCCCACGATAACGCCCCCCCCCTGATAACCAACCCCCCCCCCTACGATAACGCCCCCCCCCCTACCCCCCTACGATACCCCCCCCCCTACGATACCCCCCCCCCACGATAACGCCCCCCCCTACCCCCCTACGATACCCCCCCACGATAACGCCCCCCCCCTGATAACCAACCCCCCCCCCTACGATAACGCCCCCCCCCCCCTACCCCCCTACGATACCCCCCCCCACGATAACCCCCCCCCCCCCCCCTACGATTATCGTCGAGTTCTTCTCCGCCGCCACAGTATTGAGCGTTTGCAGAAAGCGAAGTTGCAGCGCCGCGGGCGAACTTTCCAGCATTGAGGCGGCCTAAGCTTTTATTAATTATTTTCTCAGTAAAAAAATCGGGTTTTTGCCTCTCTCAGCGAATTTGACGCTCTCTGTTCGCCCTCAGCTGCAATGACCTGAGGGGAGAGGGGGGGGGGGGGGGGGCTCAAAAAAATTTCAGAATTTTCTTAGCACCTTCGCCCGGGCCTCGCGTGTCGCCTCCGCCTCGGCGGCCATCGCCCTTTGAAGTTGCAGCGGAAGTCGGACGTCTTTGCTAAATCAAAATTTTTGTTAAAAATAAAAGCCGATTTATTTGGACATAAACGGACGGCCATAAAAGCCGATTTATTTGGACATAAACGGACGGCCATAAAAGCCGATTTATTTGGACATAAACGGACGGACTCACATCTCCACCCTTTCCACTTTGATGCCCCACGAGTCGGTGGCCTCGTCCAGCAGAGTTTGCATCGCCTTGGGGTTTTTTTGTTTTGTTTAAAAGAATGAAATGAATGATCCATTAAGTCTAATTAGTAATTACCATCGCAATTGCGTCCCTATCGGAGAGAATTTCGGACAATGTTCTTGTGCCTAACATATTGCGCATTGTCGTCTGTGCCAAAAGACGCGTGGAATGGTGCGCATTCTCCACATTGGCAACGCTGCAAAATCGGACGATCTTTTTATGTAAATAGCCCCAAAGAATTTAAAAGCCTCTCCGACCTTATCGTGGGGTTCAGAATCCGGTAAAAAACGACTGCGTCCACCGACACCGTGACAGAGTCCCTAAAAGTTGCTTCAAATTAATTCGTAATTTGGGGTTTTGCTTTTAATTAACGAATGATATGCCGCCTTCTTTTCAAATTTCGAGAATGGTGAAGACTTTTGCTATTTTTAAAAGTTTTAAAAGGTTTATAAATGATTTAATTATTATCAAAAATTGCCTGGTCAGAATTTCTTGCGGCGGAACGCTGAAAGAAACAGTGCGAAGGTCGACGCGGACGTGCGACTCAATGCACGGCATCACCCAGAAAATGCCTTTTGCGTGGGGATTATTTTATTTTGGGCCAAATTAAGCTCAATTATCGGACTCCGATCGACAAATCCTCACCCGGCCCTTTGGCGCCCCCTCCGATCAGTCGGCCCAATCGAAAAATGACTGCGCGTTCGTACTCTTTGACAATCTGCCAATTGTTGCAGAATTATTCAGAAACCCCTGGGGGGAGGCTGCCAATTGTTGCAGAATTATTCAGAAACCCCTGGGGGGAGGCTGCCAATTGTTGCAGAATTATTCAGAAACCCCTGGGGGGAGGCTGCCAATTGTTGCAGAATTATTCAGAAACCCCTGGGGGGAGGCTGCCAATTGTTGCAGAATTATTCAGAAACCCCTGGGGGGAGGCTGCCAATTGTTGCAGAATTATTCAGAAACCCCTGGGGGGAGGATGCCAATTGTTGCAGAATTATTCAGAAACCCCTGGGGGGAGGCTGCCAATTGTTGCAGAATTATTCAGAAACCCCTGGGGGGAGGCTGCCAATTGTTGCAGAATTATTCAGAAACCCCTGGGGGGAGGCTGCCAATTGTTGCAGAATTATTCAGAAACCCCTGGGGGGAGGCTGCCAATTGTTGCAGAATTATTCAGAAACCCCTGGGGGGAGGCTGCCAATTGTTGCAGAATTATTCAGAAACCCCTGGGGGGAGGATGCCAATTGTTGCAGAATTATTCAGAAACCCCTGGGGGGAGGCTGCCAATTGTTGCAGAATTATTCAGAAACCCCTGGGGGGAGGCTGCCAATTGTTGCAGAATTATTCAGAAACCCCTGGGGGGAGGCTGCCAATTGTTGCAGAATTATTCAGAAACCCCTGGGGGGAGGCTGCCAATTGTTGCAGAATTATTCAGAAACCCCTGGGGGGAGGCTGCCAATTGTTGCAGAATTATTCAGAAACCCCTGGGGGGAGGCTGCCAATTGTTGCAGAATTATTCAGAAACCCCTGGGGGGAGGCTGCCAATTGTTGCAGAATTATTCAGAAACCCCTGGGGGGAGGCTGCCAATTGTTGCAGAATTATTCAGAAACCCCTGGGGGGAGGCTGCCAATTGTTGCAGAATTATTCAGAAACCCCTGGGGGGAGGCTGCCAATTGTTGCAGAATTATTCAGAAACCCCTGGGGGGAGGCTGCCAATTGTTGCAGAATTATTCAGAAACCCCTGGGGGGAGGCTGCCAATTGTTGCAGAATTATTCAGAAACCCCTGGGGGGAGGCTGCCAATTGTTGCAGAATTATTCAGAAACCCCTGGGGGGAGGCTGCCAATTGTTGCAGAATTATTCAGAAACCCCTGGGGGGAGGCTGCCAATTGTTGCAGAATTATTCAGAAACCCCTGGGGGGAGGCTGCCAATTGTTGCAGAATTATTCAGAAACCCCTGGGGGGAGGCTGCCAATTGTTGCAGAATTATTCAGAAACCCCTGGGGGGAGGCTGCCAATTGTTGCAGAATTATTCAGAAACCCCTGGGGGGAGGCTGCCAATTGTTGCAGAATTATTCAGAAACCCCTGGGGGGCATTTATTCTTTCCCACTTTGATGCAAAAGCACACGGAGACGGGGAAGGTCAGCAGCAACAGAATCCACGAAAGGAACCAAAACATCCATTGGCACACCCAACTGGACGTGTCGTCGTAGTCGGCTGCGAAAAGTTAGTGAAAGCGACGCATTTTGGGGATTTGAATTTGTCCACCCACCGTTTTTTGGGTAATAGGACAGTTTAAGCTGTGCCAACGACTGACGACGCATTTCCCGCTCTTCCTTAAAGATTTTATTTAAAAATGACAAAAGCCGTTCAAGAAATTGGACGGATTTGGCCTTGAAGAAGCAGAAAGAACCAACTCTTTTTTGGCCCAATCTCTTATTAAAATTCCCTCTAAAATTATATTCATTTTTGAGAGTTTACCCAAACAAACAAAAAAAAGAAATTTGCAAAAGCGTTTCAAAATCGTTCAAATACCTCCGGGAAATTTAAACAAATCCCCGGGAGATTTGATCGATTTTTCGGGCATTTTCCATGTCCCCGTGGGCATTTGACATTATTTCATTCATTGGCCCATCCTTTGATTGCCCGCCCCATCATAAAACTGTCACAAAAAGTGTTTGAATTGGGACATTTAAAAAGCAATCAAAAAACAAATGTTTCACGAGAAAAACGCGGAAACTCTAAAAATTAAGCAATGTCCGGCCCAAATTCAGTGTACGTCCCCATTCAAATTGCAAAAAGGTCCCCCCCCCCCGGCGACCTTTGCGAAGATCAGCGGGTTGAGAGTGAAGCGGCGTCCCATGCGCGGGCGGCCGCCGCCTCCGGATTGGCTGGGCCGAGGCGTGTTCAACGCGGACCCGGTGATAATAATCGGAATGGCACTGCTCCCGGCCGATGCGGGGCCGAGCATTCCGACGGCCGCCTCCTTTAAATGAAATTTGAGACGTTCGGTCTCGACATTGAACCCGTCAACCCCGGTATGTCCGTCCCTATTCTCGCCCGGGACAACCCGTCAACCCCGGTATGTCCGTCCCTATTCTCGCCCGGGACAACCCGTCAACCCCGGTATGTCCGTCCCTATTCTCGCCCGGGACAACCCGTCAACTCCGGTATGTCCGTCCCTATTCTCGCCCGGGACAACCCGTCAACCCCGGTATGTCCGTCCCTATTCTCGCCCGGGACAACCCGTCAACCCCGGTATGTCCGTCACTATTCTCGCCCGGGACAACCCGTCAACCCCGGTATGTCCGTCCCTATTCTCGCCCGGGACAACCCGTCAACCCCGGTATGTCCGTCCCTATTCTCGCCCGGGACAACCCGTCAACCCCGGTATGTCCGTCCCTATTCTCGCCCGGGACAACCCGTCAACCCCGGTATGTCCGTCCCTATTCTCGCCCGGGACAACCCGTCAACCCCGGTATGTCCGTCACTATTCTCGCCCGGGACAACCCGTCAACCCCGGTATGTCCGTCCCTATTCTCGCCCGGGACAACCCGTCAACCCCGGTATGTCCGTCCCTATTCTCGCCCGCCCAAATGTACTTGTTGCTGCTGCTGGTAAAACATCAGCGGAACGGTCTCTTCGGCCGCTTCCCCCTCCCCCTCCTCTTCCGCCGCGTATTCCTTCGTCCTCGACGGACGATAAGTTGACGCCCTTCTGCTGGTGGATGGGGAAGAAGAGGTGGCGGAAAAAGAGTCGGAGGATGAAGACGAACAGCTCGACAATGTGCCCTCCGCTGTGTGTGCGGCCGACGGGCGTTGCGCGACGACGGATCCTTCTGAAAGGAACGAGTCGGCATTTGATTGAATGATCAGTGGCCAGCGCAAAAATGATCAGTTCTGATCAGAGGGAAAGGACCGAACAGGGACCGGCTCATTCTGAAGCTGAGATTGGACAAACGCAGAAAAACGCGAGTTTTAACTTTTATTTTAATGGCGAACGACTTCAATTAATGCAAGCGCAAAACGAACTGTGTGCAGGCCGAGCAGTACTTTAGGCTTAGGCTTAGCTCTCCACCCCCCCCCCCCGAGCATTTATTGGATATGCAATTAAAACAAATCAATCGATCCCGCGATAGCTTTGGCGTGCGGAAGCAACGTTAACACAGTATGCCGTGCTCAGTTACCACATAACCTTCCCTAGATTTGGCTATTCTTGCACAATTAGTGCCATTCCTGCCACATTTTGGCACATCGTCGACCTGTGGCTGAAGTGCCGCCCTCTGGGAAGTGTCCCCGGTAGAAAAGTGCGACGGAACGGCTTTGCTTGATGAGCACGGAGCCGTGGGGCGTGCCGGCGAGGCGGAATGGGCCTCCGTCTGCTCTTTGGCGACGGCGGGGGTCCATTTTCGTGGGTCCCAAAGTGTTTTCCGGAGCTCGACGATGAGTTTAAGTAAAAGATGGGGCGCCCGAGGGTTTTTCGAAGAGGAGGGGAACTTTCGATAGAGCCCTTTGGCAATTTTGCCTTCCATAACATCCTTCCTTCCCCCGGCCAAGTCAGTGGAGGTCTCAATTCATCAGAGGGTGGGCGGGGGGGGGGCCGTTCCGGATGCCCCTGGGGGATGGACTTGGGCAAAAGCGTTGAAGACCCCGCAGACCCTACGGGGACAAGCAAAGTCTCAGCCACCCAATCTCTTACGCCCCTCTTCATCCCCTCGGGAGGCTAAATTCATTCCGCCATTAACCCCCCGCCCACGGCCCACTCTTCGTCCATTATATTCGCCGAAACTTTTCCGGAGAAAGACCCCCCCCCCCCCGGGGACTTGCCTCGAAGGCACAAACTGGATGAGACGGCATTTTGGTTGAGTGTTCTATTTCAAGCACTTTTCATTACATATTCTGCCAGAATTTTATTTTTGGACATTTTGTGAAAAATCTCAGCAAATGTAAAGTTGGATAATTAATGGATATTAATGGATTCGTTCGTTAATTTTGGACTAATCAGCGACAATCCGGATGATCTGCTGGAAATATCTAACAAAACCCAAATTTGCTTATTATTTAACTATTTTGGATAAACGAGCGGAAGAAACCTCCCGAAGGGAACTTTTTTTTAAATTTTTGATTGGCATTGAGTTTTGAAATTCGTAAATTGCCTTAACATTTACAAAAACAACGTCGGGGGGGGCAGAAATTCACCGGGACTCGGTCGGTCGGTCGCAGTCAAAAGGATTTGGTTTTTATGTCGGGAAAGCACTGATCGCATCGCAAAAAAGGCATATCCCGTTGAAGATGGATTTGCCGCGGGGGGGGGGGGGAATTTGACCCGTCGGGAAGTGACAGTCGCAGGAATGCCAACGGATGGGAGAGAATGCCGTGGGGGAAACGCCCGTCGCCGGGCGCGGTGGCGACGGCACTCATCAATTTATAGGCCGCCATTTCCCATGCATTTTGGGCCAATTGTGTCGGCACACACAAATTGGTGCTTTGTGGGGAAAAATCGAATTAATTTAATCCCTAGGGCATGGCACAAAAAGGGCGGGGGTGGGCGCAGACACACGCGACAATGAACCAAACCAACCCTGTGGCATTTTTGGAACCAAACCAACCCTGTGGCATCTTTGGAACCAAACCATTGGAACCCAACCAACCCTGTGGCATCTTTGGAACCAAACCAACCCTGTGGCATCTTTGGAACCAAACCAACCCTGTGGCATCTTTGGAACCAAACCAACCCTGTGGCATCTTTGGAACCAAACCATTGGAACCCAACCAACCCTGTGGCATCTTTGGAACCAAACCAACCCTGTGGCATCTTTGGAACCAAACCAACCCTGTGGCATCTTTGGAACCAAACCATTGGAACCCAACCAACCCTGTGGCATCTTTGGAACCAAACCAACCCTGTGGCATCTTTGGAACCAAACCAACCCTGTGGCATCTTTGGAACCAAACCAACCCTGTGGCATCTTTGGAACCAAACCAACCCTGTGGCATCTTTGGAACCAAACCATTGGAACCCAACCAACCCTGTGGCATCTTTGGAACCAAACCAACCCTGTGGCATCTTTGGAACCAAACCATTGGAACCCAACCAACCCTGTGGCATCTTTGGAACCAAACCATTGGAACCCAACCAACCCTGTAGCATCTTTGGAACCAAACCAACCCTGTGGCATCTTTGGAACCAAACCATTGGAACCCAACCAACCCTGTGGCATCTTTGGAACCAAACCATTGGAACCCAACCAACCCTGTGGCATCTTTGGAACCAAACCATTGGAACCCAACCAACCCTGTGGCATCTTTGGAACCAAACCATTGGAACCCAACCAACCCTGTGGCATCTTTGGAACCAAACCAACCCTGTGGCATCTTTGGAACCAAACCATTGGAACCCAACCAACCCTGTGGCATCTTTGGAACCAAACCATTGGAACCCAACCAACCCTGTGGCATTTTTGGAACCAAACCAACCCTGTGGCATCTTTGGAACCAAACCATTGGAACCCAACCAACCCTGTGGCATCTTTGGAACCAAACCATTGGAACCCAACCAACCCTGTGGCATCTTTGGAACCAAACCATTGGAACCCAACCAACCCTGTGGCATCTTTGGAACCAAACCATTGGAACCCAACCAACCCTGTGGCATCTTTGGAACCAAACCATTGGAACCCAACCAACCCTGTGGCATCTTTGGAACCAAACCATTGGAACCCAACCAACCCTGTGGCATCTTTGGAACCAAACCATTGGAACCCAACCAACCCTGTGGCATTTTTGGAACCAAACCAACCCTGTGGCATCTTTGGAACCAAACCATTGGAACCCAACCAACCCTGTGGCATCTTTGGAACCAAACCATTGGAACCCAACCAACCCTGTGGCATCTTTGGAACCAAACCATTGGAACCCAACCAACCCTGTGGCATCTTTGGAACCAAACCATTGGAACCCAACCAACCCTGTGGCATCTTTGGAACCAAACCATTGGAACCCAACCAACCCTGTGGCATTTTTGGAACCAAACCAACCCTGTGGCATCTTTGGAACCAAACCATTGGAACCAAACCAACCCTGTGGCATCTTTGGAACCAAACCATTGGAACCCAACCAACCCTGTGGCATTTTCGGAACCCAATTGGAACCGAACTCGGAGCTTGCTAAATTCCATTGTCCACTTGCCTTCCATCAGCTGAATTCTGACGTGCTGTTGGAGTCGTCGGTGTGGCTTTTTTGCTGGTTCTCCTCCAACTTGGCCGGTCCCTTCGTACGTTTCCATTTCTATCGACAAATCTCTGAGAATGGGAGGGGGGGGGGGGGGGGGGGGTCTCGGCGTTGCTTTTCATTTTGTTTCTTTTTTTGCAAATGACCAGATTCTCATATTATTTTAAATGTTGCCTAAGGGGTTTTAATTTTTTGTTCGAAGTCATTTTTTAGAAAAAAGGAATTGGAGCCGTCCCTCAATTTAACGGAAGGAAAAAATCAATTGTTGTGCAAAGGTAAAAAGTGTGACGGAAATATGGGCCCAAAATAAAAGGCTTTTAATTCTTCGGGAGGTTTAGACGCCCCGGGCCCCTCAAAAAGCTTAAAAATATATATAAAAAAGAACAGAATCTTTGCTCTGTTTCGAACAGTCAATGAATGGACCTTTCTTAAAATTAACCTCAGAATTGGGGGGAGTTCACTGACGCCTTTGGTGTGAGTGATTCGCCCAAATGCTTAGAAATGTGCAAAATCCTTAATTTTATTTTCGACAGCCTCAATTTGTAGGAATTGTCCTCGGGGCCCCTCAGTGACAATTTCTTCCCCTCCGGGGACGAGTTATGCCCCCCCCCCCCGCCAATAATGTGTCGCCAGGCCAATGTGGCGACAAATGAAAGTTCCCGTCACCAACACATCAAATTGGCCCAATGGATGGAGGCAAATTGCATTAGCGGCCAAAGGGCTGAGAATTGGCCGAGGACCTTTCAAATCCCTCAAAAAAATCAGAAAATTGCAAAATTGACCGACTGACCCCCCCCCCCCCCTCCCCCCTCCCCCCGGGCTAATATTTCAACAAAAGGGCGAAATTGACTAAAAATGGGGGGAATGGAAGGAAAGTTACGGTAAATGAACAAATAATTGATTAAGCGACCCTTTTGTGAACCTTTAAGCTGCATTTTCCGTTTCCCGGACATTCGTTGTTTCTTTTGTTTTTGGTTTTTGGTCATTTCGTTTATTTGTCACACAAAAATATACGGCGGCCTTTCAATCCATTCACTTTCACAAACATTAATAAATGGTCGGATGAATGACTTGGGGAAATTGTTGTTTTTTGATCTCTTTTTTTGTTTGTTTGTTTTTGTGCCATTATTTGCCAAAAATCGTTATGCGTGCGCATCAAACAAAGTAAATGAAAGCTTAAACAACCAATTCATTCATTCATTTACTTACTTTCCATCCATTAGTTTGTTATTCCCCGCATGTTTTGCTTTAATAAATTCTAATTTCAGCACTAATTGAACATTTTCTTAAACTTCCAACCAAACTGTGCCAAAATGTCGCACTCGACGTCGGAGTACAACGAATTGGACGAGCCGAAGCCGGCACAGACTTCGTTCTTCCTCTGGTGATTTTGTCCTTTTTTCCGAATTGGGTGAAATTGGCCGGGCAATTTCAGGATGAATGAGAACCGGGAGAAGTTCTACGAGCCGGGGATGACTCAGGCGGACGTGGCCAAGGCCGCAGGTCGCGCATTATTTTTTGACTGACGGCGGAGTCCCTCCCAAAGTTTAGGCGCTGAATGGCGCCGCATGCCGGAGTCGGAGAAGGCCAAGTGGGGACAGAAGTCGGCCGAGGACAAAGAACGCTTTGCGCAGGGTGAGGCGGCAACCGGACGAATCCGTCCGATGCATTTACATTTTGTAATTCCTCCCCCCAATTCAGAACTGTCCGAGCAGAGGGAGCGCCAGCACGAGGCCGAGTAGACGACGAACGGCGGCCAGCCGATGGAAGAAAATGAAATGAAAGAAGACACATTTTTGTCGTGTTTTGATTCATTATTCGATCTCTTTCTGACAGACAATTTTTGGCACTTATTTTTTGCTTCTTAAAGAAGAGAATTATTCAAATTGAGGCATTTTTTTGTTTACGGGGCTCAGAATTTTAACCTAAAGAGGATAGGCCATTTTTATTCAAAGGTTTGTATGAATTTGTCGGTTTCTTGACATAAAATCACCTTTTAAAAATCGGAAAGCAATAATGTTATAACAACGAAGTTACACAATATTTTGTTCATCATAAAAAATCGCCATTCATTGACTTGGCTGAGGGCGTTTTCAAATCATTTGGCCGCCGTCTTTGCCATGGACGCCTCTGTGCCGAACTCCTTCACACACAAATGGCAACTCCAATCCGTCTCGGGTGCTGCTTTCAACGGCGGCTTCAAGCAGTACAGATGAAAGCCACGGTCGCAATCGTCACTTAAAGAGAGGAATTTTGTTTTAACCATATAAGCAAAGTCTCATAATTATAACTAACCAAAAAAGAAGTTGATCATCATTTTCGGAGGTTCCGCAAATTGCACAGCTTTTACATTCGATGCATTGCCATCCATAACTAAAAAAGTGATGAAAACTAATTAATGCTTTCCATTCCACGCAGGCCCGCGTAAAGGAGCCCCAAAATGATGAGTTATTTTTTCCTAATGAAAGAGCACAAAAAAATGTCCCAGTTTTGCAGAATTCTGCCTTAGGCCACTTGGCGACAGTTTCAAATTTTCGCCCCCAAGCAAAAAAAAATCGGGACATTTTTCGGTGATGCACCGCCGACGCCGTTATTTTTTTGCTCTTCCACTGACCTCCCCCGAACTTTTTCTGATTGTGGACTAGGGATGGCACCGACGACCTCAAGAAACTTCGAACTTCCGAAAATTTTTTGGAATTCCGACCCCAAAAATGTCGGAAATTGGAATTCCGGCCCATCCCTGTTGTGAACGACTCGAAATTATAACTAACCGTTTGGTGGACACCAGCATGTTCTTGGTAAATTTAAGGCACGTTGGGTGGCCGGAGCGGCCACAATCTGAACAAATGGCGGGAGTTATAATTAAAAAAACATTTTATATTTGCATTAACTTCGAACCAAGTCATTACTATCCCAAAAAGCTATTACCATGGCATGAAATGAGCGGCTCCGCCTCACCCTCCGCATTTTGAAGACTGCTGCCAAGACAGAAGTCACAGTAATCGGACACTTGCACTTTTGGCGAGATTACTGTAAAAAAACTGAATGCAAAACAGAACAGAATTGACAGCGACTATCGGAATAAACGAGCGGTGAACGGCGAATTTGTTTTTTTCCACGAAAAAGTTACTCGGAATTTTTGATCCAAAAGTGAAGTGAAACAAGTTGGACAAGTGCACTCATCCTCACATAAGCAATCTGTCAATTTTGCTTCAAAAATGGGCACAAACGGAATGAGAATAAAAAATAAACAAAAGTCCGATCCGATCGAATTGAGAGACTGCTTATTGGAGAAATTGTTGAGCTGTGCAACTTGGTCACACAAAAGCAAAATTTATTGTATCAATAAAAAATTGGTGCGTCATTCAAAGGGATAGATCATTGACTATTCTCTTTGTTCACGGGGAAATTTAGGGATCAAATCGAGGGACAAAAATAGGGATCAGTTAAATACTAATGGTAGGTATTATTAAGTTGCTAAATTTTGGTACGAAATTGTGAATAATTAATAGAAAGAGGAAAGGTGCGTACTCGGACTTTTTGGCGTTTCATTGTTCGAATCTGACTGATGGACGTGCAGTTTGTGGTAGGCGAGCCCGGGCCTTGATTTGTACTTGGCCCCGCACACTGAACAAGAAAATTGTTTTGTGCCTAAAATGAAAGAAAAAGAAGAGACTCCCTGCCCTTCCCAAAGGAATACAATAAAACAGAAGCCATGCTCACACTGGCAAACATAAGGGCGTGCTTCTACAGCTGTCGTTGCGGTAACCGCTGCGCTTACGCCTCCGCCAACACCACCAGATGAAGTGGGAGTTGCGCCGTTGGAAGCACCGTCAGTCGGCGGCTCTTTTTTGGCAGTCGTTGACGAGACATTGGCAGGCGGCTTCCTAGGCGCCCGACCAGGCGCGGCACCAGCACCCACGCCGGTCTTTTTGCGCTTCTTCCGACTGGCACCCCAATCCTCCTCATCGGACTGCTCATTGGCGTCCAAATCTTCAAGATCGTAGTCAGCCAAGTCCAACTCGTTCTCCTCAATTTTAGATTATAATCCCCCTAAAGTGGGCCCATCGCAACAGAAGCCACTCCCAAAAACAGTGAACTATTCGGGGCAATGCTCCGCTCACAATGTATGACTTTGCGCCATTTCCTCCAGTGCCCGTTCGCATTGTCGGGACAATGTGGCCGCTCTGTTGCTGCGTTTCTGCGATTTGTTGGTCACCGCTTGGCGTGTTTTGTGACTGTTCGACGCTCGACGTAAGTGCGCTTTTCAGCGAAGGATTGGCACGCATAAAATAATTAATTTCAATGCTAGCCGACGGAATGTTTTTGGTTTTGACCCAGCGAACGGGGGGATACGTGAAGACCTAAAGAAAGTTGAATAGAGAATGGAGACCTTTCGATGAATGTCATCAGGCCAACCAACCTGCATCGGATTTTGAGACCGACACCGTTCAGAGGGATGCCGGAAAAGGTGTTCGGTAGCTCTAAAGTGACCAAAAAATAAAAAATACCAAGCAGTATTAGTTCTGGTTTTACACTTCACCTGTGTACAATCCCCGTTTGCTGATCGAACACAGCAGTTTGTGACCGAGTCCTCCCGCCCATGGTACGACTATTCCATTTTGAACAGTTTTTCATAATTTCGATGTACGCCGAGTCCGAAATCATTTTGTGCTTAAAAAATATTTGGCATTTATTTAAGCACAATTATGGATGGTAAAAAAAGATAACTGAAGCAATGTTTGAACGAATTGTTTGTAATGGTAAATCTTTGGCGTTTTGTCGTGTTTATCAAAAAGCAATTTTAATTTCTGAAAAAAAAATTCTGGATTGAGCAAAAATCAGACAATTTGGGCATTGAAAAAGGAAATTTATTGTTCACTTGGAATCCCAGAAAAAATAGCGCAAGAACAAATTACTCTCGACCTGTCAGTTCATTAAAAATCTGCGTGATTATGGTGATTTTTTCGCCGGTCTTTTTTGGTCTACTCAAATCCCAAAATAAATGAAACTTTCACTATTTGTTATCTTTCAGTATGGCCGAAAAAACAGGTAGATACTGTATATATTTTTAATTCATTTTTACTTGAAATTTTAAAATATTTTTTTTTAACAAATTCATTTTTTTCTTCCAATGTTTTATTAAAACCCCAGTCATTTGGCCAAAACAATTTGTTTAAATTAGGGTTGGCACCCCGACCCCGTCCCCGACCCCGCAAATTTAGGCCATTTTTCGGGGTTTTCCCCGACCCCGACACCTCCAACCCCGATCCCCGAACCCTAAAACATACACCCCTAAAGATGGCATAATTGCGTGACATAATTCATTTTTTCCGAGGGCTTGATTGTGGTGGACGCGTACTTTTTGTCAAAAATTTATGAACTTTTACAAAAATGCGTATAATAGAATCGGCGGCTTGGTGGTATGTCTGTTTGGCAGTTAAGTTTTCGTTTGGGTTCGTACCTTCTTGAGTGCAACAACTTATTTACTTTTATTTGTCCTTACCCCCTCCCCCAATAATGTAATTTTTTTAATAAATTTCCAAATATTTTTTGATTAAAATGCGTGCAAAGATGAATTTTTGAATAATTCATCACATCTTTCTGAATTTTTGTTCTTACGATCACTAATTTTTTGAAAAATTCATAAAATATACAATAAAATTAGATTTTTTTTTGTCAGATCCTTCATAGAATTTCGTGCTTTTTTAGATGCGTATTTTGCAGGTTTCTTGCCTAAAAGTACACTCCTAAAAAGCTTCAAAAAATTACCGCATTTTTAAAATTTTGGTTGCAAATTCCTTAACAAATTAGTCGAAAATTCAAAATTTTTCTCGGCGGCGCCTATCGGCACCGCCGTCCCCCCCCCCCCCTCCACCCAAAAGCTTTAAGCCTAAAAAGGGCCACTGATAGAAAAAAATGACGATTTATCAAACAATATTTTAATTATTTTAATAAAATAATTTTTTAGTTACATAAATAAATTTTGATTTACCTACTTTCAATATGATTTTCGATGTTTTTTTCATTTCGATTTCGAATTTTTCAGTTTCGATTTTCGATTTCGACTTTTTTCTTTTCAGTTTCGACATAGCCCTGCTTTTCAAAATAAAAACAAATTTAAAAAATTATTGGCTTTAATGTTAATAAATTTTGGAAATTATTCAAAAAAAACAAAATTTTGACCTCTAAAATTTTGAAGAAAATTTAAAAAAAACCCCGCAACCCCGACAGTCCCGCCCCCGCAAAACCCCGACCCCGCAATTCTCATCCCCGCACGCGGGGTGCCAACCCTAGTTTAAATGCATGCACTTCAATAAAACAAAAAGAATTGGCCGAGAGGGGGGGGGGGGGGGGGGGGGGGGGAAGAAAACGAAACAATGAATTGAATTGGAAGAGACCAGGGGGCCGGGGATGGGGGGACAAATTCGGCGGAGCGATTGTGCCCTCGAGGGAATGTTATGCGTCCTTTTTGAAGTTGAGGGCCTTCCAAAATGCCTTGGAAAACTGCTTTATTCTATCCGTGACAAATAATACATTTAAAGTTAAGCAAGCAGTCCCGGAGTTTATTAATCAAAACTTCAATTTCTCATCTTTTTTATAACTCTATTTGCAATTCTGATAGCCCTCAATGAATTCAGCCATCGTATAGCCTTGGATGGCTTCAGCCAATTTCCGATCATCAGCCAAGAGAGTGAAACGCATTTCGCTAGCCTGCATTAAAAACGAATCCTACATCAATCAAAATACTATTTTTATATTAAAAGTGGACGGACCATGCGACATTTTTCTATATCATTCGACATGCCCTGCGACACAATCTCCAAAGGCACCGTCAGCGACTGAAAGAGGCCCAGCTGGAATTCCTTCCTCTCCAGACGAAGCCAACTTGCAAAACAATGGCGCGCCGATATCATCCTGAAAATTCGAAAAATGAATTTTATTATTATCTTTTAAATGGCAAAGCTTTACATAACACGCGGTGAAGTTGTCGCTGTAGACGCGACTCCGGTGGTGATGGAATGAATCGTCCATTGGAGGTTCGGCCACTTCCTTCAGATGCAATCGGAATACCTTTTCCTCCGTCAAAAAATCCCCTGCTGAAATCCATAAATCGGGGTAATTGGGAGAAAAGTGAGATTCCGACCTTCTTCGCTGGTGGAAAAGCCGATCAGTTGGCATTCGGCGTCCGAATTGGACAATTCCATCGGCTTAACATTGATTCGGGAGGGTCCATTGGGCGATTGGCGGAAGTTGAGCCGGGAAAAGCGTTTCGTAGTACAGAGCTTAAAGTTAGAACATTTTGATCGAAACGGGAAGAAATGGCGAGCTTTGCTGGTGTTCCGCGGGACAATGCGCAAAAGTGCCCAGCCGCCACTTTCATCCGACTCGCGTCCGCTCGTTGTCAAAAGTTTGGCGGTTGAACGAAACGGCGGCGGCTTCTCTTTTTCCGTTCCTTTTTGCTGATTGTCTGATGGTAAGCCCGGCAATGTGACAACGAATTCTACCATTTCGCTAAACTTCATTAACTTAAAGCCCATCGATATACTGTATTTATTGACTTTTCGTCGATCGAACTTTGGATATTTTTCGTCTAAGGTCAGTTCGGCGCCCGTACACAAACAAAAGGTCCCCGTTCATTTCGTCCCCGAAATATGTCTTTTTGCCCAGATTGACTCCAAACTAGGGTTGCTTTGCTCCCCGACCCCGACCCCCGAACCCCGACCCCGAGCCCAAAAAAGGGGTCGTCCCCGACCCCGACCCCGACGTTGCCAACCCCGGCCTCCCCGACCCCGACCCCGACGTTGCCAACCCCGGCCTCCCCGACCCCGACCCCGACCTTTTTTTGGGTCGGGGATCGGGGTTGAACAAACACCCCTAAATTTTTTGGGGAGAATAATACTTTTGAAACGATTCATCTTTAATGATGAGGTGGTGTAGTGGTGAGTGGGTCTGTTTTGTGGGTTATCGGGTGGGGTTCGGATCCCGTCTGCAGAAATCATTTTTAGCACTTTTTATGAACACATCAATTGAGAAGAAAACAATTTCTGATCATTTTTTAAATAGTTTTCCTTTTATAACTTTTTCAATGTTGAATGATCTTAATTTTAGTGTCATATTTGTAGAAAAAAAATCGGCGCATTTTTCCATATCTTTTTAAGTCATTTGAAATTCAAAAAGGTATAGTCAGTCATTTAACAAAAATTTAGAAATTTTTACTAGTAACTCCCAAAATCTAAGTGTTGGTAAATTATTTTGAAGCAATTTTTCTTAACAATATTGCTAAAATCTTCAAAAATTTTCCCGGCGGCGCCTATCGGCACCGCCGACCTGACGACATATCCACAAATCTTTTTTTTTACAACTGAAAGATCTTCTTTACTTTTGAGGTTTTTAAAGATGATGCACGGATTTAAAAATAAAATGATATATTTTATGATTGCCCGGTGAAGATTTATTGTGAAATTTTTATTAAAAAAATTTTTATCAACAGAATTTTCTTCAACCCCGAACCCCGAACCCCGACCCCGACCCCGACCCCGACCCCGAAAAATTTGGTCGCTCCCGACCCCGACATGGTCAACCCCGGCCAACCCCGACCCCGACTTTTCCGCCCCCGAGGGGTCGGGGAGCAACCCTACTCCAAACTATTAAGAAAATAAAGTTGTCAGACGACTGAATCTTTCTTCAATTATCCATAATAATCTAAAGCCCAAAAGCTCACCGTTTTACCGTTTCGTTTCGATTCCGACGGTCCACCACACAATGCCCACTGGTCAACACCAGTGAGGCGGAAACCAACGCACCCGTACAGCTTTTCACATCGCCTTCCGGAGGCATTCTGACCAAAATCTACGAAAAGACCGTTTTGAATGAACCCAAAGGACGTCCCACCAATTTTGTCGATTTATACTTTTTACAGTTGTTTTTGGTAAGAGATTTTGTTTAATCCAGGAAATCCCAGGCAAGACTCAAAAACTGACACATTGAACATACAAATAAGCAAAAAAGTCCAAAAGGTTATGGGGACACCTTGGCGAGAAATCCATGCCTAAAATGAAATTCATTTTCAATTACGCAACTCGGGAAAAAACTCACTGTGCCCATTCGACTGATTCGCCCGCCAGAATCGCCCCCGACCCTCCAATCAAACACAGAATTAACAGAAGAAAGGATAAAAAGCGGCAATACTTCAACATTATTAATCTCCCTAATAATCATTAAGTTTCCAATAATTAATCACAGGACACCGTAAAAGTGCAAAAGGATTGAGACTCTGACGTTAGCTGGACGGTTTTGGAAAATCTGCAACTTTTAAGTATAATTTAACCATCACACAAAGAAGCTCAGCATTAACCATCATTTTAGCACATCAGAATTATAATATCGAGCAGCAGCATTTGCTGCCGATATGAGCGAATTTTTCTAAGTAATTCTTTATTTTAATAACCATTTTTACAATGCTTTTACATTTATGATAACACTTTCACCCCGTCGTCGGCCTATTTGTGGTGTTCCAATTGACATAGCGAAGGAAAGGGAGGAAAAGGGGGAGGGGGGATGAGAGAAAATCCATCCGTCCGAAGATTGTAGACAAATCCCAACTTCCGTCCGTTCCGGTGTTTGTTCCCCCCTCACTTCCGTTCCGTTCAAAGTCCGAACGCCCTTTGCTCCGTGAGAACGTCCCGGGCACCGAAGGCGGTTTGCTTCTGTTTGTAGAGGGGCGGCGAGCGGAGGGGAAGCGGCGGGTGAGGGTAATCGTCGTAGTCGAGTTCATAGGGTCTGGAAGACACGACAATTATATCCCCACAAAAAATCATCTTTACGGACTGATCCCAAATTTCGGTCCGTTCGACTTAAATGCACAAAAATGCCGATGATTACTTCAAAAAGGATAATTGCATGCAATGCCACCCGCCCGCTTCCTCAAATTCGGCAAGGTTAGTTATGCCCAAATCCTTTAAAGTCAGCGTGCCGCCGCCCGTCAGCACGTCACTGGTCGCTTCCTGAAGAAGGGAATTGCACAAAATGGCGGACTTCATTAACATATTTTAATTAAGGATCTGATTTATATGTGATTAAAAAAAATCAAATAGCCTGACTGAATATGCGCTAAAAAAACCGACCAAATTAGCCAATTTATGCCGAAAACCCCTCAAAACTCGTTTTATCAGTCCCCTCGCACGATGAACCACTTTCACAAATTTGCAAAATTTGTTTAAAAAAATCTAATTTATTTATATATATTTTTTGTATCAATCTTAAAGTGAAAATTTCACATAAGCAAACGTACTTTTAGGGGGGTGTATTTACGGGTAAAAATATTTGAGTTTAGGATTTCTTTTAGCTTTATTGCATTTTCTTAATAAATTTTCGGAGAAATTCCGAAAATATTCAAAAAAAAAATCTAGCAAAAATTTGATAAATGTCGACCATTCAAAACCCACCACAAAATCGAACCATTCCCAATTAATAAAGCCGGGACGACGGTAAAGTTTCGTAAATGTATAGCAGAGAAACGACATGAACAGAAACCACGGCTCACGAATGCCAATTCTGCGGTATTCAAAGCTATATTCGCGGCTGAGACCGCCCTTCATGCAGATGAAGTCGAGCTGAAATTGTGTGGGACACTTAATGAAGAAAAAGTCATTCTTTAAAAGAAAACATTTATCCAAATTTAATCAATCAAAAAAAGGGGGGGGCAGGGTAACACTACGTTTTGCCAACTGTACATTTCGCCAACCCACCCAAAATGGTACGTTTTGCCAACGCAGCAAAAATATTACGTTTTGCCAATGGTACGTTTTGCCAACTGTTCATTTTGCCAACTTTACGGTTTGGATGATTTTGAGCATGTTTTTGAATGTTTTGAGGCGAGAAGGTTCCAAAAAAAATTTTAAATCAAAAAAACCTTCGAATTCGGGTCCGGTGTTCGAAATTGATCGAAATTTAAGTTTTTGAATGAGTTGGCGAAATGAACATTTTGCTGGGTTGGCAAAACGTAATATTTTTGCTGAGTTGGCAAAACGTACCATTTTGGGTGGGTTGGCAAAATGTACAGTTGGCAAAACGTACCGTTGGCAAAACGTACTGACACCGGGGGGCAGTGCCCGGTAATAGTCAAAATTTTTAAAGCGATTCTAAAATGCAATACTCCTATCTGAGTAAGTGACGGATTCGGATGCGTTTTTTTTGCATCCGACGCAGAACCAGCTAGGCTATTAGAAGGGTGGGGGGGGGGGGGGTATAAAACCAAAGAGCTTACTCCATCATGCAAAGCGGTCTAAAACCGGTTTCGGGAATTTCGACCAAACCGGATTCGAGAATTTTTATCTCGCCGGTATGGAAAGCTACAAAGACCGCTTAACTAAACTAACAAAGTGCTTTACTCAAATAAGAGTATTGCATATAAAAAAAATTAGAATTTTTCAACCGCTTTAAAGAAACTTGTACGTGGTGAATTCAAACATTTTTCGGAAAGTCAAAATCTTCCAAAAACAATTTTGGCCTCAAAATTATCGGTTGAACAGAGGTAGCCCAAAAAACCCCTAGTAACGCCTTCTAAGAGATAATAACAAAAAAAATTTTTTTTGAAAAAAGCATAATTGGAAATCATAAATTAGATGATGTCAGGAAGTTCGTGATCAGCGAACTCAAAAAAAGCCCGAGTCCTCCTCAGAATGCGTTAAAAAACAAAGATCGTTCGACACCGCCGAGTCAACCCAAAAGTTTAGATGAGCCTTAAAGGCAACGAAAAGCCAAAAAAAGGGAGTAAAGTTTTAACAACAAAAAAATGTTGAAGTCTACGCCGCCGGGGTTTTTTTTTCTTACATTTCGGCTTCATTAAAATTTTCCAGGGGCGCCTATCGGCACCGCCGCCCCTCCCCAAAAATGCAATAAAAAGGAAAAAAACGCACCCCCTAAGAATCAACTTCCCCCCCCCCCAAATGGCTACGGGCCTGGGCCTGTGCCCCCAAGAACTCCCAAAACAAAATTTGCCGACCAATTCGCACATTTCGTAGCAATGCGGCCCAACAAATTCGTACGTTCTACCCGCAGCTGTCGGATCCATTGCCGCCTTGGCCACTCCGTTGGAAAAGTCATTGACCTTAAAGAAAAAGTTCGAATTAGCCATTCCATTTTTGCATTTTCAGAAATTATACAAATTGAAATTTTATTTTTGATTCTTTTGGAAGCAATTAGACTTTTTTGAAAAGTGCTCACAAAAAGTGGCATTTTGTAAATGCCGTTTCCCAAATTGAACGCGTAGACCATGTCGAGAGGATTTTTGCGCCAGCGAGTCAACATAGGGTAAATGAAGCGGTCGAACTCGCCATAAAGCACCGACGGTCGAATAATTGTGGCATTTGGGAATTCAGCAAGGACCGCCTGTTCACCCATTCCTTTGCTTTTCAAAAAGGCGCCCTTTTCAAAAGATAAAATTATTTTTATTAAGAAATTATCTTTTAAACAACAAACAAAGCCAAACGATAATTTTGGTTAAATTTCCTCGCTCACATTTTTGATAAAGCGCGTTTTGTACGAAGGGTCCGCGTTCATCGCACTCACATGCACCAAACGTTCCACGCCCATTTCTCGACAAATGCGCGCAATCTTTCCGGCCCCCTCGACATTAGTGTCGTAAATGGAATAATTCCTTAAAAACATTTCCGCTTTAAACAAACAAAATAAAATCCAAAGATTTCGGGTGCCAACCCAACTCATCTCCTCCAATTTGGAAATCCTCCCCCCTTAAACCGTACACTGTGTCGATATACGTGCCGATCAAATTGATCACGATGTTGCTGTGTTTGACAGCTTTTCGGATGCTTTCATCGTCGCTGAGTTGAAACGGAAAAAACAGAACTTGGCCAAGGTCGCACATCACTTTCAACTCCTTAACAAAATAAGCGTCGCAGCGGTACGGCAGTATCAGCTGATTGCCATGTTTAGCCAGCCGATTGACCACCCTTAGGCCGGTGAAACCGGTGGAGCCAAAAACTAAAATTGACAAAATAAATAAATGGCATATATTTCGATTGCTTGACACCTGTAACGACATTTCCCGAAAAGCTGGAACGACCGCCCGGACCTTTGCGAAATTGTGCAACATTACTGGAGCTGATCAAGGGCTCTGGCACATTCTCTGGGACATTTTCTGCACTCGAATATTGAAGCCTAGCGCCGATCGAGCAAAAAAATTTCCCGTTTCTTAAGAAATATTCGGGCAGAGATTGGGAAAATCTGGTAATCATTGAATAAATCTAAATAAATTTCAAAAAATTGATCAGGCGGCGCCTAACGATACCGGACCTTCCAACAACAAAAAAGTAACCAGTAAAGCAACGCGAGGCAAAAATGCATTTTTGTTTTATTTTTAAACGTGCCAAAATATTGCCAAATTCAAATCTCCTTTTCGAGTCAATTTGCCACAGGCGTTTTTTCATTTACGCCTTGCGCGCACTAATTAGTCTAATCGTTTTTGCAATTAACGTGTGATTACTTGGTTAGCTAGTTCATTTTTTATAATGCCAAAAAACAAAAGACAAATGTTGTTTGTTACTAAATCCGTTCTTTTATTTACGCTTCAGAGCTTCCAAGGACTGAAAAGAAGCCAATATTTACTTTCTCCGTTGGTTTGGTTAATCGATAAGACCAATCTCATCTCTGATCAGATCATTTTCTTATCCCTCCTCAAATCGTCGAATTCTTTCCGTCGCAACACCGCTCAAGAATTTGCGGAAATACATGGGATTTGCCACCTTCGCCGACCTTTTCAGCAAAGACACACCGACTAAGCAGCGGGAATAGCCGCACAATTCCTTCCCCAAAGATTTAAACGCTTGCCACCGCCGCCTCCCGCTTTTTGGAGTGTCCCCCCCCCAACCTGTCCCTTCAAATCCGAATACTTTCGAACCCAATCCAATCCCCGTCTTTCCTTTCCTTTCCTTCCTTACTTTTCCACTTCTTTTGTTGTTTGTTGTCGCTTCCCGTCCATTATTATCTCTGGGGGGGGGGGGGGGGACGCCCAACCGCGTCGTCGTGGTCCCCTTCAATTTCATAATTTCCCGCCATAATTCAGTGTTACTCAATAATTACACGGCCATTCCGTGACATCCGGTCCCGGGATTTTTCGGTCTCAGACTTTTTCCACATTCTACCAAAACATATTCAAAGTCTGTCGTGGAAATAACTGATTTGTGAGGCAGTTTAAACTCGTTTCATTAAAATGCAATGCTCATTTTCGTTCAATGATTTATAATTATTTCAAAGCCCGATGAGTTACCGTCCTTTGCTTTTTTCTTTTTTCAGACACCTATGGAAAATGAACAGAATAACAGAAAAAGCAGAACAACTGCCATGACGAGGAGCAGTTCGTGTAGCAGCAGCAACAGCAGCAGACACATTGCCAATGTGGCCAATTATATACCAGAGGAGGTTTGAAGAATTCATTTAAAAAAAATGAAAATTAGAAAATTGCAGGGCAAAATGAAAGCCTCTCTCAAATGGCTTGTGTCACGCGTCTACGGCGATAATTACGTGCCGGACGGACTTCGGGAGCTGTTCTTTAGCGATGTCGACGGCCATTTGCAGGTAATTCTGGAGGGGGAAGGGCATAAAATGTTTTGTACCGCCAGAACAAATGTAAATTCATTGTGAAAATCATTGGGTGCTTTTCAACATTGCGAAAAAGTGCAAAATAATTTTTGTTTTTATTTATGTAACTTTTGCTTTGCTCCGACCGTTCCCTTCCCTCGGGGGTTTTAGGTTTCGAAAATTTAGACCAATTTACTTAATTAAAACCGTTTTTTAAATTAATTAACTAAAGTAAATAATGTCTTATTAGCCGTCTCCCCCACTGATCGCCAGCCTTGTCAACGGCTTTTTGTACTGCCAAGCGGCGTCCCGGATTTTCCAAGACGCCGCCATCGCGGCGGCCCCTCAGCACAACATCGGCGCCGTGTTCAGTGCTCTCTCCCGCGAGGGCATCGACGTGCGCGACTTTGGACGGCAACGGAATTGTGGAGGAGACACTGCTGCAGTCCAACCCGTTCAACATTGTACGCCGTCCCGTTCTTTCATTTTAAATTAATCTTTTTCCGAGTTAAGGGCGCCCATCTGCACATGACCGATGCCCTAATGACCGCCCACCTTCGCTCGTTGGTCTCCATCGAGAAAATTGTGCAAGCGATCTCGTCTGTTCCCATGGCGGGGGCCTTCGAGATTGATTCCCCTTTTTAGCAATTACACTTCGGTTGAAAAGCGGGAGGAGCCGTTGGACTGCGTGGACGCCCTCCTTTTCTGGATAAACAAGGCATTCCCACAGAAATCCCGAAAATGAACGATTAATAATAAAACACTGATCAAAATTGCCAATTTTGGTAGCGAATCAAAAACATTGACACTATTTAAAATTAGAGGACCTTTGGAGTTTGAAGCTCTGATCACATTGGTCCGCTTAACTTTTGATCACTCGCATTTTCCGTTCAAAGATCTGTCTGCTCGTCCGGGATGACATTGAGCGCAACGGACTGCTCGGTGTGGATGAACTTGCCGATAATTCCCGAGATGGAGGACCTTTACGAGGATCTCTGCGATGGAACATGCATTTGCGCGCTCATTTCCTTCTACCGGTCCGACGAATTGCCCCTACGCGGTAAGGGCACAGTTACGCGCCGCTTCTCACCAATTTTGGTCGCTTTTTGTATTTTTTGGTTTACATTTCAAAAAGAAAATTGGACATTTACAAGCGTAAAAATAAAAGTTTTGTTTAATTTCAATTTTAAGAGATTTGTTTTAACGACCCGATGACTGTCAATGATTGCCGTTTCAATTTGGAAATTTTGAGGTCCCTCTCCGCGAAAGCGCCGTTTTCGGAATTTCTGAGCATTTTGTTTTAGAAAGTTTTGCGCGTCATGTCTCCCGTGGAACCCTTTTCATTTTGAGACGGAGGACATTCTTTACCTCCACGAGTCACTCCAGCCCAATATCAACGTGTTTTTGGCTGACTTCTTTCAATTTTTTGAAAGCCATTCGCTGATGCCACCGGCAGGTGCTTTTGTTTTGGTTTTGCTTTCGTAAATCGGATTATTGGCATTTTAACATTTGGCCCCCCCTCCTCTTAGGACATTTTTTTGGAGGGGTTCGGCTTTTTATCTTCGTTAGCGAATTTGATTACGAAACCTGGTCCAAAAATTGACTATTTTTCCGTTAAGGGGGGGGGGGTGTTCACTCCATTTCCCTTGCGTACGGCCTGGAGATGCTCCCAAAAGAAAAAAGGTTCTGACGAAGTTATCCTTATCAGATTTGACTTAATGTCGTTTACTAATAATGTTTTTTTTTTTTTTTTGGAAATTTTGACTTTTCTAAACCGATTCAGTTCTCCGGTTTAAAGGAGACGTTCTTAAATTTCATTACGTATATTCCTTTTAACATATTTGAAGTTTAAAGGAAACTTATTTGTTAGGGCAATTTTAACAAATTTAACTGGTTCGAAACGAGATTCAAAGGAAACCAAAAAAAGTGCCAGGCAGTTTCAACCGCCAGACCAAGTCATCGGGCAATCCCGCGGCACATTTGAGTCTGGGCCAGTTGAGTCTGGTTAAAAGGAAAAATAGTTGCAATATTTTGAAAATCGAATAAGCCTTCGTAATATTTAAATCGGTTATTGAAACCGGTTCAGAAATTTCAATTTCCAAAATAGTTGCAACTTTTTTCCTTCTAACCAGACTCAAATAGGCCAGACTCAAACGACCCCTACCGATCTCAGCGGCATTTGAGCCCTACCCCGAATACGGAGCAGTTCATTTCAGTCTCACCACTTCAGTACCGGCAATTTAAGCTCAACCAAATCAAGCAAACAAGATGCCATTCGATTCGAAAGCTCTAAATAAGAAGAATCGTTTAAAAGAAAAGCCAAACGGGTCAATCATTTTTTAAAAAGTCAATGTGAAAAAGCACCCAAAATCGGGGGTTCTCATAGTTTTATAAAAATAACTTTTCCTCTAATTGTTTAGCTTTGACTTAACAATCGCTTTTAAAAGCTTAGCTTTCGAATGGCATCTTGTTTACCTGGTTGATTGAGTTAAAAAAAGACAGACTTTCAAAAATTTCTGGCACAGAAGTTGAACGGCACTGAAATGAAATATGCTCCCAGAAATATGCTTAAAATATGTAATTTCAAGCTTTTCCAAAACAAACCAACGCTAAAAATTCATCAGAACATATTCACAAAAAACATAAATCCCAGCTATTGATAAGTTCGAATGATTTGGTTAAAGAAGTGCGCGACCGTTTGTTTGTAAAGGAGTGAGTGTGTGCATGTTTTGTGTTCCTTCTTTCTCACCCACCCCAATTCATTGGATACGCGTAGTGGTGCGATTTTACAGTGCACAGCTTCGTTAGCTTAAGACTATTAAATCTTAACGTTGTCGGTAGAAGACCTTGTACCTCACCAAATTGGACAAATTGTTTTATTATTCGATTCCACTCTAATTGTAAGCCTAACGCATGAATCGGATAACATTTTTTGGCGGTTTCAACTCCGAAAGAAGTGGCTTTCAAACATCTGGGAACGAATATGCACTAATAGTTGCTATGTTCCGACAACAAATTTTCAGCATCATTAACAAAATATTACTGCAAAATTTATTCCCAGCATGTTGAAAGCTTCTATATAAGTGATTGTTGTCCAATTTGGTGAAGGTACATGTATTCTAGAAGTTTACCAAATCGACAACTATCCACCAAATGACACATTTGTTTAGAACCGACGCCTGCTTCACTGCAACAAAGGCGTTTTGTTCCTATTCAGTCAATTCCGGATCTTCGAACTCAGGACATTGCTTACTCAAATAAGGGAAAGTTCGGAGTGAGAAATTCGAACAATCGTCCGGTAATGGCGAACACTCGTGACAGAGGTGAATAATATAAAAAGAAAGTAATTTTCTATGTTAATTTTTAGCATCTTCCTTGGCTTCTGAAGACTCTTTTGGTACCAACTCAACGCTTCAGTAATTAATTTAACGCTCTGTAAAATACTGAGAAAATTGCGGCTTTTAGGACCAAAGATTCGTTGGCTGCTAGCACACCCAGGCCAAGCAACTTGGACCCTAATGCTCCGAACGTTACTCATTTTGCTGCTTTCAACGTTAGCCTTAGTTTTTTGATAGTCCCAAAGTCCTGGCTCTAATTTCAATCGAAGGTTGGCCATGACTCGTCAAATGATACACCGCCGCAACAACAAAATTCAGCTCAAAAACAACAGCGCACGCTTAGAAACACGGCCGAAATTCGGCTTCAGATGGAGGAAATGCGTCGACAATTGGCACAACGGCAGCAAATTGAAATGTCAGTGGACAATTAATTCACAATTTGAAGAAAAATTTTTATAATTTTGGTTTGACAGGGCAAAGCAGGGACAGCGACGGTGTGAGGCGGGCAAAGACGCTTTTTTCAGAGTGATGAGCAAAAGTGCGAATGTAGGTGATAGAAACACTGACATTATTCGTCCGAATTTCACATAAAAACTTCAGATTGAGTTGCCACAAGCTCAGTCGAGTCCAATTGTCCAAAATCACCCAACTGATTTGCTTTCTCCGAATAATGACGAAACTTTGGTGGCGCAATTTCAGCAAATGCCGGTAAACTTCATTATAATGGGACTGATTTGAAAAATCATTCAAAGTTTGTTTGCTTACAATCTAGTACTATTTGCTTAAGACTTATTTCGGAAGCCAACAGAACAGTGGCACCCAACGCCACCACACAATGTTATGAACGGCCTCAACAACAGCTTTGGACACCCCAGCAACAACGTTAGTTATTTTTTAGAAATCAAACTTTGCTTACCACCCGAAGTCGGGTATTCGGTTGTCATGTCCGACGTTAAACTGGTAGCGTTTCTTCCCCCTCCCCCTCAGATAACGTCACGCTACTTAATTTTTGATTTATATTTTGTTTTTTCTTTATTACCTGTTTTAAGGGTTAATTCCGCCTCAAACTGTCACTGGTGGGCCCTTCACTCAGCAGACGCCCAACGCGATGATGCAGACGAGTACGCCCCAGATGGGCAGCGTTGGCGCCGTTTCCTCCTCCCATCCGATGCTCTCTCCGATTGCGAACTATACGCTCAAAGCGCACAACGGATCATCGTTTGCCGTCGATCCTTCGTCTCTGATGGGTCCGGCGAGTTCTCAGCAGCACTTTGGCGGGGCAGCACATCAATTCGCTATGACGCCCCATCCAAGTTCCATTGCACAACAACGTCAACAACTGACTGAACAGGTTGGAATGACGAACAGACTCAAATGGGTTAAACAGCATATTGAAAAAACCGGATGGTTTTTATTTATTTTATTTGTTTTTTACTTCCGTTGTCGATTCCAGTCACAATACGCTGTCCCCACCGATCTTCACCCGACCCATCAACACCAGCAGCATCAATTTGCTACCATTAGCCCCTACGGTGTCGGTAGTCCGTCGTTTGGTGTCGGCCCGTTGCAGTCCTCCTCACAGCCGATGCATTTGCACATGATCAATCAACAAATCCCGACGCCCTTTTCGTATCCTCAACAGCCTCCGCTGCACCACCAATCACAACAACAATTTCACCAGCCATTCTATCAGCAGGTGCTTGCCAATCGGAATTTATGTTCATTATAGTGATTTAAGAATTCGACCAGTTTTCATAGAATCCAGAAAGTTTGAAAGACTGTCTAGAGCTTTTTCTTTAACAAATTTCTTAAAATATTTTTTAAGAATCCACAACAGTTCCCGCCAAATCATATGACCTTTCAACAACATCAGCTGCAACAGAATTACGTTCCGTCACCGCTTCCTCCTCCGATTAACACTGCATCGATGTTCCCGTCGGCCGAGGCTTTTCAGATGCCTCCTCCACTTCCGCCACACCAAACTCAACTTTTTGGTGGTGCCCATTGTCAGCCAGAGGAATCTTCAACCGCCACCTTTCGGCTTCATCAGGCCAATGTGACTTTTTGCTTTCATTGAATTTATGATTGAGGCTTGCTGAGGACCCATTTTCTTTGTCGAGGAATCAATAAACAGAAAATGGCAACGAATGTTAAGGCACCTGCCAGCAGATTGGATCCACAACTGGACCTGAACAGGGATCTGACAAATTGGAGCCAAATGACTTATCGTGACGGTGATCGACCTCAGCGTAAAACTTGGGCCCAGAAACAGTCGGAGACGGACAAATCCATCCAAAATCTAAACTTTTCGCCCGGGAACGGAGGTCCATCAGCGGGAAGCAGGGGACGAACGGTTGCGCAATTGAATGGCTGGTAGTGGTGAAGAATCGGCTGTGAACAGTCCGGAAAAGGGTATCTTTACTTTTGCCGAGGCGTAACTAAAAAATATTATTGGTGACGTCGTGTTTAAAGAAATCAAACGGGCAAATGTTGCATTTGTTTATTTTTAGGTAAATTGCTCGTGCTGAATCAAACTTACACAAAATCTTTGACGGATGCCAGTGTGGCTTTGTTGTCTCCGACAACTGTTGCGAATGGCTCCGCGTCGTCTAACAATCATAGTGGCGAATCGGTGCTCGAGAACGTTAGTGAGCCAAATTCGGAGATGGTCTGTGCCGTTGTTTTTTCCAAGTTTTACGAAATTTATCCGTTCTCAGACGCCTGAAATGCAGGCGAAGCGACTGCGCAATTTTGGCCAGTCAAATACGACGTAAGGAGCGAATGATGGCGAAGAGTGAGGAGAAGGAGTCGGTGGACATCGACCGGCTGCAAGTCAAAATGCAACGGATGGAGCAGGCAGAGATGCGCAAGATGGAGCGGGGACAGAGACGGTAGGGGCCCCGCACTTTTAGTTAAGGAAATGGACGTATCAAAGCAAATGTTCTTTACTCATTTGCATGTATGCTAGAGCTGCATTCTTTTACTCACCATTAAATCTGAAACCCCCTATATTTAAACAATTATAAGATTCAATTTTTCAATTTGTTCAGACAAAAGTTGCTAGAGGATTACAAACGGAAGAAAATGGAGCAGGAATTGTTGGAGCCCAGCTCGGCGCGAACATGCGCTTCGTCCACAATTTCTCTGAACCGCGGGCATAGTCAACCGCCGCCATTTGGCCGACCAAAGAGTCAAAGCAATGTCTGCAATTGCGGGATTAATATAACGTATTGACTTTTTTTATATAGATGAATTTGGACTGCGCCGGTGGAACTCTGTCCAGACGGTTCGGTCGCGCACAGAGCAACATGGGAAACGAAAATGCTGACAATGAGCAGAACGGTGGCACTTCCACAGCGCGTGCCAACGTTCCCTCAATGGCGGAGCCGTCTCTGAAACTGTACGCGAAGCAACAACCGAAATCCAACCGCGGACTGATCATGAACGCACTCCAGTACAGCGTCTTTCCGGGCCATGTCAGCAACGATCAGCGACAGAAGGTAAGCATTGAAAAAAAAATTGGCGTTTGACGAGCGGAATGTAATTTTGCGATAACTAATTACTAGTAACTCGTGACGTATAGTAGAATATGTTGGTAATCCTGTCTTTTATTGGTAATCTTTTACTGGTCCCGATTTTTTTTTTTGCTAATGAAGGTTTTTGCAATTTTGAGAAGTACTCGGGGGTTATTGAGGTCGCTGATAACGAATATGACATTAGATTTATCATAATACGACATCATCTAATCTATGATTTCAACATCTAAGATTTTTCGAACATTTTTTAAAAGTCGCTGAAAAGGTGTTTTTAGAGGAATTAGGGGGGGGGGGCGTAGAACCCGAATCTGGCCTATGTTTAACTAATTCCGAACCCTGGACCGGAATAAATTCAATAATTTTTTAAAATCAATTTCCTCGTTTACGCATATAAGCATTTGTTTGCTCAGTGGTTGGAGATTGTTCGCAAAATGCAAAGATATCGATTTAATTGTGTTAGCTGAAAAGAGTAAAAAAAGCAACAAAAAAAAAGGTTTTAAAAAAATCTTAGATGTTGAAATCATAGATTAGATGATGTCGCATTATGATAAATCTGATGTCATATTCGTGTCAGCGACTTCAATAACCCCCGAGTACTTCTCAAAATTGCATAAAACCTTCATTAACAAAACAAAAAAATTGGGACGAGTAAAGACAGGATTACCGAATATGTTATTATTGCTATCGTTTCGAATACGCTTCTCCGATCGACTCAATAAATTCACATATTAAGGCACAGGCGGCTATTGCCCAAAGTGACTCTAAACACTTCCTCGTGCTTTTCCGTGACCATAAATGCCAATATCGGGGTCTCTACACATGGGATCAGTTCTCGGACACTGTGCATAAAATTGGTAATTTTAATAAGCTGGTCGCTTTTTGTATTTTTTTTTGTTGTAGACGGTCTTGGTCCAAAGATTTGCAAGGAACCAATGATGACGATCATGTTCAAATATGGTAATCTTCTTAAGCCATTGCTGTTTTCTTTAAAGACACTCGTTGTTGGTTTTGCAGATTCGGGTGCCAAATCATTCGGACACATTCCCACTAAGCATTTGTCGGTCACCATCGATGGTTTTGTGGTCGCTGACCAATACTGGTCAGTGTTCAGTTGTTGGGACCTTTTCTCAATGTTTTTCTTTAGGCAAAAACCCAAAATTCCGCACAGCGGGCGCTGATTTAACGATGACGGAGTTAACTTGACCTCACTTTCATTTTAAAAATATTTAAATATTTGTGGCGTAATGTTATGATTGTCTCTTCCACCCTTTCGGTGACCAACAATCAATGTCTTGAATTGTCGCCTGTTTGTTTTTTGGAAAAGTAATGAATTCGAATTCTTTTTCGCTAACATGGCGCTTTAGCCATTATGCCTTCACTCTCTCTCCACCGATGAACGCAATTTCCCACAATTGCGCTTGCTTTTCTTCCTCTCCGGTGCTCTCTATTTGCTGACCTTGATTTTTTTTTCTCTCGCTGATTATGCGCGTTCCTCCGTTCACAAGCCAGCACCCAAATGTTGCTGTTTGTTAGGGATCGAGATTTTGTCTAATCGACAATCCCCCTCTCTCCCCTCTCTCTCTCTCCTCTCTCTTTGTTGTATTTCTCCCGAAATTTTAAATTCCAACTCAACGCTTGGCAACTCACTTAAATTATTCTCTATTATTGTGCGATCCCATTGCGTCAACATAGATGGCCGAACATTTGAGCCGGACGTTGACATAACATTACCCATACCGACGCCTATACATCCATCTCGTAATACACATTGTTTGTACTCAATTTTTGCGCGAAATCTCGACATATGCCGTCCATAACTCTCAGAAATTGAATAAATGGATTGTTTTAAGTTGTTTATGCTGATCATAAGCAATCAATGTTCATTCAAAATTCATGAATTTTTGTAAACAAATGCACCAAATATTCGTGTGAAGCGTAGAGCCTCAGGTTTTGGCCGGTTCCAACCCATCGGGCTGATTTCGCATCATCGCCGCCCTAAAAAGCGAAATATTTAAATTCCGTAGCTGGCTAGTAATTGGAGTAAAGAATGGGCCATATTCTCTAAATGTTGGTATTATGGTCGGGGTTGGGCTTAAGCCCCACCCCCATTCTCAAATGTGCAGGTCCCTTTAATCGCATTGCATCATACCACTAATTGAACGTCGTCCAACAATCCTTCCGTGTCGTGAAAGTTGACCGCCATTGTTTCACCCCAGGCGTTGTCCGTGTTTCGGTGGTCTTAACGCGTCTCTGTCAATTCGTTAGTTTTTTCCCGTGTTTACCGTCAACATAACCCCGGTAAACCGTCCGCCCCGTCCCCCAAAAGTCCGCCAACTTCGCCACTGGTCGGTTCCCAAGCGTTTCCTCGCAAAATTCGCGGACGGCCGCCTCTAGTGGCTGTTCCCCTATGTTCAACATGCCGCCAGGGAGAGCGAGTTCACCTAAGGATCAGAATTTTTATATAACCAAAGGAGGGCGTCAAACTGTTAAATAGTTATTTATTTAGTAAGGATGGACATAATTAGAGACCGTAATTTTGGAAAAAAACCCGGGGCCCGGTTTTCCAAATCACCCAACCCGCATCGAATTTCCGGGTAATAGTATTTTGGTTTTTAATAGATATATATTTGATTTAAAAAACCGGTGTCATGACGTTCAATGGCCACAAATTGCAACTGTCCGTTTGTCAACCGTCGCGACACAATCGCATCTGCGGCGTGGTTCGGACCCCACCGGCCGAACAACCCCCTGCCTCTGAGGCCCGTCCGTCCAAAAGGGTTCAGAGGCCTCCCATCCGAGTCCAATTTGTAATTCCTATAAATGTAAAATTTAAATTCCTCCCTTTCTGCTCTGCTCACAAACATCTTTCAGCAAAACTCACCCGTGATAAGACGTTCTGTTTACACCGCCGTCGATGGCATTGAATTTACACGTGGAGGGATCGGAAGGGTCAGCCCACGGCTTTCCATGCACCGAATCGGCGGTATAATCGGACGGGGAATACCCCGTAAATGACACAATCCATGGCACGTGACTTTCATCAACGGGCAAGCGACGAATGGAACTGCGAAAATAGGGCCCAGCTGAAAAAATTAAGAAATTGTATGGGAGGAGAAGGGGCATATGGCTACTGGGGCACAACGAATTATGCTAATCTGTTAGTTTGGCACTCATATCTCAAGGCATACAATCAAGGTTTTGCATCCATTCACTCACTCGTGTCCCGACACTTAACGTGCAACCCCCTGGACACAGCGAAATCGATGAGGGCTACTGCTGCTGTTCATCAGGAGCTATCATAAGTCAAAATAAAACCTCAAAACATAAAGGTAGGGAAAATGACGTGTCCCAATCTCAAAATATAAATCCAGACTCTCATTTATTATGCTAGGATGACATACATAAATAATAAGGAATAAAGTGACGGTGACAAGGCAGTTTAGGCCCGTTTATGTAAGCCTTTCATTGGTCCCGATAAATGTAAAGCAAGAAATTATGGCTCCTCAAAGTTTGAAAACCATAGCTATTGTTTTCACGTGCCGGTTCCAACGGGGACATTTTGCCCAGTAACGAAAAAACGGACGAATTTCGCCCACATCAATAAAAGCTTGTAAAGTATTTTAAATGGATAGATAATTTGAAATTTAGCTAAAGTTGAATATTTGGCTAAATTTCACTCAAAAATTCATTAAGTTACTTATTTAGGAAAATCTTTTTATCGACTTTGAAAAAACTCTTTTTTTCGACATTTCGTGGCTTTGACTTATTGTTGGGCAGCGGGACATAAAAGGTCGAATCTCTAAAAAAGGACATTTCAAACTGTAAAGATTGGGGGACCACAAAAAAACAATTAAAAAGGACTTTCCAGACCACTAGGTTGATTGCACTATTCTCTAACCGTTAGCCCCGGTCTAAACAACACCAGTTCGTCTCTACCTCAATCCACCATACCAATTTATTTTCAGGTGCAAAATAATCGTTATTTTGTTTTAGCCAATTATTCACGTTCACATTTTTGATGGTTTCCATAAAATTTGAAATGTCTGGGATTGAACACAGTGATCACCAGGAGAGCGAAAAAACAGAAGATGAGGCTGAACCGGCTCCAACACTCCTTAAACGGAGTGAAAGCAGTTCAGCTAATTTTAACCTACGAAAGAGGAAGCTTAAGTGTGTAATGTGCTTGATTTGACTTATTTTTTGGTTCTTTTTAGGGAATTTGATTCAGCAATGATCTCGAAGGAGGCAAAAGAGGCGCAAAGGCTTGAAAGGGAGCGTTTGAATCGGATTGAAAAAAACAAAAAAGTATGACCAAAAATGTTTTTTTGTTGTTTACGAATTTTAGGAATTAAATGCTGCTGTTTATGCTCCGATTATTGCGGGGTCAAGTTCGATCAACTTGGATGATCAGGGATTCGATGAACCAAACCAATCGGACGATGACGACGATCTTTTGTTCGTCGGAGAAGTGATCGCGAAAAAAAAGACTGATTTGGTCGAACTTGGCAGCAGTGAGGACGAAGTGGAAGAGCCTTCATCGATAGGTGTCCTACCTTTTGTTTTTGCTTTAAAATGTTGTTTAAGCCAATGTGTCTGATTACGCGTCGTTTCGGGTATGTTTTGAGAAGTCATAACCTTCCAACTCTTAATTCGTTCGTTCAGATGAATCAGTTCAGTCAGTTGCGTCAATTCTGAACAATTCCGGTTTCGCCGAAGGCGTCGGTCGGCCGATTACGACAAAACGGAGACAGGCGCGGATGGGCGCCTTCTCGTCAACGCCGGAAAGCCGGATTCGGATCCCGAAGTGTTTGTGACGCCACACCTCACAAATGTTCTTCAGCCTCATCAAATTGGCGGTGTCAAATTCATGTAAATGTGCCACTTAATGAGCTTCTTTTAAGCCCTAGAGAGTAATAGGCCATTGGTTCCTTTTCATGGCCTAAAGTTTGCTTAGATATATTTGTTCCCTACCGTTTAAGGTACGATAATATAATTGAATCGCTGGATGCCTTCCACAAATCTTCCGGATTTGGCTGTATTCTTGCACATAGCATGGGCCTCGGCAAATCAATCCAAGCGATCACTTTTGTCGAAATTTTGTCCGTAAAATTGCATAATAAAAAGAAATATTTTCGTTTTAGCATTCGAATTACCGGGCAAAGGCGCGTTCTGATCATTTGTCCAGTGAATGTGCTGCAAAATTGGCACAACGAATTTAATCGGTGGTTGCCTAAAATTAGCGCCGAGACGGCATTACCCATTCGACAGTTCGAATTGTTTGTCCTTGGCGACTCCGTCAAAATCGATGGAGTCCAGAGCTCAAATGATTGGTAGGGAGGGACGTTAGACGAAAGGGGACGGGTGAAAAGTAAAATCATTTCAATTATAAATAATTATCGCTTTTAGACAATTGGCACCAGTCGGGGGGTGTTCTTTTGATGGGCTATGAAATGTTTCGTCTTCTCGTCCACCAATGCGAACTTTTGGGCGAAAAGGGCCAACGGAAGAAACCATCCAAAAAGCAGCCGCTAAGGACGGTGTTCGATTTGGCGGACGGTTTGGAGAGAATTTCGGAGGAGGGACGGGTTAAAATTGTGCTGAAAGACGAACTGCAGAAGAACATCCGTCGGGCGCTTTTGAATCCGGGCCCGGATTTGGTGATTTGTGACGAAGGACATCGCATCAAAAATCTAAACACCGAAGTGTCATGTGCCCTTTCCTCCATCAACACAAAGTGCCAATTATTAAATAAACCACCAATTTTCTCTATGAATAGGCGTCGAATTGTGCTGACCGGCTACCCTATCCAGAACAATCTGATGGAATACTTTTGCATGGTCGAATTTGTCCGTCCCTCCTACTTGGGAAGCAAAAGGGACTTCCAGCTGATGTTTGACAAGCCAATCCGCAACGGCCTCTGCACCGACTCGACAAAATCGGACATCAAATTGGCCAAGCAGCGCATTCACGTGCTTTGCGACATGCTCAGGGGATTCGTACAACGGTAAGCACCGTGCGGGCATTTCATATCTTTTGGAGAGATTCCTCGACCACCGTTTTGGGTTTTGTCGGGAACATTTGAAAAATTAAACCTAATCATGTAAGGTAAAAACAATTGTTGAACTTTATTATTAAGGCGATCTCAACATTTGCTGAAGAAGATTTTGCCGGAAAGTCGCGAGTTTATTGTCCTCTTGCGCAAATCCGAACTCCAACATTCGCTTTATCGCGCCTTCCACCATTTCGCGTGCGGGCAAATAAATGCCGGCGAAAGTTCTTTCAATCCGTTGAAAGCTTTTGCAATTTGCATGAAGGTGGAAACGTTCATGAAAACAGCAACAATTCATTGTGATTAGTTTAGATTGTCAACCATCCGGACATGCTTCTTGCCGCTTTGAAGAAACATCAACTGAAAAGCCAATTTGCTCGTGTCACAAATGGTTGTGAAGGGTCAAACAAAACGGGTCTTTGCCAGCCGTCCACTTCAGTCCAATGTCCATTCGATCTCGGCTCCTCTGCCATTCATTCCACGACGAACATTACGGCATTTGCAAACGATAGGGCACCCAGTTCAACCGAATTAAAAACCCCTCTCCTCCGATCGGAGAAGCACCTCAGCCTTTCGCAAATGGAAATTCGTCTTCTCTGTGCTCTTCGGGTGAACCATATTATGGCGTTTCTGGCCATCAATGGCAGTCGAATCAGTTCTTTGCACCTCCAATTCAAATGCAACACCGTCCCCCTCCTCTGCACCCTCATTATCAGCAAACATTCGGACAACAATTTGCACCACATCAGCAGCATTACAATTTTTTTCAACAACCACCGCCGTTCCAACCTCATCCATACCAACAACAACAACAGAATCAGCTCAATTCCCAATTCTTTCCCCCCGTTCCCCCACCGCAACAGCAGCAATATCGTCATCAGTTCTTCACCATGGACTACGCAAACTTTGACCGTTGTAATCAGCCAACACCGCGATGGTATCCGTCGAACAGCGGCAACAACAATGCGGGGATGGTGTCCAACGAAAATCTACAGCAACATTTTTTCAACAATCCCTTCGATCAGCAAACATCGTCCACATTCGATTCCTCAACACATCAAACTCAGCCAAAAAAGGAAACGGCTGAGACAAATGAGCAGCCGCAACAGCAAATGGACAATTTGCAACAATTTTGCTTTGACTCTGTTGAGCTTCCGTGCGTAAATGACAAAGGAGGCCAAAAGAACGGCGGCGATCGGCAGAAGCAAACGACGGCAAAGAAGAAGCAACAGCTGATTGGCAAAGGGGAAGAATGCGATTTGTTGTCCGACGAATTCCTTTTCGAAGGCGGCAATTCCATCGATCTGGAATGGGTGAGAATTGGTTGTGACTGACACTTTGATTACATAATTTTGGTAGGCTGAACCACTTCTGTGTAACCATGCGACGGGAATTGTTGAACACAGTTCGAAAATGTTTGTGGCGATGGCAATCATTTCCGAGACGATAAGACGAGGTGAAAAGCTTTTGCTGTTCAGGTCGGGTTGTTGTTGTTGCGAATACGTTTAACAAACAGAAAATTGCAGCCAAAGTGTCGTCACGCTCAATTTGATTGAACAGTTTTTGAAGAAACACAGCGGCGAGCCGGTTGGACCCGATGGTGAACCGGTACAATTTGTGCGGAATGAAACTTATTGTCGTCTGGACGGGTCCACGTCGGGGTCGGATCGGGAGAAACTGATCAACAGGTTCTCAATTTTTACATTTTGTTTTATCTTTTATTTGTTTTGATCAGATTCAATCAGAACGCCAACCTTTGGCTCTTCCTCATTTCCACACGTGCCGGAGGGCTGGGCGTGAATTTGGTGAGTATTTTGAATTAAAAAATTTCACATCAATCAAATGATTCAGGTATCCGCTAATCGAGTGATCATCTTCGATGTCTCATGGAATCCGGTGCATGATGCTCAAGCAGTATGCCGAATTTATCGGTATGGACAACGCCGACGGACTTACATCTACAGATTGGTTGGATTTGGAATTGAAATCAACCTCTCAACAATCAAGGGGGCAGAACCTGATTTTGGGTTGGAGCGTAGTGGGGAGGGGGCAGAAGGTGTTCGCTTCTACGAATTATTTACAATTTCCATTGAGAAAATTTCCCGCGATATTCACATAAAATACAATACTCTAACAAGGTCGTTCCTAATGGTCTGAGTTTAATTGAAGATCATGAGCAACTGCATGGAGAAGCAGGTGTTCAACCGGCAGTTGTCCAAGCACGGCTTGCAAAGTAAGTGTGCACTTTGTACAATTTATCACATCTTTGGCAAGCCAAATAATGCCTGATATTTACTGCTTTTGTGAAATCCTCCCCGTCAATTTGTATAATTTTCCAATTGAGTCCGAAGGTTTAATACAAAGTCATATAAATGTATTTTTTCTTTTATATTGCATTTTCTTTGAAGTTTCCGAAAAAAAAATGTTAGGTTTTTAGGGGGAGGAGCATTTTCCGGTTTTATTGCATTTTTCCTAAGAATTATTTTCAAAAACACAACGCCGAGAGGCGCCGCCGGAAAATTTGTTTTCTTCTCAATTTTCCCCTTAATTCTACGCCACTTAAGCTTTTGAATGTTACTAAATTTGTAAAATTTGGTTGCCAAAGAAAGGAGTTTGTTTGACATTTACTTGCAGAACGTGTTGTGGACGAGCAGTTGATTGAGGCAAATGTTACGACGAAAGAAGTGGAGAATTTGATGGACTACGACGAGTCGTTGGACGTCGTCTCTGCAGCCCATCGATTGGAGAGAGAAATGGGTGAGGCAACGGAAGAATTGGACGACGACTTGCTGAAAATGCTCATTCAAACATTTCCGCACAATTTTTTTGAGGTAACCAATTTATTGCTATCATTTATTGGCTTGGAAAATCTCGATGTGTTCGTTTCTAATTTTTGGCAATTTTCAGTTGCCCTTTTTGCACGAGTCGATGATGGTGGAGCAGGAACAGGACCTGAGTGCGGAGGAGAAATTGGAGGCCCAATTGCTCTACGAGCGCGAAAAACGCGGTTTCAACTTTCCCCCACAGTCGTATAGTGCCAATGCCATCCAATCGTTGTCGGGCGCGAATTTGCCATTTCCAATGGGCTATCATCAGCATCAACGTTTTCCTCCAAAATTCGGGCACGTATTTATTACATTTTATGTTTATTGCCGTTTTTTGTTTCAGAAATCCCTTTGCGACGGCATTTCAACGGCCATGGCACTCGACGCCTTTGCCCAAAGCACATTGAATTGGTCTCCGCGTTGGAACAACAGCGCAAACAGCAGCAGACCCTCGCTTCGCCGGTGATCATCCGCGAACAGCTGACACTTCCCAGAGTAATCCCGCTGATTGGGGAGCCGACGCAGCACACGCTGAAAGCGGGCGACCAGATCACAATGTCAGCAGCAATGCTTCTGGACTTTTCCCGCGATTTATTATTATTTTTTTACATTTAAAAAGTTTCACTTCAGGTTCTGCTCTCAAAAGGGTGTTTACTTCCGGACGCTAGACGGCATAATTCTGGACGCAACCAAAACGCAATACGGGAGAATTATGATCCAACGGCTCAGAGGTGGGTATTTGCCAGTTTTCTTTTGGTTTGCCATTTTTGCGAAATTTAACCCCGGCTTTGTCTTATTTTGTTCAGAATCTGTTACATTTTTTCTATAACCTCCAATGACATTGTTAACTAGGTCGTTTCATAATTAAGTTCGTTTTTTGATCTGGGTACACATAAGTTTCTTTAAAGCGGGGGAAAATTCTGATTTTTATATGCAATACTCTTATCGGAGTAAAGCACTTTGTTAGGTAAACGGTCGATGTAGCTTTCCATACCGGCGAGAAAAAAATTCCCGAGTCCTTTTTGGCCGAAAAAGCCAAAAACAGGTTTTCCGATTTTAAACCGGTTTGGAGTGGAGATAGCTGCGCGACACCAGCGGTGTAAATGTAGTCAAGTTTATTCTGCATCAAATACAAAAAACCTCTTCTTGATCTGACAACTATTCGTATTTTTATGAAATTTTGAAATTTGGTTTGAAACGCTTAAGTTTTCTGTGTCTTTTTTCGCTGTACTTTCGCAAAAAAAAATCAAATTTTTTGAACCGCTTTAAAAAAACTTGTTTACCCAAATCAAAAAGCGAACTTAATTATGGAACGTCCTAGTATAAAACGGCTTTTTATAGAGGCTCCGGCGTTGGTTCAGCGAGCGATTGGCCCAGCAGAAGTTATCCAAATTGACGACTGATGATTTCAACGCAAAAAGATCATAAGCTTATCGAAATTTTTGTAAAATTCTTCCCAGACTCATATTTATTTACAAAACGGGCTAATCAACTTTTGCTTTTATTGGTTGTAATTGTTGTTGTTGATCCAACGGTACAACGAGTCGCGTGACGTGGGTCTGTGCGCCATTTGCCATTCCGGAAATGCCGTCGCGGTCTCTGGCAACCGTTGTGGGCTCAACAACTGCAAAAATGAGAAACAAATTTATTTCCTTTGGAAATTGTCGTTGATTTCAGTAAATTCGAAAAATGGCTTTTGCAATTTCTCATCCCTCAGCAAACTTTACTTTCGCACGAACCGTTAATTCTGATGTCGGCCGTCTCGTCCTCAAACAGTATTATCCTCAGACACGCGCAACAACCGCCCATCGACCGGTGTTCAGGAGAGGAGACGGCGGGGAATGGAGGGGATGGGTTGCGTGGGATTATGTCGAAGATGGCCACTACCAGCGACAAATGGGTTGACGCAGGAAAAATGGCGGAGGACGAGAAAGTACTGAGTGAGGAAACGGAGTGGGGGGGGGGGAGTTCATCATCTTCAAACGGCTCGCCGCCGCCATCGCCATGGGAACGGCTAATGACATCCATTGAGACGCCCTCTTTGAATAAGATTTATAATATATGAAAATCAGAAGCAAAATGGCAGAAGATAGAGCGGAAGTGTTAAATGTAATGGAGGGAACGTAACAGAATTCCGGAGGTTACTTTTGAGGTACCGATTATAAGCGGGGAAAATATCTGCGCGAGGTCCACTTTGTTGAACGCATTCTGGTCCAAGTAACGGTCCACAATCTTTTCACATTCGGCGTAATGCTCGACCATCCACGATTTACTCGAGACACTCAGTGCTTCTGAAAATGGTGCCATTCTTTCGCTGAAGAATGCTCAACTTACTCAATTCCCTTTCGGGTAAAGACTCCACGAGGCTCGTTATTGTCTTGAAAAAGCATTGTTGGTCGTAAAGTCTTTTGTATGCGTACTGAAAGGGGCGCACAATGAAAGTGTGCAAAGTTTGTTTGATTCTTTCCAATTCCTACCACCTTCTTCCGCATAATGCCGCCTTGGCATTTGGCACAAACGATGCCATCCGCGCTGAGTTGAGACGGCGATGGCATCACACACTCCGTGCCACAGACGACGTCATCACAAACAAATGGATCCTTCAAAATAGAAACAAGTTCAATAAATTGCCTATAATTATACATTTCACTTTATCTTTATTAAAACCGTTAAGATTGCCAAAGTTTGCAGATAAAAATCATGCTTTTTCCATTGATTTTTTAGTTCTTCCTGGCAATTAAAATAACCAAAATCAACAAAAACTCTTTACAAAAGTGCACCTGCAAATTGCGTTTGACGAATGCGTTGAGCGATTGGATAAGTCGCCTTTGAATATCGCCCGAATGCTCCTTCAGTTCCCTCTGACATTCGAAGCATTGCGCAAGACAGAACACACGCTGACCATTTTCCTTAAATTAGAAAACAAATTTAGTTGTCCAAAGGTACTCAATGGTACATTCTTCGCGATTCCGTTGCGTAGCACAACGAACTTTTTGCAAAAGGGGCACTCAAAGGAAAAGCCGACACATTCGACGAATTCCTGCATTCGGCCAACGGAAAAATCCTGTAAAATGGCTAATGTCAAAGCGCCAAAAGAAATATTCAAAAGAATGGAATCGTAAAGAGAAGAGAAAATACCGCGGGTTCAACTTTATTCATTTGCGCTTCTGCATGTTTTCGCCGATAAGACGCCGGGTCCAGACCTAACGTAAAATTTGGCATAATTAAAGAGACAAAAACATTTGCTCTTTGCATTTTACCAATAATTTCAGGCAATTTGACACGCGTCAATTTCCTCAATCGGCTCACAGAGGCGACTGACCACGGGATGGATCTGATAGGCCAAGTAATACTGGATATCTGAAAAAAGGACGAAGCCATTCGATGAACATACCCATAATCTTAATCCCATAGTTTGCGATCGACTTTCATTCCCACCCAACAAATCCAAGGGGCACTCACCAACGCTCAAGTTCTCGTCTCCCAATATTTCGGAGGGATGATATGCGCGTTGAGTCGCCGGACTGTCAGAACCGTCCTTAAAAATGAATATTTCTATAAAAACAAACAAAATAGTGCAAAAGACCTTGCAAATAACATAATTCACAACATCGCCCTGGCGCAAACGAAATTTTTTGGATTCGTTCAGGCGAATGGCGACCAAAGCGTGTGGCTGCGCCTTTGTGTCTTTGTATTCGGACGGATTGCGCGTCAATTGCTTCAGAATCTCGAATTTGTCCAGCGAAACCCGCCCCGCCTCAATGTCCGCACGTCGCTCGGCCAAAGTTTCCCGAATTCGTTCAACGAGTGTATCGCGGTCAACCGAAGAGAGAATGAGGTTGACGACCTCTCTGAATAAAAGTGAACAATACAAATAAAATGTAAGAAACTTTAAAACAATATATTAGAAACGGAATTTAGTGTCATTTTTAGACTATAAATAGCACTCACTCGCCAATTTCCTTGGCCAACTGGGACCAATCGCGTCGCACAATGTCCAGTCCCTTCAGCTCCTGCGTGATCGCATGCTCATCGTTTGGATCAACGGCCAACGCGGCGTACTTCTTCTTCTTCAACAGCAACAAACGTTTGTAAATGCCGTCAATGTCCAACTCCAGCAGAGAATAGTTGCGGTTTACTATTTGTTTAAGCTGAAATATTGTCAAATGGCTTCAAAACGCTAGTGGACCGACCCTTTGTCCAATTTGCTTGGCCTGAACAAAGTCCGTCGAGTTGGTGTTCACCATAATTGAGTCGGTGTCTCCATAAATGACAGAGAAGTGCTCATTTTCCACAAGATGTTTTGTGTGTAGCAGTAACTAAAGCAAATTCAAGATTATTATAGTCAATTCTAAAAGTAAATCAAAAAGATAGAGCAAATTATCTTCCACTCACTTCGCGTCCTTTTGCCGTTATCATTGCCGCCAACGTTTTGGCATAAAAACGCGAATACTGAAAGCCCAAACAACCGTACATACTGTTGGCAGTCAGTTTGAGGCCCATTTGTCTGATGTTGTACTGTGACATAATGGAAAAAAATCATTTAAAATAGTTTTTTGAAATAAGACAAATGCTTCTTGTACTATCTTTGTTGGTTGTCCCTGGCCGGTGTGTGGTTCTTTCTCCCCCCCCCCCCTCGACCACCTGTTTGTATTTGTCTGAGCCCGCTTTCTCTTTGTTCATCAGCTCCTTCACTTCCCTTCGTCTGTTCACCAACTTCCGAATCTCCGTCTTCAGAATGCCGTCAGGTCGACTTGAGCCCGGGGGTGTTGGTAATTCAGTTTCAAGCTTTAATAAATATATGCAGAAAATTTAGCAAGTGCCGTTGCTTTTTACCAAATCGTCAAAGGCATTGTCGACAGTGGTGAAACAAATGTTGAACTCTTGGATAATGCTGGGGTAGAGACTGTTGAAGTCCAACAGCACAATAAACGTCTCATAAAGGCCTAAAATGCCAAATTCATTTCATAAAAATGGTTGTATTAACCGAACAGAATAAGCAAATTCCGCAACAACAACAAAAAGTTATATTTAAAGTTCAGAAAGTCAGTCGCCTTTCATCGGCTCAAGCACGAGACCGCCGGTGTATTGTGCCTTTTTGCTTTGCGTCGTCACTTTTTTAAGATGTTCCTCAACTCCGGTCCCGACAGAGCTCAAGGCCTCCCGTCCAATTTCCGTAATTTCCACAACTTCAACTTCCAACACATTTTGTTGCCCTTTGGAACTGCCTTTTTGCTCTTTGTTCAGTTTTTGAGGCTTATGAGCTAAAATCGCAAAAAAAAAAAAGATTGTTGTTGTATTTACTTTAAAATAAATAATACTAATTTGTAAGTCATTTTTATCCATTTCATCCGACCTTTGGATGCCACGGACGAATGTTTGTCCGGTGGTACAAAATCGGCTCTGAAACAGGCGTGCAAAAGCAAATACTCATTGCGCTCTGCGCGTCCGCCCATAAGCGTCCTCGACTTAATTTTAAAACATAAAAATAAATTAATGCGTAAAAAATAACAATTACGCGCACCATAACACCGCCAACAATTTGAGTGATTTGCACAAAAAGGGCAATCGCGTTCAAATGCTCCACAATTTTCATAGCAAAAAAATTTTCGTTCCAATTCCATTTGATCAGATCAACCAATTTTATCGTTGGGTTTGTTTCTCTAAATATCGTCATCAAAATGTTTTTGCGCAATTGCAATATAGTAAAAGCATTGTCCATAATTTACTCACAAAAATGGCTCAGAAATTTGGTCCATGGAAAGATTGACGCGATTTCTGAGTTTGAGCAGTCGTACAACCAACTCCTCCATTTCGTAACTTCGAGCGCGCATCATTTCCATTGCGGCAGTTCTAAAAAGGAATGCCAATTCCAAATTCATAACTTTGGAAAGACTTCGAGTCCAAACAAAGTCTTCCCGCAGTCAGCTCCCAACACGCCGACTTTGAATGGCCGACTCTTTGGATGTTAATGCTGCGCTTAAGTCGGCCAAATCTGTCCCAACGCTTCAATTTGTGCCTTTCGACCGCCGTTTGGAGAATGATGAGTTGCGCATTCAGGTCGTGGCCCTGAAAGAACAGCTATTTCCAAACACTTTCTTTGATCCGCACCAAAATCATGTCCGGGTTAATCTCCTCCATCTTCAGGAGGAACATGTTCAGAAGCGAAATTTCATCCCCGACTTTGCGGACTATTTGGGAAATTCCGCCGGCCTTCAACTGATCGTCCAAATCGAATGGAAGCGTTAAACCCTTCTTCAACTTCGCCACCACGCAATATCGCCTGCTGAGCATCAATTTGGCATCGAAATTGGTGCACTTCTCCAAATTACAGCTGTGCTCAATGAGGGAGACCATTACGATCTGTGAGTGGGGCTTTTTGATAAAAGTGGTGAAGTTGGACAACTTCTTTATAGGCAAAGGACGGACCTGACTCTCTTTGGTTTCAGGGTTCAGTGCCGTTAAAACATTCATGGAAATCATGCTGATCGGAGGAATTGGCTCGGCACAGTTCAACGCCATTGAAATAGACTTCATTCTGTCCATATCGACGTCATATTCCAAAGGACAATAGGAAACTGGCGAATCGGCAGAAACTGTCAAAAAGTTCCCATTAAGTGAATTGATTTCTTAAAATTTATATTTTAATTACCCGCATTTTGTACGTTAAGCCAACAGGGCCCGTATATTTCACACTCGACCATTAATCGTTCGAGGGCTGTTGTTGTCGTATTCATCACGTGACTAAAGTACTCGCCGCAAAGATCCGAGGAAATTCGTCCGGCGTTGGACTAAAGTCAAAGTTTTAGAATATTTCAGAAATACAAAACAAAAAAAAAGCTCACATTCACCCAAACCTCCAATGCTTGACATTCCTTTGGCACGGATTCGTCGGCAGAAATAAATTTCTTCGTAATTAGCTAAAAATTTTCAGTAAAAAAAGAACCCTGAAGATTTAGTAATTATGCAGAACAAAAATTTACTTCTGGTTGGCTGTTAAATTTGGTAATTCCAAATTTTGTCCGCAAAACTCTCTGAACTTCGTCGAAAAGGTCGTCTTTTGTCACCGAATTACCCGAGGAAAGGCTCTAAAACTGAACACATCCAAACGCTAACATTAAGCCATTCGCCAACCTTTTCCCGTTGGATGAAAAATAATTGCCGTGAAATGTTTCTTAATGCCAAACAACAACTCTCGAAATTGCCGGTGACTTCCTCCCTCAATCGGCCAAATAAATAAACTTTGCCTAAAGCGAAAAATGCAAAAATAGTAACAAATTGCATTGCCTGGCTGCCTAAAGATGTCCTCATACGCGTCAAGAAAGTAAAATTTGAGCATTTCGGATGGCTCAACTCGTGCCAATTTGACTGAATGACTCCCTGACGTGGGCATTTGGACGTTCCTTCTCTTCTGCTGAGGCAGTGGAGGAGGGGAAAGAGGAAGATGAAAAAGTGGAGAAGAGGGAAGAGAAGAAGGAAGAGTTCGTCTCGGTGGCATAATCTTTTCCGGAGATGTCGGAACTGGAACAGGCTCCTCATCGTCAACTTCGATCGGAATTGGAGAAGGTACTCGGAATTTGTTTAATTCTGTCAAGGTAGATGATTTTGGCACATTTTGTTAAATGAACTGATCGAACAAATTTACGAATTATAAAAGAAATTTAAAGGTGCCAGCACTATATTAAATATAAATGTAATTACCGTCGGATGTCGAAGGTTGAACATCAAATGCAGCCAAAGAAGTGGAGGAAGAAGGCAAAACGGAAGTGAACGGGTCGACTGAAAATAATACGGCGTAAAAATGCTAAGGATTTGGCCCTTATACAAGATTTATCGGCTCCAACAGCGCCCATCCCAATGATATCGGCTAAACATTCCTTCAAAATGTCGTCGTCATCGACGCGCACACAATTCTTAATGAAAGGAGGTTAATGAATACGATGCCAGGCCAAAAATATAATTTTTATGAACAAATACGTAGTCAGAAAATAGAATATTTTATTTAAAGGGAGGGGAGGGGGGGGAGGGAATGAATCCGACTCTCTGTTCGAAATCACCTCATCCTGAGGCTTTCGCTTGTTGGTCACTTGGAAATGGTGCTTAATTGTGCCCGCCTTCGGTTTTGCTTAATTTTAAAGTGTTTTTATTGATTCTTCAAAAAAGGCACCTTTTTTGTTTCCTTTGGATTTTTTTGTTGCGCGTTCCTCGTCATAAAATTCGTCTTCCGAATCGTCTTCATCGTAATAATCAGCACCTGCAATTAAATTTGGCTAAAATGATAAGCAAAGTAAAGCAAAACCATCATTTTCAACAAAAGAACGATGTTCACGCTTTTTGGCCTCATATTCAGCATCATCGACCTCCATGTAAAGGTCATCAACCAAATCGTCGACCTAAACTCAAAAATGCGCAACGAACTGACAATGGTAACGAATTGTAAAATGCATGTTTTTTTTAGGGTAAATATATGCGTAGAACACGAATCCGGGCTCGGATTCTGCGAAAATGTCGATTCTAACAATTTTCGAAATTTCAAACACGTTAAAATGATTTATGCATGGCCCATTGGGTGGTCAGTTCCGAATAGAAATACTAACAATCGATTCCTCTCGCCGAGCTAAGTGCGAATCCGCAAAATTTTGCAGGGCCCTTTTGTACAAAAAATGGAATTCGGGTTAGAGGGTTCGAAATCGGGCCAAAATGGAGTCAGATTCGGATTCCACGACGCCGAATACTTCTAGAAATATTTTTAACGACTATTAAATTTTTTGAAAAATGGGTGGAGATTTGTTTGACCAAGTGTTCGATCAAAATCCGAGCTTGGATTCGTGTTCTGCGCCTATTTTTACCCTAGAAACATGCCTTTGAAATTTTTAATTATTTTTTTAGTCGGGACCCAATTCCAAGCCAAAAAAAAAGTCACAATTACCCTCTTGCGATAGGCCCTGCCAGTTGATCTCGCTTGCTTCAGTTCATCCAAAACGTTTTGTTTGCGGGTTTTTGAATTGGATAAATTCACTCTTCTCGAACGTCGCGTTTCCACAACGCCTTCATTGTCTTCAGCTTCAGACATTGGAAATCTATTGGAGTTTGAAAGAAAATAAGCGATAAAAATAAGACTGGCTAAACATAAACATACAAATAGACAACCATGAAAAGCAAAAAAAAAAACAAAGTAAATTCTACAAATCGCACCAAATCCGGGAAATTATATGCAAAATTTGTCAAAAAAGTTTTACACTGTCCATTTTTGCTGCATTTACTCTCCTAAAACGAACTAAATCTTTTCAGATGTTTTGAATTTAAAAAGTACGCTAACGGAATCTTCGCCAAGAGTTTCGATACGAAAAGAAAAGAATAAATTCAAATTAGTAATGCCGCCACATACTTAATCTCGGCTTCACCATTCAAGTTGCCGACCGAACATTCGCTAAGCAGCGTCTGTTTCACGTGTTCAGATGCATATTTACACTCTCGTTTTGGTGCATTCTTCTGACGACTGGGTCATTTATTCCACGAGTTTCGTTTACGGAAGTCCCACTTCTAATGACCGTTTTAAAACCAATTTCAGACAAATTTTGCGTACAGATTTAACAACAAAAACAAAATGAAACATTTTAACAATGGCACAAACATAAAAAAACCGAATAAAAAAGTTAAAAATTAATTATGTTTCGATTAAAAAAATGAATATAAATTATAAAACATTTTGCTCCGAATAATCACATTCAGCGGGAAGAGTGCAGCCCACGTGCTGAATAACGGTGCGAGCGGCAAATGTCCCAGCCCGAACACAAAGGTCCATGGACCGTCCGGTGGAAAAGGCGGCCAAAAATCCTTTAAAAAAAGCAAATAAAAAGCTAAAATCTGGACGACTAAGCCCTAAATCCTTGCTTCCCGACTCTCGACTTTGCAGGGGGGGGGGGGGGGGGTCGAGACCAAAAACCGTTTTAATATTTTAAATAAAGCCTACGAAAAATTCATGTTTCACATAAATACCTCCACAGAATGCATCGCCCGCCCCATTGGTGTCAACAATTTGACTCGCCGGAATTGACTCCACCGGGAATTGTTCCAATTTGCCATCATGCGCCACCAAAACCGGCAAATGGCCCTGTGTTATCACAACAATACGTTTCTTCGTTCGGTTCACCTAAAGAAATTATTTACTGTTAAATAGGTAAAACAATGGGCGGAAGGAAACTATTGAATGAAAGATAAATTTAAATTTGCGATTTGAGGGACCTTTTCTTTTTGACACAAATGTAACGCGATTTCCCCGACGTCCTGCTCCTTTTCCACCACAAATGCCTGCGTCTTTGCGTATGCCTTTGCTTCCTGCTCATTGCCAAAAAGAATGTCAACAAACGGAAGCACTTTCTCCAGCTGATCGCCGAAAAATTGGCAAATATATTCCGCGCTCAAATTGAGGGCGAAATGCTTGGTCCGATCAGAGGCGGCTGCATGTGTTGCCAGACAAAGAATCGAATCCAAAGAAACGGTCAGGAAATAGCCCTAAATTCAAAAGAATTGAATGGAATGGCCATGTTTTCTGTACGCCCCGGGTCTGATATCACAGAACCGAATGAAAATCGTAAATGCCAAAGCCGACCAAACAAAACTCACCTCGACGTAAAAGTTGCTAATTTGTTCGATTAGTGACTGATTGGCCGCCGCGCTCAGATGGGTGGGAGTAAAGTGCTCAGCCGCGCCAAGGTGGGCCACCAATGACCGAAAATGAGGCAAGAAAGCGTTAGAAAGCCGAGGAGCGCCAAAAACCTTTTATCGCCAAACACCAGCACTGCACAAGTGCCCGACTTTTCATTCGGCACTTCCTGGTATCGCGTTTCAATGTCCGCAGCCTGTGCCTTCTCGTGCAAAATTTCACCAAATTTGTCTTTGCCAACAGCGCCGAAAAAGTAGCAGGACCTCTAAAAAGTAAAATAGTGATGTAAATGTCTAATATTAAGAAAATGTGTTTTCAAAAAAATTGACCGCTTTTCCGCCAAATGTTTTGATCATCCATTGACATACTCGCACGGTGTTCTGCGCCGAACCACCGGGAACAAAGTCAATCTTTTCGCCAAGTAAGAAAATGTCTTCGAAGCTAAAAAACAGGGTAATAGTTAAGTTTGTTGCCCCCCATTTTTGAAAAAATACATTTTTTTTTCAAAGTCGGTAAAAAGGTGTTTTCTAGGGGTATTCCGGGGCGTAGAATCCGAATCTGACCTCCGTTTCGACCCATTTCGAACCTTAAACCCCGAATCCGAAAAATTCTTCAAAAACTCAAAATTTCCCAAAAATTAATTTTGGCCTCAAAATCATTCCGGGGTTCGAATAAGTCGAAACGGAGGTCAGATTCTGATTCTACGCCCCGGAATACCCCTAGAAAACACTTTTTTACCGACTTTGAAAAAAAATCTATTTTTTCAAAAATGGGGGGCAACAAACTTAACTATTACCAAAAACAGAGTTTACAAAGATTTTAAAAATTCTTACATTGGCAATAGCTTTGCGCTGTTTTCGCTGTTGATGAGATCCGCACCGTTTTCGGCAAGTCCGTACTTCTTGTGGATTTGCGTGTCCGAAGTCGCGACCTGCAGGTCTAAACATTGACAGACATCTCGATAGCAGACGTAGCGTAAATGGTCCAACCTACCCAACAACGGATTTCCCATTCCAAGCAGTAGATAATCATTGCCGGTTTTATTTTCTACGCCATTATCCATGACTAACAAATAAGGGAGTAATCTAAAGTACTCATAAAACAGAAAAAAGATTGTTTCCGATCATCTGACAAATAATGAGAGTTGGTGTTGCCCTATTTATTTCACTATCAATTTACGCTATCTCCGATAAATATCAATTATTTATTTGCTCGTTAATTAATCAAAGTACTCAATTAAACCACGCCATATTGGAGAGTTGAGGGAAATGAATTTGAAAATTGTTTGGTAAAATTTCTTAAAAAAAAAGGGAAAAGGAGTGCCTAGCGATTCAGAATTTTATTTTTTTCCGGGCGTGGGGATGAGGGAGGCTAACACAACGCCGCTCGCACGAGGCGCGCCGAGGTTGTCCGACCGCGCGGCAACCAACTGGCCGCCGTAGTCGTGTGCGGTACATGGCCCATAATTAATTCGATATAGAAGAAAATCCAACATTTGCAATCCAAATTATTAAATTTTGTTGAAATTCTAACCGTTCCAATAAACGGTTTAAGTTCTATTATGCTCATTCAATACATACATATTAGGGCCCGATTTCCGGCCGGATTTTGCCGGATCCGGGTTTTTTTCCACTACCGGATTTATCCAAAAAATCTCCCCGGTAAATTTACAAAAATGAAAACCCGGTTCCGGAAATTTGAGGGCCCTAATACATATGTTCGTAAATCTATAATATTGGAATTTTTTGTTCATTTATTAAAAATAGGGACACCTGAGTCCCCATTGAAAGGTAACACTTCAGTCCAGTGCTCATTAAACGATTGGGTACGTTTGGGCGCTCACGGTTGGGCGCTCACGTTTGGGCGCTCACGTTTGGGCGCCGGGTACGTTTGGGCGCTCACGTTTGGGCGCTCACGGTTGGGCGCTCACGTTTGGGCGCCGGGTACGTTTGGGCGCTCACGTTTGGGCGCTCACGGTTGGGCGCCCGGTATATTAGGTAGGCTAGTCAAAATTTTTGAAAAATTTTTTAAAGTTTTATTAAGCAACATTTTTTTAAGGCTTTCATATACCTAAACCTAGCTTAGGCTTTACAATTTTTTGAAAAAAAAAAGTTTAAAAAGTCGATAAAAAGGTGTTTCTAGGGCTATTCGGGGGCGTAGAAGCGCATTCGGACCTCCATTTCGATCATTTCTGAATCCCGAACTCAAAATCGAACAATTTTCGAAAATTCAAAAAATTTTAAATTGAAAAATGTCGAATTCGGGTTCGGGGTTCGGCATTCGCAAAATCCGAGCTTGGGTTCGGGTTCTACGCATATTTTTACTCTTGAAAATATGCATTTCAAAATTTTAAATTTAAAAAAAAATTCACCCGAGACCGCAATTTGCAGCCTATAAGCATAAGCTTCACGACCAAAATGCTTTTTTCAAGCTTCCGTACGTTCCCTAATTACCCAACAGAAACATTTTTTAAAATTAAAGTTGTTCGATAAATGTTTTTGGTGTGGGCGCCCAACTGATCCTTTTATAACGGGCGCCCAACCGTGAGCGCCCAAACGTGGGCGCCCAAACGTACCCGGCGCCCAACCGTGAGCGCCCAAACGTGAGCGCCCAAACGTGAGCGCCCAACCGTGAGCGCCCAAATGAACGACTCCCTCATTAAAAGTCGTTCGGTGAAAAAATTCTTTCATTTCGAGCATTTATCAAAGGAAGTCGAATTTATCGAATTTTTTATCGACTTTGAAAATAACAAAATTATTTTTGGGGCACCAGTCATACTATTTTACCCCCATAAAAAAAGTAGAAATGCGAGGAAAAAGTGCCACGGTCCCAAAATGGAAAAATTCTTATTGTTTTTGTCCTTTCCTTCTTAGCAAAATGCTTTTAAGTTCGATTGCTGCTGAACCACCCAATAAACGGATGACATGTCCGATCTGTTTGCACGTTTGGAACGACCCGACGGTTCTGGACAACTGTCCCCACATTTTCTGCTTCGAATGCATTCTCGAATGGACAAGGTTGTTTTGTCGGGATTTTGGTTAATTTGGTTTGATTTGATTTAAAGACTGAAGCCCGAATGTCCGTTGTGCAAGCGAGGTCTTCTCTCGTTGAGGCATCGTCTTTTGCTTTCTGGCGGGGAAATGCCCTCGTGGAAATCGAAGGGTCAAGAGTAAGAAAATGTTTTTTATGCATAGAAATGAACGGAGTAAATGTTAATTATAAAGCTTGTTAAAATTTCTTCCGTTTTTAGAGAGAGCATCATCAGACTGCGTAGCGAGTACGAACTCGATCAAATTCTGACCCGAACGTCTTACCCGCCTGACGTTGAGCAGCATCAGGTTCAGCTGGTTGTCAAGCATCTGCTGCATGAAATTGGCGCGTTGAGAACCATTTCGATGAGGGGAGCTTTGGCAAGGTGATTTTTTATGCGTATTTGGGCCAAAAAGAATTTTAGTCAGTCCATTTATCGAGAAGCAATTTGCGGGGTCCAACGTGAGCTGGACGATTACCGGATGCTGCTGAGTAAATTCGAAAATGGCGCTACTCGGTTTGTGTTCCAAGGGCGGGCTTTTTTTGCAACAAAATTTTTGACTGAGACAAATGGCGTAGCCCAGAAAAAAATTTGGGAGGGGAGGGGAGGGTTAGAAGTTTTCTGACAATTTCTTTTTGCTCTTTACCCGACCCCTACCCCCCTCCCTCCCCCCCCCCCCCCCTCCCTCCCTCTTCAGTCGCAATTTTTCAAGCTACGTGCCTGAGTAGACTAAGCTGATGGGTTTAATAAAATATAGAGCACAACTGTTCAAAGAGCACTCTTTTCGTCGTGTTGTCTATCTGAACAATTTGACGCCCCGTTCCATTTGTCCTTCTATGTTCAATGTTGTGTTTAATGCCGAGTACGTAAGCGGAAATCGGGTAATCAGCAAAGGAGGAGAGCCCGTTGTGATTTGTATTTAATTTTAGAAGATTGTTTGGTCGCAAATAGTTCATTTTGTGATCCGAGAGGTGGCGGCCCTGACGAAGAAAGTAAGTTTTCTTTTTTATTATATTTATTAATGTTATGATTTTTAAATAGTAGTCAAAAGGTTATTTGTTTCAGGTTTGTGTTGACATTGATGTCTACATGGACGCATTACTCGATTATTTGTCTTCAAAAATCAATCGAACCGAAATAGTGATTTTTTTGAAACACCGTGACATCCAAAACCCGCACCACTTTCTTAACAATCTCTTACACTTTGCTTCTTCGGGTCAAACTCTTGAAGTTTACGACCAAAATTCGGAATACAGGCAATAATCACTTTGGTTATTTTCGAGAAGATTGTTTCTTTGTTCAGTTCTCGTCGGTCGGGCATTCTGTTGGGCAATGATGACGATGTGTTGGTGTTAAACAATGGCGACGATGTCGAGGTGGTTGGTGAGCGACGACGGCGATTGGCCCGTCCTAACAACGTACAGGATCGGCAGCCGGGGTGGGATTTAGGGGATGAACTCGAACTTATAAATTTATTAAATTACTGCGGCATTTTAAGTGTTTTGGAACGTCTGTACAGCTATTTCAACCATTTGGCGCATGATAGCCAACACCAGCAGCATGAACAACTCCAGCAGTTTGGTTCTTGGAGGCCGCCGGCGAGAGTGGTATACGGAGCTGAGGCCACCGGGTCGACTGTGAGTTATCCTCCACAACTCCCGCACTCCTCTTCGAGAATGGGGGCTCATCCGCCGTTGTCTCCGCCAAGGGCACTAGCGACGTCTTCAACTGTTACTTTGGATGACGATTCGGACGATGCAGAAGACGCGGTGGAGTTTGTGCAGGAAATAAAACGTGAGCAAATTGACGCAGGTCTCGTGTCTTTTCAGAGTCAAATGCCAAAACGCTTGGCCTATTGATTCTTTAGCCTCCAACGAATTCCTTTTGTTTTAGGGCCCAAAAGTTTGCATAATCTTGAGGAAGGGGAAAGCGAAGAAGACGAACAAATGGATGATGATGTAAGAGAAAATGAAGAAGGTGATGAGGATTTAATTCGGATGATCGCTGCGAGAAATGAATGAGCGACCAAAAATGACTCTATTTGTATTCAATATTAATTGTCACGTTGGTGATTTATTCCAAATAATTATTAATTTGGTGCCTGAATTCTCTGAGTTTCGAATATTCTTCAAAGTTTTTGCCTTTTATTTTTTGCTACTTTTGACCAGATGAATAGGGCCACATTTCTGCAGCGATTTGTGAACAACAACCCGCGCAATTTTGAGCGCGTTCGACTCCAACGAAAGCCCAGTGGATGGGGCTTTGAGAAGAATAATGCGCAACGCAATTTCATTTACCGGTGGGGCCATTTATTCGAATCGAATTTCCTTTGTGCCGTTTGTGGTAAATGAATGAATTGATTGCCACCAGAATTTGTTGGAATAGGACAATTAAGAGCTCTCAGAATTTAACCCGTTGGACAGGGATCGATTTTTGTCCGACCAAAAATTCAACGGTTGCTTCTGTCGTTCACTACGAGGATGGAACCTGTGATTGAAGCATCGACTCGCGAGAAAACTGTTCAGTCGCAGCTTTACAGGTGAGCATTTTGAAGCCGTAATTTGCAAGAAGCCGAACGGCAACAAATTCATAGGACTTCTTTAATTGTGTTTGCCTTTGTCCTCCCTACCGATTTGAATGTTTCAGCCAGACGGACGTTTCCGCCGCTTACAACATCGGCCGACTGTTGGCTCATCGATGTAAAATGGCCGGCATTGAACATTGCGTGTCGAGTTTGACGGAGGAGGAATTGGAGGGCAGCAAAAGGGTGAGGGAACAACACAACCAAAGTCAAAGCAAAGGCCGGGCACTTCGAAAATTTAACTCTTGCAGAGAGAGGCGTTTCTGAGGGCGTTGGAAGAGAGTGGGCTCGTCCTGGAAGAGCCCGAGCCCATCCCGCACACACACCTCAACGACCCCAACCAAGTCTGGGAGTCGTTTCCGCTTCGACACGACCGAACCGACAAGTTGGACGAGTTGGACTTGAGCATGGAGCCGGGAAAGGGTGTTTGCTGACGGCGAAACGAAACCCAAATTTAAATCCATTTTTTCTTTTGTTATTCGCAAAGTGAAATGACAATTTTTGTGCTGGAAATGCGCGGGGAAATGTTTAGCTGGTTGGGGTGCAGAGGGTGCCTTTTTTTAGATAAAACCCGAAAACATTTTCTGGTCCGCTGCAACCCGCCGGAATGAATGGACGGAAGGAACCCGTTTGAACTCATAAATCATTTTTGGTGGTATTTTGCGCGTCGATCGACGCATTGGATGACGTCATAGGAGCAGAGTTAGCAGAGAAAGAATGGCCGTCGCCTGTGAAATGCCTATGCGACTGCTGCCATCGTCGCCTCCATTCGTTTTCCTTGCCCCGTTGGCCCCTTCCGGTCGCTTTTCCACTTCCGACCAATGCCACCATTTGCCCACAGATTCATAGGACTGGTAGTCGTCGGGTTTGTAGTCATCCACATCAATGGCATTTACCAGCTCCTTAAAATTAAAATTAAAAAATAACAACGGCAAAAAGTACTTTGAACAGATGCCGGTTGTCTTCGACCAACGTGACGTTTCCTACCCGGTTCGTGTCCTTCCTTCAGTTTCCGTTCGCTTTCCATTTGCGAAATTCCAATCTTTTGGCCACTGCTTCTATTGCCTGTGCGTTCTTGCGCAAATTTGCCTGAACGGCACACAAAGGCGGGCTATTATATATAAAAAAGAAGCCCAACCAGCGAAGTTCTCAGCCGTCAGGTTGGTCCGTCGCCTTCCCTCGGGCCGTTTCCGCGCCATCTCCGCCCTTTCCGTCCCACCACGACCCCCTCCCACTTGCATTCCAGCATCTTTCATCGCTTCCCCGAACATCCGCTTGGATGCCGCCCTCCTGGCACAACATGCGTCCTAATCCGCGCCAGAAGCCTTTCATGCGCAGTAACTGTCCAAGAGGAGAGGGTACGGTGATTAATGCGAGAAAGGACGTGGGGGGGGGGGGGTTACGGTAGTCAAAGCCATGGCAAAATGTGTAAAGAGAAAAGCAAATCCTCAGACAGAAAAGGGCCAAACTAAAGTATTATTTCTGACCCTATCCGTAAAACGTTCAATTGAACGCCGCAGGGAGCGAGCGGAGCTGAACACGGAAGAAGAAGCAGCGGTTGCTTGGAGGAATTCATCCTCGACTGCTTCATCAGCTTCTTCTTCGTCCTGATCAGCTTCTTCTTCGTCCTGATCAATTTCTTCTTCATTGTCGTAGTCTCCCGACTCTGTCATCGACAGATCCCTCTTCATCCGCCCATTCTCTCCCCGTTCGGTCACAATTTTCTGAAGATCATCACCAAAGCAGCGAAACAAAATCTGAAATTAAATTAATTTTATTTTGTTTCTTTCAGTTTAAGCAACGGACCCTTCCCGAAAGAAGTTGGGCATTCTCTTGAAAGTGCATAATTCGCCTCGGAAAGTTGAAATGGAAGCGGTGCCAATGAAATGTGTGGATTATGCACTGAAATGAGAGAAGCGCTGAGACGGACCATCGAATCTGTGAAAAGTGAAAGGATTTCGCGGCTATTTGTTGAAAGTCAAAAGATTTCCGAGCCCCTCAAATCGAATGCCCAAAATTTTCCAAATCCTCCAAAAATAAAACGCCCTTTCACGACGAAACTTAAAAGCTTCCCCCACCGATTAATCCAGTCCCATTGGAAGTCAATGGCGGCGGTCAGTTCGTGAAAACATCGTCGAATAACGTATTGGCAGTAGACGGGACATGGCCGAACTTGCGGAGAATGCCTTCCGAAACAAATTGGGCAAAAACGCATGCGCACCACGGAGTCGGTACAGCGAGAAGCCAGAGAAAAGTCCTGGAAGCAAAGAAAATCAAAAAGGGTCAAATGTCCCCCCGTTTAGGGGAAATACCCCCCCCCCCCCCTCGCTTACCCTTACCTCCCCCCCCCCTCCCCCTCCCCTCTCCCCCCTTACCCTTCCCCCCTCCTTCCCCCCTTACCCTTCCCCCCTTACCCTTCCCCCCCCCCTCCCCCTCCCCCTCCCCCTCCCCCTTACCCTTCCCCCCCCCCTCCCCCTCCCCTCTCCCCCCTTACCCTTCCCCCCTCCTTCCCCCCTTACCCTTCCCCCCTTACCCTCCCCCCTTACCCTTCCCCCCCCCCCTCCCCCTCCCCTCTCCCCCCTTACCCTTCCCCCCTCCTTCCCCCCTTACCCTTCCCCCCTTACCCTCCCCCCTTACCCTTCCCCCCCCCCTCCCCCTCCCCCTCCCCCTTACCCTTCCCCCCCCCCCCTCCCCCTCCCCTCTCCCCCCTTACCCTTCCCCCCTCCTTCCCCCCTTACCCTTCCCCCCTTACCCTCCCCCCTTACCCTTCCCCCCCCCCCCCTCCCCCTCCCCCTCCCCCTTACCCTTCCCCCCCCCCTCCCCCTCCCCCTCCCCCTTACCCTTCCCAATGAGTACATCAGCTCCCTGACACTGTCCAACGCGTCGATTAGCGACGTCCACGCGACAAAAGTGCGCCCATGAAGTGCGGCGATGGCGCTCGGAATGGACCCAAAAGGTGCGAAGGCGGGGAAAAGGTGCCGCATGCATTGCTCATGGGCAAGCAGTTCAGTTGCGCGCTTAAGGATTTGTTTGGTACGTCGAATGACCATTGAATTCCAAGTGAAATTGCCAAAAGTTCGGCATTTTCAGTTTCCTTTCCAACACAAACGAAGGCAAGCGATTACCAGAGGGTTTAGAAGTGCGAATTCGGCCAGAAAAATGCGTTGGAGCAATTGGAGGAGGGCATCGTCGAAAGTGGAGGAGGCGGGCGAGGCGGACAGCAGCAAGTTCATTTGGGAGAAGAAGGTGTTGAACATCTGTCGAAGAACGTAGAATTCGAGTTACGTGTTAAAATAGGAAACGATAAACGATACAAGGACATTTTAAGAGGCGACTTGGATTTTGGTGAGTAGGAAGTTGGCATTTAAGAGTTTAGTTTACCTAAGTTGGCATTTAAGAGTTTAGTTTACCTAAATTGGCATTTAAGAGTTTACCTCAATGTTCTGAGTGAAAAAGTGTCCGTACGTCCGGTGGAAAATGTGCCGCAATGTTCGTTCCGTCCTATTCAATGCTAACGAAAACTCCGCTGAAAAATTTGCTGAATGTTTTGGAAAATCCGAAATTTTTCACCCCGAAAAGTTGAGGCCCAATCGTCGAAAAACTCGCGGACAAGCTCAAATTCGCCTCGGACAATGGAATCCAACTGTTCCCGCGCAAACTGCTCGAACTTTGCCTCCATTCGGCGTGTGCAGCAACTTACGGAGGGCCGCCGAAGGTGACGACAAATCAAAAGGTCGTCAGCTGAAGAATTTCTTTCGAGTTTTTGTTCTGATCGGATGCGATCAAGGCTTCTTTAATCGTTTTGAGTCCTTACCAATCTTTGGTTCGGTGGGAGTAGTCGTCGACGACAAATTGCGGAAAGTTGGCACTGACAAAGGCGCAGGTTGCCTGAGGGTGAATTGGACGCGACAAAATTGGAGAGGACAAAAAGGAGAGGGAACAAGCGGAATTTGGCCACTTCACATGGCCAAAAGAGCATTTGCTGGGGCGGGCGGACGGAACAAAGGCAAAAGGCCAGGCAACGAGCATCAATAGACACTTAACGGCACTTTAATCTCAAGCTTATTTGAGTCCAATTGTTCCATTGTTAGGCTAACGAAATGTTTTATGTCTCCAAAAGGCAAAGAAAAAAAGGCCGGGGGGGGGGGGGTCAAATGACCGAAAGTGTTCGAAAATGATAAGAGAATTTAAAAAAAATATATTTGGTTGAATTTAGCCAAGGCCGTACGAAATAATTGGCCAAATATGGCAGAAAATGGGAAATTTGCATATATTTAAAAAAAACTGTATGGGAAGGTATTGGAAGGAAAGGAAATGTATGAAAAAAGCGTCCAATGGGGGAGACAATGTAAGGAGGGGGGGGGGGGGGGGGGGGGGGGGGTGGGGGGGGGGGTCATTTCGCTGCATTCGATGGGACTTTTGGATATAATGGGGGGGGGGAGGGGGGGTCAACTCACTCAACGGGGGGGGGGGGGGGCACACCTTTTGCCGACGTTCTGTTGGCCATCTCAGAAGGTTCTCATGTTTCTCATTCAGCAGAAAAAGGGTTGGAATTTTCAAAATTATAAGTCAAAAAGGAAGGAAAGGGAAAGGCTGACAAATGGAAGTGAAAATGGCGGAAGAATTCACTTTTGACGCCAAATTTGATCTGATGAGCCGAAGACAACTGAAAATATTTCCCATGGGTAAGCAAAGGAAACGTTTAATGTTTGCCGCCATGGGAAGGGGCGGGGGAGGGGGGGGGGAAAGGAGGGGGGGAGGGGTGGGGGGGGAGGGGGAGGGGGGGAAGGGAGGGGGAGGGGGGGGGAAAGGAGAGGAGAGGGAGGGGGGGGGAAGGGAGGGGGAGGGGGGGGGAAGGAGGGGCGCGGGAGGGGAGGGGGGACAGAGGGAGGGAGGGGGAGGGGGGAAAGGAGGGGGGGAGGGAGAGGGGGGGGGGAAGGAGAGGAGGGGAGGGGGGGGGGGAGGAGAGGAGGGGGAGGGGGGGGGGGAGGAGGAGGGGGAGGGGGGTGGGGGGGGGACCGAAGAAGGAGGGCAGCAGGAAGGGATGAGAGGATGCGAAGGATGGGGAAAGCGTCGCTTTTTGCCCTTTCGTTCATTACTTTTCCATATTGGACAGCCCTCGCCGAGGTGGGCGGCGCGGGGGGGGGGGGGTGCCCCCCGCCGCCTGGGCGGTAAGAACAAAAACGACCCCCCCCCCCCCCCTCCCCCCGGGGGGGGGGGGAAGGGGCCGTAAAATTGGATGGTCAAAACGGGCAGAGGTAATGAAAATGAACAGATGGAGAAAGTGGTCTTGAACAAGTGAAAATGCCATGCAAAACGTAGCAACCAACAGCAGCGACGGCGGGGGGGGGGGAGAGGGGTCACAAAGATCAGCCCCCGGGCGGAAGATAACATTTTCTTTTATATCTTTTATTAACTTCTTCTCATCTCTTTCTTCTATCTTCTGGCGTCTTCAGTTGAAGTGTCTCTTTTTTGAAGCCCCCACCTGCCAACGACTGACAGTTTCCTGGACGGCATCGTGCCCCCGAGGGACCGCTCCGTCGGAGGCCTCTCACTGTCGGCACGGAATGAAGCGTCTCCCAAGAGCCATCCAAACATTATTTATATGTCTTTGGGCATATTGCCCCGGAAGCACAATTTTATTTCGGCAGACAGCCCAACTAAACAAACTTTTTTTTTGCAAATTTAATTTCATCGTTTCATTTTCATCCCTAATGCCCCCGGGGGGGGGGGGGGGGGAATATATTCGATGGCTTCCAAAGCGTTTGTTTCAACTCGGAGGAGTTTAACGACGGCCTCCGTTTAGCCCATCACAACGAAAGAATTCAGGCAACTGCACAAATGTCGCTGTACGTGCCGCAGGAGCTGAACACTTCGGCAGTGCCGCCCATTTTGATTCCTTTTGCGGGCGGAATGACGCGACAAAATCTGATGAGTCGCATTCGCACGCACAATTTGCAGGTGCCCGGTCAAGACAACAGTCTCGGCGGGCTTGCTGGCACCAAATTGGTTAGTGCAAAATTAGCAGATTTATTTGTTTGGAGAGAAAGCGATGCCAATGACAGCAACCCGGGGGTTTGAACTAATCGAAAAAGTTGACGGACCTTTTTATTTAAAAAGATCGAAGAAGTGCGAGTCGAACTAATTAGGCCCTCCCTTTCGACATTTCATCTTCTTCCATAATCATTTATATTTATTTACCACCATCCGCCGACACTTTTTGCTTTTTGCCCCCCGCCCCCCCCCCGCCACAACTGCTGCCGCTTAGGTTGAGTTTGGCCACCACTAAAAATATAGCCGAAGGCAAAGCTCCGTCTCCCCGGAGGCGCCTGGCGAAGCGGACAATTTGGCAGATTTATGGCCAATCATATGTCATAAAGTCCCATTCGCCTCGGGCGTCGTCGTCCTCCATCATTAACCGCCCCGGGCGTAATATTTCGTCAAAATATTGTCCGAAACATCGCAATTTTTATCCTATTACTCCGTGCAAAACTTGAAATAGACCAGAAAAACACCTCGAGAGTCGAAACTCTCGAAAGCCCACCAGTCAACAATTAACGTGGAAATGTCTCTTCGGTGTCCCCCGCAAATTTGCCGTAGCCGCCACAGCGCCTTCGCCCCAATTGCCGCAACAATTGCTGCGCGTGCCGTCGGAACAGCACACAATGCGGCACAAAATCAGTTTCGACCCGACCATTCAGGTCGCCTTTTTTAGAAAGTGCCCTCAAACAGTCCGTCTTTGCTCCTAATTTTTGTTTAATTTTAGTCCCAAAATTACATTAAACCACCCAAAATTGTTGTTGGCATTACAAACGAGAACAGTTGCTTCTGTTCCTCCACACTTTCAACTTTCGCAATCAATTTGTTGTTGGCAACGAATTTCCCGTAGGAACCAAAAAGTGATCGATGGGCGCTTTTCCAAAAGTTTGTCTGGCGAGAATCTAACAACGAATCTGCTTTTATTGCTTATCAATCGGTCGGTACCAATATTCTCGAAGCTCTTTAATTCATTCTGCCGATTCTCGTCGATTTTTTTGGTATTCGTTCGCTTGTCCGTTCTTTCTGCTGGCCAAATTGCCAAATTCGTTGGAAGCCATCAAATTCGCCATTCTTTTGGCCATGTCCGGCCTCATCCCGCCGTCGTCCTTTCACAGTGCGCCGCCCTCGCCCCGCCCGCCGTCGTCGCCGTATGGTCCGCTCGCCCGCCACCAATTTTCAATGCGCCGCTGCCGTGCCGTGGACTCTCAGGAGGACGGACAGTCGTCGACCAGCGCCGGCGGCGAAGGCTTCCGTCAAACGATGGCGGTAATGCGTCGGACGCCGGAAGCGTTTGCGCCGCCAGTACTCTTCCGTCCCGGCACTCCGCCGCTGCCGACAGTGCCAATGCGCCGTCTGACGCGCTTTCAGCTGGACCCGAACCGACTGGCACCACCCAGCGTTTACGCATTGGGCATTACGGACGGTGAAGCGCCCCCCCCAAAGAAAGGCAAAAACAAAACTAAACAAATCCACACGATGCGTAAAAAGTAAAAATTGCGCCTTTCAAATTTCGTACTTAAAAAGCTAGAATTGAATGCTTATAAACCGTTTTGAATTTAAATGAGTTTCTCACGAGCCGAAGCTTTGCCTGAGCCTCAGCAGCCTTTGCTTGACGAATCCAACATTAAAATATGTGCATATTTTTCACACTTCTGCCGCTAATAAGGCTTATTAGCATAGATTCGCTCTCGGCCTCATTTAGTTTCCATTTTATCGGTGCCCCGGGGGACGTTGCGCTTTCGAACATTTTCTCCATTCATTTCTTCCCGCTCCCAACCCAATTCACTCCCTCCATTAAATGGTAAAATCCACTTTTATGTTTTCTTTTCAATATTTTGGTATTTTTAAATTTGAGCGCGGTTCAGGACACTGTGGAGAAGATTCCGATCAGAGCCCGATCACAAAGTTGGCTGATCCGCACTCGGCACTTGCTCGACGATGAAAAGGTTGGCAAATGCCGTATTTAAATTGTTTTTTGTTTCCGTTGAACCGCCAAGCGCCGATCATTTCCAAATGTTTGTACATTCTCTCCGTGCTTTTGCTGGTGCTCACTTTCCCTTTTTGCATCCCTTTTTGCCTGAAGGTGTCCAAGTGAGGCCAGCCAAAAAACAAAATTCCCCCAAATTCTGCTTAAAGTACCAATTTCAGAGAGTACGAACGGGCGGTGGTGTTCCGACTCGGGCGACTGATAAAACGGGGCACGAAGGGTCCGGGGGTCTGTTTTCGATACCCACGCAAAGATTAGAGGGAAATTGCCATTCCCTCAACCCAAAAGATGTTCTTCATTATGCCGTGCATTGACACCTTTAAAATGGTCGACCTTCGTGTGCTTTCTTTCGACGTTCCCCCGCAGGTGAAATGTCTTTCTTTAGCAATCATTTTTTTGGGGAATTAGCTCAAAAGGTATTTTTACGTTGGTTGGTCCATTCAAATGCATATTTTGGCAAAAATTGTTTTGTCCAAAACATTTCAGGAGATCCTTTCCCGCGACACTGTCACCGTTTCGGTGGAAGCCGTCATTTATTTTCGCATTTCGAACCCCGTCATTTCAGTAACAAAGTGCGTTGAATATTTTTGGGCTTTTCCCTCCTTAACCAACCGTATTTTCGCCGTTTCAGCGTCAACGATGCCCAATTTAGCACCAAACTGCTTGCACAAACGTAAGCATCGGAGGAGTTTTTATTATATTTATTTCATTTTGAGAACCCCTTAAGGGATAAAAAAGTACCCCCCCCCCCCCCAATAAAAGGACATTGCGCAACGTTCTCGGCACGAAAACACTCAGCGAAATTCTGCAGGAGCGCGACATTATCTCCAGTGTAAGAACACTGACTTTAAAGGGCCTTCGGTTTGGTTGCGCCTCGGGCAAAATTGGGGAATTAATATTTGTTTAGATTGATTGCTTATCCACGAATTTAGATAACGGAAAAAGTGTTGGACGATGGGACGGACCCGTGGGGCGTGGTGAGTGGGGGCGGGGGCACAAAACCAAAAATTGAAAGCCAAAAAACAGAAAGTGGAGCGAGTGGAGATAAAGGTCGGCGAAGGAAGTTGCGTGCGTCTCAATTCTTTCAACTTGTCCCCTTAAGGACATCCGACTGCCCCAGCAACTGATGAAGGTGGGGGGCGGCAATCCAACCAACCCCCCAGGGGGAGGGGGGGGGGCAATCTTACCAACCCCCAGGGGAGGGGGGGGGCAATCCACCCCTAGGGGGAGGGGCAACCCCCCAGGGGGAGGGGGGGGGCAATCTTACCAACCCCCCAGGGGAGGGGGGGGGGGCAATCCAACCAACCCCCCAGGGGGAGGGGGGGGCAATCTTACCAACCCCCCAGGGGAGGGGGGGGCAATCCAACCAACCCCCCAGGGGAGGGGGGGGGGCAATCCACCCCTAGGGGGAGGGGCAACCCCCCAGGGGGAGGGGGGGGGCAATCTTACCAACCCCCCAGGGGAGGGGGGGGGCAATCCAACCAACCCCCCAGGGGGAGGGGGGGGCAATCTTACCAACCCCCCAGGGGAGGGGGGGGGGGGCAATCCAACCAACCCCCCAGGGGAGGGGGGGGGCAATCCACCCCTAGGGGGAGGGGCAACCCCCCAGGGGGAGGGGGGGGGGCAATCTTACCAACCCCCCAGGGGAGGGGGAGGGCAATCCAACCAACCCCCCAGGGGAGGGGGGGGGCAATCCAACCAAACCCCCCAGGGGAGGGGGGGGGGCAATCCACCCCTAGGGGGAGGGGCAACCCCCCAGGGGGAGGGGGGGGGCAATCCAACCAACCCCCCCGGGGGAAGGAGGGTTTGGATGTCATAAAAATAGCACGACATTAACTGGTGAGAGATGGGATAGAATTGGCACCAAAAAACAATGCACAGATAGGTCAGAGTAAATTTTCAGTCGATGGCTGCAGAGGCCGAAGCGGCGCGAGACGCGCGAGCAAAAATTATTGCAGCGGACGGAGAACGAAGTGCAAGCAGGTCACACTTATGACATGGGCGCAATTGGAATTTAATCCCCCGAGCGTTTGACTTAACAGCTCGAAACTTAGAAATCAACTTCGTCTTCCAAAATTACGATAAAGACCCTTAATCTAACAGCTCCACAGGTCCATGGTCCAAGCAGCTGATGTCATTCGGGGCAACAAGGTCGTTCGGCCGTTCCCAGCCTTCCCTACAACCCCCACCCTTAAGGTGTCACTTCACCTCCGTTACCTCCAAACACTGATCAGAATCTCCTCAGTACATAACCACACATATGTGAGTTATCACATAATTACAAGAAATCCAGCAAGTACAAAGGTGGTGCCCATTCCTCTGGAGGTGATCAAACGACTAATGCACAGACTGAGGAAACGGAATTGATATACAAGTTGTGATTCACTTTGTAACTTCCCAAAATTACATCATTTAAAATATGTACAATGAAGACTCAGTTCCGAAAGTTCGAGCGAGTTATACAAAAGGTGGTCCTGTTTGTACTGATCCACAACGCACAAAAATGAATTAACCTTCCATTTCCGTGGACCAATGTAAAGATAAGCAAAAATCCATTCTCCGGTCACTAATCCATCGTCGGCGGTGTGACCATTTCCAATTCTTCCGACGAGGAACAACAGAGAGGCGATCGCAGCGGAGAAGAGCATTTCCTCCGAACGCTTTTCGGCTCTTCCGACTGGGAAGCGTCCAGGAAGAGGTCGACGACCGCCGATGCTGGCAGAGTGTCGAATAAATTCCGATCAGATTCTGACATTGCCTTCTGCTCTTCATAGTCAGGCTGGACGAGGGTGGAAGGCGTGGACGAGGATGGGAGAGACGCACTGTTGGGGAAGAGGAACCAACCGAGAAGACGAAAAAGCGCGTCGGCCTAACTGAATAAATTGGCCAATTTTTGTAAAAAATAAAGAATGAAAAAACGTAAGGAATTTTTACCATTTATAAGAGGAAAAAATAGAAATAAAGTTCAGCCTTAAATAAAATTTGCCCGCTATTCGCTCGCCAAGCAAATATAATGAGAAAGTCCAAAGCCAAATTCCCTTACAATTTTCTTCACTCGAGCGAATGCGCTGATCGACGAAGTTCGCGAGTCGAGACATTCAACGCCATTTTCATCGTACGGTTCGGTGACGAGAATACATTTCAGCACTAATTGTGTTCAAATTGGTCAAAACAAACTATCAACCATTTAATGACCTTTGATGCCCTCTCCTTCCCAGACAACATCGCCAAATCTGAATAAAATGCATTTTCCTAAATTTTGGAGCGCCCCCCCCCCCCATAATCCAAAAAAGAATTTTCGACTAAGATTAAAAGATAACTAAGAAAAATTCAATTTGCAAGAGTATTTATTTTTTTCTCAACAGCGGAGTTTGTGGATCATATTCCCAGAAACTCGGAAATGATGCCATTTCTTTCGTGTGTTCCATGCTCAGTCCGTCCGCACTTACATCCTCTTCAGCTCGATGAAAGTGCGTTTGGCCGCTTCGCTAAGTTTGGCGTCTACCCAAAGTTGTCCCAACCGTTGTTCGGCTTTGGCCAACCTTTCCCGGGCCGCCGTTGGCGAGTCCAACGGAAGATGGAAAAGCTCAGCACAATCGGAAGAAGAAAGCTTCTTCAACTTAAGGAAATTAGAAAATGCGTTAAGCATAAAAGCCAAATTCTGGGTAATCGGTCAAATAGAGAGGGTGGCGACTAAACTATCACCGGCCGGCTACGCCCCAGGTCAAGACTCTTGCCAAGAAATGATAAAAGCCCCCAAAGGTATTTCTCCTATAAATGTTTTTCTTGAAGGCTCCTCCATCCGAAATTCTAATGTAACTGAACAAACGTACTGATTGAAGCTTAGCAAAACGGACGAAATGAATTTCAAATTGACGTTCTGTGCCTTTTTGCTCACGCAGAACAAAAATGCCTTTGCGTCGATCGACCAAAAGCAATTGACCGGCAAAATTCTGCATTCGAGTGGAACATTGCAAATGGTCGCCGTTCTTTAAATCGTCGAGTGGTGTGGTCGAAGAGCTCGGACATTCTTTGCTTACGCTTTGGTTGACAGAAACAGTGACCAAAGCAGCATCCAAGGTCGGAAGATTCGCCATTCTGATTAAATCTTTAATTTTCAAAATGATTTTTTTTATTGTAGGGGTACAAAATCACAAGGGGTGTACGGACAAAATCGGCAGTGGACGTTTCGGCAGAAGACAATTCGGCAGTTAAGACAACCCTGGATTTTAGGGAGGTGGGAAAAATTAAGGGTCGCAGAGGCTCCACTGGACCTGGACTCTGGCTACAGGAAAAATCCAAGCCTGTACCCAGGTCCAGGACGGTCTCTAGTACAGGGCTCGTATCTGGTTAGCGTTAGAGCCAAGTACAAACATGTTGATTTCCAAGTACATAACGGACCAATTTTACGAAATTCAAGTACACCCAAAATTTTTTAAAATAAATTTTAACGTTTCCGTTAAGAAAACCGCGCAAAAATTTCGAAAATGTTACCGATTTCGAATTTTAAAAAATAGAAGTTTTTTTTTTGAGAATCTGCTTCACTTACTTCTACTGCTGGGGGGGGGGGGGATACACAATGCCAAATCGTGGGCGTTTTGTTAAAATTCCAAAATTTTCAACACTCATGCCAAATTCATCATTTTCCAAGTACATTCTTGTAAATAAGTACGCTTAAATTTGTAAGTATGAGGGTCCGTTTCCAGGTACTGTACTTAGCATCCAAGTACGAAAGGTAGCCCTGCTCTAGTACATACAAATAAAATCTACATACCTATGTATGCTATTCTTTGTAAACAATCAACTTTTATTTTTTAGATTTTCGTCTATAAAATCGCATTGCAGTTCACAATAGATAGATTGTTATTGTATATAAATCGTGTTTGTTCTCCTTGTAAGCAATCTTTGCGAAACCATTTTTGCAACAAAGTAAATTTTGGAAAGGCACTATTTCAGTGAATAATTAACCTATTCGTTCTACGAGTAGGCAAATAGGGCCTGAATGATGCTTATTTTCGCGTTTTTGTTTTTTTAAAAATTTTTTGGTCATGACTTTATCTCTGTCCTATCTATTAGCTTCAGCTTGGTTGTCGAGAGCTTTCATTTGGTATGCTGAATGTCTAAATTGGTTCAGGCTGAAAGAAGTTATGTCTTTCAGCTTGAACCAATTTGGGCATTTAGCATACTAAATGAAAGCGCTCGACGAAAGAAGCTAATAGATAGGGCAAAGATTAAAAAAAATATCAAAAAGCTCCACGCGAAAATAAGCCCCATTTGCCGATCCGACCCCTAAGTCATTCTACAAACACTGCTAACACTGAACGTTAAGAGATTTGCTGCAATGTCTATAGAAGCCACATACAAGAAAGTTTCACAGCTTGAGCATGTGCTCCTCCGGCCTGACACATACATCGGTTCTGTGGAGTACACCAAAATGGTATTGTGTAATATAAACTTTTCCTGGATCTTTTCATGTTTATTTTTTGCGTTTTTAGACGACTTGGGTTTATGACTCTGAAGCGGATAAGATGGTTTTCCGCGAAATTTCATTCGTCCCGGGGCTTTACAAAATATTCGACGAGATTCTTGTGAATGCGGCAGACAATAAACAGAGAGACTCGAAAATGAACGTTATAAAAGTTGACATTGACAAGTAAGTCTAATTTATGTTTTAGGGGTTTAAAATAGGGTCAAAGAAGTGTTTTGGCACAAAATAGGGAGAATTCCTTTCACTGCTGGCATCAGTTCATTCTAATTACGAATTAAGGGAAAACAATCAAATTTCCGTTTGGAACAACGGTCGTGGCATTCCCGTTGTGATGCATAAGGTGGAGAAATTGTATGTGCCGGAAATGATTTTCGGGACTTTGCTGACCTCGTCAAATTACAATGACGACGAACGCAAAACAACCGGCGGTCGCAACGGCTACGGAGCCAAACTGACCAACATTTTTAGCTCGCGTTTCACTGTCGAAACTTCAAGTTCCGAATACGGCAAAAAATTCTCACAAGTATTCGTTCAAAATACAATACAATTACGTAAAGTAATTTCAGAACTGGAAGAACAGCATGAAGAAAGATGGGGAGCCGAAGATTTCCGATGCCGCGAAGGAAGATTACACCAAAGTTGTGTTTCAGCCAAATCTGAAGCTGTTCAAAATGGAGGAACTTGAGGAGGACATCATTGCTTTGATGTCGAGACGTGCGTACGACATTGCTGGAACAAGCAAAGGAGGTGAAAGTGTTTCTCAACGGGACGAGGATTCCAGTTAGTCATTTGTTTCCGATTTGTTACGCAACCAAGAATAAAAATTTAGTGCCAAGGCTTCAAAGAATACGTTGAGCAATACACCGATCAAGTGAAAAACGATGATGGTTCGCCCGTTAAAGTTGTTTACGAAACGGTAAATAACCGATGGGAGGTTGCATTGTGCATATCCGACAGTGGGAACTTCAAACAAGTTTCCTTTGTCAACAGCATTTCAACGCCAAAGGTTTGTATTGGTTTTACAAGTGCGTTGTTTGATCATTGTTTAGTTAAAAAAAGGCCAATGAAATTACTGATCTCTTAGCTGGAAAAACCAAAACTTTAAAACAACTATTTCATCTTCTCTAGTCCAGATATTGGATGTTAAATATCGAGGTTAAGTGTTAATCTTTGGCGTTTTAGGGTGGCACTCATGTCGATTTGGTAGCCGGTCAAATTGCTCAGTCTCTTGTTGAAGTGGTGAAGAAAAAGATCGCGAAGAACAGCATGAATGTGAAGCCTATGCAGGTGAAGAACCACATGTGGGTCTTCGTCAACTCCCTGATCGAGAATCCGTCATTTGACTCGCAAACCAAAGAGACTTTGACTCTGCAAGCGAAGAGTTTTGGCTCGAAATGCGATTTGTCCGACAAATTTTTGAAGGAAGCGTCAAAGTGTGGAATTGTGGATTTGGTGTTGAATTGGGTGACCTTCAAGGAGAATCAGCTGAAGGATAAGACGAGCGGACGCAAAACGGCAAAGCTCAAAGTAAGCAACTTTTATGAGTTCCTTTCTGCCTTTTATGTAGTACATATATTGGAAATTGCTAAAAGAAAACTCTCAGGGCGTTCCTAAATTGGAGGATGCCAACGAGGCCGGCACAAAAAATTCGAAGCGATGCACGTTAATTCTCACCGAGGGAGACTCGGCCAAAACTTTGGCAGTTGCGGGGCTTGGAGTAATTGGCAGAGACCATTACGGCGTTTTTCCTCTCCGCGGAAAATTGCTGAATGTGCGCGAAGCGAGTCCTAAACAGGTTAAGAGAGGGCGACATGAGTTTGGTTTGACGGTCTAGAGTATATTTAGATTATGGAAAACGCGGAGATTTGCAACATGATCAAGATAATTGGACTTCAGTACAAAAAAAAGTACGAGTCCGAACAGGACATCGAGTCACTTCGTTACGGAAAGATTATGATCATGGCTGATCAGGTGATCCCTTCTCCTCATCAAAGCAAATCTTTGGTTTTGTGAATTCAAAGGCATTTTAGGATCAAGATGGGTCACATATCAAAGGACTGGTCATCAACTTCATCCACACAAATTGGCCTTCGCTTATTAAACGCAATTTTGTAGAGGAATTCATCACTCCGATTGTGAAGGCAACAAAGGGCAAAGAGGAAAGAAGCTTTTATTCGATTCCGGAATATATTGAATGGCGAAAGAACACAGAAAATTGGAAGAATTGGAAAATCAAATACTACAAGGGTTTGTCTTTTGCAGTGTTTCCGTTAAGACTTTAAAATGTCACCTGACATGCTTTTTCATGATCTTAAAGTTGTTTCGTTTGGGTCAGCTCATCGGATAGGATCAATAGAAACAAACACTCATTTTGTTGGGTTAACAACGATTTTTTAGGATTGGGTACATCCACTTCGAAAGAGGCGAAGGAATATTTTTCGGATATGCTGCGCCACCGAATTCCATTTCGGTATAAGGACGACACCGATGATGGGGCCATCGAATTGGCTTTTTCGAAGAAGAAAATTGAAGAGCGCAAAGTGTGGCTGACCAACTGGATGGAAGTGAGTTTAAATTATTATTTAAGTCAACCAATTTGGTTTTTCAGGATAGGAAACAACGTCGCGAACAGGGCGATCATGATATTTATCTGTACAATAAAGACACTCGCAGCATCACTTTCTCGGAGTTTATCAACAAGGAATTGGTGCTGTTCTCCAACACGGACAACGAACGTTCAATTCCTAGTCTGGTCGATGGTTTTAAGCCCGGACAGAGAAAAGTTCGTGGCTTTTGGTTTTTGTTGAATATTCTTCGATTTCAGGTGCTTTTTACATGTTTCAAGCGTGCTGACAAGAAAGAAGTCAAAGTTGCTCAGCTGGCCGGAGCTGTCGGCGAAATGTCGGCTTATCACCACGGGGAGCAGTCGCTGATGTCCACGATAGTGAATTTGGCACAGAATTTTGTTGGTTCCAACAACATAAATCTGCTGCTGCCCATTGGTCAGTTTGGTACTCGACTTCAAGGCGGCAAGGACTCAGCTTCGCCACGTTACATTTTCACGCAGCTCAAGTATGTGAACTGCATTAGGTATCATAAAGAAAAACTTTAAGCCCCGTGACGAAGGCACTTTTTCCGCCAGTCGATGAATACGTTCTTCGCTTCCTCTACGAAGAGAACCAGCGCATTGAGCCGGAATGGTATTGTCCGGTTATCCCCACTGTTCTTGTTAATGGCGCCGATGGAATCGGTACGGGATGGTCGACAACTGTTCCGAATTACAACCCACGTGAATTGGTGACCAATATGCGTCGATTGATACATGCCGAGCCAATTCAACCGATGGTACTTACAAGAGTTGGGCATTATCAACACTCACTGTTACAGGTGCCGTGGTACAAAGGTTTTAAGGGCCGTATTACGCGGCTGGAAGAAACACGATTTGAGACTCGCGGTTTGTTGAACATAATTGACGATGGAAACAACGATTTGGTTGAAATCACCGAGTTGCCCATCAAGACTTGGACTCAGGCGTATAAGGAACGCGTAGTCGAGCCGATGTTCGACGGGCCTGACAAAAAGCCGCAGTTATTGCAAGACTACAAGGAGTATCACACGGATCAGACGGTGCATTTTGTGTGCAAGTTAAAACCAGACGAACTGGCCAATGCGGAAAGGAAGGGGATTTACGATGTGTTTGGTTTGAAGTCTTCAGTTAACACGAGTAACATGGTGAGTTGGTGATGAACAAGACAACCAGCCGCACGACTTCTTAAGGTCCTTTTTGATGCTGCCGGTTGTTTGAGAAAGTTTGACTCGCCTGAGCAGATTTGTCTTGAGTTCTTTGAATGTCGGAAGGGAATGTACATAAAGCGCAAACGTTACCTCGAGGGAATGTTACAGGCGCAAAGCGACCAACTCAGCGAGAAGGCTCGCTTTATTATGATGAAGATCCGAAATGAGATTCACATCGAGAACAAACGCAAATCAGCCATCGTAGAGCAATTGCAGAAGCACAACTTCAGACCGGACCCGGTGAAGCGTTGGAAAGATGAACAGAAGCGAAAGGAGTTGGAACAGTGTGGGGAGGCCAATGTATCGGATGATGAAGAAGCAGTAAGAATTGGAATGAGATTTGACCGTGAAATTGCACACCTTTTCAGGAGCAAGACGAACAATCGGCCCAAGAAGTCGATGCGGTCTTGGAGAAGCGCTGTTCTGATTACGATTACCTTGTTGGAATGGCCATCTGGAAGCTTTCCATGGAAGACAAGGACAAAATGCTGGCTGAAAGTGAGACAAAAAAGAAGGAACTCGTAGTGCTGAAGACGAAGGAGTGGTCTGATTTGTACGAAGAAGACTTGGACGAGTTTCTCAAGGCTTTGGATGCTCAGGTATTTTGCCCAGTTGTAGTGATCAGAGCCATAATCTGAAAATATTTTCGGAGGAAGGGGGCCGCCAAGCCAAAAAGTTGATTTTTATGGTTGCATTTTGGGGTTTATTGCATTTTTGAAGCAATTTTTCCACAAAAAAAAAGGTTTAGCTTGGCCTACTTTATCATATATTCGATTTCAGGAAGAAAAGGAGCAGAAGGAAGCTGGCTCGGAGAATGTTAGAAAAGAGAAGGGCGGCGGCGTAAAGAAGAAAGGAGGCGTGGTTCTCGACGCTCGTCTTCGAGGTGTAACCCGTCGTGAGCCGAATGGGCCTGATCCAAACTACGCCCCTGAAAAAAAACCGAAAAAGGTGGCTGGTCCGACAGAATGTTTAAATCTAAATTTGAATTTTGATGCCTTGTTATGCTTAATTAGTTTTAAGCACTCCAAAAAGTTTTGGGTACGTTTCACTTTTTAAAGCTGACAAGTAAAATTTGCCCTGAGTGCTTAACTGTCTCCAGGTTCTACTAATTTACATATGAAACTCTGTTACAGAAAGTGGTTCGTGAGCCCAAAGCCGAGACTTCAAAGGGGAAGAAGAAGGTTGCCGGTAAGCGTAAGTCCACGGAAGCGACTCCTCCGAAGAAAGAAGCAAAGGTGGACCAATAAGAAGGACGGCGCAAGCAAAGTAAAGAAGATGAAAATTGAATCCGATGAGGACGAAGAGAATGTGTCAATGGATTCCGTGGGTTCCGCCGACATTGTTGCGCAGCCCGCCACCAAAGAAAGGCGGAAAAGCAGTGAAAAAGGCCTCCATCAAGAAGGAAGAGACCAATGTGCCCAAAGTGAAAAAGATGAAAATTGAATCCGATGAGGACGAGGAGAATGTGTCGTGGAACTCTGACAGTGACGCGGAAAAATCGTCTTCAACTGTTTCAATTGATGAAGACGAGGATTATGAATAATCTTTAATTAACATTTGCCTATTGATGTATGTCCGATTTATTTAATTTATTCGATCTCTTTTTTGCCCACATTTTGCTTGTTGACTGTGTATTCGCATGGTAATTTAATTAATTTGGTCTCCTGCGCCTGACTTCTCAGCAATTTTGTTTTCATTTAAGCTAGACGGTGCTACTGAAGATTGTAGAAAAAGTAGATTTACGCCAAAAGGTACAAAAAAAACACTATCGGCGATTTTCATACTCGGCGTTTTGTCTACGGCGAAATGGCTTCATGTGAATGAATCGTTTTATTTCTATGGGATGAGGGGGCTACCGGTCCTGAAGGTCGAAAATCCCGAGCAGGACTCTCAACTCACCTTCGAGAAAGTATGGCAACCGGTTCTGAAATATGGCTTTTTTATGGCATGTTTTCTTAAGAAATTTTCAAAAACAATTTTTTTGGTAAATATGGATCATACGGCCCAGACTCAAAACCGAACGAAATATATATCAATCGACTCCTCTCGGAATATATATCAATCGACTCCTCTCGGTCTGTAATGTAAGAATCCGGAAAAATTTTTTTGCGGAAACCACTTTGAAGCAAGTTATGAGCCCGGGACTGAAGTGTCTTTTGACTGGGGACTCAGTTGTCCACTGATTAAAAAAGGGGGCAAATCATTCATATACATAGGCTTTCAAAATTAAGAATTAGTTGATAGAAAAAAATCCGTTTTTGAACCGGTTTAAAATTTTGAAAATTAAGTAAAAAGTCACTTTTAAGTGACAAAAAAGCCGGATAAAATAAAATAAAAATTGAGGCTGGTGGCCCGCCAACAGCGAGCATGCGGAGACGGAGCAAGTAGTGGGGCGAGACGGAGGGCGGGGAAGAAGTCTGACGAGCGCCACTGGGGAGCGAGCGCGCGGGGACCCGCGGAGCGGTTACGCGCGTACTTCTTCCGGAGTCTCGCCCCACCTACTGGCCGCCGTAGTCGAGTGTGCGGTACTTTGGCTGCTATTTTCCACCTTACTGTCTAACTTTTCCCTTATCGGGCTTTGGTTTACTTAAAAAGTCGTTTTTTCCTTAAATTTCAAAATTTTAAACCGGTTCAAAAACCGCTTTAAATTCTCAATTCCACAAAAATTATGTTAATGCTCGCGATGATGGTGGTGGTGAGGATTCGAGTAACAGCAGGGGGGGCCGCTACAGTATTACCACCACGGTTTTGCTCCTCGGGGTTCGTCCATCAATGATCATTCATCATTAGCTGTGAAATGTTCGGACGTGGTTGGGGAGGGGGGTGATCAATGATCATCATTCAGGGGAGGTGGGTGATCAATGATCATTCATCTTTAGCTGTTGAAAACCCCCCGGCGTTTTGATTCGATTTGATTTATGGTGATCTGTCCGCCTTTTGTTTGGGGTGGCCCGCTTCAGCCTTCTCACAAACTGTGCGTATTTTATGTATCCCATCCATCCCAAGCATCTTTCATAACGGATGGATGACTTTTGTTGATGTTTTGCTCTTTATTTTGTTTGTTTATGTCATTGAATTTCCTTCCAAAAATCAAAAATCGCGCATAAATGCGTATAAAAGGAGTGGGAAAGCTCAACAACACAACTCGCACATATATTTTGCTTAAAATTGTGTCCTTTCCCCGCATTTATAAATTCTAATTCCAGCACTAATTGAACATTTTGTTAACTTCCAACCAAACTGTCCCAAAATGTCGCACTCGACGTCGGAGTACAACGAATTGGACGAGCCGAAGCCGGCACAGACTTCGTTCTTCCTCTGGTGATTTTGTCTTTTTTCCGAATTGGGTAAAATTGGCCGGGCAATTTCAGGATGAATGAGAACCGGGAGAAGTTCTACGAGCCGGGGATGACTCAGGCGGACGTGGCCAAGGCCGCAGGTCGCGCATTATTTTTGACTGACGGCGGAGTCCCTCCCAAAGTTTAGGCGCTGAATGGCGCCGCATGCCGGAGTCGGAGAAGGCCAAGTGGGGACAGAAGTCGGCCGAGGACAAAGAACGCTTCGCGCAGGGTGAGGCGGCAACCGGACGAATCCGTCCGATGCATTTTACATTTTGTAATTCCTCCCCCCCCCCCCCCAATTCAGAACTGTCCGAGCAGAGGGAGCGCCAGCACGAGGCCGAGTAGACGATGAACGGCGGCAGGGCCGATGGAACGAAATGAAATGAAAGAAGACACATTTTTGGCGTGTTTTGATTCATTCTTCGATCTCTTTCTGACAGACCATTTTTGGCACTTATTTTTTGCTTCTTAAAGAAGACAATCGTTTCATTACAAATGATAAAAATTAAATCGCTTTTTTATTTTTGAATTTGTACAAAAGTGGTTGAAAGAAACGCCGAAACAATGAGAAATTGGGAGTTGCTAAAAAACAACTTCATAAACAGGCCAATATTTCCGTTAAATGGCATTATATTCGTTTGCTAAAGCTCTCCGTCCTTCGGTTTTCCGTGGAATTCATTTAATATTTTGGCCGGTATTTGGTAACAAAATAAAAAATTCTTTTCGTATTAAAACAAAAAATTTCATAAAAAGCGGCGATAGAAAACTAAAAACACATTGAATTTCTTTGGCCGTTCAGCAGAATTGACTGAGCGCCCAAATTGACAATTTTTACTCAAATTTATTTGTTCCAAATCGCGAAAAAGGCAAACAATTTTCGGAGGGCGGAGCAAACGACGAAATTTTGCTTCAAATTGAGCAGTGATGTCCCAATTTTTCAAATAATCGAACTTCGCATGGATTCCGTCGCGGAAATGGAAGACGCGGACGAAGGCGAAGAGTTGGCTCACAAAGACCAAATGATCGAACTGTCCCCAAAACCCAAAAGGCACTTTTTCCAGAAGAAACTTTGATCAGAATTGTGCGCCACCGCCGACTTGGTCGGAAATGATCAGTTTGTGGTCCGACTTAAAAGCAAATTGGTCCCGAGATCGTCAGAAACCTTCCAACTTTTGTTGATAAAATCCATGGGCGAGCATTACGCTGCAATAACCGCCGACCAATTGCCGCGGGAAGAAGTAAAAAAAGGCGATGGAACGGATCGGCACAAACGGGCGAATTCGAAGCACCGATTCGGACGGTTTGATCGAATTCCAAGTAATTAAAGTGATTAAGAAGTGTCATTAATTAAGACGGGTCCGCCCTCACTAATTGCTACCGGCGTTTGCTGTTGGCTAAAGCGCCAATTTTGTAAAAGAAAAAACGACGCTTTCCATCAACGCCCTTTCATTATCAACTAAAATCATTCGAAAACGAACTTTTGTCATTTGCAAAGCAAATAAAATGCAAAGAAAATTCGAAGTTTAAGCGAATGGGTGTCCGGACATTTGGCACATTGGATTTCGCACACTAGTGAAAAAACGGGCGTTTCGCACACTGACATTTGGCACATTGGTTTCGCACACTAGTGAAAAAACGGACGTTCTCACACTGGGGAGGGGAAAAGGACGTTTCTTTGGCTAAAAAAAGGACGTTTCGCACACTGGACATTTGGCACATTGGACATTTCGCACACTAGTGAAAAAACGGACGTTTCGCACACTGGGGAGGGGAAAAGGACATTTCGCACACTGGACATTTGCCAAATGTCCTATAGCCAGCGAATGGCAATTCGAATTGCGCTCGAGGCGGCGCAGGCAAATTTATTCGCAAAAACGGCGAATTTGGAGAAGAAAAGCGTCAAAATTTGTTGCTTGAAGAGTTTTGTGAGCCGAGTGATTACAACGAAATTTTATTCAATGAAAGCGACGCGTGGCGATCTTTTCTAATATTCCGCGGTTTTAATGGAAATGTGAGAATTAATTTAATTTGAATTAATTTGAATATTTTCTTTTAAAATGATTTAAAATCTCTGAAAAATAGAATTTTTGCTAAATAACCAGTGTCCCATTCTTCTAAAGTTTCAATTCAGAAACGGGCGACCAGGAGAAGTCCAAAATTTTGAGTATTTTCCTACGCCACTTACCAACAAAACTTCAAATCCCACACAAATTGGAGGAAATCCCATCAAATTTCGGTAAAATATTCAATCAAAATGAATGTTATTTTTTCTAATTACCTTCGCTTTTCTAGAACAGAACAGCTATTATTACTATGACTCTCAAACCCAAAATTTGTGTTATAAGTTTTAGCGGGAATTATTGCAAATGTTTGGCTGTTTGGCACTTGAACGGCTGTTGCTGAATGACGGGTCGATCAAATGGCCGCTGGGAAATTTCGACTGGGCCATAAAAAAGAGACTTTCTGAAATACAACGGCAAACTTTCGAATAAGCCAGGCAATGAATGAATAATGACCTCAACAAAACTCAGAGTCAATTTAAAGTCGGTCTTTGTGAGAGGGACGCATTTGCTGAACATTTAGCACAAAGAAACAAATCCCAAAAATTCCCGAAAAAGTTGCGGGAAAAACGTCGAGGGCTCTGATTTATGGTTAAACACAAAAAAGCTTTGAATACAACCAACAGCATTAATTGTTGCTGAGAAAGTATCTGTTCACAGCATCCTCTGGCGATTTATGCGCTTCGAAGTCCGCTTCCATCTTTATGTAATGGTACGAACGGAATATTGGAAGTTGCTTAATGGAAATGTGGCGCTTCCGAGGGTCTTCGGGTCTGCTGATGTCATCGACCTATCGTAAGAAATCAAAGACAAATCCAATGAATGATTTACTCTTTTCACTTACCTCTGCGCGAATGTTCTTTTCAACTCGGGCTAATCTTTTGTCCCCTTTTTTACTTTCATAGCAACGGCCGTTGTAGCGAACGACAGCGATGTCTTTGGTCGCAAAAGACGGTCGGGGCATTCGCTTATAAACGAGTTTGGTGTATTTGTCGGAATAACTTTTCTGTTTCATAATGTTTTGTGTGAAAATAACACTCTAAAACCACCATATAATAGTTTAAAATAATTTGTTGGTACACTATCGGCTGGCACCTTTTTTTTAAACTTAAAAGTGACTTTTTCCTTAATTTTAAAATTTTAAACCGGTTTCAAAACGGGTTTAAATTCTCAATTTTGATTTCTGTTGACTAATTTGTGATTCTGAAAGCCTATATGGATGATTTTGCCCTTTTTTTAATTAGTGGACAACTGAGTCCCCAGTCAAAAGACACTTCAGTCCCGGGTCTGTAACTCTTCAGGGAATGGTTGCCGCAAAATTTTTTTTTCGGATTCTTACATTGCAGACCGAGAAGAGTCGAATGATATATAATTTGTTCCGTTTGGCCTCTGGGCCATATGATCCATATTTACCAAATGATTATAACTAGAATTATTCACTTCAATTCTATTTCCTAATGTTCTAGCATGCTTTCGAATAAGCTTTTCGGCAAATACAATAAATAAATATCAAATATTAAACAACAATAATCGATCACGCATCCATAACGCAATTTGAGCAACTTTTGAAAATTAAGCAAAAAACGGCTTTTTTAAGTAACTCCAAAGCCGGATAGAATAACTGAGTAAAAGTTAGAGACAAGGGTTCGTTAGGCTTAGGCCTAAGCCACCCTGGCTTGGAGTTCGTTAGGCTTAGGCCTAATTTGTAAGCTAGCTTAGGTTTAGGCCTGAGCGCAAGCTCATTTGTGCTAATTCAAATTAAGTTTTGTCGGCGCCGAAATAATATTTTTTGTGTGGGCGCCGAACTGATCGCGCCGAAACGAGCTGCGCCGAAACGAGTCCGCGCCGAAACGTACGGCACCGAACCGCGCGCCGAACTGGTCGCGCCGAAACGACCGGATCCGTGCGGAGACGGAGCAAGTAGTGGGGCGAGACGGAGGGAGGAGGAAGAAGTCTGACGAGCGCCACTGGGGGGCGAGCGCGCGGGGACCCGCGGAGCGGTTACGCGCGTACTTCTTCCGGAGTCTCGCCCCACCTACTGGCCGCCGTAGTCGAGTGTGCGGTACTTTGGCTGCTATTTTCCACCTTACTGTCTAACTTTTCCCTATTCGGCTTTGATGTTTACAAAAGTCATTTTATCTTTAATTTTCAAAAATTTAAACCTGTTCAAAAACCGGTTTAAATTCTCTATTTTTATTTTCTATTGACGAATTCGTAATCAGCGCATCAAATAACATTTTTTCAGACAATTTTTAGAATAAAAATTTTTTGAAAACTGTTGACCAAAAGGGTTTCCCGCCCGCCCCTCTATAGTTTTTGGCCAACTTTGAGGAGCTGTATCTCAGCTCATAGTTGTTGCCGCAGCCTAAAAATGATACCGTCCGATTTATCTCGTCACGGGGAATCGAATGATATTACAAAAGGGCCCAAACCCTCAAGTGGTAGTATTAAAGTACAGAGGTCGTATCTGTCCTTATTTATAAGATTTGTCCTTATTTGAGGGGTGCCAATCTTATAAATAAAAAATGTCCTTATTTGTAAGATTTGTCCTTATTTGAGGCCTTCGTCATTATTTTGTTCTTATTTTTCGAATTTTGTGAAGATTTTCATAATATTTTGATCCAATTTTCAAAATTAAATTTCGAAGCGAATTGGACCAATTTTTATTACAAATTGAGTCAAAATTCCAAAAAATTTTCTGGGCGGCGCCTATCGGCACCGCCGACCCCCCCCCCCCCCCCCGGAAGCAATTCGAACCCCGAATTGTTGAGAAAAATTGTTGGTAGAGAGAAATAATTAAAAAAGCACATTTCATGCCAAAAAGCCAAAATAAACATTTTGCTGCATTTTTCATTTTGTAAAATGTCCTTATTTCGGACCCTAAAATCTTATTTTTTGCCCCTGATGTCCTTATTTTTGAAATTTCGATACGACTTCTGCCAAAGTATCATTCAAGTATTTCACATCATTTCTTGAAATTAAAACATTCACTGTTTTTTTTCGAAATATCAAAAATAGTTGAAAACTTTTAACTTTTAAGGATTTTTTGTGAAAAGAGTTCGATTTTATGGGGTACATTTTGGGGACGGAGGACGATTCGTTCCACCCCGATTCGTTCCCCTTTTCTGAAGTTTTTTCGTTATAACTTCTTTCAAATCTAACCAAATCAAACATTTCCGGTACCATTTGAAAGCATGCAATGAGTAGAAGCTTACAAAGGCTAAGTAAGCTTGGACAATTCTTAGCTTTTTTTTGGATTTTTGTAATGGGTTTCTTGAGTTTGGGAAAAAAATTATGGCCAAAAGAACCTTTTCTGGCCATAACTTTTTTGAGAATTCTACTCATTGCACGAATGATACCGAAAGTGTTTGATTTGGTTGGATTGATAATTAAACGAAAAAAGGAACGAATCGGGGTGAAACGGATCGCCTTTTTACCCATTTTTGGGTAATAACAAAATTTTCTTTAAAAAAAAGCTATTGCTAAGGGTTTTGGGGGTTCTAGGAGATCCCTTTCCGAACCCCGGACCCTAATTCGAACAATTTTTCAAAAAAATTTGTTTTTCCTGAAAAAACAAAAAAATTTTAAGTCGTTTAAAAGATTCAAATGCATGTAAGGACGAACGGAAGCGAACGCATATGCTTTGAACGATTTTGTTACAGAAAATCTGCGGTCCGATTTTTGCGGCCCCAGCCAAAATAAGTCATTTGCGCCGTCATTTCGCCAATTTTACAATTGCGCCATCATTTCGCCAATTTTACAATGAATAACCAAATCAACTAATTCAAATTTAATGCATTTGGGTTGCTCAATGCCCAACACTTTGCACTCACTTTCTTGTGGCCAAGTTTTGTGGAGAAATTTATGTGGAAAATGCTGGCCCCAAAGTACCCACACTCGACTGCGGCGGCCATTAATTCTCAATTTTTATTTTCTATTGACAAATTCGTAATGCGTGCATCAAATAACGATTTTTTAGAAAAAAAAATTCCCAGAAATTTTTGACCAAAAGGGTCCCCCCCCCTATGGTTTTTCAAAATTGTGAGTTGGAGCAGGCCAGGAATGCGTAAATTAATTAGCTGATTTTATTATTTGAATTAAGCAAAATTGGCAAGGGCCGCAAATATGGGGCCCAAATGTCCGGCGCAAATGTTCGGCCGCGAGTGTCGAGCCGCAAATGTCTTATTTTGGCTGGGGCGCAAACGTCGGGTAACCCCTTATTTGTTAGTCGTAAGTGTTCCGGTTCTCTTTGCCACACTCGAATAATTGACCAGTTAGGTAAACACTTTTCTGATAAAACTGTTTTATTTTGGTACCGCGCTAATTGCCCTTTCCTGCGTTAAGTTATAGTGCAGGCACATAACTTGATTTTGTTGTGAAAATTAGTCAAAACTTTACGAAATTCTTGGCCTGATCCCTTGCATGAGTCTTAGAGTAAATATAAGTTTTTTAAACTTCTTTTTTTAGAATAAATTTCTTCTTGCACATGGAGCAGTCAAAAATAATTTGTTCGCTTATTCTCTTCGCTATTAATTTACTAAATTATATGGACCGTTTCACAATTGCGGGTAACTTTTTTATTATTTTTGTTTCTATTTTATTTTTAAGGAATTTTGAACGATGTGCAGAATTTTTATCGGATTGATGATACAATGGCTGGTTTTCTACAGACAGTTTTTATCATTTCTTTCATGACAGTTGCTCCAATTTGTGGCTTTCTTGGGGACCGGTAGCTTTTCTAATAGCAAGTTTTAGAAACTCAAATTTTGATTTGAAAAAACAAAAAATTAATATACAATTGAGATTTTAAACAATCGGTCTTAAGTAAAATAGTCTAATTATTAAGGTTCAACCGAAAACGCATAATGTTCGTTGGTCTCTCAATTTGGGTTGGCGCTGTTTTCGCTTCTTCATTTATTACAGAAAATGTAAAAGTTTTTAATAAAAAAGAATTTGTAGAATTTGAAAATATGTATTATACGCCCCAGGGTCAAAAACACCCAAAAAGGTTCTGAAAATGATGGAACAATCAAAAATTTTAGCGCGCTCGACCTTTAACCGGTTTTTGAATCGGAAAAGTTGCGTTTTCCTTAATTTTCAAACGATTCAAAAGCCGGTTTAAATTATTAATTTTTATTTCTATTGACGAATTTGTAATCAGTGCATCAAATAACCTATTTTCAGACAATTTTTAGAATAAAAATATTCCCAAAAAATTTGACCAAAGGGAGTCCCCCCTATGGGTTTTTCATTTGAACCGGTTCAAAACCCGGTTTAAAGGTCGAGCACGCTATATTATTTAGCACTTTTACGATTTTTTTTGACCAATTTTCTTACAAACTTCCATCAAAAATCAAAAAAAATTGTTTTTTTGAAAATTCCTTAAAATAAAATGCACTGACGCTACATATTTACCGTAGAATTAAATGATTTTGTTTAGCTAACTAAATGGAAAATTCCGATGAAAGTGACACTTTTCTCCATTTTTTAAGCATTTTTGGGCATTTTTGCTTTTCCGGTGCATCGTCGGAATTGGAGAGGCGTCTTATGCGGTGATTGCGCCCACGTTAATTGCAGATTTATTTGTTGGGAAATTGAGAAGTCGAGTTTTGATGTTCTTTTATTTTGCCATACCCGTGGGAAGGTCGGTGTGTTCAACAAGTTTAACCAAAGAGTCTTTTTAAAAACAATTGGAAAAACATATTTTTCCATTCTGAAGGAATTACCATTTTCCAGTGGCCTTGGCTATGTGGTCGGCTCTTACGCGACTTTGATGGCCAAAAGATGGGAGGCCTCTACGGACTGTTTGGACTGCTGGCAGTGGGGCATCCGCGTCACCCCGGTGCTCGGCCTCTTTTGCATCGTCACTTTGCTACTTTTTGTCCAAGAGCCGGTTTCATTCGCACATATTTTAATTAAATTCCGATGCATGAAGAATAAGGGACATGTAGCTAGGTCCCCGAATTTTGACCCAAAGATTTTTGAGAAAACTTTCCTTTGGAAGATATTTATAAAAAAATACAATAAAACAGGAATTTTGGATTCTCTTTAAACGGTCGTTCATTATGGCAGAGGCCGTAAACTCCACCTGAGCGCCGGCGCTCTAGTGGCTACCATTCCTCCCCCCCCCCCCCCCCTCAGAAATGTTTTTTCTGGCTACGTCCCTGCGGCATGATATTGATTAAAATCAACAGGTACGAGGTCAAGCCGAACAAAATGCTTCACAAAACGTTGCGGAGGATTTGACAGCGGCGCCGTCAGTTCCGACGACTTATGAAACGTATGAAAAAATATAATTTAAATAAATAATATTTTTTTAGTGGAACAATAAGCCGAAATTTGACATCGGAACAGCAGACAGAACAAATTAGAAAGGAATATTACCACCGGTTAAGGCATAACGTCAGAAGTTGCGGCTCCGACATGGGCTACTTAATCACAAAGTATTTATCCGATGATCACAATTATACTATAATACATAATATAATTATAATAGACCCCATTTTAATGACAAAAAATCATTCATTATATTATCATAATCATGGCACATTTAGTCGCACTTTCTTGTGGTCCACATTGGGTTACACAGCTGTCGTTTTTGTCACCGGCACTTTGGCATGGTAATTTCCCGATTTAAAATAAATTCCGGTGTCTTTTTTTCTTCATCGATTTCAGGTGGGTTCCAACCGCAATTGAACACGCCAAAGCAATGGAAGAACATCTCAACGACACTTCGAAGTTGGACCCCGACGAAAAGAGTCAAATTTCCCTTATTTTTGGTCCAATTTTTCAATAAATTGTTTAATGGCTAAGAACTGCAAAACTTTGCAGGGGCAATCACTTGTCTGGCCGGCATTTTAGGCGTTTCTGCTGGAAGTTTACTTGCGCACGTATAAATTGATTAAAATAAAGTTTGGGGAATAAATGTTTATAAAACAAAATAAATTTGATTAAATAAAGTTTGGGGAATAAATGTTTATAAAACAAAATAAATTTGATTAAATAAAGTTTGGGGAATAAATGTTTATAAAACAAAATAAAAACATTTAGCAATGGAAGACGGGCAAATTTTGCTTTGTGTACAAACCGACCGAAAGGGCCGACGCGCTTATTTCAGCGGTCGGATCCTTCGCCGCCGTTCCGTTGATGTTCATCGCTTTCACTCTGATCACCAAAAGCCAAAATCTGTCGTGGGTATGGCACTTTTTGCATTTTGCAATTCCCCAAATTAACTGCTTTAATTAAGTTATCAAATTAAAGACGTTTCCCGACCTTTCGTTTCGGGGGGGGGGGGGAGTCAAAAAAATCGGGGTTTTTAGGTTAAACTGCACCTTTGGGATGGTCTGTTTTTAGAAAGGGTTCAGTTCCATTTTACAATTATTAACACAAAGTGAACATTTTTATCGACAGTTTTCTCAAAAATTCTACATAAATTTCCCTGAAACTTCGCACCAAAATTACGCATTCCTTTTTTAGTTTGTAGTTTTTCTGACGATTTTGTGTCTCTGTTTGAATTGGGCCGTAAACGTCGACATGCTCATGTGAGTGAAACAGTGATGGAACCGCCGTGCCAATATTTATTTCGATTCCAGGAGTATAACCGTGCCGCAAAGGCGGAGCATTGCCTGTGCCATGCAGATTTTGCTGTCGCATTTATTCGGCGATGCCACTGGTCCCTATTTGGTTGGTGCCATTTCGGACTTTGTCCGTGGCAACTCCAAACTGCCGGCCGATCGCTTTCGTTCACTGATCGTCGCCTTTTATCTGCCCAATGCGTTGCTATTGCTTAGCGGTGTGGCATTTCTCGGCGCCGCTTATGCGCTTCCGATGGATTTGGCACGAGTGAAGAGGCAACGGGCAGAGCTAAAAGAGGATGGACGAGGTGAACAAGTTGGGGACGGACAGCATTCCAGCGGGGATTTGGTAAAGAAGTTGGGGACGGACAGCATTCCAGCGGGGATTTGGTAAAGAAGTTGGGGACGGACAGCATTCCAGCGGGGATTTGGTAAAGAAGTTGGGGACGGACAGCATTCCAGCGGGGATTTGGTAAAGAAGTTGGGGACGGACAGCATTCCGGCGGGGATTTACCTGAAATTTTGAGGTTTCCGTACCAAGATTGGTAGGTATATGCATTATAATAAAAGTCCAATTTAGGCACCACACCATCGACATCGGCCACAAATGGGGCGAGTTCTTCAAACTGCGAACCGCAAGGCCGGCAAAACGACGCGTTTGAATAGAAAGTGCCAAATTGTCAATTTGACCTCAAAATATTCTAAAATTACTTCATAATCATTTGCAGTGTCAGTCATTTTATCACACCAAAAAGAACAAACAAATGGTAATAAAACGTAGACAGATAATTTATTCCAATATTGTGAATTTCGACTCGAATGCCCACCAGGGATGGGCGAAACTTCGGCTTCGAGCTTCGCGAAACTTCGGGTATTTTGAGCTTCGAGCTTCGGGTAAATACCCAAAGTTTCGGGTAAAACACACCCCTAAAGATGGATTTTTGGTAAGAATTTATTACAGAATTTTGAGCTTGAAAGATTTGAAAAAAAAAATACATTGATAAAATAAAAATTCCATAATTTAGTAAGTTTGCCCAAGAAAAGAGCGCAGCCCTAGTATGGCTCGGTGGTTAAACTTTATTTTTTAAATTATTTATCGGAGGTTCAACTCCCCGAGTGAAAATTCATTTTTATCTTTTAATTTAATAATTCCTCTTTTTGGCGGATTAATAGGCGAACAACAAACTTATAACATGGAGATTTTTTTGCAAATTATAGGCACTAAATTAGTTCACTAAAACTTTCATTTTCCCCGGTGGCGCCCATCGGCACCGCCGACCCCCTCCTCCTGAAGTAAAGCAAGTATGAAAATTACAAATCTCGGGTTCAAGTCTCGGTAAATTTCAGGGCTTGAAGAGATCACTAGCATTAATCAAAAAATTTCACTTGTTTCTTCACTGATCACTTCAATAAATCTACCAATAACCCAATATTATGAAATTTGAGGGTCAATTTTTTTAACAATTCGAGTCAAAAATTCAAAATTTATTCCGGCGGCGCCTATCGGCACCGCCGGACCATCCCCGTCCCTCATTTCCGGTTCCTCCGATGGATTTTGGCTTGGATTCGGAATCCGAACTTTTTGGAGGGTCCGGATTTCGTTTCCAAATTCCGTCAGAAAATTTTTAAAAACTTCGGCTTCGAGCTTCGCGAAACTTCGGGTATTTTGGGCTTCGAACTTCGAGCTTCGTGCTTCGAAAAAAATTGAGCTTCGTTTCGAGCTTTGGCTTCGGGTAGTGCGCCGAGCTTCGCCCATCCCTGATGCCCACCCGCCCGCGTACTCCCAAATGTTGTTGTTTTTGTGCATTGTGCTTAACTTACTTTTCATCATCCGCTTTAGCTTCACTTCTTTCTTCTGCTTTTCCCAGGGGAATTATTTCCCTCTTTAGCAAAAGGTAACTCCTCGGGGGGTTTTAATGCAATTTGTGGAAAGCCCCCCCCCCTCCCCCCTCGCCCCTCGTCTCGCCAAATGCATGCTTTGAACAATCCCTCATTCCCCCCCCCCCCCCAAAGGGTTGGGACATTCCGTAGTCATTTCCTGCCATAATCCGCTTCTAAAATGGTTTCCTCCGCCTTTTTATTTCATTTATTTCCCATTTCCTCGGCCGAGTGCATTCCGTATAGAGTCAGTCCCCCGGAGGGATATGTTGGACGGACGCGGGTGGGAATATTAGGGGAGGGGACAAAACAGCACAAATTCTTTCCTTACTTTGGGGGGGGGGGGGGTCAAAATTCTTTTTTTTGTTATGCTTTGCCCAATATAATTTCAGTGTTTGTTTTTTTTCCACCACAAATATCTGTCCGTCCAATTTGTTAATTCAATCTGATCAAACAGTAAATCAATCACATCAAAAATTGAGCCGCTTTTTCAATAAATAAAATCCATTTGATTTGCCCAAAATCCATCCATCGACAGATTTTACAGAATTTATGTCCAATGGGCCCAATGTGCACTTTTCATCTTCTGTTGTCCCAAATTCGTCTTAACTTCCGCGAAATTCTCTCTGTCCCTTTACTTTTCGTCTTGTCAACCTTTCATCGTTCAGCAGGTTATTTCATGAAATTGCAGAATAATTCATTCCCCCCCCCCCACTTTCACTTTTAAAGTTGCCTTCCCCAATTCGGCTAATTTGCGCGAGTCGTTGCCCCGGGCGGATTGGGTTCTGTTGGCTGAGGGAAACCAGACAGCGTTGGCAGCCGATGCATTCAGACAGGCAAAATTGGCTGATCAGCATGCCACGCAGGCGAAGATGGAGCGAATTGAGCGGATGATGAATGTGGGAGAGGGCGAGGGGGGGGGGAGGGGGCACGACAGGACCTGGGAAGGGATGGCATTTTGTTGAGGAGAATAAGCGGGGAAAAGCCGATGGGATTCAGAAAAAATTTAGCCCTTGTTGACGAAAGGTTGGGAAGGGTTAACCCCCGAGGGGAATTGTGGAAGACGAAGCCGGGGCCCCATTGAAGCGGATGTTGTTTCCCCCAATCTTTAATTTGTTTCGATCCGTTCAGTTTGCTGTTACTCCCATTTTGTTTGTTCTACGACCTCTGTCACTAATTTCCCCCCTTCCCCCGTTCAGAGTTCCCTCCAACACAACAAACAAATTATGAAGAACGGCGCCGATGCATTGCATAGATTGGCCAAGGACGAGGAGTGGTCAATGCCAAATGATGGCAACGGAGTCGGAATGGCGTCAAATGCCATCGGCACAGTCAGAACCGGGGCAGCGATATTATTGACAATTTTGTTGCTAATTGGACCCTTACAATTAGCCACTGTTATTGTTAGGTGACAGACGGAGTGAGTGACGCCTATTGACGGAATGTCCAAATTTAGGCAGAAGCCAATGGCTTTGCTGGGACCAATCGTTCTTTTTGGCGATTCTAAGCCTATTCCCATTGATAAAGTTGTTGGATAAAAGCATAGTATTTTTACATATAAATAGAAAAAGGGTGACAAATCTATGAATATCCCTGGATTGGTCGTCATCCATCACAATGGAGTTGAGAGATCATTGACAGATCAATCCCCCCCCCCCCCCCCCCCTCATCCGATCACAACAACACCACATCCTCCTCGTCCTCTTCACTTTCCCCGTCCCCGCATTCCTCCCCGCCCATTTTGTTCTCCTCCCCGAGGGTCTCCAGCCAAACTTTTTGATGGCTTTTTGAAGTTGGCAGCGCCAACACGGGAACAGCACTTCCGCAACTATCGGAGAGACTATCGGCATGTTTTTGTTGCTGGTTATGGTTGTGGAGGTCGTGGTGGTCTCGAGTTTGCGCATTCAAAGAATGGGCAATGGACGATCTTGACGGAATTTGGGGTTTGAATATCCAGAATAAGTGGAACGGAATAAACGAGAAAAGTAAATTTGTTATAGTTCAAAAGCGGGATTTCCAGGGGAATTCAGAAAAAACCCGGGACCTTCTCACACCGTCCAGATTCCTCCTCCATACCGTCTGGAGGTTGCGCTTCTCCACTCGGTAACGACAGTGTCGTTGCCTCGGGCGCTGATTTTTGTCAACGCCGTTCCTCCCGGCACATCCAGCTGCTGTTGTTTACCCCAGTCTCGACAGCTGTCCACTGTAAAGCCAGAAGCCGACTGCTTTTTGTCCCCGACACCTTTGGGCGTCTGAGTGCCAATCGGTGAAGAGACTAATTGCTGAGGGGGGGTTGTGCGGCGCACCATCGAAATGATGTTGCCGAGGGAAGCGGAGAGCGGAGGCCCCCCGGCGGTTGCCCCCCAGCAGCAGAGACGGCTCAAAGTGCGGCTGAATGCCATTCGGAATCGCTCCGACAGCAAACCTACGAATGCAGTCATACGGTAGGAATTGGGGAAACGGTAACGCGCAAGGAAATACCGTATAAAATAGGGTTTACACAGCTGTTAGCATAGGCCAAAGTCTGCGCGATGGACTGGACAAGCAAAAGACTGAATTTGGGAGGGATCGGACGATACAAATAAAAGGCAAACGCCCCCCCCCCCGCCCTCAACTAAACTTACGTTTGCTCGTCGCGTTCCCAAAAGTTTGCCTCCGGATAGTTGAGGCCCTGCAGGAAGAAGCGCAAGTTCTGCGGGAGCCAACAGGCGCCGAACGTGAGAATGACAACGAAAACCATTCGCGTTGCGTGACGCTTCATTCTGGAGAGGCAATTAAGTTAATTAATGAAGCAATCCATCCATTAAGCTTATGCTTGCTATCCGCTTACCGCACTTCTTGAACTTGCAACTTACCGGCCCTAACCGGCAGTGTAACATTTTGAAGCTGCCCCCCTCCCCAAGAGAGAGCATTGCTTTATCAATTTTGCTTACTTTTGCGAGGACTTCGTCTGGACAAGCTTCTGACGCCATATTTCTTTGACGAGCAAAAAGTAAAAAGCAATGGACATGGCCAAGGGCAGCTATACAAACAAGGGAATGAATGCAAACAAAAACATGCCAAGGCCAAATTGTGTCCCCACCAAATAAGCTCCCAAATTAAAGCCCCAATAGAAGAATCGCGCTTGGGCCAGCGAAGCGCGCATTAGCGCCACCTCCAGAGAGTCGACGCAGGCGGAGCCGGAGGTTCCCTGAGGGGTCGGGGGGGGGGCATTTCGGAGGGGACACGTCGGGAGAGTCTTTTTGGGGGTTTGGAAAGTTCTAAAAGTTATTATCTCTCGATGGGCCAGCCAACGCAAATTTTTAATTTTTTGTTTGCTTTGTCCAGAACTGACATTGTACTCAAAGCGCAGAACTCCGACGTGGCGCATCTGAAGCGAATTCAGCGCCAACACTGTGCCCCACATTGCCAAGCAGACCCAAAAGACTGCGCGAGATCGCTTTAAGCTTCGATTTGACAGCGGCGAGGTGATCGACTAAAAGAAGAAAATGCTTTTAATCGCATCGAATTTACTATACGAGAATGAATAGTACTGATAAAAGTGGTGCTCAAATATTATTCAAACATCTTTTAGATGCATAAATTCAATGCTTTGGTAGAAAAACTGACAACAAATCGGTCGTGTGCCAGCAGAACCAATGTCCACACGCTGACATGGCAGGTGACGTACTGCAAAGTGACGGTAACGTAACAGAGTTGGTCGGGAAAGGGCCACGAGTTGGACAAGTAGGAGAAGGCGGTCAGCGGCACACAGAAGGCCAGGAACAAAAGGTCGGCTAGGGCCAAATTGCAGATGAACAGAGAAGTGCTAGAGGGGGCGGGGGCAATTAGGGGAGGCCAAAGGGAAGTTTGGGGCTAATTAGTCAGCGCCATACAAAATGCACTGGGAATCGCCAAATGTGTTAAGCGATGTCCGTCCGCCGCCTCGGGGGATGGACGGACCACCGGTCCAATTAGCCGCTTACCTTTCGTGCATTTGTTTGTTCAATGCGATCACCGTCAGCACGAGAACATTTCCGACCAAACCGATCACGGTGATTAACACAAATGCTAATGCAATTGCAAACATCGAATTGTTTTTCGTACTCTCGCGATCGTTGTCACTTTTCCTTCCCCTTTTATAACCTTTTTCTGCCGCTAAAACGTTGCAATTACCCAAAAATTGGACAGAATGTGCAAAAAAATAGCTTAATAGGGGGGGGGGCACTTGGGGGAAAGGAATATGAATAAATTTGGGGAATGAATGGGAGGGGTGGGGACGACGTCACAAATGTTGGTCGTTAAAGTGCATTTAGAAATGAAACACCTCAGCGGGTGTTGTGGCCTGTCGGTTTAGCTATTGCCAAAGAATCTTTAAAAGCCCTCGGGGGGGGGGGATCGAGATTCGGGAGTCCCCAGGAGGGCAAAGATAGGGGGGGGGGGGAGATAAGCCGCTCCGGAACTTCCCATTCGAAGTATCGGCTTCGGTATTTGTTTTAATCCCCTCGGTCCAATCCAAAGACACTTTTCGTCAACCGCCCACAAATTTCCTGAGGCAGCAATTAAAAAATAAAAAAAGGAAGGGGGGAGGGAATGTTTTTTGTTCGTTTGATTCTAAACAGGGCCAAATGAAGCTGAGAAGAATTAGTTATGAATGGTAGAAGATGGAAGAATTGGCAGGGAAACGGAAATTTAAATTTTGAGGAAAATGAGAAGAAAATAGAAGAAGTTGGGGCGGGGGGGGGGCGAGGGGAGTGCAGGTGAATTTCATATGCAAAACAAAATTGGACATGACAAACATTCGACACCAATGACTGGGAGGGGAGGGGGGGGGGGGGGGTTCTGAAAATTGGGTTCGCCTCGGGGGGGGGGGGAGACGAAGGCAAGTGCGAAATGCATTTAGTGATTACAGAGTGGGGATTGATTTAAGGGGGGGGGGGAGCACTTAATTAAGGGTTGGTGACCAGCACAGAATGAGATTGACTTGGGAAGGCATAATGCTAAAGAGGGGGGGGGGGGTCACGGCATTGGCCCTCGGGGCACTTTCCCCTCCAGGGGATGTTTGACGTGGCATTTTTAATTGAGAGGGGCGGGCAAAACGCACAAACATCCGTCAAGGAAAGTTGAAGAGATTGCGACCGGAAAGCGAAAAAGGAACGGGACAAAATAAAGTTTAGGTCAGGGTTTGAAGTTTAGAAGGCTCTAAAGTTTGTTTTAGGAAGAGAACAGTCAAAGGAACGAAAAGGGCACAAAAATGCCAAAACTTCGCAATTCCCGTGGCCAATCGTTAGGCTTGGCAAACTTCGCTTACCCGGGGGGGGGGGGGGCCCGGGCAGCAGGTCGTCTCAACTTGCAATTAGAAAGCGCAAAACCGCCGATTAGAGGGGAACTAACCAACAATTGCCTTGCTGAAGGTTGACAATGGCATTTGATGCGGCCCAATTTGGCATCAAAAAGAGTGGAGCACAATGCCAAAACGCCAAAAGGTGATCCAATTATTTTGCTGAACCGGTATAAAATGCCGACAACGAATGAACCGGTATAAAATGCCGACAACGAATGAACCGGTATAAACTGCCGACAACGAATGAACCGGTATAAAATGCCGACAACGAATGAACCGGTATAAACTGCCGACAACGAATGAACCGGTATAAAATGCCGACAACGAATGAACCGGTATAAAATGCCGACAACGAATGAACCGGTATAAACTGCCGACAACGAATGAACCGGTATAAAATGCCGACAACGAATGAACCGGTATAAACTGCCGACAACGAATGAACCGGTATAAAATGCCGACAACGAATGAACCGGTATAAACTGCCGACAACGAATGAACCGGTATAAAATGCCGACAACGAATGAACCGGTATAAACTGCCGACAACGAATGAACCGGTATAAAATGCCGACAACGAATGAACCGGTATAAACTGCTGACAACGAATGAACCGGTATAAACTGCCGACAACGAATGAACCGGTATAAACTGCCGACAACGAATGAACCGGTATAAACTACCGACAACGAATGAACCGGTACAAACTGCCGACAACGAATGAACCGGTATAAAATGCCGAAACGAATGAACCGGTATAAAATTCCGACAACGAATGAACCGGTATAAACTGCCGACAACGAATGAACCGGCATAAAATGCCGACAACGAATGAACCGGTATAAACTGCCGACAACGAATGAACCGGTATAAAATGCCGACAACGAATGAACCGGTATAAAATGCCGAAACGAATGAACCGGTATAAAATGCCGACAACGAATGAACCGGTATAAAATGCCGACAACGAATGAACCGGTATAAAATGCCGACAACGAATGAACCGGTATAAAATGCCGAAACGAATGAACCGGTATAAAATGCCGACAACGAATGAACCGGTATAAAATGCCGACAACGAATGAACCGGTATATCTGCTGACAACGAATGAACCGGTATAAACTGCCGACAACGAATGAACCGGTATAAACTTCCGACAACGAATGAACCGGTATATCTGCTGACAACGAATGAACCGGTATAAACTGCCGACAACGAATGAACCGGTATAAAATGCCGACAACGAATGAACCGGTATAAAATGCCGACAACGAATAAATTGGTATAAACTGCCGACAACGAATTAACCGGTATAAACTGCCGACAACGAATGAACCGGTATAAACTGCCGACAACGAATGAACCGGTATAAAATGCCGACAACGAATAAATTGGTATAAACTGCCGACAACGAACGCGCAAATCTTTCTCAAAAGTTTGTGCTGTGACATCCGTTAACCGACGACATCAATGAAATAAAAGGAAATGAAATGAATGGGCGAACGCCCCGGGGGCGGAGGGACCAATCGGAAACAATAAATTACAAAAACAAAAAGCCGTGCAGCCGTTTGACTTTCGTCGACTCAAAATTCCAATTGGAAGCAAATGCCATTCGATTGCATTTGATGTGAACATTGGCAAATATTCACACGGATTTAAATTTCATTTTATAAAGTATTTAATTTGCCACAGGCAACCATAATTATCGCCGGAAGGGTAAATTCGATTGGGTTTTGTGGGAATTTCAGAAAAAAGTTGGCGTGTGCCGGCGGAGGAAAAGAGAAACCGCACATTTTCCGATTCGCCGGCTGTTCAAAATGCCGTAAATATTTGCAAAAATTGAAATTTTAGGGCTTTTAATAAAATGCAATAAAACGCAACGAGGGCAAAATAAATTGGCACACAAAGCTAATTAATTTCCACGAATTTCAAAGAATTGCTTTTAATGCATTAATTAAGTCAAAAATTTCATGAAAAATTCAATGACGAAGAACCTGCCGAGGTCATCAACGTTCCTCCAGGGCAAAGACCCCCCCTCCCCCCGCACCCCCGCACCCCCGCACCCCCGCACCCCCGCACCCCCGCACCCCCGCACGGTCGAGAACGGGGAAATTTTTTAAAATTTTATTACAAAAATTCATCAAAAAGGTACAACAAACCAATTAAAGTGTGATAATAGTAATAATTAATAATAATAACTACGGTCTTAAGAAGGAAGGAAAATTCATTTCCGCAAAACCGAAGCTGAATTTCTCCGGGAAATTGCGTCCCTTTGGGGGGGGGGGGGCGCCGTCCGTTATTTTATTGTCATATAAATACATTCCCCCCCCCTCTCCTCCCCCCCCCCTCTCCTCCCCCCCCCCCCTCTCCTCCCCCCCCCCTCTCCTCCCCCCTCCCCCCCCCTCTCCCCCCGCCCCCCTCCCCCCCCTCTCCCCCCGCCCCCCTCCCCCCTCTCCTCCCCCCCCCCCCCCTCCCCCCCTCCTTCTCCCCCCTCAGTCTTCCGCATGCTCGGCCAGGCCAATAATCGAATTGTCTTCAACCCGAACCGCGCCGGGGGGCGTTTGGGTGTCGGCGCGTACCTCAACAATGCCCTGAGGGGCCAATTATTAGCCAAACTTAGGCTGGATGGTAAATAAAACAAAGTTAATAGACCAATTACGTAAAAGTGCGTTCTGTGACGTGAATCCGTGAGGAAAAACTAGGGCGATCGAGGTGGCCGATTAAGCTAATCAACGGAGGCATTTTAAAACAGAAAAATGGGAAAAACGGTGTGGCCCTAATTGGGTAAAACGTTTATTATTTCTAATGACTTTTCGGCAAATTGACCCCCTCTTTTTTGGGTACAAATTCTTAATTAGAATTAGGCTTAAATTGCTTAATGTACCTTCATTGTAACGCCTTTTCCCAGCCAAACGTCGCCCTCCAGGCGAATGCTTTTCACCTCCGCCATTTTGGGCATTTGGGGGATTCGAAGTTCAAAGTCGGCGAGTCGAGCGAAATGGTCGGAAAAGTGCACGTTCGGAAGAACGGAGACGCGCTGTCGCATCACAAATTGGTCGGGACAGAGTTCGAACAGATCCGGACAGCGGACTCGGAACAGATCGCGGGTGGATTTGACCTGATCAGTGGAATTTCGAGACAGAACACTTTGGTTCTGTTGATAAATACTAGGGATGCTCGAGAGTCTCGGTCTCGATTCTCGGTAAATTTCAATTCCCGAGCATCCCTAATAAATACGGGTAGAAAGCGTTGTCGGGGAACGCAAATTGCCAATGCGCGGCCGGGAAAGTTGCGGATGGCACCACCGATGGACTGCTCCAACTGCAGGACGCGTTGGCCGTCACATAAACTCTAAACCCAAAAAAATGCTTATTTTTAATTTTTACTTTTCCGGATTGACCTTTGCATTAGCAACAATTTCCATTTTGAATTCATTCAATCGTTGTTTGACCACGCGAAGATTGACCCAAATGTTGTTGGTGTTGAACATTCTTTGAATTGTGTTAAGTCGCATTTGTGGGGCCGTTTTTGTTACTTGAACGTCCTCAGGGAACAGAACTCTTCCAATCGTTCAGCCGGCACTTGAGGACACTCCAAATGCATTAGCCGCTTCCCGCCGTCCAACTCAACCAATGTGCCACCCTTCAGAAACTTACATTAAAAAGCCTCCCCCCCCACCCTCCCCCCCCGTCCACCTTCACATCCGCCGTCGTTCGTTGTGTCATCTCCATCACATAATCTGCCCTTCCGTCCGCTAACACTTTCGCAATCCGCTCGTCCACAATGGCACCTTTTAGAATGAATGGCATTTTTCCAATTTTTGACGAATTTTTGGCTTTGCCTTAGGCCCCCCCCCTCCCTCCCTCATTTACGCACTGGTATTGTCGATGTTAGCGAAAAAGGCCAAGTCCTTTCCGTTTGCCAGCAGTTTATCGAGCAATCCAGATTGGTCCATCGCCCAAAAGGCATTCCCATGGCCCGGAGGGTACCATCTGGCAGGCAAATTTCCAAAAAGCGGAATTTAACAATTATTAACCCATCTTCAAGACGGTCATCCCACGAAGTCGGAATCGGACGGAGGGAATCGGCAAATATTCGCGGACATTTCGCCTGGCAGAAACATTTGACAGCTCCAAGCACATCCGCACTTTGTCTTTGGAGATAAATGTTGGTTTGTGCATCGGTATTGAAGGAGTTCATCAGCAGGAGTGGAACCGAGGACGACAAATTGGAGGAGTTCAGCAGGATACGATGCTGTTGCAAGGGCAAAGTCCAGGAAGTTCAAGCCCGTCCCGCACTTCCACTAACGACTTGGGCCCGGAACAGCCCATGGTTGTGCCTGGATTCGAAAAATGCAACTTTTGAATAACTGAGACAATGCCACTTGAGGACTTTGTCCTATTTTGCCTTACCCAGACCCCCGTTTAGTTTAATCATGGCAATTCGCTCCAAAATGGCACTTCTCTCCGCCATTCCCTCGACATGCGGCAAATGTTCGTAGGGCAATTGCGCCTCGGGGGTCATCGGTTTTATTTGGTCCCACTGTCACTTTGTGGGGATCCTCCAAAAATTGGCGGTAAAGTTGACGGAACAGTGACAAATCCTTTATATTTTGGCTCTGAAAGGTTTTTTGGATTTAGTGAATTCGAATGTTTTTTCGATTAATTAAATTTTGGTAATTTAAAGACAAAACCTCGGAGGGATTGACCAACGAAGGGATGGCACGGTCCAATTGGTGCAACAAATGCATTTTTTGACTTTCATTTTCCATTGATGGAAATGATCGAAGTGATCAATCAATAATTATGCCTATGAAAGAAAGATGAAACCGGGAGATTAAATAGGCAATTTTGGCGCTGATCGCCTTCTCTGACGACCCGACGACTGATCAGAAGACAAATTTTGTCGTCGAATTCCCCCCCCCGCACGTCCCCGCCCCCGCACGCCCCGCCCCGCACGTCCCCGCATCACTTTCCTCCCCGCTTCTTCATCTCTTTTTCTCACAATTTGCGCACTATTTCTGTCCAATCAAGGTCGTTGTCTCCACTTTTTCGGTCGCTTAATGAGATGTCTGAAGAAAGTGTGGGGGGGGGGGGGGTGGCGGTTGGATGGCCTTTTCCCATCATCGCAATATTCGTTTGGTTATTCCTCCATTCCGGCATTCATTTATTTGTTTATTGGCGGAACCAACGGAATTACATTATGTAATTTATTAGCGAGAACCCATTATTTTGTTTTTTTTATTAATATTTTGTCCGATTGAATGAAAAAGTCAAAAATCCCCGCAGGGGGACAAAGAAAAGAATAAAAAGCACGATTAACTAACTCGTCATCCGCGCAAATTCCCCGAGAAGATTCCCCTCCCCTCCCCCTCCCCTCCGGTGCTTTTGATTGGATTTCCAAAATCCCCAAAGTGTAACCCCCACCCAATGTGAGATGAGTTGCTGCTGCTTCTGTCGTGCATTTCACCGTGCTGTGTTTGCTGCGACGTGAGTTAGGAGAAAAGGGGAGGGAAGGGCAAGGTCATGGAGGGGGGCAGCAGGGAGAGGGAGGGGGGGGGGAAAGGGGGGGGAGAGGGGGGGGGGGAGAGGGGGGGGGGGGGAGAGGGGGGGGGGGAGGGGGGAGGGAGAGGGGGGGGGAGAGAGGGGGGGGAGGGAGAGAGGGGGGGGGGAGGTGGAGGGCATTTCGCATCCGAAGAGTGGGGCGGGGAGGGAAGGGGCATCTTGAGAGGTGGGGGGGGAGGCTAAGGGGGAGAGGGAGGGGAGGGGGAGGATTTGGGTCCTTCTTCAGCAGTTTCAAGCTTTGAGAATCACTTTTGGACGGATCATCCACCGGTCAATCTTTGCAAGACGTGGCGGTCTCTTTAAAATACAATGTTTCAGCTAATCAGTCGACTTTTCTTGTCGGATGATTGGACTATTTACCATTCGGCCAAAAGACCAATAATTGGAGAGAGAATCACCCAAATCGACGGCTTCATCTCCGGATTGGCAGCAAAGGCATAAACCGGTCATAAAGCCAGAGGCGACCAAAAGAGAAAACCGAGACGGCTCTTGGCAAAGAGCCCCACGCTTTTCTGTTAAAATCAGAGACTAATCCTTTGAATACAGAACACTTTAGCCTTCTTCAAACTGGATTTTGGGCCCCAAAATGTCAGGAAAACGGAACCTGTCCAGGACAGCAGGCACAGGATTGCCGAGGGCACTCACTCCTTTCATAACCCCTCCCCTTCCATTATGACTTCATTTTATTGTCTCATTCACAGAATATGCCCTGCGGCGAAATCAGATGAAGTAAAGTGTCCGCTGTTCACCCATAATTCATTTCATTCATTTGCCCAATTTGCGCAATCCCAACAATGCCCCCCCCCCCCAGTAACCATCGTAAAAGTGAATGAATGCGGGCGGCAGTTGCCCCCCCCCCCCCCCATAAACTCACAAAAGTCGTCCCCGCATTGTTGCGCAAATAGCACTCATTCTGCTTTCCGCTTAAATGTGGCTTTTCCTTGGGCTTCTCTGTCGAATGTTCCTCCAACTCTTGCTAATCTTCCGATCGGAATTCCGCATCCTCAGACCGACTGTCCAATCTTCCGATTGGAATTCCGAAATGAAGGAATGAATGAACGCACATTCTCCTACCCTCCCCCCACCCATTCCCGCATTTGCCCCACCCCCACCAATCGGTTGCCCTTCGATTTGTCCCTCAATGCCTTCAGTTCCCTCCCTCCCACCCGATCGATCCATCCCCGGCCCTCCCTATGCAAATCCCACACTTCAGTCGTCCCCCTCCTCCAATCCCCGCCAGCCTTTGTTTGTCCTTCCCGCGCGTTGATCTCTCCAACGGCGGATGATGGCCAATTTGCCAACTCGTCCCGAGGCGCAAACAACCAAAATGACGGCCAAAGACACAGTGAGACATTCTCATCCGCTGGTGGGCGTCCCCCCCCCCCCCCCTAAACCCCCTAAAGTCCAAAAACATGCCATCCCCCCCCCCCTAAAGTCCAACATGCCATGCCCCCCCCCTAAAGTCCAAACCCAACATGCCATGCCCCCCCTAAAGTCCAAACCCAACATGCCATGCCCCCCCCCAAAAGTCCAAACCCAACATGCCATGCCCCCCCCCCAAAAGTCCAAACCCAACATGCCATGCCCCCCCCCCAAAAGTCCAAACCCAACATGCCATGCCCCCCCCTAAAGTCCAAACCCAACATGCCATCCCCCCCCCCCCTAAAGTCCAACATGCCATGCCCCCCCCTAAAGTCCAAACCCAACATGCCATGCCCCCCCTAAAGTCCAAACCCAACATGCCATGCCCCCCCCCAAAAGTCCAAACCCAACATGCCATGCCCCCCCCCAAAAGTCCAAACCCAACATGCCATGCCCCCCCCCCCTAAAGTCCAAACCCAACACATCCCTTTGGCCTCTATTTCAATTGGTGCTATTTCTTCGTCCAGTCCAACATGCGAAGATGATGATGTACAGCGGGGCGTGGATGAGGATGGATGACCCGAATGATCCCCCCCCCCCTTCCCCCCTCCCCCCCTCCCCCCCCCCCTTCCCCTCTTCTCGCAGCTCACGCCCCGGCACTCGATGGAAGTGCAAATTGGGAATGTGCACTTCCCGCTCCGGAGATGACCCCATCATCCAGTCGTCCGGGGCCGTTGTTTGCGTTTGAGAAGGAAGAGCAGAGGGGAGGAGGACCATCATCCGATGGACGGAAGATGGGAGGTGATGATGATGATGAGGAGAGGGGGGGGGGGAGAGGGGGGGGGGGAGAGAGGGGGGGGGGAGGGGGGGGGCGGATCGACTATGAATTATTTACGGGGAACGGCCGTCACTTCCTTCCCCACTTCTGATCACTTCGCCCCTCCAGTGATTAACACAGCCCAATTCGACCTTTTTAAAAATTAAAATAACTACGGTTACTTTTGAACAACATTTGTCAAAAATTTGCTTTTTTAAAAATGTTTGGCTATTCAAAATTTTATTTTTTAAAACAATCAAAAAATTTTAAGATTCAAAAGAACTAATAACGGAGGAAAGAGCGGGGATATACAGCTTCTTAGCGGTCAATTAGCTATTGGGCATTATCCCGTCTGATTATCCTAATTCCCATTTTTACGCCGATGCTCTCTCTAACAGGATATTTCTTCTAAATGACTCCCCTCCGGGGCTTGGAAAGTCTGTGCCCCCACTACCACCCTCCAGGGAACATTCAATGAAAGCCCCTCTCCCCCCATACAAACAAAAACAATCCCTTCTCAACCCCCTCCCCCCCCCCCTATATCTAACCCCCCCCCCCCTACCCCCCCCCCCTACCTTTCCTGCCCGGTCGGGCAGGTCCCCACCTGTCCACAGTGCCCGGAAGACCTCTTTTTGTGCCGAATCGGCCGGCCCCGTTACCCGCCGTCCGAATAAATGGGCCGCACAAATGGGTGCCCGGGGGGTGGGGGGGGGGGGACTTGCCGCAGCTGGACAGCCCCAATTAGCCCAGGAAGCCGATGTGGTGGGAACTGGACGACGCCGATGGGATGGCAGAGATTGAGAGAGCATATGACGAATGTTTTGGCCAGGAATCCGATTACATTGGCGCCATTATCCCCGTTAATCCGTTCGTCAAACATCCAAATGACAAACGTTTCCTCTGCTATCCCCCGGGGGCATAAATATATCAAAGCCCACCCGAGGACATTGCCCAGTTTATTCATTTTCATTTCTCATCTTGGGCTATTTTGATCGCTAAATAAAGCATATTCAGCGTCAAAATGCGGCATATTTATCGTCGATTCGTTTTTGTTGCCGTGCTTTTATTGGCCTTGTTAAATCAGGCAAGGTCCCTTTGTTTGTGTGTAAGCCGACGGACAATATTCAAAATAAGCTGCACATTTGGACGTCACAATTAAAGAATATAATTTTATTAGTCTTCCGACGGGGCCTTCGAGTTGGACAACGCTTTGCTTGGCCAGCCCAACATCAGCTGCCACCCGGACACCATCGAAATGCGCTTTCGCACCAAACGGCCGTTCACCGGGAAGATTTATGTCCAGGGACATTACGCCAACCCGGACTGTCGCGTCGACTTTTCCGAGGCGGGCGGTGCGGACCACGACGGGCGGGGCGGCATTCGACTGCACCACGGCTCATGCGACATGGACCGGAAGCGGATGGTGAGCCCCAGCGGGGGCACCGGCATGGAGTTCTCCACAGTGCTCGTTATCTCCTTCCACCCGGTGGGACATTTCGGCATTTTAAAGCTTGATCCCCCCCCCCGTTAAAAAAGAAATTAAATTTTCATTCCCCGGTTGATCCCCGTTAAAAAAGAATCCATTCCCCGGTTGATCCCCGAATAGCCGCCATCTCCAGTATGATGTATAAATTGCAGTTATTTGTCACGAAAAACTGACCGTGCCTTCCACATCAACTGTCTGTATAAGGAGGCTGACCGGAATGTGGACGCAAAAATGGACGTCGGGTGAGTGAGCGGCAGAGGCATTGCCCGAGGGGCCATTATCCGTTTGGACTTGGGGGTAGGAAAAGAACCTAAATTTGCCCGGACATAAACGGCACCATCCCGACGTTTAAGTGATGAGAGAGTGGTGAATTTTGGTTACAATTATTTTCTGCAGATAGCCTTTGATGTGAGAAGCGCAAAGATCGCATTTTCTTTGATCTTTTTGGCACTTATAAAATCTAAAACGTAATTCCTATTTTGGCACTTTTGGAAGTTTTTAGCATTTAAATCAATTCAATTGACCACTCTGGTGATGAGGTTGTTTCCTCCCGCCTCGTCTCCATGGAGCACGGCGAGAATGGCACTTATTTTTGCTGTCGGCGAAAATGCCGGCATTTTGCGAGGGAAATTGTTCATTTGTTGCCCGGGCATTTTGCCCATTTGCCCGTCGCGCGGTCTTTCGATGGGAATGGTCCCCCAATTGGCAATTATTGTCTTCCAAATGCTCTTCCGCCGTTTCTTCCTCCTCCTCCTCTTTCCCCTCTTCCGCCAATTCCCTCCCCTCCTAAGTGACGTCACTCCGGCTAACATCCAAAATGACATGCCAATCCCCCAATGCCATTATTCCATCCGCAAGGACGAGCTTAACGGAGAGATTTTGAAGTTTGCCCGGGTGGGCGATTTGATTGTGCACCGGTGGGAGTGCGAAAGTGGTCAGTTTGGTCGGAACTTCGAACTCGAAACGGCAATTTGTTGACACTTTTTCCATTCGGGCCAATTAGCAGAAAGGAAACTTTAAAGGCTCAATCGTTTCTTCAGATCAGTTCGGAATGTTGGTGCATAGCTGTTTTGTGGAGGACGTCCAGGGTGAGCGTGTGCCTGTAATTGACTGAACGGGGGTTAGTCAGTGCCATTCTTTGGCGCCTAATTGCCTAAATTCCTCTGAACAGATGCCACAAGGATCAAAATCTGCTTGGGGATCCCACGTATTCGGAAGCACTAAACTTGGCTTATCGCGAGTCCTACGTGTTCAAGGTGGTTGGGTTGGGTTGGGTTGGGTTGAAGATGTTTTAATTATAAAGTAAAAGAGACAATTTGATAGTCCCGAAGAGACTGGACAATGTTCGAGCTTCGTCTCGAGTTTCTATGTCTATATTTGCTTAATTCGACTTCAAAAACAGTTCCGCGACCGGGTCGGTGTGCGCTTCTCATGCGAAATCAAACTCTGTATGAAAGCCGAGGACGGATGTTCCGGACATTACCGTAAGGGAAGGACAAATACTGTACCCGTAACTACAGTAACATCCATTCTCCAAATAGCCCCCGAACTGCCAAGACAGCAAAGGCTACCAAGAACACTACCAGCACTCCCGCGACGACCCTTTGGGCGTCGGTGGCGGCAATCAGTCAAAGACGGCAACGGCAAGCTTCAAATATTAACAAAAGGGTCAGCCGGGACTAAACTTAACGCGGCTGTTAAGGGCTAACAGATTTGTAGGCTAAATCCCCCGCATTTTCATTTTTGGCACTTTTAATTAAACGACAGAAATTTTCTCCCACCCATTCTTGACTGACTGATTGACTGACATTTGGACAGACCCGCCGATCGATAAGAACGGTTGATGCCGATCTGATCTCGCAATATGTGTTTGTACTGGACGAGCCCGTTGAGGGAGAAGATGAGGGGGAGGAATGATGCCAGCATTGGCACAAGTAACGCGGCCGTGCCCGTCAAATTGCGCAGTGAGTTTAATCTTTGGAAGGCGAAGTGTTTAGAAATAAATGGCTAATTATCCTAATTAGTCTGAACAGAAGCCATTGTTTTAGGCCGATTGGCGAAGGACCGGGCTCTGTTGGCCGGTTCGCCCGTCTGCGTCAGTCCCGCACTGTTTGCCGCCATTGTCATCGTCGTGCTCGCCTCTTTCGGCCTGGCGAGTGCCATCGTCGGCCATCGACTGTTTCATGTTGTCCAGGTCTTTTAAACATTTGGCCAAGAAATGCGCGTCGTTCGCCCGCAATTTCAAATCCCTCCTTGGACAGAAGTGGCGGCATTTTCTGCGATGAAGCGAAACATTCGGCGCCGTCTGCCGCAACATTGTCCAGTCCGTCCGTACTCTCCTCACCGCTCTCGAGCATATCGTCCATTGGGTCGTCGTCCAACCCGTCGATGATCCGGCTGCCCCAATCATTGCTCTTCAACAAACGATAAAAGAAAGGAATAACGAAGCAAAGTTTTCAGAGTTTGGGCAGGACAATGCCGGATGAGCCGGTACGGAAATATTCCGCGTTTAATTGGCAGGGGGCTTTATGCTTTATGAGAGTTTCGGGATGATATCGACGAGGAACGGCTTTCATTTGCCTTTTGTCCTGCCCATCCAAAAAAAGTCTGATCAGCTGTTTCAAGCAAATTTGGGGAATTTTATCTGCTCCGATCGTTGTTCGGGTGCTCACTCACTTTTAGCTTTCATACTCATCCGAATCTCTCTCCAAAGTCGGCTTTAATTCAAATTTCATTTTTATCGCAATTTAAATATGTGCTTTAACACTTCCCAAATGATATCTTATCGTTTAAAATTTTTATTAACAATTATCGATTTTTGTTTAATTTCGCATAAATCTCTCTATTTTCGGTCTTTGCTAGCGGTAATCTTAGACAAATTCATCCGGATGACCGGGGGATGGTAATCGATTGATCTCTTCTCATCCGGATGATCGGGGGATGGTAATCAATTAATCTCTTCTCATCGGGGGATCGTAATCGATTGATCTTTTCTCATCCGGATGATCGGGGGATGGTAATCAATTAATCTCTTCTCATCGGGGGATCGTAATCGATTGATCTTTTCTCATCCGGATGATCGGGGGATGGTGATCGATCTTCTCATTCGGATGATCGGGGGATGGAAATCGATCTTCTCATCCGGATGATCGGGGGATGGTGATCGATCTTCTCATTCGGATGATCGGGGGATGGAAATCGATCTTCTCATCCGGATGATCGTTAGTCCTCTTCCACTCTCCTCATTGGCACTCATCCGGCACACAGCTCACCGTCGTCCGTCCATCCGCGAGTGTTCGCGTTCCCAGCGAACACCCGCGGACCATTCCTTTAGCGGTCTCAATTGGACAACACTTTTGCTTCGGATCGCATCTTTCTGCTATTTTGGCGGTTACGGTATTCGCTGAAATGGTGGAAAGTTCTGTTTGAATAAGTCTTTAGAATGTTCGAATATCCGGAGGGGCGGCCGGAGGGGTCAGAGGGCGGAGGACGGACCTCCGGTGTGCAGGGGACGGTGAGGCGGGCCGAAGAAGCTGACCTCCTTCTGGTTGTCGTAGTCCTGCTCCCCAAACAGACTAAATTCGAACAGCTTCAGCTTTAACAAATAATGAACGATTGTTTTACCTGGCTTCTTCCGATGCAACCGATGGGCCTTTGAAGCGTTTGGCCACTTCAAAATTGGGAGCGACCTGCTTGACGACTTCCGTTGCTGATGAAAGGGCGGCCTTTTGCCCATCGCTCTCATCCCCGCATTTCCCCGTTTCCCCGCAGCCTTTCCCCGTCCCCGCAATGCTTTTCCCACAGAACTCTCTTTCCACACATTTTTCATCATTTTCGGCCTCTTCCGCACTATTTTTTGTGCAATTTTTCGGCCTCCACCGTATCCCGCCAACACATGGACTCCATGTCAACGAACTCGCCTCAGTCGGCACGTCGTGTTGTCGTACTCGAGCTGACAAATTTGATGTTTGTTTCATCATAGATTTTAAGTTTAAGAATGGAATGATCTAACCCGGGTTACGGTCTCATTCAAATTACCAGGAAGTTGAAAGCATGGCGGCATTTAAGTTTAAGAATGAAATGATCTAACCAGGGTTACGGTCTCATTCAAATTACCAGGAAGTTGGAAGCATGGCGGCATTTAAGTTTAAGAATTAAATGATCTAACCCGGGTTACGGTCTCATTCAAATTACCAGGAAGTTGGAAGCATGGCGGCATTTAAGTTTAAGAATGAAATGATCTAACCCGGGTTACGGTCTCATTCAAATTACCCCGGGTTACGGTCTCATTCAAATTACCAGGAAGTTGGAAGCATGGCGGCATTTAAGTTTAAGAATTAAATGATCTAACCCGGGTTACGGTCTCATTCAAATTACCAGGAAGTTGAAAGCATGGCGGCATTTCCAAGTAGTCCACCAACTCGCGCCTCTCCGCCGCGTACAGATCCGGCCGCGATAGACGCGTGAAACGGCTCAGATAACAGTTTTGAGTGGGCCAGTCGAAGAAGAAGCTTGCCGAAACGCAGTCGAAGCCGAATTGGCTCTGAGATTCCAATTACTCCAAAAGTTCAATTAAGCCAGCTTAGGTTCTGTGGCTACCGTATCAAAGAAGTACAGTATTTGCCCCCAACCTTTCCTTATAATTGCTCTTGGGATACGGTTGTTCTGCTAACCTTGGCGCTGATGCACTTCCTCAGGCAGTCAAGTTGGCTGGTCGCCGTCAGAACGCTGCCGCCGTCAGTCGCCCGTCGCGGGTCCAAATGGTGCTGCGGAATGCGATGGATGACGTCATCACAGCCGGGGGCCAATTCATTGCCTGGGGGGGGCAACTTCAGATTTAACAATTTTGGGAAAGCTCAAACTGACGAGAAATGCAAATCTTCTCGAAGTACAACGAATCCGGATTGGGCACGTATTGAAGAGCGCCATTGGGGGAAATGGAATCCGAAAGTAATTCACACCGCCCGTTCTGACGATGAAAAGTGGCGGAACGGCACGGCATCGAAAGTCGGCGTCCATCCAAAAGCTTACAAAGAGAATATGCAATTAGGCATTTGAATTATTCAATTTCGTCGACTTTTTTGATTCATTTCTGAAAACTCACCGCATTTTGACGGCACACGTGCATGCACACATCGGCAGAATCGAGTTGAACACGTGCAATTGGACTTTGTCCCGTCAGGGCGATGCCGTCGATCAACTGCACGCGAGCTCGAGCCCCGTCCGTGGGGCAGTCCGAGTTTTGATCAGCTACAAAGCCACTACCGACGGGGTGCATCTGACATTTTGCTGTTATATTATTCCAAAAATAGTGAAATAAACTTCCGCCACGCCATTTTCCACGCGCTCTCTTCGACTGCTACCGTAATAGCCACCCTTTGCATCGTAGTTTTGGCTGGACGAAGGTACTGTAGATGAGAGAAAGGGCTCCAGAGACTCGCCAGAGGAGGCTTTTCGAGTCGGCGGAGGCGGCGGAGGCGGCGGAGGCGGCGGGGGTGGCGGAAGCGGTGCGGGCAATTGGCTATCGTCCGTCGGTTGCCCTTTCTCTTCACTTTGGCCGTCCGTTAACAGAAATGGGTCCAGCGGAGACGGCGTCCGAGCGGCTGAAGCTGTACAAACGGAGTCGAAGCCCACAAAAACGGAGCCTGAAAGAGTTTCCAAAGTTGGCACGCAAGAAGAAGGGCCGCTGGGCTGTGAGAGAGCGGGCGAATGGGCCGTTCTGAAATAGTCATTATGCCGTCGTATAAACAGAAGGCGGCCTTCAACAAAAAGCGGACTGTGCCAATGTGCTGACGCCCGAGGCCATTGTTCGACTTTGCCAGTCCAACGGCACTCCGCTATGCAAGAAGAAGCGCTTTCGTCGGCGGTGTCGGCTTTTGTTGTTCAGAAAGCCCTTGTTACGCCTGTTTTCCGACTTTGGTCTTCCACTCGTCTGAATTGACTCAATAAATGAGTTCTGGCATTCACGCTAACTTTGCACAATTCCATGCCCCCCCCCCTCCCCGTCCCCCGTCCTCAAGCCGTCTCCTCTTTCCCCTCTCTTTTAGGACCTTCCAGAGAGTCGCGGCTTCTGCTGGAGGACGGACCCAACGAATGTTCGAACAAATCGCATACACTGCCCGCCAAGTCGTACTGAAAGCTGCGACATCGCGGCATTGCATTTGAACAGTGCCTGAAAGGGGGGCGTAACGCCGTTGAAGATGAGTTCGGAGGGCAAATATACAAGTTCACACTGTGATTATGAATTTGGAATTCGTTCTGATCAGAAACAACCTTTGGCATTCGCTTTCGTCACTGGGCGTTCGTCGCTCAAACGGCAGAGCGCAGCTGAGACGTGTGTCCATGTAACGTTTCGCGCAAGAAGGATCCATGCTGGCTGAGGCGGCCGCCGTGTGGGAGGCGGACGACGGGGCCATGGCCATCGAGCGGGACTTGGCCGAGTAAGGAGTGTACGGGCCCGGGTTGACCGGGTAAGCGGGGTTAACTGTAGCCGGGGGAGGGGCCAGAGAAGCCACCCCCGTCCCCGCACCCTCCGGGCATACAACAGCTGCCGCCACCGCCGCCGCAACCGCCGGGAGACATCAGCGGGAAACAGCCTTAGGGGGCGGGGAGTCGGCTTTGGGTTTTACATTTTACAATTTGGCACCTTTCACTGCAGAAGAGAACAGCAAAATCAGTGCCGTCAATAATGGTTGAATGCCGAAGATGGTCAGCAATGTGTGTAAGGGCATAGCCTTTGCTGGGTAAAGCGGGATTGGGAAGGATTGCCTCATTTAGGCTTTATGCAATTGCCCGAAGGGTTTGCATCCCGACGACCCTTCGCGGGTGGGATTCTTCGGGCGCCGGGGATAAGGCCCAAAATTGTCGTGGATCGGGGTTTGACAGTTCCATCTGAGACGACTTAAGAGCTTCAAAGACCGACTCGGTCTTGACAACCTCCCCCCCCCCCGGGCAAGTTGAATATTTGAAACCAAAAAACTGATAGTAAAAAGGGGAGTTCGCTGAAGAACATTTGGTTCTTTTTTAACAGGGAAATGAATGGCGGCTGCTGTTGGCTGTACAACAACATCATGTACGACGGATACAGTTGAGGGCGTAAACGGGTCGGTCGGGTGGGCGAGGGTTGGATTTGCGCGAAAGCGAAATCCCCCCAGGGGGCGGCTTGGAAAGGATTTGCTGGATCGGATCGGGCAACCGCTCCCCCCCCCCCCGGCCACCCCTCCGCTCCTCGGTCCACCAATCAGTCCGGTTCTGCCGTTCTCGTCCAGTGGACTTCAAATCCAAATCCCCTAAATCCCCGGCATTCGAATTGATACAATGTTTGTAATGATACAGAAAGCTTCAGGTCCATTTATTCACAATCTCTCCATTACAATTCATCAATGACGAAACAAAATTGGAAGTGCGAATATGGGAGGAATGGCGTTGAATGGTTAAAATGTTGAATTGGCGTGAGTGGGCGAATATTATGGGGGGGGGGGGGGGGGGGGGGGGGGTCGGAGTGAGACATCCCCGGAGGCTGCGTCCCGGGTTGAGACATCCCCGGAGGCTGCGTCCCGGATGAGACATCCCCGGAAGCTGCGTCCCGGGTTGAGACATCCCCGGAGGCTGCGTCCCGGGTTGAGACATCCCCGGAGGCTGCGTCCCGGATGAGACATCCCCGGAAGCTGCGTCCCGGGTTGAGACATCCCCGGAGGCTGCGTCCCGGGTTGAGACATCCCCGGAGGCTGCGTCCCGGATGAGACATCCCCGGAAGCTGCGTCCCGGGTTGAGACATCCCCGGAGGCTGCGTCCCGGGTTGAGACATCCCCGGAGGCTGCGTCCCGGGTTGAGACATCCCCGGAGGCTGCGTCCCGGATGAGACATCCCCGGAAGCTGCGTCCCGGGTTGAGACATCCCCGGAGGCTGCGTCCCGGGTTGAGACATCCCCGGAGGCTGCGTCCCGGATGAGACATCCCCGGAGGCTGCGTCCCGGGTTGAGACATCCCCGGAGGCTGCGTCCCGGGTTGAGACATCCCCGGAGGCTGCGTCCCGGGTTGAGACATCCCCGGAGGCTGCGTCCCGGATGAGACATCCCCGGAAGCTGCGTCCCGGGTTTAGACATCCCCGGAAGCTGCGTCCCGGGTTGACACATCCCCGGAGGCTGCCTGCATTTTGTATGGCTTCCCCCTCCCCCATAATCTGAAGAAAATAGAATAAAACAAATACACGTTTGACCGAACTCCAAAATATTTATAATTTGCGGTGCACTTTTTTTGCTGAATGTAATAAATATCTGCCGCTGATCTGTGCTTTTGCCGAGTTTTCGTCACAAATGCGCTAATTTTGCCCCGCCGAAATTCGCTGTGCGTTTCGCGCCGTCTCATCGGCGTGTTGCAACTCGCGGTGGGCACGCAGCGCTTCCGCGGTAGTGAAGCCGGCATCGCAATCGACACAAATGTGGGGACGCGCCAACTGGGCCACGTGCTGCTGAAGCCAATGGGTCTGAAGGGACAGAGGCCATTTGGCCAAGTCCAATTTAAAAGCACAAAATACCTGAAGAGCCTGCACATCCGCCAACTGCGCACCACAAAATTGACAGTTCAGAAGTGTGGCGACTGCCAATGAAGACGGGAAACCGACAGTCGACACTTTGGCGTCCGACGCCTATTATTCGATATTTGAATAATTATTCCAAAGAAGTTTCAAGCAACTCATCATTTCCCCCCCCCCCCTCATCATTTTCCCCCTCCTCCCCCCTTCCCCCCCCCCCCCCCGTCCCCCTCCCCCCCCCCCCCTCCCCTCCCTCTCCCCTCCAAATTCCCCCCACCCCCCTCTCCCCTCCCCGTCTCACCTGCTGCTCTCTCGTCACGCCTCGCGTCCCTTTCGGCGTCGAGGCCATGCCACCTCCCCCTCCCGCGCCATTTCCGCTAGCAAAACAACTCGACGCCACGGATGGCGGTGACGAGTGCGATTGCATTGTGGCGTGGTTGTGCAGCTGTTCCGTGGTGTGCGACTCTTCCGGTACGCCAGGGCTTTGCGCGCTTGGAGGAGGAGCGGACGGAGCGGGCGGATGCCGTTGTCGAACGGACACCGACGGGGAAGCGGGACACGAGGCGGCACAAAGAACGGCCTTAAGTCCGGCACTCGAAGTTTTGTACTTCTCCGAGGAGTCCAAAAAGTATTTACCTGAAACTGTTCTTCGCGTCCGTCCCCACCGCCAGCGGAATGTCCGGGCGTCGCGCCACCGCCAAAGAAATGGGCGTGGATGTGCGCCCGCAGCGACTCCCTGGACGGAAACACTTTTTCGCAATTGCGACGCGAGCAGCGAAAGTCGCGGCCGTGTCGCATCACAATGTGGTCGGCATGGAAATGCACTGCGAGTTCGGCCGGCGAGTCAAACTATGCAGAAAATGTTAATGACCAACCGCCCCCCCCCCTCCCCAAAATCCCCCCCACCCCGAAGCCCCCCCCCCAAAATTCCCCCTCAAATCCCCCCCCCAAAGCCCCCCCCCCCAAAATTCCCCCTCAAATCCCCCCCCCCCGAAGTCCCCCCCCCCCAAAATTCCCCCCCCCCCCCAAAGTCCCCCCCCCCAAAGTCCCCCCCCCAAAATTCCTCCCCCCCCGAAGCCCCCCCTCCAATCCCAATAATTCTCCTCCTCACATTAAGTTCACACAGCTGACAGCGCGTTGCGGCCACAGTTGTCGGAAAGGCGAGCAGCGGCTGTTGCGCGTTGCTGCGCTGCACGGGCGTTGAAGACTCGCTGCGCGTGCCCGTCGATTCGCTAGTCTCTTCCGCACTCCGATTAGACAGCAGCGCTGCAATTGGACGGGGGGGGGGCAATTAGCAGACGTCCATTAGCTGACAATGAGTGTTGCCACTCACTTCCAAGTCGGTCCGTGTTGCTTTGCCCGTTGTGCAGGTCGGGCGTGCTCGACTTGCGACTGTCGCCCGTCGGAGGTTCTGCCAACTGCTCCAATTTCGGCGGCACCCATACATTAACCGCACTGCTCGCGCCCGGCTTTGGCGGCGCCGGCGGTTGTGCCGGCGATTGGGACGGAGGCGGCACAATCAAAGCGCAAACGGCGGAAGGGCGGGACGGAACGGCGGTCGATCCTCCGCCAAAAGCAACGGCCGCCGCGGCCGCGGCGGCCACTTCCACGGCCACTTGGGCCAACGAATGCAGCGGCGATTCCGCCTAAAACTGTTTTTAATTAATATCATTAAAAAACAAACAAAAAAATTATGAACGCATTAATTGCCAATTACGAATATTGCCATAAATTGTTCCCAACTTTTCTAATTATGCCTTTCCGATAGTGCGACCTGACTGATCTGCTCTTCCCGACTGATTTTGGCACGCGACGGCAACGGCGAGGAGAAAACATCGCGTCGGAGCGTGGAATTCGGGAACAACGCCAACTCGTCGACCAATCTGCAAAGTGTTCGCGATATTTTCGAATGCAATTAGTCTCAATCAAAAATATGTATTTAAAATTACAAATAAATTTGTTGCATCGAGATTCTCGACGACCTCACTGCCCCTTACGTCACATCGTCGTTTTTACGCTTCAGTCCGTGTGGAAGCGATTCCGCCGCGGCAATTCGCTTTTGTGCGGTGATGCTATTGCTAATGCGCAGTTTGGCATGCGATGCGACGGCTGTGCCGTTGTCTTGCCGTTGCGGTGGCTCAACAATTCGCTCCAATGGCAAATTGGTCGTGAAAACTGTTGCCGGAGGCGGTTGTTCTGATCGGAGTGGGTGACACAACAGTTGGGCATGGCATCGCGTAGTTGGGCGGAGGGTACTCTACCGTTGTCCGATGGTCAAACGATGAACTGCTCGACGTCGTTGCCGCCGCTGTGCCATCATTGTTTGCATCCAGGCCAAGCTGTTCCCGCATTTTGGTTAACAATTCTGTGAAATTCGACTTCAGTCTCAGGCTAAAACTTCCCCAGCCCCGCGGCGTTACGTTTCGTGGAGTGCAATGCTTTTTCGCAGTCGCCCGCGTCAATGCTGCCCAACACTTTGGAGTGTTCTTTTGCCAGCAGATGATTAGCCTCTTCTGGCAACTTTCCAAGACTCACTAATGTTTTCACGTGGTTTTTGGAACGCAAATGTTTAGCCAATACGCCGTGCGATCGAAAGCCCAAATTACAATCGGTGCAAAGGAAATTCCGGTGGTGGCTGTGCGCGAGTGTGGGCCCCCCGGGGGCTGTGGAGACGGAGGGCGGCAGCATCAAAGAGACGAAAGGAATGCCGGAGGGGGGAACAAGGACGCCTGAAGGGTCAACCGGACTGGTCATGGACGGAACCAAATGTTGTTGAAGCGGCGGAACACGGCACGGCACTGCGTTTGCTTAAAATTGATACTTAGACATAACCATCATTTTAACGGTTCAGAGAATTCTCAAAGCAGTGGCTCCGGAGTCATCAAATTCCTAGCCCTGGCTCCGACGACCTTTTCAAATTTTAGCTCTCGGCACTGTTCGAATAACATTTAATGGTCACTCGCCTCCTTCGTCCAATGTGGCATTCTTCGTTCCGTGGACGTTCTCCGAGTGCCGTGCCAACAACGCTTTCGAGCGTACGATGGTGGGACAGTCGCCGCATTGGAAGGCGCCGCCGCTGCCCTTTTGGCGTGCCGCCGCGTTCTGTTCGATTAAATGCGTTTGTCTGTGCAGCGACAGCTCCGATTCTTTGCGGAACTTGCGACCGCACAATGGGCACAGAAGTTGCTGCGCATCGGTCGCCAGAAAGGCGCCCAGCGTCGACTGGGCACGCAACAGCGAATCTGCCGGAAGCAAATTTATTGAAAGACAATGGCACAATATTTGAGTAGACAAAAGGATTATGGACGACCATTACCGAGAAATATGATACAAATTTGCTCAAATCGTTCAAACAATTGCCTATAGTCTTTACAAAAATGTGGCACCGTTTGCGACAAATGCGCTGTTTGCTGCCTCCAGTAGTGTCGTGGTTCCAAGTCCCGGTGCGACTGTTACTGCTGAATCAAACATTTGCGAGGAGGACGCCAACGCGGGTGGAGCGAACGCGGACGTTTGTTGGTGGTGCTCCAGTGGGGAGAACATCAGCTGCTGTTGCTGATGTCCGGCATGCACTTGTGAAAGGTCTTTTGGGGAGCTCTGCTGCTGTTGTGACTGTTGCTGAGTGTTGATGACGCCGACGGTACCGTACGGATACGCAACTCCAATAGGCATTCCCAATCCGTGGTGAAAGGGTGCAGAAGCCAACAGACCGACCGCGAGCTGAGCAGCCAGCGAGGGTTGCGGTTCCGGTGGCTTGCTGTAGTTGACGTGGCTGTTGTGGAATGAAATTGGTGAGCGGAGGAGGCGACGTCTGCCGATTCTGCTGCACTTCGGCCGCTTCTGCGCGACTTTCCATGTTGTTTTCCCGGTGTTTCTGCTCCTGCAAAAGCAGCACCTTAGCAAGCTGGTTACGTCGCCGCCTTGTCCGTGAGTGGTCTGGAGAGCACAAAGCTGCCGGCGGCGCGGAATGGCATCCCCTCTCGCGCATCGCATCGTCCGGCTCAGGCCATCCCCCGAGTTTAAGGTTAGCCGGACGCGACCGCTTCTTCTCTCCCCCACGTTCCCATCCGTTTTGGGCACTATCGCCCCCCTCCGGCTGCATTTCCTCCTCCGACTCCATTTGCACGTCGCCTCCCGAGTTTGTGCCAGTCGAACATCCGTTGCCATTCCACTCACTCCGTTCCGGACACATTAGCATCCAAAGAGTTGGAGGAGTATGCGTTTCACGTTCCACCAAAACGTTCTGAAGCAATTGGATGGATGGAATGTTTATCTCGAATTTAGCGAGTGACCATTCGGGTCAGAATGCCATTTTGGCGAATTCGGGGGTCCAAGTGTTAGGAAAATGTTATTCCCTCCCACCTCTTGTCCAAAGCGTCGGTAAGTGAGGGTGCCGGGAGGCGGAGGTGGCACCTCCCCGTTGGGGCTGCCGTCCTCGTCCTCCTCGTCGTCGTCCGCCTCGTCGTCGTCGTCGTCGTCCCAATCGTCCACCCGATCCCACCGCTCGCGACGTCCTCCGCTTCTTCTCCTCCTCCTCCTCTTCCTCCTCCTCCGCCACTACCAACCGACCCACGCCGTCCTCCTCTTCATCGTCCTCCATATCATCGCACATCCCGCGCTCGCCATCCTCCTCCGACGATGTCCGCACGCTGTCCGCGTTGTCGTCCGCGTCCATGACCTTCCGTCGATGGGCTTTAGACACCAAATGCTTCGTGAGGTTTCCTGGGAAATCATTTGGTTCTGCTGGTCACTTTCGTCAAATCTTTTTGATCAAATTTCACTTTTTACCCTTTGTTTTGAAGGAGAAATTGCACGTCGAGCAGGCGAACGGGCGAATGTTCGTGTGAGATCTGAAATTTGGGACGGAATCCAAGGGAGCCGTCAATTCGACTGTATTACCGTAAGTGTTTCTTCAGCATGGACGGCTTCTTGCATCGAATGCCGCACCGTTCGCAGACGTACCGTCCCCCGGCCCCTGCCACGGATGTAAACCTCGAAACAAACTCGGCTTTAAGACCAGGCACAAATTGCCATGCAATTTTGGTCAAGTCCATGTCCCTGGCCCCACAACTAATCATCCAATGGAAATCAACCACACCTCCATTTCGTCGTTGTGCGAACTCCTCGGGATGGTCAAGCTGTTCAGCTCAAACTTGCTCTTACCCAGCTTCTTCTCCAGCTTTATCAACAGAGGCGGCGGCGCCTTCCTTAGCAAAATGTTCAGCTTCAGTGCATTTGTTGCGCTGCTGTTCTCTTTGTCGTCCACCCCCACTCTAAAAGTTTAAAATTCAATGGCACGCCCCAAGTCATGCGACTCACTCCGTCTTCACCACGTCCTCCCCCCCATCGGCGGTATTCTGGTGTTGAACTGCTATAATCGACTCGCTGTGTGACAACAATTTTGACGACTGTGTTCGGCTGCAGCCGCGGCTGTTGTCCGCTCGTTTCCGATGGCTGGTTCGACTTTTAATGTGTCGATGGCGGCCGTTTCCCCAACTTCGACGGCACTCCGTTGATGGACGTGCTTGCAAATGATGCGCCTTAAATGGCCGGAGGCAAATAAAATGTTCTCCGGGTCAAGTCAGGTTATGTACGGGCACACAACCAAAGTCTAATTCAGACAAAAGCAAGTCATGGACCAATTCTGCATCTGACAAAACGGAGGAGCTCCCGACTCTTAAACGTGACAGGGCATCCTTCACGCCGACTAACTTTGAGCTGCTGCTGGGCCCAGAATGACGAATGTGTGGTGCGCAATTGCGTGCTCGCAGGGCTTGCAGCCAGCGTGTAATCGCCCTGCAGCGAGTCTTGTCGCATGCGCGCTGTACGTGCGGAAAGAAACAGCTGGGCGAGCAGTCGCTCCTCCGCAAAATCCGTTGACGGCGGGGGCCAGCCGACGCTGTACGCGGAACAGTTGTCTCGCTGCTCGGAGGCCGTAGGGCGTACTTTGTTCAGACATACGAAAGTCTCTGAACGGTAAAATTGGACGTGCCACGGGAAATGGTGGGATAGAATGAGCGCCCCGAGGGATTCGTCGGCCCCAGACTTTTGCAACATCCTCCAGCAAGCCTTTTAATTAACTATGTTTAAACCCCAAAAACGTAAACGGTGCCGATTAATTTGGACGAACGCCTGTAAAAGTGCCAATCGTAACATACCGCTGGTTATGTTGCGAGTACGTCCCCGCAAGTGAACGGTGGCGGCGCCTCCCGCTGCCAAATCCGCGCACGGCTCCAAATCGGCTGGCGTCAGTGTGAGAAAGTAAGGCATTTTGACGGTGGAGCGCAGGTCGGTGCTGTAAGTGATGGCGAAGATGATCGCGTCCCGCATGGTCAACACCGGCTGCTGCTGCTGTTGCTGTTGGTGGTGTTCTAAAGCCCTTTGCTGTTGCAACTGTTGGGGATGTTGTTGTGCTGCGCTTGTTCCGAGAACATCTTGATGGAGATGGTGTTGCGTTTCCTGACTGCCACTTCGCTGTTGACTGAGTTGCACATGCTGCTCGAACAGCTCGGACGGGATGGACTGCTGACGATGGAGGTCAATTGAAGTTGTGCTGGTCGAACACTCCTACAGGGATTTGGATTTGGTCGTATTTAAAATGCCCCCGGTGACTATGGAATCGGAAAAATGGAAAATAAAGGAATGGAAAATGGTGCGAATTGATATGTAAGCCTCAGAAGCAAATGATCAGGAAAAGCGATCAACACGTGCACACTTCAATGGCATAATGTGCTGAAAGAAAAAGGGACGACGACGCACAAAACAAAGACGAAAAGTGGGAAAGCACAACTCATTCATTCAGCACATACCTAGAGCAGAACGCCGAGATGGTCAGGAGTGAGGCCGAATAGGACGTATCAGATCGGGCGTGAACAGACGGATTGATTGGTGGTGGATGAAGTGTCGTTTTGACTAAGGGATTGTGGGGGTGGGGGGGGGGGGGTGGGTGGGGCGAGTTTACGACTAATTACGACGCCTATTGTGCAAAATTTATCGTATATGACGGAGGATCGGCGCTGCTCTAGGCATAAGCTGAGGTCAGAGGAGGGGAGAGACCAGCAGACGAGACAAAAAATGATTGGGAAAGATAACAAATCAAGGAAAAGCAGAAGCATTCTTTGTCTGATGCTCACATCACAAAGCTTAGGCCAAGAGGGAAAATAAATGCAGTTGTTGCAGCATTGCAAATGAACAAAGCAAGAAATGGGGGGGGGGGGAAGCGACAGAAAAAGCGCTGTCCCCTCCAGCGGTTCCTTCCCCGGTTTTAAGCGGATAAAAGTTGTAACAACAAATTCATAAAAAGGGAATTGAACGAATCCAATCAAAGAAAACCGGACTGGCGGGTTCCAGCCTCGGGATTAGTCAAACGGATTGGGTGGGCGAGGGACTGTCCCGCCGACTGACAATGCGTGCCATTTTGCTCGATTCGGCCAGGCCCGGCTCCGGCAGACCATTCTTCACTACGTCGACAAGCAATTCAGAAGAGCTGCCGCTTCCCCCGACGCCGTCCGAGCAAGCGTCGTCCGCCGCCAGGCCGCGCTTCTTTAACCGCGAGTCCGAGCTGGACTGCCCAAGAAGGTGAAGTTGTCGTGGCGGCTGCTGCGTTCGGATGACCGCGCCATTATCGGAGGAAGGAACCTTGGGTTTGAAGAAATGCGTGGGTAGAAAGAAGTGCCAAGAATGGTCGAAAGCGATATTTATCAATGTTGTTCCAATGTTGATCTTGGTAAACACCAACTCACCGACGTTCGACCACCCTCTCCGCCGCCGTTGATGATCAGGTCACGCGCGACGCCCTTCCCGCCTCCGACCAGCGCTGCGATGGTGGACTGGTGCTCCAGATGCTGCTGCTGTTGTTGTTGCTGAAACTGCTGTTGTTGCGAGGACAATTTAAACTGGGGTTGGCTCTGCTGTTTCTGTAGCGTCTGTTGCTGTTGCATGACGTCCTTTTTGGAGCAGCGCGGCTCGTGCGCGTCGAGGCCCGCCTCGTTGGGGAACTTCAAATGACAGAAGTTGCACGTCAGAGAGGCGATGGTGGACGCTCCCCCGCCGGAGGGGTTGGCCGAAGCGTGGCGGTTGATGGGCTGTCCCGAGGTCAGAGAGCCGCCGCCGAAGCGCAGAAAGCCCACTTCGTGCAGGGAAAAGCTGCGGGTGGTGGCCGGGTGCAGCTTCGGTGTGACACAGACAAGGCCAGGAGAACGGACACCGGGCGAACAACGCTGGGAAGGGCCTTAACGGAGAGAGTTGGTGGACGGCATTTATTTTAACCAACCGGCGGTTTCTGATGTTTGTGATGTCATCGAATTGGAAGTGCCTTGACGTTGGTACGGTCTTCGTTTGAGTAGCACGGGATTTGGCTCCACAATCGCCTCATTTTCACTGATAAGCCTGTGATGGAGTTAACAGAATATTGTAAATTTAGTGAACCATGACGTCAGAGTAAAAACATTTTCCGTTTACCGCGATATTCGATCCTGCACCGCCTCCGACGTCAGCAGACGTTCTGCGGGCGTTGACTGGCGTTGCTGTTGAACGCTTCCTGCCGACTGTTGTTCTACGGGAATGTTGCAGTTCAGCTGTTGTTGTATCTGCTCAAGTTGTTGTTGTAGTTGCTGTTCTACCACAACTGATGTGTGATGCTGCTGCTGCTGCAGTTGTTCCTGAGCAGAGCCAAACGCCGCCACCGCTGTCGCCGTCATCGTCGGCGATTGCTCAAGCTGCGGCGCTTGTGCCTCCGGACAGCCACCACTGCCGGAGGCAACTGCCGCGTTGAACCTCCCCAACTGCTGATGGAGCATCTGCTGTTGCTGCTTCTGTAATTGTTCCCGCTCTCTCTGCAAACCAAAAAATTAGATCCATCGTCTGCCCGTTATCAGAAGCAGATTATTCAAACGTCTAACCCAATTCGAGAATCTCAAAATAAATACTAACTCTTTCTATTTGCTGCTGCTGCTGGTCCCTGCTCTGCTGCTGTCTGATAAGCTGCTCCAACAAAATGCGCGTCTCTTCCTGCTGAGAAGGCTGTTGTTGTTGTGCGACGTGCTGTTGTTGTTGTTGTTGTGCAGCCTGCTGTTGTTGATGTACGACCTGCTGTTGTTGTTGTTGTGTAGCCTGCTGTTGTTGATGTACGACCTGCTGTTGTTGTACAGCCTGCTGCTGTTGCTGTTGTTGTGCAGCTTGCTGCTGTTGTTGTGCGACCTGCTGCACTGCCAAAGCGGACAGCAAGTTTTGCTGCTGACCTCCGGAGAGTGCTGCCAGTGCAGTTTGGAGTCCACCACCACCACCGAGTCCGCCCCCAATCGCAACGCCCCCGTTTCCGGTAGCACCTGCGGAAACGCCACCGGAAAGCAGCTGGGCAAGAAACTGGAGCTGAACATAAAAGGTAAACAACACCTAAGAACGAATGCACTGCCAACAAAAAATGGCTCAAATTCATTTTTTCTCGCCTGTCCGGCCGTGGCTTGTGTTGGTGCTGGCGTTTGCTGTTGCAAATAATTTTGGTAAGCGTAAAGAGTGGCGGTTGCCGGGTTAAGCATTTGGAGTAGAGAGGCGGTCAGTTGGTTGGCCGGTGGTTGAGCAATTTGCTGCTGCTGGGGCAACAAAAGTTGGGCGGCCAATGCCGTCAGCAACGCATTTCCCCCACCGCCTGCTGTTGCTAGAGAGCAAAACATTCAATTAAAATGATTGATCTACAAATTGTTCAACCATTTAATTGTTTTAAATTACATATCCCACAGCAACTGTCCTAACGTACCCCCGGGGGTTTGTGGCGCCGCTGTGCCCGACCCTCCGGCCATAAGCGAATGAAGCAAAGTCGTGTTTGAACCGAGCAATCCACCGAGCAGTACACTCAGACCGCCCTGGGAAGCGCCGGAAGGGGCAGAAGCCAATTGTTGCGGGAGGACGGCAGTGCCGGACGAATTTTGCTGAAGACAAACAGTTAAATATTATTAAATAGACGTAATGAGCGAACTTTTTTAAATCGTTTATACCTTTAAAAGTGTTGTTTTCAACATAAAATTAAGATTATCTACAGTACGCAGCACCCACCAAGTATAAAGCTTCCTACAGTATGCACCCACCAAGTATAAATTCCTACAGTATGCACCCACCAAGTATAAAGCTTCCTACAGTACGCAGCACCCACCAAGTATAAAGCTTCCTACAGTACGCAGCACCCACCAAGTATAAAGCTTCCTACAGTACGCAGCACCCACCAAGTATAAAGCTTCCTACAGTACGCAGCACCCACCAAGTATAAAGCTTCCTACAGTATGCACCCACCAAGTATAAAGCTTCCTACAGTACGCAGCACCCACCAAGTATAAAGCTTCCTACAGTACGCAGCACCCACCAAGTATAAAGCTTCCTACAGTACGCAGCACCCACCAAGTATAAAGCTTCCTACAGTACGCAGCACCCACCAAGTATAAAGCTTCCTACAGTACGCAGCACCCACCAAGTATAAAGCTTCCTACAGTACGCAGCACCCACCAAGTATAAAGCTTCCTACAGTACGCAGCACCCACCAAGTATAAAGCTTCCTACAGTACGCAGCACCCACCAAGTATAAAGCTTCCTACAGTACGCAGCACCCACCAAGTATAAAGCTTCCTACAGTATGCAGCACCCACCAAGTATAAAGCTTCCTACAGTACGCAGCACCCACCAAGTATAAAGCTTCCTACAGTACGCAGCACCCACCAAGTATAAAGCTTCCTACAGTACGCAGCACCCACCAAGTATAAAGCTTCCTACAGTACGCAGCACCCACCACCGTTTTCCCATTCGATTGGCCTTCCCTTCCCATAAAGTTGTGAGAATGCTTTACAGTAGGTGAACCGCTCTCTTTACGGGCACTGGCGATTTGATTGTTTTTGATGAAGAAAAAGCCTTTCTTCTCTTTTTCTTTCAATTTCTTTTCATCTTTTCGACTTTTGCTCATTTCCGTTTCATCAGACCTAACGGTTTTCATTTACCTGCCCATTCATCTTCAATTGTTGGGAGCAAAGTTTATTCCCACCCCCCCATCGTTCATGGTCATCGTCCAAGCCATTCACTCTCGACGGTGGAGAAAAATAGTCGAGAATGGAAAGACGGAGCGATAAGCCCTGCCCAACTCAGCCCACAATTCATCCGTCCCGTTTTGGTCCGTCCCCCCCCCCCCTCCCCCCCCCCCCCCCACCCATCACAATTATTTTTTTCTTCAGCAGAGGTGGCGGCAGATGAACAAATTGCCGGCGGCGGCTGATGGCGAGGGCCAAAGATCGTTCGGGTTGAGGGGGGGACCGGAGGGGGGGGGGGGGGGGGGGGGGGACCGGAGGGGGGGGACGGGGGGGGGGGAATTTTGCGCAAATATTTCCTACAGAGAAACGACCGAAGTCGACAAATTGCAAATCATTGCACTTTTTGTGCCCGGCTAATTTGTAAGTGCAATGCATGGATATGAATGAATAAAAGCGGCCTAATCGACTGTTTAATTAAACATTCAGTGGAGAAAGGTTAACCAAAAAAAGTTTCCGCAACTCTGGCATTTTTGGACATTATTATTATTTTGTTGGCACTTTTGCGGGTTGGCAACTTGCCAAGTGAAGTGCGGTGTTGAACTGTTGCGGCAGAGTGGCGACAACAGTCGTTGCGGCGGCACTGCCGCCACCGCTGGCGCCTCCTCCCCCGTGCTGTTGTTGTTGGGCTTGCTGAAGTGCGAACAGTTGCTGATAAAAGCCGAGCGTCGCAGCGGACAACTGCGCAGAGGCGGACGGCACAGCGCCAACGGATGCGCCGGAGGCGTTGACATTGGAGCCCTGGGCGTTCGCTTCCAACAGCTGTTGAGGAAGGAAAGCGGCAGACATTTGCGTCGGCGGCTGTTGCTGTTGTTGGTGGCCATGGTGTGGCGGCAGTGACGGCGCCGTTTGCACGTGGGGGACGGGCGTGGGCTGTTGTTGCTGCTGCTGCTGTTGTTGTTGAGACTGCATGAGAGCGGCGAATTGTTGCTGCAACTGCAGCGGACGAAGGTCCTGAAAGGTGAAAGATTGATTTGGAAATGCTTTTTGAAGTTTTGATTTGGAAATGCTTTTTGAAGTTTTGATTTGGAAATGCTTTTTGAAGTTTGATTTGGAAATGCTTTTTGAAGTTTTGATTTGGAAATGCTTTTTGAAGTTTTGATTTGGAAATGCTTTTTGAAGTTATGATTTGGAAATGCCTTTAGAGGTGTAAGGAAGCGAGTAACGCCTAGGGCGGGGGCGGGGGGGGGGCAAAAGATCACCCATAAAGAAGAAGGCAAATGGGACGCCCGTTGGAACAGTTTCTGGCGCTTAACTCTTGCGAGGGTTGTCTAACAAAACAATCACTTAATTTCGCTTACCGAATGCTTCTTCTCATTAATAAGCGATAAATGATACAAAATGGAGAAAAAGAACGCTTATAAATTTGTATGCAAATGCCGCGCAATAATTTATTTTTATGTCGCCATCCCAAAATAAACTCTGTGGGGGAAGGGCACAGGAACGGGAAGAAAGGCAAGTCGAGAATTGGACTAGGATGACGGGATCCTTCGCTTTTTGAGTTCGCGCTTGGCCAATAAAACTTTATAAAAAAGTCAATTCAACTTCTGTTAAAAAAACCCAAAACAAATAATTCAAAACACGACCATTTTCTTTCAATTCCATGGGCAAATAAATGTTTCCCAATTTAAGCGATTATTTTTAGCCGAAAAGGAAAGAAAAGGCCGTAAAATGGTGTCATTTCGTCGCTCGTCTTCATCGTTTGTCCCAAAATGGAAGTGACGGATGGGAAAGTCACTCTCGACGAAAGATGTGATGGTAATGATGATGATGATGATGATGATGATGATGATGATGAGGGGGGGGGGGGGGGGAGGTGATGGACTGGACTTGGTCAAACCATCAAATGCACCCTTCGCTCTCAAAAACAATTCCCATCCACTCACTCACTCACCAGTCCGTCCCGTCCGTCCACAAAATCAAAATCAGCCCGTCTCTTCCGTCGTTATCGCAGGAACTCCGGGGGGGGGGGGGGGGGGGGGGAGCGTTCACGTCGGGAGTTGAAGAAAATGGTTGGGGTGGGAATGAGAGAATAACACACCAGAGCACAGTGAAGCTGGGTGGGTGAGGTGAGCAAAGGAAAGGACCCAACCCTTCTGGGGCTTTGGGGATGGGAGTGAGTGATGAGGCCGCCGGGGGGGGGGGGGGGGGATGACGCGTTGCTCATCGCTCCCTGGGCAAAGAAGGGGTGTTATGTCCCTAGCCCCCCCCCCCCCCACCACCACCATCACATTCATTTTCATTCCAATCCCCTTCCCTTCTCAGATGAACACTCCAAAGACTTTTTGTCCCTCTGTTTATCACCCACTACAACTTCCACCCCCCCCCCCCCCACTTACTTAAAAAAGACATTTTTACTGCTCTTCTGACGAAAAAATCGTCCGTCCCCCCCCCCCCCCCCCCCCTCCCATCGGACTCTCTTCCGTCCGTCCCGTTGTGTGCGTGCGTGATGATCGATCGTCCTAGTTTTGGCCTTCGCCGATGGCGGCGTCGAAATCACGAGGGATTTTAAAGGTTGGAATGGGAAGAGCACAGATTGATGACGAGAATTGGAAGATGAAGAGAAAGGTTGCAAAACACCGGTGGAGGAGGGCGCCTGGGGCGGTAAAGTGGCGGTTGAGGAGGAGGAAGAGAGGGCAGTACTGACTCTCGAATCCCGTCCGATATGAGACTCTGGAAGGCTCCGCCAAACCAATCCATTCAAACTTTTGAATCAGTTCAAAATTTCAACACTTCCCCCCAAAGGTCGGCTTAAGAGGATTACTAATTTGGAAATCGAATTCGCAGACCCAACGCACAATTCCAAAGTCCAATAATCATACTATCAAAGAGAATGTGTTTTACGAACTTTATTCTCTTTTTGTGTCCCCGGAGGTCATCACGGCGAACAATGTACCCAAATAGATGGAATGTGTGGGAATGGGAGGGGGAAGAGAGGGGGGGGGGGGGGGGGGTGGGAAGATCCCCCAACCAATTTTTGCAAGGTCTTCCCCCCCCCCCACCCAACGCCCCTCATCCGAAACAAACAAAAGTGTCGTCGCCCCCCTCCCCCCCAGGGGCTCCCCCTCTGTTTCCTCCCTTCTTTCCCTTTCTCTCCCTTTCTTTTCCTCTCTCTCCCTTTTTTTTCCCTTTCTCTCCCTTTCTTTTCCTCTCTCTCCCTTTCTTTTCCCTTTCTCTCCCTTTCTTTCCTCTCTCTCCCTTACTTTTCCTTTCTCTCCCTTTCTTTTACTCTCTCTCCCTTACTTTTCCTTTCTCTCCCTTTCTTTTACTCTCTCGCCCGCCTGCCTTCTCTACTCTCACTCAATTCACGTCATCACCGGCGGGAGGATAAGAGACGAAAGGACGACAAAAGAATGAAAGCGGCCGAAGTCATCGCTTCTCCCCTTTTTCTTTCTTCAAAAACACTCTCTTCCTTTTTCTCTGTGTTCTTTTGGGAAAGAATAGAAATGAGTTGGCATTTCTGAAAGAGAATGCCTAATTTAATTGGTTGGCATCATTTCCGTTCTCGAGGAATTAATGACTTTTTTGCGCAGAATTTTCACTCTGACAAATCGCTTAAAGGGCAAATGCCAAAAGCGTGGCGTTGTGAAGTCAATCGAGTTTGAAGTTTTGCCCAAGGGAGAATTGCTCATTTCTTGCCGAAGGGCATATTTTCCCATGCTAATAAGCAAAGGGGGCCCTTCCTCAATTAGTGAGAACACTTTTATGGGTGCGGCATTTTTGTTTTGTTTGTTTTTGTTACGAATTTGCAACCAAATTTCAAAAAATGCGATAATTTTTTCCGTGGCATACAGAAAAATCTATAAAATTTCTTTGGTTTTGGTTCGGTGAACCAAAACGCTGGGATGCATTTATTATCCTAAAAACTTTAGCATAATCAAACCATGCTTCTTACAAAATGAGGAATTTAGTTCGTCGATTCAAAATTCTAGCAAATTTTAAATTTTTCCTGCTCTGGAACAAATTAATTGCGACCGCGAATCGTGGCATTATTTGGACCGCGTGCCAGCCCTGGTGGTGATCCAAACAAAAAAATGATTTCAACTTTCGTATTTTCCCTTTCAACTGTCAAATGTGGCAGAACTGGCCCCTTCCGGATGGCGCCCGGGGAAACGGACTTCTGGAGTCGTTAGGGGGCGCTCGCGGCCAATTCGATGCCAAACAAATGCAGCGGAAGATAATAGCGCAAACAGATAATTTGTTGATTGGACTGAGGGGGAGTAACGAGAAAGAGAGAGTGGAGAATAATGAGAGAAAGGGAGGGAGGGGGGGGGGAGGAGAGAGTATGAAGAATAATGAGAGAAAGAGGGAGATGGGGGGGGAGAGAGTATGAAGAATAATGAGAGAGAAAGAGGGAGGGGGGAGGAAGGGGGAGGAGAGAGCACGGCAAATAAAGACAAGTCACACATTCTCTAAAATGACAATTTCCCTTACGTGCTGCTGGAGCTGTTCTAGTCCCAACAGCCCACTCGGTGTGCTCGTCTCGGAAGAGTGTTGCTGCTGCTGCTGCACCATTGCGGCAGCCAGTGCTAGCGGCTGTTGACCTCTGGCGCCCCCAGCAGCGGATGGTGTTGTCGCGGGCGATTGGATGTTGCTTGCGGAATGACCTCCGGGGAAGGGGGCGGACATCGAGCGACTAAAGGCGGAAAAGGGAAAGAGTTGGATGGATTGGAATTGGACCCCCCCCCCACCCCTTTCGATCCATCCCTTTGGGCCACGCCCTCACGCTACGCTTTCTCTCTTCAGCTCCTGAGGAGAGAATGTGTCTCAAGACAACCCCCCCCCCCCCTCTCAGCCCCATCCCCCCTCAGGCACCAATCTCAGCATCCACTTCTACGGCAAAGGAAAGGGCCGTCCCGGCACGCCCTCGCCCTCCTCTATCGGCACCTCGATGGACTAACGGTCGTTCGGGAGACGAACACCTGCCGGTCGAAGATGATAAGTGTGTCTGGGCACATTCTCGAGGCTTCCTTGCCGGTCCATCCCTTCCCCACCACGGCATTCCTCGCCGGTCCATCCCTTCCCCACCACGGCATTCCTTGCCGGTCCATCCCTTCCCCACCACGGCATTCCTTGCCGGTCCATCCCTTCCCCACTCACGGCATTCCTTGCCGGTCCATCCCTTCCCCACCACGGCATTCCTTGCCGGTCCATCCCCTCCCACTCACTCGCTTTGTGCCACCTCTTCCTTCTTCGACGGCAAAGAGATTAGTGCCGCGCAATGAAAAGGCACGATGCAGCGCCGGCGGGCATCATCACCAGCGTGTTATTGTGAGAAATTGGGAAGGAACGGCACATTAACGATGGGAAGAATTCTTTTATTTGAATTATGATGAAATTATTCTTTCCCTTGCAATATTCTGATGAAATAATCTGAAAGCAGAATAATTACACACACATAAGGTGAATAATGCCGAAGAATTTTGCATTTTGCATGTACCATTGGGAAATTTTGGCGGATATTGTTGGCTGAATTATGGAAAAGAATTTGAAATATACAACATTTTGGTTTTGGCAGACCAAAGTGGTGGGAAATTGGGAAGAAATTAATTGCCAAGGGTCGTGGTGGGGGGGGGGGGGGGGGGAGAATTGAACTTGGGGGATAAACAAATGAACTCGGAGAGGGGAGAGAACAGCAGCTGATACCCCCCCCCCCCCCACTGATGAAAGATGTCGTCGATGATGTCAAATGATGATGACCCAACCCAACCAAACCCAACACTTTTTACTTTTCAATCAACGCGTTCCTATCGCCGTTTTACAGAGCTTTGGGAAGAGGAGGAAAAAATTAATTTATTTGAATTAAAATTAATAATTTAACAAAATGATCAGAAAAGAAAAGAGCACTAAATATCCAATTCCATTTTTCCCAATGGATTGAATTTAGAAAAGTTTGAAATGTATGAAAACAGACCGATTATATAAAAGAAAAAATTTCTCTGAAGCTGTAATAAATTTATTAAATTGCCTTTTCAAATGTGTTCAGTTGGACTAAATAAAATGGAAATTTAAAAGTCAAGCAATTTTCTATGATATTTTCACGACAGCGGAATAGACAACAGAATGCCCGGTAACGATTTGTTTGAGATCGAAGAATGATGTGATGACGATGGAGGGGGGGGGGGGGGGCAAAAAATCGGGCGGACGATGAAGAGGAGAGAGCACTCACTCTTCATCCCCCCCCCCCCCCTCCCCCCCTCCGCGGTCGTCCTTCTCCCCCCCCCCACAAGTTCACATCCCTTTCCTCCCCCCCCCCCCCCCCACCAACAATTTATCACAAGAAAATGCTGCTGCTGTGCATTGGATTTGGTGGAAGGATGGGGCGGGGGGGAATAAAGAAGAAAATGGAAAGGACGAGGGCGGCGAGCCGGCTCCCCTCCCCCCCCCCCCCGTCGTCGTCAGCAGATGGGTTTGCTGCTGCTGACGACGGTGGTGAGCTCAGAATTCCCTCTCTCACACAGATGAAAGAGCGGAGGATGCCTTTTTGCGGGAAAAGAGAGCTTTTGAGCTTCGGACGCCTGCAGAAGGGCCAAAATTCACAGTTTGCCTCACTATCAGGCGGCGGACGGAGGAGAGGACAAAAGGAGTTATCCTTTGGAAGAGATGGCGTATAGATAGATAGGAAGCCGTTGAAAAGATAATGGACGTTTTGGTTGAGGGAATGGAGAGGGTACCCACCCACCCATTGGATGGAGGGAGGGAGGCTTGGGATTGGACGGAAGAGGAGAACGAAGACGAGAGAGAGCAACCGCCTATGCCTCGTCCGCCCTCCGGGGTCTTTCCCCCCCCCCCCCCCGTTGCCCACCACTTCCAATGGGAGCAGAGCAGCGGTCTCCGATGGTGGGGGGGGGGGGCGGTGGGCTGTTTGTGTGTCTCTATTTGAGCGAGGCGAAAGCAGCAGAGGGGAAGGAAAGGAGTGGGGGCAAAAATGGGGAGGGGGGGAGGGGGGACTGACTGTGCACTGCCGGTGACGTTGTGAATGGGGGGGGGGCGTCCATCGCCCGGACGAAATGTTTGCGTCGACAGCGACGAAGGCGGAAGATGAGTGGGAAGGGGGGGGGGTGGAAGGGGGGGGAGGGAGGGGGGGAGGGCGGGAGGAGGTGGAAATTCTTCTCCCCCCCCCCCCCCCCTCCTCCCCCCTTTCCCATTCCCACCATTGCCCCCGCACATTTTCCCAAGGCAAGCAGCCATCGCTGACAGAAGACAAACACATGCACTCTCTCCGCATGTCTCTGCTTCTTTTCTGGACATACTCTCTTCTGCCGTCTGCTAATCTTTCTTTCGGAGGTAAATCATCCGTCACTCTCTCCTCTTTCTCTTCTCTCTCTCTATTCTTTTCCATTAACAATTACATATCAACCAAAAACATCATCGTCATCCCCTCCAACATTGCAATAAGCCCGGCGATAAAATGAGCGAAGCACAGAGAATGACGATGTACGAGTCGAATTGTTAGGATAAAGGGATGCTTATGAACCCGATGAACCCGAGGGTTTTTGTACTAATTATGGCACTCTTTATAATTTGTTGCCCCCATTTTTGAAAAAAATCAAAAAAATGTTCAAAGTCGAGAAAAGTGTGTTTGGGGGGTTTTCGGGGTCGTAAGAATCCGAATCCGACCTCCATTTCGACAAATTCCGAACCCTGGACCCGAATTCGAATATGTGCAATGAAAAATTAATTTTTGGAAAATTTTGAACTTTCGAATAATTGTTCGAAATCGGGGTTTGAAATAGGTCGAAACGAAGTTCGGATTCGGATTCTACGCCCTCGAAAACCCCCAGAAACACACTTTTATTGACTTTGAACATGCGACTGCAACAAACTACACTTTTACCGCATACCTATTTTGGGGGTTTTGCCACCAAAATTATTCTTTTTGTAACTCAGTCGGAAAAATGCGCTTTTGTTCTCAACTGTCCATCTGTTTCTCCACAATGCAGCCAAGTAAAAAAACCGGTTGGGGTGGATATCGACTTCACAGGAAAAGTGAGCATTTTGTGGGAACGGAGCCGAGCTTGGTTAAGTACCACGACGTACGTCAGTCGAGTCGATAACTTCATTTTGACTTTCTCACATTCAGATTCCGGATAAAAAACCGACGCAACCGTACGGTCTCCAAGGAACGAATCATCTTCTGCCCGGCTTCGGTAAAATTGCTGCAAAATTACCAACGAGAACCATTTTGTTGAAGGACAAAGTCACGCAACAATTACAAATTCTGTTCAAAGTGGAGTTTAGATTTACGCTTGGTGCAATTGCGGTTATTCTCGAAATCAGCCGCTCTGTGACGGAACCCACCTTACCATACACACACCAAAGTGGGCAGAAAAACTAAGACCTGTCCGGTATATTCCAGGTGGGTTTACAATAATACATAATTGGCACTTATGCAGGAGGGGGTTGACTGGTGAATTTAAGTAGTTTCAAAAATCGTTCTAAACGCAAAACCGGGTAAATTGAAGGTTATATTCGTGTTTCCCCCCTCCTGCATTCAGGCCCGTATTAACAAGAGGGGGGAACCCTATGGTTTTGCACTTTTACAATTTTTTTAAAACAAATTTCAATTAAAATACAAAAATTTTCTCCGTTACAAGGCCGTGTGTTCTATCCCCCCCCCTCAGGGGTTTTGAGTTTTGTAATTTTTGTTTGACTTTCTCAGACAGGGACATGGAGGTATGGCTGTGCAACTGCAAGCACACCAAGAACAGACCGTTCTGTGATGGTTCGCACAAAAAGTTTCTCGAAGAGGAGAAAAGGGATGTGTTGGCGGACGACTGATGTTTTGACGATTTGCTTATTTTTGGATTGATCGTTCAAAGGTTTTCGTTAATTTGGCTTGCTTTATAAAGTTTTTTACTCATTTTCAAAAACGTATGTGGTTATTTCATAATTAAATATTGCTAGAGTGTGTGAAATCATTTGATTTGTGGCTTGGTTTTGCTATTCGCTACACCCTCCCCCAAATATCTCCAAAAAGGGAAGTGTGTTAAGAACTTGTCACTTTCAATCTTCAATCCAATCCAATCCATGCTTTTGAGTTCATTAAGATTCGAAACTAAAGTCAGTCTTCGTGACCAATGCAATTTTTATCCATCAAAGTGGAAAGTGAAGAAACGGCGCGCAAATTTATCTGTTCTTTGTGTTATTCGACAGACGTTCTTTCCGATGAGCCTTTCGTCGACTCTTTAATCGCGGAACTTTCTGTCCCCGCCGCCACGTCCGAATTTGTCAGCTTCATCACAAAGTCAACCAACAAATCGGCACTGAAGGCGCTTTGCGGGCGATTGAGTTTGATGATCGACCGGTACGATTACAAATTTTTAGTTTATGGAAAGTTGAGGGAGTTGAAACGTCAGCGAGCAGTGGTAGTTGTTGGGGCTTCTCTGTTTAGACAGAGGGGCTGGGTCGAAGACCTATTTTTTAAAATTTGAATTTAAAAAGAAACCGAACCGTAACCAACCAACAATAACGAAAATTCAAATTGTTTTTTATTTTGACAGAAATTTGGACCCTATCGCCGAACTTGACTGGCGAGTCGGTCTGCTGATTTCGCTGTTGGCCTTCCATCCCTACGCTCCGTCTGTCGACAGACGAAAGTCGCAAATGGATCGCTTTTCTCGCCAAACCGACATTTGTGGATAACATTTCTCTGAAAACGTCGTTGGCCACCATTCTCGCCTGCCCCCATTTGATGCCGTAAAAAGAAACGTTTTCGTTTGCATAATCTCTCTTTGAATCACCTTTAATTTAAAATCCTCATTTTTAATTGAAACTCAATTCAAAGTAACGAGCGTATGCAATTCGAAGATGCGTCATTTAAAACCCAACTGAATTGATATCGGTCAGGGACCAAACGTCATTTAAAATCGACGATCACATGGAACGGTCTCTGGTCGGCTTCTTCAAACACATTCACTCCCTCATCCAATCATCTGAGTACAGTTCCCTCAGCAACATGATGATCCTCATCTACGTGCACCTCATCACCGACAATGGGGCAGATTTGGCCGCATTACTTTCGAGTGTTCTTGGGAGAAAGGCAATTCTTGGGGGTAGGGGTAACAGCTTGGCCCTTTCACTCACTTTCAATTGCATTCCGATTGGATTTCCTGTAGCCGCATTTTAGGTGCCCAAAACACTGCACAAACAGTCTCTGGTCAAAAGCCTTTACATTGCTCACGCACTGCTTGAACAGGACGTGGCGCAGAAGGCGGCAAGCATCAGCATAACGCGGGACCTTTGTGCACATAGCAGCGGGTATTTGCCCGTCCATTGCATTGCCCACCTCCTCAACTGGCAATCGTTCTCCAAATACGGAACGCCCATTGAGGTTTTCCCTCATTATAAATAAAATGTAATTAAAACTCTCTGCCTTCCAGCAATGGATTAAGGCACAGCTCAAAGAATGCCGAGTTCCGGTGCATCCAATTATCAGTACGCTGTTGGAAAATTTCACGTCGAGTTGTATACCGACTGATGAAAATGTTCACTTCAATAAGTCCATCGACGAATCCTTTTTTGAGGCTGTTTTTAGCTTTACGTTTTCAACTTGATTTTTGAGGGAAGATTTACTGACTTCCGTCTTTACAGGAAATTTTCTGCGGCGATATGTTCGACGAGTCGCGTCTGCCCATGCGTCTGATCGCCCTCACCTATCTGATCGCGTTCACTTACAAATTGGACACCCAACAACAAAGGGATCCCCATCAAATTACTTGCACACAAAGCCATCGGTCGGCACCACCAAAGGCGTACTCCCAGCAGTTGTGGAAGTCCATACCAATCCGTTACCTGCTGATCGTGGCCGACCAACGGTACAACGACTTCCAGCACATTCGACCCATGCTGTTGCGCTACGTTGTGTTGAGTATGCCTCATCTGCTGCCAGAACAGGACCACTTTGATGCTTTCAGAAGGTTTTAGGACGGCCATTCCGAGCCGAGTTTTGTCCAATTTTCCAACATTGACCTCGCCCCAAACTCAGTGCCCACCAAAAGGACGGCGTCGTCTCCCGTCACCGTACGCCGTTTTTTCCAATCGACGAATTTGCCCAAGTGTTAGAAGAAGCCAGTGCTTGCCACAATTTCTGCCGTCTCTCGAAAGCACTCTCCGTTCTTTTGGAGCGTGCAACGGTGGAACAACAATTCCGTTACTACGAACTCATCCTCAGGGCAATGGTACTCTCTTTGGACGGAGGATGGCCACGGGCACTTGTCGACAAATTGCAATTGGCCTGGGAACGCTTCGACAGGTAATAGGTGTACATCGAGAGGAGGGGGGCATGTACACACCCACATCAACGATGCTGTAATCATTGTTATTGGAAATGCCGTTTTCTTTTGCTGAATATGTTTTTGAGAATGTCCTCGTTGGTTTTCTGTGGATGTTCCAATGAATCCCCCTCTCCCTTCCCGCAGTGTAATTCCCCGCCGTCTCCACGAAGACACCATCCGTCTTTGGCTGTCCTCCGCCCACGCCGCCCAAGTCGGTCGACTTGACCAACGCGACAACGCATTCCTCGTGGCCCACACGCCTTTGGTTTTGTTCCGCGTCGACTCGCGCATTTTTCGAAGTCCGTCGCATTTGCGCTGTTTCTGCCGCTCGCTGACTTTTTATTTGGCCGCTTCTCGCGACGTGAACACACTGCAGTTGGCCCGTTCCTCACTGAACAGCTCCAAGGGGTCGCGCTTTTTCCTTTAATTTTATTAAGCACTTTTAATGTTGAATGTTTCTTTTAAACTAGCTTCTAAAGAAAAATGTTGCTGCTTTTGAAGTAGAGATAGACAGACGGTCGGTTTGGAAAAGTTCAAAAATGACCGACAATTTAAAAACTCAAAAAATTAGATTTATTAAAAGAATTTAAATTTAATAAATATTTTTTAACAGCGAAACTGAGGAAAAAGAGGCATTGCTCCGCTCTTTCGGTGGCACACAGCGATTGGCCGTCGTCCAGACCTTCATTGAGCTTTGTGACTGCGCCGACAGTGACGATCTTGAGGAAATTAGGCAAATTTTGAGCTCGCAAATACACCAATTGTTTATCGCGGACACCCATCTGCCAAAGCTTGTGCATTTCAATGTGCGGTCATTCTTTTAATCTTTTAGGCTTTAAATGTCCTAAACATCATGGGTGAGTTGTAAAATAAAAAAATATACTTTCAGATGTATCCCCTCAGGCTAATTCCTGTCATTGTGCGTCGAGTGCCTTCAGCTCATGTTCTGATCAATTCGATCAGTGAACTAATCACTGGTGGCAATTTGGAGCGACGCATTTTTGCGGTTGTGCTGATCACTGAACTTCTTGAGCTCGTTGGTGTCGCGATTTCTGATAAAGTTTTATTTAATTGGTTCTTTTCAGTACAAAATTCCGAGTGCCTTTTCCGCTTTGTCGCTGATTTCGGATATGCTGGACGCAATGATGGTCAGCATCGTCACCGACGAGTTTATCGTGCTCATGCTGAACGTCGTCCCGTCATTGGCTCGACTCATTCTTCTCTCGCCCTTCCACGCCGAACATTTTCTGGCCATTCTAGAACGCACTCGGAAGCTCGCCTTCAGTCGGATGGCCGTCTACAGCAGTCTAAGTCAGGCCAGAACATCCCCTGAACAGCGACTGTTCGAACTGATCAGTCGGACGACGGAAGATCTCCCAAAATTGCCCTAATGTGTTTATGATGTCATGATGTTGTGTTTTGTTTCATTACCTTTTCATTCACAATTGAATCTCAACAAAATGACTACCAGAACCGTGCTTTGGTCAACTTCAACCCGTTTGTACGTCTACAATGGGCGCGCATGCCCCCCCCCCCCCCCCACTCTCCCAAATGTCCTGCTGAACTGACAGCGTCTTTTTCGCTTCTAATCACGCACTGTGGCCGAATAATAATAATTAATTACCCGCTTTTATATAAAAAGCATTTATTTGAAGAAAAACAAACAATCGGCAAAAGCAAAAAAACAAAACAAAAGATGGATGTGATTTTTAAAGATTGGAATTTGTATGAAAAGATTTGATGTCATATTTTGTGACAAAGGGAGATTTTTCATCATTTGGCGACAGAACAAATTTTCAACTGTTTGCCCCTGGGTCATCTCTTTCTTTGCTGTTGCCGACGACGTACTCCCTGAGGCTGCCGTAGTCGTTGGGCCTTTCTCCACCGGTGGGTCTCTGCTGCAGCGGTTGCCGTTGCGGCACCACAATTGTTCTTGGTACGGAGAGTTTTGTGCTGAGTAGTGTCTCCGTTGCCGAAGGGCTCGGAGGGCCCTCAATGTCGGGCCAATCCCCGGGGGCGATTGCATTGGTGTCCACGACGGAGTAGCGATTGGGCCGGAAGTTGTGGAGAACATTGCGAAGCTAAAAAATCGTGTGACTGATTTCATAAAGGGTTAATTAAAACCGTTAATTAGGAATGTTCATAACAATCACATGCCGGAGGGAGGGGGGGGGGGGGCTGCTAGCTGAGACGGGTGAATAAATAGGTCTAATACGACGACAATAACCTCCATTTCGAGTCCATACCCTTCAATATCCGTATCCCTCTCTATTCCATGGGTTATTTTTATAAAAAGTCTTGGAAAAATTCTCACAAAAAATACGCCGACAGCCGCGCCGATAAGGGCGCCACCGGCAACATCGGTCAGTCGATGTTTGTGGTCACGGACACGGGACAAACAGACGAAATATGCGAAGAGAGCGACAAAAAATTGGACAAATGACCGCACGGACGGAGCCAACTTAAACCTGAAATGGGCGGGGCGTAGGGAGGTCCATTGCTTGAAAAAGAAAATACCCAACCGTTTTTGCAGGTAATGGATGATGAACACGGCGAAGTTGCACACGGAAGACGAGTGGCCGGAGGGAAAAGAGAAGAATTCGTTCTTAATCGTAAAGGATGAATTGAAGCTTTGGGACAGATGGCTCGGAGATTAAAAATAAATGAAATTATCAAAATATATAAAAGGGGGTATTTTTCGGGGGGTGCTTTTTGTTAGCTCTTTGTCGACCTGGTCAAACATCGAATTGGTGCACTCGTAGTCGGCGATATAATTAAATTCGTCGGGGGGACAAAGTGTCGACAAATTGCGTGGTTGGCACACTGCCAAAAAGTTGGGACGGAGTCGGGAGCACGTCCGTTTGCCGAGCTCGCAGATAGTCGAAGTGGCAGCCAAAGAAGCGTACAGCGAGGCAAGGAAGAAGCAGCAGTTGACGAGCACAGGGGTGAAGCAGTAAAGCCGCACTGCCCGCCGACGAGTCGGATAGCCTCAGCCGCCGCCCCCGATGACGGCACAGGTGCCGGACCAAAGTGCACTCGGACACCACAACCTAGAGGACAGAACGCAGGTAATTAGGCTCATAACCAACAGACCTCCCCCCGATCAGTCAATTTATTTTGAATTTCATTCTTTTTCTCATTGATTTGTAGAAATGACATTATGTAATAAACTCACCACTAAAAGGCTCACAATTGCGAATATCAAATCCAACAGATTGGACGGCATTGTATCCGAAACGTTGGGGTAGCGAATTTCGTTGTCATTGCAAAAGAAACCCTGTGAAGGAATGCATAATTTGAGCTGATGATCTGTGTTCTGAGTTCAAACCTGCCGTGCGTAGGGCATGGATTTGGCCACCGCGCGAAGTGTCGCCAGGACGGGGAGGGACAGCAGCAGATTCCACACATGACGGTAGTTTGGAGGGGAGAAGCTGGCCACGGAAGAGGCGGAGGAGGAGGAAGAAGACGGAGGAGGAGAACAACCAAACATTCTCGCAGTAACTGTTTGATATTGCCGAATCAGCAGCAGAAGGATGGGGAGAAAAGGTACGACTGAAAATGATGAGTGAGCTGGGGTGGGTTGGTTCGAAGGTCTAATAAATAGGCAAGACAATCCGAATCGGGACGGGTGAGCGACGAATGAAGGCAGAGGGCGGTGTGCACTCCCAAGCAAAAGCAACGCCCCCCCCCCCCCCCCCGCCTTTGCCCCCTTCCATCCAATTCCGACAAATTTCGTGGACATTTTGCACTTTTTCTCTTCTCTCCCATTCATCGGCGTCACAAAATATACCTTTTCGCAGTGAGTAGGTGGGGGCGGGGGGGGGAGGATGGGTGGCGTTGACGGACGGATGAGCATCAGGAAGAAGACGGGGGGAAGAAGTCGAGGGGGGGGGGTAGAAGGACGGAGACGGGGGGGGGGTAGAAGTCGGGGGGGGTGTAGAAGCCGGGGGGAAGGGGGGGGGGGGGTAGAAGTCGGTCGGGGGGGTGGGAAGGGGGGGGGGGAGGGGGGGGGGGTAGAAGTCGGGGGGGGGGGGGGGGGGTGTGTAGAAGCCGGGGGGAAGGAAGGGGGGGGTAGATAGTCGGTCGGGGGGTGGGAAGGGGGGGGAGGGGGGGGTGGAGAGGGGGGGGGTGGTGGGGTGAGAGGCGGGGGGAGGGGGGGGTAGTAGAAGTCGGGGGGAAGGGGGGGGGGTAGAAGTCGGGGGGGGTGGGAAGGGGGGGGAAGGGGGGGGGGTATAAGAGGGGGGGGGGGGGTATAAGAGGGGGGGGGGGGGTGTAGAAGTCGGGGGAAGGGGCGGAAGAGGGGGTGGGGGGGAGATAAGGAGGGAGGGGGGGGGGGACAATAACTGAAGTTGGGGGTGGGTGCATTCTTCCACGCCAAAAGTGCCCGAGACGACGATGCCAAGGAGAAAATCAGCGCGGCCGCAACAGAAGGAAGGGACGGACGGACGGAATTTTGTTTTGGTACTTTTTTTAGGGGAGATTTCAATAGTTTGAACAAAAAAGGGATTCTCATTTGGTGTTAAACAAATTACATCTCACATTTCCTACATTTATTTTACATTTTATTTATTTTCACAATTCAAAAAAATTGTTCAAAGTTTTTGCCATATTTGCAAATTGCCCACCCAAATGAAAGCGTTTGAACGATTTGACAAAAATAAGAAGGAGCAAAGATCATAATAAACTGATAAGAACAGCTGATAAAATGCTCAAAAAACAAAATTAAATCAAAAAAAACTTTAAAAAATAGTCCGGACTTTCTCTCTATCCCTGCTAATAGCAGAAGGTGGCCGTAGCAAAAGAATGCTTTCCCCACGAAATCGCAAACACCGGCAGGACAGCAAGCAGCACAAGAAGGCCTTTGAACGGTTCCGGCCTAATTACTTCCGGCCTAATTACTTCCGGCCTAATTACTTCCGGCCTAATTACCCCCCCCCCCCCCCCCCCCCCCTGCCCCCTCCGTTTGTGTTGCCCTCGTAAAACGTTGATGAACCCATTGGATAGAGAGAGAGAGAGAGGAGCTGGGCGAAGAATTAAAAAAGGAGGCATGCTTTGTGCGGGAATGAAGGGTATTAAGCATTATGAATATGCATTTATTAGGCTAATGAAAGAGTCTCCGGTGCTTATAAAATTGAGTCGTTTCAAAAACAAGCGCGGGAGGGAGTCTCTTCGACCTTCGATATGCCACAGAAGCGAGTTTTAAGCAATTTTAGAACACTTTTTTTGTGAAAATTGCAATTTAGTACAATTGGGGAGAGTGTTTTGCTGAAAATGTTCTGTTTTCCCCAACCAATTTCGCATTTGTTTTTGCTTTTCCACCCTTTCCCTATTCATCGGACGAATAAACCCCCCCCCCCCCCCCGGGGGAGGATTATTCACCCCCGCCCTTTCGTCCATCGGCTTCTCCCTCCACCCATCCCCCGTTTTTTCGGTTTGCAGCAACACTTTCGAGATGACAAAAGTGATCCGTGAGCCTCTCAATATAATTTGGTTCTAAAAGTCAACACACACCACTTTCTCAAATGCTTCTGATGAACTAATTGATTTTTACTTTCAGATTAGTGCAAATGTCTTGAATTTGAGTGAAACAGCGCCCGATGCCATGGGAATTCCCCCCCCCGTCAAATTGACCCCGGGGGATTCATTAAATAGCATTCATTCTTCCCGAACCCCCCCCCCCCACCCCCCCCGCCGGCAGCTTCCGCACATTTTCTGCTCATCTTCACCCCGCGCCCCCCCCCCCCCCCCCTCCTCCTCCTCCCTCCACTTTTTCATCACCGTCTTTCATCTTCATTTAGCACCATTAGTCGGGAGAAGGTCAATTGATCAGCCCGGTCGATTCTCTCGTCCACTTTCGTACTTCCAATTGAATTATTCAATAATTCATTCCTCATTCCTCATTCGGAAGACTCTGAGGGTTCGCGCCTCACTTTAAATTCAAAATTCATTCTAATCCAATTCGGAATTTACTTCGAGGGCTTTTCAATTCGGATCATCTCTAAAGTGTGCACCGATTAATCCGAAAGTTTACCGACGGGACAATGGACGGACGAGAACGGAAGATGAATGTTGAGGCGGTTGAGGCAGTTCAGGGGGACGAAGATGATGCTGACCAGCAGGAGGAAGGGGTGGAGAAGAATGTGGAAGAGGACGAAGACGGGGGAGAAGACAGAGCCGGCAAGTGCGAGGCGGGACGGGACGGGTCGTGATCAGACACTTTTTAACATTGGGCGATGATCGCGCCCCATAAATCATAGAATTTGATTGGGGATAATTATATTCTCTTCTCTTAATGGATTCTGAAGTGTTTTGCTTGAATATGTTTCGGTTATTTGTTTGTTTGGGTACCAATTGCTAATTCTCCACGGGTCCAACTCAAATGGGTAACCCGAGAGAATTCACTCGGAGAAAGCAGCCGAACGGACAAATCAAGCCATAAATGTCATCAAACAACAAATTTTAATTCTCAAAAGAATTTTGTGATCAGTCATTAATTAATTACAAATGTAAGCATTCACAAATAGCGAATTTGTCTGCCTCCAAATTCCAAAATAACATTTCGGGCATCAAAATCAGTAATTTGTACCAAAAAGTACAAATCACCAAAAATCCATCAGTTTAGCCTCCGTTCCCGATCGGATGTGCCCTCCTCCGCAAGTTCCCTCTGCTGGACATCCTCCAGCATCTGCCGACATCGCTTCGGGGGACATTGTGCGTCGTCATGTCGCTGAAGACGATGACGACAATCTATTCCACAATTTGTTGCGCATGGCCATGGCGGCCATTTTGGTAGGGAAAAAACGGGGAACATTGGGTCAGCTATTATTACGCGATTTGGTCGGTTTATTGGTAAAGTTAAACATCGAAAAGCCAACTGCACTTTTACTCTTGAGGGGTTTGATTTTGCCAATTCTGGAATTGGAGGATTGGGTTAATTACTCTTTTTGTGGACGCCAGAAATGCCGCATTTTGCTCGCATAACCCTCGGGGTCTTTTGCGTGGGCTTTTGTAATTTAAGAAGCTCTTACTCTATTCGCCCCCTCTTTCTCTCTTACCCACACTCTCTCTCACTGTCTGTCTCTCTTCCACTCTATCTTCTCCCCCCAGTCCCTCTGCCGGCCTCGCCTCCCCCCCCCCCCCCCAATCCTCTCGTGTCATTATTATGTTCTGTTGTCATTGCTAGTCACCCAAATATAAATACCCCGCCCTCCCACCTTTGTATTGGCAGCCGCCCCTCCCCTCAATAACCCCCCCCCCCCACTCCATAGCCCCCCCCCCCCCCATAGTCCCTCCCCCCCCATATGTAAAGCAAGCATTCCCCTCCCCCCTCCCCCCACCCCTCCCATCCTGGAAGCATCCCCCCCCCCTCATCCTCTCCCCCTCCGCCCCATAGTCAAGCAAGCATCCCCCCCCCCCCCCATTCTCATCCCCCCCCATTTCCCCCCCTCCCATTCTCATCCCATTTTTGCCAAAATAATCCAAGCCGCAGGTGGCCAAAGCCCCAATGTCTTCTCTCTTGTAACGTTTCACAAATCGCATTTATTCAGCCATATAAAGAGCCCCTCGAACGAATATTTTTCGTTTGTGACTAAGCCCTGAAAATGGAAAGGGATCGGCCGTTTATTTTCAAACGCATTTCCATCGTTGACTCAGAACAATTCCCTCGTCATTCATTTCTTCTTCCAAACCTTTCCGTTTTGTCTTTTCCTTTTCCATCGTTTTTAAACAATTTTTCTTTTTGAATTGTCCAACTCAAACCACAAATAGTCCGTTTTGAATAAAGAAACATTTTAAATTGTTTGATTTTGTAAACGAATAACAAAAATAAACGATAACCAAAAAAGTTTCCCGAAACTAATTAATGTCCGGCCATCAGAGAAGGAGGGCACAACAAACAAATAACAAACGCATTTCATCTCCGTCAGCAGCAGGTGGAAGAATGTGTAAAAGTAATCGAGTCGAGGCAAAGAATTATAAATAGGTAATTGAAATGGAAGAAAAGGGAAAAGAGAAAGAAGAAGAAGAAGAGAAAAAGGAAGAAGAAGAAGAGAAAGAAGAAGAAGAAGAGAAAGAAGAAGAAGAAGAATAGGAAAAGGAAGAAGAGAAAGAAGAAGAAGAAGAGAAAGAAGAAGAAGAAGAATAGGAAAAGGAAGAAGAGAAAGAAGAAGAGAATGCAGGAGGAAGAAAAAACAGAGAGAAATAACGCGGGAAAAGAAAAAAAGGCCGAAGAATTTGCGCTTGCGGGGAAATCTGGGGCAAAAATGCCGTCCAAGGGATCATCCACTGGGGAAAAGTGGAGAAAAAAGTTTCCAATTGGAAGGAATTGGGGCAACAAACGGAAAAGGAGGAAGAATAGGTCGAAGGTCGCCGAGTCCCCCTGGGGGCTTCAGGTAAAGAAGCCCTTAAGGGCCAAAAGGGCGCGGTAGGAAGGGATAGAGCAAAGAAATAAAAATAGAATATAAAAACTAAATTTTAATTATTTTTTTAACTCTTTTTTTTTCTAATTTAAATATTCTTATTTTTGTGGACATTCAGAAGATTTTTAAAAGATTTTTGTTAAACAATGTCTTCTTCATTTTATAAATCAGTTTTCTAAAAGGCCGTATTCCAAAACTCGTCCTTCCTAATGGAAAGGGAATTAATCGAATTGCGCCTCTTCAGCCCTAAAAATGAAAACATTCTGCTGATTGGGCCTTCGAGGCCTAACACATTCACGATATGCTCTCTCCGAAATACTTTTTGATAAAGTTGTCAATTGTACCCCCTCCCCCCACCCCCCCCCCCTCCCTCCCCCCGTCCCCCCTCCCCCCCCCCCCCCCCGTCCCCCCCCGTCCCCCTCCCCCCGTCCCCCCCCCCCCCCCGTCCCCCCTCCCCCCCCCCGTCCCCCCCCCTCCCCCCCCCCCCCCCCCCTCCTCCCCTGCGTCTTTGGCCTGTCCGTCCAAAAGTGTTTGTTTGCCCATCCCAAAATTCCTCTCATCGATTCACCCTCCCCTCCCCCCCCCCAATTCCATTTCCCTTCCATCGCTTTGATCTACCCCCCCCCCCCTTCCCGTCAAAAGCTTGTCGACTTAAAACCACAACTCCGGGGGGAATATTACTGGATGCGACTGGCGTGGCGTGTTCCGGACGATTTGTAGTTGTTGTATTCGATTGGCGATTGTTCAATCGTTCGTTCAGTTAGACGGATAGAATGGGGGAAACTGGACGTTTTGATTTTTGGATGTTCCGACTCCGATCAGATCGACCGATCATTCCCCCTCATACGACCCTCCACCAAATCCTCTTCCTATCAACTGACTGTTTGTACACCCCCCCCCCCCCCCGCCGTCTTCCCATCGTCCACAACATTTGCGAGGTCTCCCCAACCGCCACGACCCATCCGCAGAGCTTCCGTTAATCCCATCGACCCCATTCCCAACCTCACTCACTGTACAATACAATACAATACAATACATTCCCGAGCAGACAAATCGAACGGTTGCCAAATGGTCGAACCATTTTATACAATTTGATTGACTTTTGCAAAAAGGACTGATCGATATGCAATCATTTGATACCCCAACGATATCCTTCAAAATCCCCACAAAAACCGGACGATTTTGGGGACAGCCCCCCCCCCCCCTTCCCCTTCCCTATATTAGGAGACACAATTTAATTTTTAACGAACAATTAAAGACTAATTTGTTATTTTGAAAAGCTTAGTGTTGGTCTGTGTGGGTCATAACCAAAAGAGTTCAAAGCTTCCCCCCCCCCCACCCCCATTCTTTCTGATTGTTCCAATTTCACAGGCCTTTTTGGTGGCAACCCAGGGACTTTTTTTGTCCGCTGCCGCCCAAACAATGGAATCGGTCGGCACAGAACGGCGGACGTCCGAAGCGGCGGAGGGGAAAAGTGCCGACGACAAAAAGGAGGGGAGGAAGAAGCGGTACGCTTCAATTATTCAGTATGCAAATTCATTAGGGGAATTCATTATTACTGTAATCAATCAGAATTCATACTGTATTCATTTAGGCTTATAATTTGGTAATATTTTCAGGAAAAACTCGTCTTCGCCGCCCTCTTCTTCCTCGCCCCCCGCCGCCTCCTCATTCTGCACAATCTTCCGACAGAGACGACCATCCGGATGAGGAGGCGAAGAAAAAAGTGCCGTTAAAAATCGACACCGAAAAACTTTTGCCCACCGACACTATGCCAAACGAGGCGAGAGCATAAGTCAAGAACAAATTTTCAAATTAATTCGGGACGTTCTTTCATCTTCCGATTTGGAAAAGCCATTCATTAATTCATTCATTAATCATATATAATTGATTTCCAATTTTAGACCTCCGTTATAGTGCCCGAATCTCCGCCCATTGAAATTGAAACCGTCGGAGTGCAAAGGGACAAAATTTGCGCAGATTTGGAGGCCAAAACTGTCCAAGCGGGGTTAAAAACAGCTTCTACCGGAGAAATGCCATTCATTATCCCCGGCGGGGAAGAAGAAGAGGAGGAGGACTTCGAGGAGGACTTTCAGAGGATGGCGGCACACTTTGGACGGCTTGACGCCATTTTGGAAGTGAGAATCGGGACCGGAATGTGAAAGAAAGCATTTACTTAGTTTCCCCCTAAACGGTTCAATTAATGGAATTCCAATTTATGATGAAGGGGGAACGCATTTGGCTTTGGCAACTCAGTCTTTACTTTCATGTTTAGTTGGGTGCCAACTCCTACTCACAACCAGCCAACCAAAGATTAGTCACTCCCCCCCCCCCCCCCCCAATCAATGGACGGTGACCCCCCCTCCCCCGTCCATCCGCACATTTGCCCGTAAAGAGCACCCTTTCCCCTCCAGGGGTATTTGCTGACCCTCGGGACGGACTGGACTCTCTTCGGTTGCTTTGGGTGGGTGGGTGGGTGGTGGGTGACCTTTCCCCCAAAACCGACATTTCTTATCGCCGTCCGTCCGTTTAATGCCCCCCCCCCCATTTGAATCGTTGGATGCCTTGCGACCATTTTTATTTTTGAAAGTAATTTTAAAAGAATTCCCTTTTCAGTGGTTGTACTAATATTTATTCGTCAGGAGGACAGCGACGAGTTGCGCAGTGCCCTGTCAAGCAGAGCATCCACAGCCCGCCAACAATACCAACGGCCCCCACTCAGTCCGCAAACGGAGGAGCGTCCGAAGGAACACTTTGAGCAGCTCCATCCCGCCGGGCATCCTCAACATACCTTTGAGCAGCTCCATCCCGCCGGGCATCCCCAACATACCTTTGAGCAGCTCCATCCCGGCCGGACATCCCCAACATACCTTTGAGCAGCTCCATCCCGCCGGGCATCCTCAACATACCTTTGAGCAGCTCCATCCCGCCGGACATCCCCACATACCTTTGAGCAGCTCCATCCCGCCGGGCATCCTCAACATACCTTTGGCAGCTCCATCCCGCCGGGCATCCCAACATACCTTTGAGCAGCTCCATCCCGCCGGCATCCCCCAACATACCTTTGAGCAGCTCCATCCCGCCGGGCATCCTCAACATACCTTTGAGCAGCTCCATCCCGCCGGACATCCCCAACATACCTTTGAGCAGCTCCATCCCGCCGGGCATCCTCAACATACCTTTGAGCAGCTTCATCCCGCCGGGCATCCCCAACATACCTTTGAGCAGCTCCATCCCGCCGGGCATCCCCAACATACCTTTGAGCAGCTCCATCCCGCCGGGAATCCTCAACATACCTTTGAGCAGCTCCATCCCGCCGGGCATCCCCAACATACCTTTGAGCAGCTCCATCCCGCCGGGAATCCTCAACATACCTTTGAGCAGCTCCATCCCGCCGGGCATCACCAACATACCTTTGAGCAGCTCCATCCCGCCGGGCATCACCAACAGAGGCCTCACCCCCAGCATTTCGCCCATCCGCCGGCTGCCTTCGCCCAGCCGTTCCAATTTGTTTTCAGGCGCCAACAAAGTGCCGGCGCGTTCAGCCAAAGTTTGGGTGCCAAAGTTGACGAATTAAGCACGCCGGAGGAAGAGAGTGTGGGCGGTGAGGAGAGCGGAAGAGAGCCGGAGGAGACATTGCCGCCGAACGTTCCTCCGTTGAAATTGGAAGAGCTGTCCCCGGAGGGGAATTCACCGTCTGATAGCCAATCGGACACGGACACTGTGCTGATCAGAGAGGAGGAGGAGGCGGAGGAACAAACGGTCGGGCCGTAGGATGAGTTTGGCAAATATGGTTGGGGATTCCCAAGTTATTTTGGAGATTTTGAATTCCTTCTCCACTAATTTAGTAAAAAATGTCTGAAAAGTTGTAAAGCATTCACTCACCATTTGCAGTCAATAGAAAACGAAATGATCGCCTGCGGGTCACGCAGACGGAAACAAATAAAATGAGCCAATAAATCGATTTCGGACCCCCGGGGGATGACACATTCGTTCGGCTGGGACATTCACAAAATGCAGCCCAAACACTCAGACAATCGGCGGAATTTCAAACTTTTACTCGCCTTGCAAATAAATCATTTTACGAATGCCCTTTAGCCCCCTAAAGTTGGCTTGTTCATTTTAATTTATTCTTGGGCCACAAATGAGAAGTGGGCGTGTAATTTGTGGAATGAATTAATTAATCCGTACTTCCCCTCTGGGGGCCAAATTATTAATCACTGGGGGGGGGGGACTGTTTCTGTGGCCCAGATTTTAAGGTTCTAAAATTTCTCCTATATTTGGTTAAATATTATCAATTTTTTAGGAATTCAATATTGTAATTAATCGTACTTAATCTTTTTTCATTTCTACAAAATTATTATTTTTAGAAAATCCCCGTCCAAATGTTTCATCCACCGCCAACAGATGCTGATCGAGACCAGAGCGAGTTGGTGGAAGCGATGACTGATCAGCAAATCACTTCCAGAGGAACACCGCCAAAGTAATATTTAATGTATAATATAATTGGAGAAAGGTCAAATTTGAAAATCGGGAAGGGAATTTTGAAAATTGGAAAAACTAACCCTCGTATTTTTGCCAAAGCATTATTATCCAATAAATTCATTTGCATTTCCATTACAAATCCAAAGTCCCCCCCCCCCCCCCCCCTCCAGCGAAACCCGTTCGTTCTTTTCTCTCTTATCTCACGGATCTCTCCCCCCCCCCCCCCCCCCAACTTCCATTTGGGCGTTCGCCATCCCCCGGGGGGTCGTCTCCAAAAGTTGGCGATCGACGATAAGTTCTTGACTTGTAGAGGAAAACTTTATTAAATTGTTGAAAGTAATTCAAATTATTTCCTTAGTGAGGACGGCGTCCGTTCCCCGTCGATGTCAATCAATCTCGACAGAAGCCGGCGAGTTGGTTGGGTTGGGTATTCTCTGAAATAAGCCAAAGTTGGACAATTTTATTTATTTATTTATTATGCCGTTTTATTTTCAACAAATTAATACCGGAAGTTGAAGTTTTGGACCGATTCTTTACTCAATAATTAATTGCCTTTTCCTGCCCTCGAGGGATGAGTCCCTCCCCTCTAATTTCTATCCCAATTTAATTTAATTTTTTTTGTTTTTTCAGTGAGTCAGAACATTTGGACCATTCCATCTGTTCGGACCCGCAATTGGACGAAAGTTTGATGGCAGCGAGTTTAATCGCGGCACACAAAAGAGCAATGGGAGAGGACGAGGAGGAGACGCCGAGAGCCATGGAAGTGCAGGCAGAAGAGCGCCGGAGGGCACAGAGTCCGACGGGGGAAAGAAAGACGACGACAACGACACCCGCCAGGGGTTGGCAACGGCACGAAAGGTACGGCACAACAAGCTGATGTGAACTGAACATAAGTTTCGTTGAGTTCTCTCTCCAACGCGTTCAGAATTTCTACGACCTCATCAACCGTCGAGGGAGTCGAAATGGACGACGAAAAAGACGAACTTCCGCCGCCGCCTCCATCAATGCTGCAGCAACAAACGCTTCGGAACGGCGTAACTCCGAAGAAAGTGCAGGAAGAAAAGATTCCTCATCATCCTCCAACTTATGCTCCAACTGTTCATCTTCATCTTCCGCATCATCCTGCAATTGGTCATCTTCATCCTCCGCATCATCCTGCAATTGGCCATCTTCACCCCCATCATCCTCCGCCCCCTCCGCCTCCTCCGCTTCCGGTGTCCAAGCCTTTGGTGACTCCGTTATGGGGACGTAATGAGCGGTTGGTCGGATACCTGCACGGATATGGGGCTTTGTTGGGCAAGACTGGCGCTGTCCGTGCGGACGAAAAGGAGAACATCATTGTTGGCCCTCGAGGGGATGGGAAATTGGAAGAACAGCATCGAAGGGCGGATGAGTGGACAATGCACCCGATCATGCTCAAGGAGGACAGGGCGCGGCTCGAGGAACGCGTAATTCCCATCCAACGCAGAACGGCGGAGACGACAGCTTGGCGCGGGTCGCCGCTGCTGAGTTCGCCAAGACGAATAAGCAATGAATGGACAACACAAGCAGCCCGTCAAGCGGAAGATCTTCCGATGCACAACGGATACCGGAGAAACGGTGGGCGGATTTGCATTTAGGGGAGATGAAAGAGAAGGCTAAATGTATTGCAGTCATTGTACTGCTCGAAGTTCCCTGGGGCATTCCTTCCCAATTGTTCATCGATCAGACCCTTTCTCGTCCCGTCCAATCGCACAATTCATTCCCGACCGTCGATGAATGTGCACATTCCGGAGGAATCTTTCATTGCTCATTCGGTGACGAGTCACCCGCCATTCGCCTCCGCACAGGGAGGCGAATGGCGGGGGAGGGCAATTTTGGACGACGGAGTCACACCAATCCACCAACCCCAAACAGTACGGACGGACGGATGGTGGGGGAGGAGACCAAAATTCGAAGATTTTCCGCCGATCTCCACCCACCGGCGGGTCATCTGACTCCTCACAATCCTTCCAAACAAAACCATGCCGAATGTTAGCGGAAAGCCTAATTACGCAACATTTATTTTCGGAAGAGTTGCCCAGCCTTTACTTCGAATAAAGTTGCGCACAAATTGCCCTTGAGACTCAACTGTCCGGACTCGGTTGCGTGTCCGTCCATTCCCCCCCCCCTCCACAAATTTCCCTTGAGACTCATCTGTCCGGACTCGGTTGCGTGTCCGTCCATTCCCCCCCCCCACAAATTGCCCTTGAGACTCAACTGTCCGGACTCGGTTGCGTGTCCGTCCATTCCCCCCCCCCACAAATTGCCCTTGAGACTCAACTGTCCGGACTCGGTTGCGTGTCCGTCCATTCCCCCCCCCCCCACAAATTGCCCTTGAGACTCAACTGTCCGGACTCGGTTGCGTGTCCGTCCATTCCCCCCCCCCCCCACAAATTGCCCTTGAGACTCAACTGTCCGGACTCGGTTGCGTGTCCGTCCATTCCCCCCCCCCCACAAATTGCCCTTGAGACTCAACTGTCCGGACTCGGTTGCGTGTCCGTCCATTCCCCCCCCCCCCACAAATTGCCCTTGAGACTCAACTGTCCGGACTCGGTTGCGTGTCCGTCCATTCCCCCCCCCCACAAATTGCCCTTGAGACTCAACTGTCCGGACTCGGTTGCGTGTCCGTCCATTCCCCCCCCCCCCCCACAAATTGCCCTTGAGACTCAACTGTCCGGACTCGGTTGCGTGTCCGTCCATTCCCCCCCCCACCACAAATTGCCCTTGAGACTCAACTGTCCGGACTCGGTTGCGTGTCCGTCCATTCCCCGCCCCCCCACAAATTGCCCTTGAGACTCAACTGTCCGGACTCGGTTGCGTGTCCGTCCATTCCCCCCCCCCCCCACAAATTGCCCTTGAGACTCAACTGTCCGGACTCGGTTGCGTGTCCGTCCATTCCCCCCCCCCCACAAATTGCCCTTGAGACTCAACTGTCCGGACTCGGTTGCGTGTCCGTCCATTCCCCCCCCCCCACAAATTGCCCTTGAGACTCAACTGTCCGGACTCGGTTGCGTGTCCGTCCATTCCCCGCCGCCTTACCTTCGGACGGCGGGGGCATTACATTGCCCAAATCGGAGATCGAAGGGTTCTTCTCTCTCTCTCTCAGCCCAAGGTCTTCTGCGCGTCCATTTCCGTTTTATTACCCCTCCACAACATCCCATCGAATCGATCCTTTCGCCAAGTCACTACGACCGTTCATTTCGCCCTAAGAGAATCACTTTTAAATAAAAATACCCAATTTTTAGCACCAATGGCCACTGATCACTTGGCACATCCGCCGCCTTCGTTTTACTCTTCAACAATACCGTCGAAGGTAATGTAAATGAACTCCAGCAGAAGGATTATCATGGATTACTTATTTATGGGTGGACTGCTTGCTCCGTTCCATTGGAATTTGTCGATTTTGGGATGACCAAGCAAGCTGATCATCCGGACATTCCCTTCCCATTCCGTCGTTTCGTTTTTGTCCACTCCACGCCGATGGGCTGATGGGTCGTCGTTGTCAATCTGTGGGGGGTTGGGGTTGGTTTGTAGTGGGTCCCTCCCCCCCCCCCTTACCCCTGGGGGGTTGATTGGAATGGGCCCCTCCTCCCCCCCTGAGGGGTTGATTGGAATGGGCCCCTCCCCCCCCCCCCCCCCGCCCCCCCCCCCCTGAGGGGTTGATTGGAATGGGCCCCTCCCCCCCCCCTGGGGGGTTGATTGGAATGGGCCCCTCCTCCCCCCCCCTGGGGGGTTGATTGGAATGGGCCCCCCTTCCCCCTCCTTCCTTATCAGCTGACAGATTATGCGGACGGAAGAGGCGGGCGGTTGGAGAGAAGCCAACCGAACCCCACGGCCAAACCACCATTCCTACCCAACAAATAAGCATTTGCTTGTCTCTGGTAATCTGATGATTGTTGTGGGTGGTTCATTCATTTTCCGTTAATGGCAGCAGACGGACACCGACCGATTGATTGATCAGGAATAGCAAATGGCCAAATCGTCGTCCTTTTTATATTTGATTATATTTTCCAATTAAATACTCTCTTCTGACCCGCCTACAGAGTTTGCCCGGTTATGCGAATAAAAACAAACCGGTATTCTTCAGACCCCCCCCCCCCCACGACTAATCAGAAGAAAAATCTCCCGCACCCGAAAAAAAGACAATTCCTTTCGATCTGCCAATTTGTGAGTGACAGAGAGTGATCAGTGATCAGCCAGCCCCCCCCCCGTCCCCCCCCGTCCCCCCCGTTAATCCAATTTGTCCCTCAACACCACAGCAAATTGTCTTTTTGTGTTCCCCGAAAAGCAATCTTCCACCATTCATTTTTCCTATGCATTGCATTCTTCGTCATCTTCCGCAAAATATTTGAAATAAAGCAAATTGATCCTTTCCCTCCCCCTCCCCCCCTCCCCGCCTCCCTTTTTATGCTCTCATCAGCGGGGGGAAAGTGCGCTTGACACACAATTCGTTCGAAATCTTTCTCCCGGATTCTCTTCCGGACGCCCTCAACTCTTTTGGAATCCCTCCGGACCCCCCTCCCCAATCTGTCGAAGAGAGTGGATCAACCTCTCTCCTCTGCTGCTTTCCTTCTCCCATTGATCGCTACTAGTGGCACACCCCCCCCTCCCCTCCCCTCCCCTCCCCCTCCCCCCTAATGCATCCAAAAGAATTCCTTCACCCGCCCACACACCGCAAACGAAGCCCGACCGGTTTTAAACGATAAAATTCGCATTACCGGCGCGTGCAAGACAAGGTGTGCTGGCTGCTTCGTAGGCAAACAAATATTCGCAATCTGTCCGATAACAGCAGAGGGGGGGGGGGGGGGGGGGGGGGAGGGGGGAGGGGGGGGGAGGGGAGGGGGGGGGGGGGGAGGGAGGGGGAAGAGGGAGGGAGGGGGGGGAAGAGGAGGGAGGGAGGAGGGGGGGGGGAGGAGGGGGGGGGGGAGGGAGAGGGAGGGGGAAGAGGGAGGGGGGGGGGGGGGGTCGTTGGTTTGCTTTATTTGCATCGGCACATTGCAAACAATCTTTTGGCGCATGGCTTGTCATATACCAGCTGCCTGCTGTCACATCGATTCATCCAATCGCTCGAGACGATTCTCTCAAATCCCCCAAAATACCCTCGCCCTTAATCCCTCCCACCTCAATTTGCATATCCCCGCATTTCGGCCTCTCTCTCTCTATTTTTCCATGTCAACCGGTCACAAAGGTGGTGCGGGGAGGGGGGAGAGGTGCGGCGGGGGCGTCCCCTGCGGGGATTTTGTCCTCGGTCAGACAGACATAGCCGGAGGGAAAGTCTTTGTCTTTCTCTCTTGTCTCTGCACTCTCTCTCCCGTCCATTCACTCACTCACTCACTCACTCACTGTACGTATAATTTGCCTCATTCTCATTGAATTGAATGAATTGAAATTGTCGTGGTCAACCCAACACAAATAATAATCTTTTCTTCGCCAAAGGCACAGTCACTGGCTGTCGCCCCCGAGCGCAGAATTTTCTACAATTTCCAAAACATTTTAGAAAAAAGGCATATTTTTGAAGCAATAATTTGTATCCAAAGGGGGGGGGGGGTATCGAAAAAAGTTGATCTTTAGGGGTGTATTTTTACCTTTTTATTCCATTTTTGTTAAGCAATTTTTCCAAGAGGTTCCGATTTAGGGGTGCATTTTCAGTTTTTACTGTTTTTTTGTTAAGGAATTTTCAAAAATGAATTTTTTTTTTTTAGCGAATTCTCCTTCACTTCTTGGGGGTGGGGGGGGGGGGGGTCGGCAGTACCGATAGGCGCCGCCGATGAATTTTTTGACACAATTTGTTAAGAAAATTGGGCCAACCCCCTCCCCCCCCCTAAATACATGCCATTGCACTGACCAACTTCTTCCATTGCCTCCACTATTTTTGGGGGTAACTTTCGGTGTCCGTCCGTCGAGTGTTTGGCTTGTCCAAACATTGCGCCGTCGGAATGTGTTTGTCTTCGGCTAACGCTGCTAACCTCTGGTCCAGGCCATTTGTGTCTAAATGTTGGCCAATTATTCTCCGATCCGTCGATGGTTCTGCGCGTTCTCTGCCGCGCGGCTTCCGCAAATAAACCGCGCGGGCGAAGCATTTTACGCGCGGGGATGGGCGGAGGGAACGGAGTATTTGCGCAACGTCGACACAAATTGAGGGGGGGGAGACGTCTTGGGGGACAAGAAGAGGTCGCCGTCTGTGCTCAAATCCCCTCCCCCCCCCATTTTCACTGTTTGGCCACAGCTTTACGACGGATGGGAATGGTATTTGTGGCTGGCTGCCGCCCATCTGCTGGAAACAGAACGTCCGGGAATCGCCCACCGGACAATTGGGCCACATTTCAACAAAAACTTAAAAATTAGGCAACCATTTTTGGTCAATTTAAATTCCCTTGAAATTCTTGCATTATTCAGTTTAATTCTTCTGATGAGTCCATTTATTCCAACTCCAATTCCATAAACTGAATAAATATAATCGTTTCAGCCCAATTCATCGTTCGATAAATATTCGCGCGACAGTTCGTCGCCTCGGCATGAGCCCAGTCAAAAGGACGCCCCCTTTTTGATGTCCTCCTCCACCGCCAATTTCCCTCGGCCCCCCGGCATTCGCGACATTCCCATCCAGCGATCCGCGTCCGCTTTTGCCCCAATGTTTGGCGGCAGTGTCGCGGGGGGCGCTGACGGCACCGCTTCACTCTTCACGGCCCCCAACGACGGCACCGAGCGAATATTACAGAAGAGAGGTGGCGGGGGGGGGGGCTTTATTAAGACATTTGGTGAAAAGGGCTTCCATTTTCGAGGGTGGTTTTTGATTGGTTTTTCTTTGTTTTTTTGGATTTCCTCAGACGGAATCGCCGTCCCCTCAGGTGTTGACTCGCACTCTGGTGACGCGGTCATCGGAAACATTAAGTGCAGCGCCTCCACTCGGCCGCTCTTCCCCTGCGGCGCCTCTTTTGACTTTGGAACAGCCGCCGCCCCCGAGGGACGAAATGCCGGAGGAATATTGGTAAGTGTTTTTGTACCATTTATATCAAATAAACATTTAAATGTTTAATTACATTTCCATTTGTGGGTCGAATTTCTCGAATTTTGTCCTCTCCGCGAAAAATCTTTACGATTGTATCGAATTTTGCCTCCAAAGGCTTCGCTACTCGCGTAACATTGAGGAGGAGGAACGGCGCGTCCGCGAAGGCGCAGGACCGCCGAAAACGGGACGAAGAAGAGCGGCGTAAACGCGTTGAGGAGCAGCGCCGACGCTGGGAGCAGCAGGAATTGGAACAGTTGGAACGCCTGCGGCGCGAACGTGAACGAATGGAGCAAGCGCTGGAGGCGCAGACGTTGGACCGCGAGCGCGTGGAGAGAGAGCGCATTGGTCATGACCGAGCGGAGCGTGAGGCGGCGGAGAAACGGCGCCGCGAGGTGCACCTCGTCTCGGGGAACGGCGCCGTGGGCGGAGGACTCCGCGGACTTCTGGCATTCGCCAGGGGGACGCGTCGCTCTCCGCCCAGTCGGCTAGGGGTCGCGACGTCGAAGCGAAATTATTATTGAAACGAAAGAACAAAAGGAGAGAAAGTGGGAAAATGAGAGACCGACAAATTCGATAAACGATGGATAGTCTAATGGATGAATTCGAACAATTAGAGCTTAATACTCATAAAACTTTAAATTCAACCCAAACGAATTTGATACATTTTTTGACAAAAATTGCTTTGGCTTTCAGACTTTTTCAAACAATTCGGTTTGGCTTTCTTCATTTTGGCATTTTATTTCTTTCGTTTGTGTGAGTGAGTGATTCTTTTGTTTCCCTCTCTCTGCTGAAGGAATGGGAGCGTATTGAGCGCGAGCATCGTCAATACGAGGAGGCGGAACTGGAGAAGCGGCGTAATTTGGAGCGTTTAGAGCGTGAGCGGTTGGAACGCGAGCGGTTGGAGGCGGAAAGGTTGGAACGCGAGCGGCTGGAAGCTTTGAGACGCGAACAAGAACGGCTGGAACAACAGCGACTTGAGCAGGAACGGCTTGAACTTGAGCGACTGGAGTTCGAACGTCTGGAGGTCGGCGGAAATCGCTTCCAAAATAAAGAATTTAATCCGGCAAACAAAATAAGCGCCACCGACAGATTGAGCGCATTGAACGCATTAAGCGAGATCAACGCGAAAAGGAGGAGCGCGATCGAGAGCGAGCAAAGCAGGAGGCGGAACGGCTTGCACGCGAGCGGGAGGAGCTTGAGCGGTTGGAGCGCGAGCGGATTGAACTGGAAAGGCAGGCTAAGGAACTGATGGTATTATACAGTCAATTGGAAATTTTTTTAAGATTTTAAATTTCCTCCAGGAGAAAGAGAGGCGGGAGGAGGAGGAACGCGAGCGCGAGAGGCGGGAGGAGGCACTGCGCGAGGCTCTCCGGAGGGAGGAGGAGCTGCGTGAACGTGAAGCGCTTGAGCGCGCGGAACGCGAGGCGCAAGAGCGTGAGATGGCACGTCGGGCACGCGAGCGTGCGGAACAAGAACGTCTAGAAGCACTGAGACGTGAGCAGGAACGTCTGGAGCAGGAGCAGTTAGAGGCGGAGCGGCGAGAGCGCGAACGGCAGGAGGAGGAGAGACGAGAGCGCGAACTGCTCGAAGGTTGTTGCGGAAGAGTCTGTTTGTACGTCGGCATTTTGTAGAATTTGTTGATGGTGTTTAACCATTAGCTGCAAGGATTGTGATTTTGTATTTAGCGTCACTGCGGGCCAAGGAACGGCGAGACTTTGAACGTCTTGAGGAGGAGGAACGGGAACGGCAGCGACAGGAAGAGGAGAGGCGGGAGAAGGAAAGGCGCGACAGGGAGAGGCTGGAGGCGGTGGAGCGCGAGCGGCAGCGGCAATCGGAGGGTGAGCACGCGAATAGAATACGCGTCGAATATTTGCTCCCCTATTTCCTGCAGAACAACGCGAGCGGGATCGGCTGGCTGCGCTTGAGGCGTCCGCTGTCGAACGGCGGGCCCTCCGCGCGCGTGAGGGGCAAAGGGCGCGGGAGCGTGCGGAGTTGGACAGGCGGGCAGAAGAGCTGCGAGATTTGGAGCGGCGCGAGCGTGAGAGACGGGATCGCGAGCGGGCGGAGGAGGAGCGGCGGTTGGCGGAGCTCCGCGACGCGGAGCTACGAAACGCGGGGCAGCGTGAAATGGAACGCCGCGAGGCACAGGAACGCGAGGAAAGACGACGGCAGGATGGCTGGCGAAGTCGAGAACGGCTGGAGCAGCTGGCACGTGAGCGGGACGAGCGCGAGCGGTGGGAGGCGGAGAAGCGACGGCTGCTTGTGAGTCTTGGATATTTGGTAAAAGTGAATTATAACTCGCTTTGTAAATCAATTAAGTCCGATTATGAGCAAGAGGCCCGTAAGCGACAAGCGCTGACCTCCAAAGAAACATTGGAACGTCTGACGCGCAAGCCGTACTACTCCCGCGAGAATTTGAGCCAACTCGGCACCGGCGAGCCAACAGAGCTCCGTGGCAGAGGCGCCGAGCCGTCGGAAATTACCACGAAAGTTTGTGAAATGGGCTGAAAATTCAGACCCGCAGGGGAATCTTTGCTTTTGCTCAGGTCGAACGTCAGGTGATTGAGCGCGTCAACCGCACACTTTGGACGGAGCCGGAGACTTTGCGTGCCTCCGTTGGATTGCCTCCGCCGCCGTTGACCTCCGCATACTTTGGCAACACATGCGGCATTTTGCCATCTCTGCTGGACGCGTCGGAAGAGAGCGTGCGCGAGCGTATTTACAACCCACGCGATGAAGACTTTTTGCGCCGCGGGGGCTCCCAACGCACGTCGAAGTACCGCGCGCGCATGGAAAAGGCGCGGAAAGAGTTTCTTCAGGGCACGCCCGGCACGGAACATTTGCCGCCAAGTGCAGGTACAGAGAGTAGCTCCTAATCAGACATTTAGTTCCCTAGAAAATGCCGTATTCCTTTCCCCCCCCCCGCCTTCAGACCCCGTCTCTGAACGTTTCCGCAAGTCGACGGAGGAGTTACAACAGCGGCGTGTGGAATACCGCGGGCCGTTGTTGCAACGCTTTAACAGTGGCGAGTTCGCGCACGCGCCGCTTGAGCCCCCGCCGACACATTACGCACCCGGATTCGGAAGGAGTCCCTACGAGCAGGTAACCACCCCCGGGGAATGGTCCGGGTTTGGGTCTTCTTCGATCATTGGGACTTACTCTCACCCTATTGCCTGGGGGGTTTTCTGATTCTCTGGAATTCAGAAAATCTTCTTTTATTCTTCCCGCCCTCACAGCTTCCACTTGCTTGCCCATATTTTCCCAATCCCATCTCACTGTCAGTGCAGTCTAACGTTCCGACTAATTCTGTGGAATCGACCCGGGGGGGGGGGGGGGAGGGGAGGGGGGTTGCAAGGACAACACCTCCCCCCCCCCCCCCCTCCCCCCCCCCCTCTCCCCCCTCCCTCTCTCCCCCCCCCCCTCCCCTCTCCCCCCTCCCCCATTCGTCCGCTGCCTCGTCCCTCCCATCCACCATCGGTGCGTTCTTCCAGGAGTTCCAGCGTCTGTTTGCCAAAGCACGGCGTCAACTTGCGCATTACTATCGACGCGCTCACCGCCGGCGCAACTTCCATTCAGACGCCTCTGGCGCTTCCCTTCATCCGCTGCAATCGCAACGTGCCAAAGGGCCCGCAGCAGAAGAGCACCGAATAGCCCAAGGGGTACGGGACAAAGCCCGGCCATCACCCGAACGGATATTTTTGATTCTGCGGATGGAATTCCTTTCGCCCCCACGCTTTATCCCTCGAGGGGGGGGGGGGGGGCTTTTTCCAACTTCCATCCGCTTTTTCGCTTGGATGCCTTTGGCGTTTCTCTTTCTTCCCCGCGAGGACTGTCTTTTTCTGCTGTCCTTTCTCTCCTTTCGCTTTGATTGGAACGGCCCGAAGAATCTTCGAAATTCCATTCCTCCCCCCCCCCCCCCCAATCTCCAGGAAGAGCATCGACGCTCACGCTCCGTGCTGGACTACAGTCCGCGCCAAAGTCGCCGCGACATGCCGGACCAGGAGGCCGAGGCGCAGCACTCGCGGTCGAAAAGTGCAGATTATCTGACGGACCCGCGCAGGTCGATTTTGGAAGGGATTTGGCATTTTTAAACGTTCATTATGTATTAGACCGCGCGATGAGCAGCACATTCCGGAAAATGACTTACAAAAGAGCGTTATCGGCTGCGGTTTGTCGCCGCCCTCGACCACGGCGATGGGGGCACCGGTCGGAGAGCACGAATTGCGCTTCCGCAAGTCCACGGAGCGCATGCCGGTGCCGGACTGGTACCGCGATTACCATCAGGCACCGCCGCCCCAACAACAGCTGACGATGCCGTCGCCGATGACCACCGCCACATCCGGCATCTTTTCAGCGGGCGGCACCAGCGCCGCGGGAATGGTGAGATGGCACTTTTTGGAAATTTAAGAAAGATTATAAAAGAAATTCCTCTCTCTCTCTCTCTCTCTGTTCAAATTCGACTAAATACTTAAAATATTGTCAAGGCTTCTCGTCCCACCGATTTTCTCCATTCTTCAACTCAGCAACCCTGGAGCTATTTGCCTCCTTCGTCCATGACGCCCAGCTCCCCGCCCGTTGGTGGCATTGCGTTTCCGGCCGGCATGTTTGACAAGTACAAGAACGAAATAGAAGACATGCGACGGTCGCGCACATCGCTGCACCAATTGGGTCAGCCCCAGCAGCAGCAGCAGCAGCAACAAGCGCACACGAAGGTTTGTGCACTGTGAAAGAAGGTGGAGCAGTATTCGGACGGACTGATGGTGAACAAGAGAAGAGCATAGTGTCTGGAATGATTTGGGGGTGGGGATGGTGACGTTTGTGGAGGAAAGGTGCAGTGGATGGTGGCCGAGAAGTATTCACAGGAACTCTAAGAATTTACTTTCTTTACGAACACAGCTCAGGGAGACTATGCCCTCCTAGGTTTTAGTTTCGAACAAACATCCCTCCGGGGGGTTTTAGTTTCGAACAAACATCCCTCCGGGGGGTTTTGGTTTCGAACACAAACATCCCTCCGGGGGGTTTGTTCGGAACAAACATCCCTCCGGGGGGTTTTGGGTTTCGAACAAACATCCCTCCGGGAGGGTTTTGGTTTCGAACAAACATCCCTCCGGGGGGTTTTGGTTTCGAACAAAACATCCCTCCGGGGGGTTTTGGTTTCGAACAAACCATCCCTCCGGGGGGTTTTGGTTTCGACAAACATCCCTCCGGGGGGGTTTTGGTTTCGAACAAACATCCCTCCGGGGGGTTTTGGTTTCGACAAACATCCCTCCGGGGGGGTTTTGGTTTCGGAACAAACATCCCTCCGGGGGTTTTGGTTTCGAACAAACATCCCTCCGGGGGGTTTTGGTTTCGACAAACATCCCTCCGGGGGGTTTTGGTTTCGACAAACATCCCTCCGGGGGGTTTTGGTTTCGAACAAACATCCCTCCGGGAGGTTTTGGTTTCGACAAACATCCCTCCGGGGGGTTTTGGTTTCGACAAACATCCCTCCGGGGGGTTTTGGTTTCGACAAACATCCCTCCGGGGGTTCCTTTTTCTTCTCTCCCAACTTTTTTTCCCTGAGTTTGTCGGCACTTTTATCAGTTGCGCACCCTTTCCCCCACAACTTTGCCCCCACTTCCACTCACTTCCTTCCTCAGTTTCCTTTCAGTGCATTTTCCCATTTTTCAACAAAACTGCCATTCGCCCCCCCCCCCTCCCCCAATTTGCCAATTTTATTTCCTTTGTACTACTTACCGTATTAGCCCTTTCCGTTTGTCTACCGTAACCCGCGCTTTCGCCCTCTGTGCTCTAAACATTCCCCGAGGCAATCGCAAATGGACAACCAAACAAATCACATATTTTAAATATGCCAAATAAAAAGTGATTTTATTTAACTGTGAAATGCTGCCCTTTGTGCTACCGTATACCTTTCGCTTCAAAACTCGGCACACATTTCCCCACCCATTCAATGCACTTTCACGAGGAAACGTTTTGCATGGCGCCGGTTGGAACTCTACGAATTTACATTAGCCACGGACTTTGGAGGGAGTGATTAGTCGTTGTGATCAAAATTGGGACAGAAAACGCAACAAAAAAGCTGGGAGTTTTGAAAATTTAGCTGGGTTATTGAACTGCGCGAGATAATTGTTGAGATTGACGATGGCATACTTTCAATGGCTTCTTTCTATTGACTGATCGTGATTGTGCCAAAACTTTGCAGATTAATCAGTGTTCTTGTAAATGATCTGTAAATATGGACGCATTGGAATTTTGGCAGAAAGTCGCATTTTTGTTGTTTTAGACCCCTTCTGAGCCGTCGTTACTCACCGAAACGCGCACTGTGACCAGAGAATATTCGCGTGAGGTTGTGCAAAAACGATTCATTTGTCTCCAAATAATCTTAAAAATTCGACTTACAAATTAGGCGTATTCAAAGACGGAGGTCAGCACCGTACCGTACCCCGATGGCCGACAGCAGCCCGGCTATACGGTATCCACGGTGCCCACCGAGTGGGGGACAGTTCAAGACCGGTACGGCTAATGGAGGACCACAAAATCCCAACCCTGGTTCTGTCAAATATTCAGAAAGCATTCGCGAGTGGTGGAGGTGGCCGACACGTTCATCGACCGACAGTTGCCCGGGGCGGCCCCGCTTGGCACATCGCTACGGGGGTCGCATAACGCTGGAGGAGGCGCTGGATGCCATTTTTCAGTCCACCCAACCGGTGGAGGAACCGCCTCCAGCCGACCCGGGGTAAGAGAGCGTTCGACATAATCGTCATGGACTCTGAGTGCTTTTGCACTTGGCACAAAACATTTTGCCCTTCAGAATGCCTGAACAGCAGCTCCACCTGCGCAACATGGACGGGCCCGGTATATTCACGCCAGACCAGGCACTGATGGATAGGTTGGCAGAACAGCCGCATTTAGCCGAAAGTCTGTTGAAGGTAGGGACATGGGACGTGTGCACAGTTTGAGTTGGAGGAGAAGCATTTTTTGAGATTTGTCTTAAACCCTCAGGTCTTAAAATGGAAGGACCTTAAATATTAGAAAGAAGGAAATGCCGACTCAAATTTGTCTTACGCAGAATGAGCCTATGTTCGTCCGTTGTGCTTTCTGTGCGTACGTCCGTCCGTTGCGCGACGCGCGCTTCCATTTCTGCTGGTGCCGACATTGCTACACGTACTATTGCTCTCGGCAATGTCGCCTTCGAGATTGGCACCGGCACAGGGACCGGTGTTCATTTCGCCCGAATTAACAGGTCCACGCGGCCGTATTGAATGAATAAACGCGGCGGCTAATTATTGTTTTCAGTTTGTGCAAGGAAGTCATTATGAAGGTGGGTGGGCTATGATTAATGGCTAATAACCGAACAGTGATTATGCCATTCCAATTCCTCAATTCTTGGCCACGTGTGCAGGTTCGGCGCGACCCGGAGACCCAATATCACATGTCGCGCGTGGCGCGCGAGGGCTTCCGGCGTGAGGGACGCGGGTCCGTGAACATTCGGCTGATGTGAGTTCGGAGTGATGCGGGGTATTTTATTTATCCATCCCTAAAAAACATGCCCTTGGCCACAGATCGGCCTATTCGGCACAGCTTTATCTGGAGCAGGGCTGGCGTGTGTTCGCCCAACACGACCCCAACCAGTTGTTGTTCTACTACCCCATCCAGGCACTGATCGAGCAGCGCAAGGAGCTCAGCCTAATCCAATTGTGCAAAAAGTACAATCCCAAGTACGTAGGCACTGCCATTATTCCATTTACTGACACTGACGCCTCCCCATTTCAGCGAGAAGTTCATTCTCAGCGTCAGCATCATCGCAGATATCGAGCAGTGTCCGCAGACGCCGCCTCCAGCAGAGCCAACCAGCGGCACAGTCGGATCCGCCACTTCCAACAACACCTTCCCGACCGTGTACGGCACTGCGGCGGTACCAACCAACGTATGACGACGATGGCACAATTGACTTGATGCCAAACGAATTGAAACCACTGCCAACCCCCCAAACATGTCAAGTCGTCCCCTTCTAACCGTCCCTGTCTTTCGAAACATTTGCTGTCCAAAGTGACAATTCTGGGGCCTGGTGCTCGTCTCGGGTTAAGTGCTAAACCCGGGTTAACGGGCCTAAACCCGGGTTAACGATATAGGATTGGGGTGCTCGTCTTTGGGTTCTTAACCCGGGTTAACGCTTAACCCGGGTTTATTTAACCCGGGTTTACTCTCTACTTAACCCGGGTTAATGCTCGTTAACCCGACGGCAAAGTTTTTATTAAACAAGAACGAAAAATTTAAAAAAAAAATTATTAAAAAGTTTCAAGTTTCACTTAGAATTGAGTTTAAAATCATCTTAATTTATTTAAACATATTTTCAAATTATTTGATTTTGTTTTAAAATAATTAAAAATTTACCAAAATAAGAGTAAAAATTGAAGGGAAGAAGGGACTAAACCCGGGTTTATTTAACCCGGGTTAAGTTAACCCGGGTTAAAGACGAGCACCCCATTTTTGTTGGTCCGTTAACCCGGGTTAAATAAACCCGGGTTTAGCCGTTAACCCGGGTTAACTTAACCCGAAGACGAGCACCAGGCCCCTGAATGCCAATTTCACCTTCTCATGCAAAAGCTTTCGCATCAATACAAATGTTCAAGTCAACGCTTTGGAATAAGCATTTAATTGCCCCCTAAGAAAACGTTCTCCATCTTCAAAATAATCCGATTATTTCACATAATAATGTAATTTATTGTATCGCATACCAACCCACTCACTATCAATGCCCGAGAACTTTCCCCGGCTTTTCCCTCGTTATAATCAAATTTCTGAATAGGAAAAACTCTCATTATTTGCCACCCACACACAAAATATCATTTTACATTATGTGAAATAAGGAGGACAAACCATCAGTCCCCCCGGCACAACCAATCTTAACATAATGAGGACAAACCATCAGCCCCCCGGCACATCAAGCTTACATACGAACCCCCCCTCTCTGGCACAACCAAGCTTAACACATCCCCCGCCCCCGGCACAACCAAGCTTAACATACGCCCCCGGCACAACCAAGCTTAACACATCCCCCGCCCCCGGCACAACCAAGCTTAACATACGCCCCCGGCACAACCAAGCTTAACACATCCCCCGCCCCCGGCACAACCAAGCTTAACATACGCCCCCGGCACAACCAAGCTTAACCCCCCCCCCCAGTCTTAAAATGCAAAATATTACTTATAAACAGCTGATGAGTGCATTCATTGCCGCCTTATTTCTATTTTGAATAAATTGTATTGTTTTAAAAGAACAAAAACGACAAAACGCACCCATTACAACAAATGTAAAAAAGCTCATCAAACAAAGGGAAGGATATAAATATTGAGAGATCGCGGACTTTGATGATATTTGTGGTTTTATGGTTTTGAGAGAGCCGAAGAGCCCAATCTCATCTCAGTGAAGCGTCGTCTTCCTGCCCCCTGCTGTGTCAAACATCGTAATTCTCCTCCTCCTCCTCGTCCTCCTCGCGTTGCCGTCCCCCTCCGGCGAAATGTTGCTGTTGTTGGATGAACATCCGTTCCAGGTTTGGGTCCAACGGAACGGCCGGTGGTGGGGGAGCAGTAAAAGCGAATGAATGCGCAGTGGCGCCATCGCCCCCTGCGGCGGATATCATCATCATCATCGCCGGAGGCATTTGGCCTTCAATGCCCATATTGGCCGCTTGCTTCTCCGCTTCCTCCCGTCGGGCCTAAAAAACAAAAAATTGGAAGCAAATAAACTTATGGACGAGACAAGACGCAAGGTAATTAGCGACTCCGGACTTCCTTTTACTCGTGGGATTTAAACGAATGAATGAGCGAATGGTCGTAATTCGTATGGGTGACGGACGATCAAATTGGCACAATTAATATTGTTTGTCCCCCAATTTGTCATTTGCTAGAAGTGGAGTTATTTGAGTTACTTAGAATTTTCCCGTAGAATTTTCACACTTTTCCTCCGTAATCATTGAAGACTGACCACTTAAAAATTTGGACTTTTTTCAAAGCCCAATAAATAAACAGAGTTTTGTTATCACTCTCCCTTTTCACAATCCAAACAAAACTAATGCCAACTTCTTTTTACGTGTTAAGCCGCTTCATCCACCCAAAATTGGGGACGACATTGTGTTTATCTGCTCTTGTGATTTTTGACACTGGGTGAAGAAGAAGAAAAGCTCTCATTAGCCTCTCAAGGAGGGGAGGAAAGGGGGGGGGGAGGGGAGGAAAGGGGGGGAGGGGGGGGGAGAGGGGGGGGGTCAACGGATATAGTGAAATAGCGAGTGTTTTTGTTAGAATGGAAGATGCCCTTGTGAAGGAAGGCTGGACCCTCCATTGTTTTCGGACAAAACTTAGGCTTAGTTGGGAGGCAGAATGCATAACAAATTTAGGCCGAGGGTCGCGCCAAACGAAGTGACAAAAAGCAAAAAGAGAGTTGGTAAATGGCGGATGGGAATGGGGAGGAGGGGGTGATGGGAATGGGTGGGGATGAGGGGGAGGGGGTATGGGGAGGAGGGGGTATGGGAGAATGGAGAGAGGGGGGGGGGGGGGAGAGGAGGACGGGAGGGGGGGAGAGGGGAAGCGGGGGGGGGGGGATGAATGATGGGAATAAGTGGGGGAAAGGATGAAGGGGGTGATGGGAATGGGGGGGGGGAAGGGGGGCGATGGGGGGGGGGGGGGGGGAGGAATGGGTGGGAGGGGGAGGGGGGGGGGGAGGAGGGGGTGATGGGAATGGGTGGGGATGGGGGGGGGGGAGAGGGTATGGGGAGGAGGGGGGGGGAGGGGGTATGGGGAGGAGGGGGTATGGGGAGAATGGAGAGGGGGGGGGGGGGAGAGGGGGGGGGGGGGGGGGGAGAGGGGAAGCGGGGGGGAGGGGGGGGGGGATGAAGGGGGTGATGGGAATGGGGGGGAAGAGGTTTGGAAAAACATCAGACAAAAGTTTAATGGAAGTTTTTGAAGGAAAAAGGTAATGACGGGAAAATTGGGCCGATTGTTGTTTCAACATATGTGCATATGTAATTTAGCTTAACGCGGCATGGAATGCCAACTGCCCCATCTTCTCCCCATTGTAATATTTATTCATGCCGACCGAATCCCCCGCAGCAATCTCTCTGCCCCCCCCCCCCAATCCGTCCCGTAAAATCCACCCGGATGCTATCGTTCACTAATATATGTGTCCCAGTCCCCATCCTTCCAAAGATTTTGCTAAAATTATTCTTCCCGAAGCTCAAATTTTCTCGAAGAATGCCTAATGCCATTTTCAACATAACCAAACAAATCGCCGAAAGTGGGGGGGGGGGGGGGGGTGATGAGAGGAAGAAGCCGATATGGAGATATGGACACAGCAACAAATATGCGTTAAGCCGACGGAAAAGTGCTTATTTGGAGAAGTCAGATGAGAATGGGAAAGTCGGGAGGGGGAGGAGCTCTTTAGCCCTCCTCCTCCCTTCCATCTGCCACACTTTCAGCACTCCCCCCCCCCCCCTCCCCCCTCCAACACAAAGCATCCCATTTCACTTTCGTCAACGGAAAACGGTGGGGGGGGGGGGGGCAAAGTGAATTTCGAGGCACTTCCGACGATAAGTGAACATTCGCACCAGAGTACAATTTATGTACACATCTCGCAGGTCGACTTGCATCATTATTTGTTCAAAACAATGACCAAAACCATTCCCACTTACCGTCGACCGGGAACACTTACAGCTTCCAACTGACGAATATGGGGACGATCTTCTGATGACAACAAATGCGGACGACGACAACAATTACAACGAAAATTACGGATTGCTGCAAATGAGGGACGAATTTGTCGCGTCGCTGATGGACGACGACAACAACAACAACAACAACAACAACTACCAGCCATACCCACAACAGCACACAAAACACCACCACCACCGGTACAACACGGAATTTGTGGTCCCCTCAAAATGGCGGTGAGTAAAGTCAAAAGCCAAATAGTAACTTTTTGTTACGGGTGGTTGACGTTTTTTTATTTCTCTTGGTTAAAAGCGCCGGAAATTGATGCAAATATTTCTCTCTTCCCGCTGCACCTTTTTCCTTTTTCCAAAATTGCTCAAAAAACGCAGAGACTTTTACGTCCAATGCGTCTCGACAGTTTTAAAAGGCTCACGGATTAAAACGAAACAGCGGGTTTTTTTTGATGCATCGTGGGAATTAACGAACGAATCGAACTTTTGTGGAAAGCCTCTCCAGCAGACGTTAGCAGCAAATATCCCCCCCCCCCCCCCTCCCATCAGTCGTCGTATTGTCTTCCCGTGGGAAAATGGAAGTGAAGTCGTTGGAGTTGTTGTTGAGGGGGGGGGGGGGGGGGGGGGGGGGGACACAACAGAGAATATTTGCATTAATGGCCGTCCCGAAAGCCGACCACCCCACACATTCACTCATTCCCTAAGTACCCCCGCAAAGGCGGAGTTTGCTGATTAGCCTCACAAAACTCCGTTACAAATCTTTAAATAATTGCGTTTAACAATTTATCTCCCATTGATAGTATCTTAAACCAATCTTTCACTTTCAAAACTTACAAATACCCCCGTATAACAATATAAAGGTAACAAACGCCCGTCCGTTCCATCCATTCACCCTCCCCCACCACCCCCCCCCCCCACTTCATCTGCCGCCGTCCGTCTTAATTACTCTTTGGCCATATTTCCTGGGAGCATTTCATCGTTTTCTCTGAGGTTTAATGAATCGTTTTTCTCTGCAACAATAATTGGCACAGATTATACAAATTCATTTTAATCCCCCCCCCCCCCCCCTCCTCCCTCCCTCCCCCCCTCATCCATATTCCCATCACATCCCTTTGAGCCCTATCAAATTTCAACAAAAAAAAAAGAATCGGTCTTCAATTCTCCCATTTTTTCGTCACTTAAGTCTCGCCCCAATTTGACTCCCTCACCCCTCCCCTCCCCTCCCATCAGAACACATTCCCAACGCAAATGAACGAAAAAAATTGTGCAAATTTCGCACAAATCCATACCAGCTGAACTGTGGACAAAAGGCGGGCGGGACCAAAAGTCAGTAAAAACTGCATAAATTGACTTTTAATGCGACAGCATATGACAGAGATAATCTCTTCCGGTACTCTCTCCCCCCCTATTTCTTCACCCCAACCCAAATATGGCATATATATATATGCTCTTCACTAAAATCAATCGCTCTGTGTCCATTTATGGCACTTTTGCCCCTTCTTTCGACTGCCCACCTTCTCGATCAATTGTTGCTGCATTTGCCATAATTGTTCCTCAGGAATACCGCATTTGTCCAACCGCGAATTTTTGCGCTTCAGGCGCTTCTCAGCCGCAATTTTGCACTCGCCCAGCACGGAATTGGCTGCGTCCACATACTCACGCGGAAACCCGAGATTTTTAAGTGCTAAAATGGGAAGGGATTATGTGAATTGGATTTGGTGTTTGTTTGCTAAAAATGGGACTTAAAAGTCGATGGAAATTCTTTTAATTAAAATACAAATTTCCTAAAGCAAAGAGTCTCCCCACCCACCTCCCCCCCCCTCCCCCCCCCCCCCCCCCCCCCCCCCCCCCCCCTCTCTCTCTCTTCGGTTTTATTATTAGTTTTTCGCATTTAAATAATACTAAAAATCAATTGACAAAAGGGGACAAAATCGAGACATAAAAATGGAGCCAAAATTGAAGCCAATTTCGAGAAACAAATCCGAAGAATGAAATAAATGTTTTCTAAAATGCGAGTAACATTGAGATTATTTGGTCTTTGGTGGTTCTTTTTCGTGGATTCGACTGGAGGGTGATAAATGTGGTGAGTGAGTGAAGTGTGGAGGGAGGAGGGGGCCGCCGGGGGGGGGGGGGGGGGGCGCATCTCCGACCAAATTCCCTGAGGGGTTTCAAAGCCCCGCGGGCGGAAATACGAATGAATTGCCCACCTCATCGGCAGCAAAGAACCCCCCGACCTTTCGCTCTCTCGACGGTTGTCCCATCGCCCTCCCCCCCCCCCCCGCTAAATCCCTCCCAATTACGTTCAAAAATCTCCTCAACCAAAAGCGGAATGGCGTTGTGTCCAAAAGGGCCATTAGACCTCCGACGGAAATGCCCACCTTTCTGCACATGGTCATGGTAAATCGTCTTCCGTTGGTCCTTCGATGAAATATGCTGCGCCTCGCGCGAAATGTGCCGGACAAACTCCACGCAGCACTGATTGAGCAGCTCGCGTGTTTCGTTAGCAATGCGCATGTCCGGAAGGGCGTCCTTGATGATCATGTTGATGCCTTTCTGTGGAAGTCCGACCTCGTTTTCCTCTTCTGTCATCTTTTAATTAAAACATACAATAGTTATACCATCCGACATACCGAAGACCCATTAACTGTACATATTTTGTCAAAATGCATGTAAACTCAAATTCCACTTTATGTAAATGCCAGATTCGTTTTTTTAAGAAAGAAACGGAAGAAATCCTTTCCCGGTTGGTTAACTTGGCTTCAGCCTTTCTTTCCGGAAAGGGTCCATCCCAGGCTGGCGTGCCAACCACAGCAAGCATCTCTTCCTCCCCTCCTCAAATTTAGCTGAACTCAGACTTCTCAAATTTATTTTAACAGAACCAGCCAAATTTACTCCCATTCAGAGGAGATGTTGATGCACAACAACAATTCAATCCCGCTGTTGGACGTGTCGGCTCTTCTCCACCAAGTCTCGACTACACTCGTGCCGTCCTTGGCCCCATCTACAAACTCTTCCATGCTGTTATTGCCTTCATCCACTTCATTAACTTCCACCGCCTCCCGCGACAACATCAAAACCATCAAAATGATAGCCTATTGCTACATCCTCCCAGCGGTCTGCGTGCTGGGCATCATTGGCAACTTGATGAACGTGATCACATTAGCCAGTCCTCGACTTCGGGCTGTCTCATATATGTATCTGCGTGCCTTAGCCATCGCTGATCTGCTCTGCATGTGCTTTGTGCTCGTGTTCGCCAGCTTCGAGGTGCTCAAGGAGGTCGTCGGTCTGCCCATTGATAGGCACCCCATGTTCGGGTTCTACCAAGCTCATATAATGCTATCGGTCAGTACCAGCATTTTCTTATTTAAATTTCCTTTCTCAAGTTCATCAATTGGACACTTTCAACGGGTGTGCTGATTGTTGTCGCGCTGAGTCTGGAACGTTACGTGTCTGTTGTGTTTCCACTGCATTTCCGCGTGTGGAATTCGCCTCAGCGCGCGTTGAAGGCCATTATAGTGGCGTATTTAGTGCCCGCAGTTTTCTACATACCGTATGGGATTGGACGATACAGTGTGAACAAGAGTGAAGCACCGAACGGCGAGGTGTTCTATTACCCGGATGACAGTGCCGTGTCAAAGACAGTGGGATGGCAAGTGCGTTCCAATGAACCTAACTGGAGGAAAATGTTGATCGGTGCAGATCTACAAGTGGACCAGGGAAGGGTTGCTCCGTTTCCTTCCGATTGTCATCCTCTTCGTACTCAACTCTCAAATCATGGTAGCTTTTCGACGCCGACAAAAAATGTTCAATCGGCTACGGAACCGAGACCAAACAACCATTGCCCGTGATGACACATTGCTGTACATATTGGGTGGTATTGCTGTGATGGTACTGCCATTTTTCCTTAACAAAACGGTCAAAACGTTCTGTCTTAGTTTTTTGTATGCAACATTCCGGCTGCCATTAATTTGCTGTTCATCAACGAGACGGTTAAGAAACGTCTGGACTATCAGGCAATCTCAATTTTTGATTAACTTTCGATTCCAATTTGTAGATGTTAAGATTTTCCGCGCAATGGCCAACCTATTGGAAATTACAAATCACTCCGCCCAATTTTACATATTCTGTGTATGCTCAAGTGACTATCGGATCACTTTTATGCAGAAGTTCCCATGCCTTAGGGTAAGCGTATTGCGGGGAACGACCCAACAAATTAATTTGTTTCTGATCTACATAGCTCATTCACAGCACCCCATCCACAGGCCTACTACATCTCGCCCAAGTTCTACTCGTTCATACGCAATGTGCCAAAACGTTCTGGGGACGGCATCAGTGGGGGCGGGGCGGGAGGACCAGGCGTCCGCCCAATGCTGAGACGGGCCAAGTCGGAATGGACAACCACCAAATACGACGAGGAAGGGACGGGCGGCAGGTCCACGGAAGGAATGCTGTGCATGCGAAGCACTACGGTGACGGCAGAGTTGGCGTCCACCTGCGAGGGCAAAGTTGCGGAACAGGAAACGGTGGACTCGCGGGTACAGTTGGCCAGCGAAGAGTCATTCAGCGACGAATCGGACACACTGCTGAACAACAACAGCAGCAAAATGGCCGAGATGGGCTGGCGAATAGACAGAGTCACCACAGGCAGAACCGTACTTTTGACCGAAGGACCGGCCGAGAGACATGGCAACAGCAAAACAACAGCAGCAGCAGCCAACACCAACGACACGTACTTCTTGTGAAGGACGACGCTCAAAACTACTCCAACAGACACATTTAAATAGAAAGAACAACAACGAATTTTGCTCACATTCACTGCTATTTCACATAAATGATGATTCATTTATTTTCTGCTTTTCCTTTTTAAAACATCCATTCTTTCAACTTATGATCATTAAATTTAAAATCTCGTTGCCAAATTAGCTGTTCTTTTTTCTCCAAAATGAGATAAAATTGTGTCAAAAGCCCATTTTTTTGTACAATTTGGACGGGGGGGGGGATAAAGCGACATTCACAACAAGCCTGCTTTAGTCAAAAGAAATAGTGCAAAACATGGACACCGTTTTCTTTAAAAATAAAAAAAGGACAGAATGTTCAATTGTCGTCGGGATTAGTTGGGATTTATCGCTTTTTAAATATTATATTAACCAGGCTAACACGCAAAACATAACGCCCAGAATAAACAAATCAAAAACCAACCTAAAATCGATGACCAATTGGCGCCGTTGTTTAAAGAAGTTTGTAGATATCGATGTTACTATAGTATAATAAAGGTTCCTAAAGGCTTCAAAAACAATCGAACGTTAAAAATCAGAGAAAATTTGTTTAATTACATTGCAAAATATTCAAATTGTTGAAATACACAAACAAACGAAAACAATTTATTCATTTAATTAATTAAGCATTTTAGTTGTCCATTAATAATAAACAATGGCCACATTTTTAAAAAAGTCACCGGTAAACGTTGAAAATCTGTACAAATTTGGTAATTTAAGAGGTACAAACGGGGTTTGAGCTGAATATTAAGCCAAAACGGTGCTCAAACTAAGTCAAAATGTAAAAAATGCCGAATGTTCTGTATATTATAGTTCTTTGATCCAACCGATTGGCACTGAAAGGCGTCCGTTAAACATCACAAAGATTTTTGGACTGTTCGAAAGGTGAATGCTAAGCTGGGTGAATTCAACGGCTTTTTCCGGGCCGATCCGACGCAATTTTTCCATGCAGACCCTTAGCGTTTCGAACGGGAGACTGTCATCCCAAGTCAATTCGGACAGTGCCAACGCTTTGACACAAGCGTCCTTAACCAACTCCAATTGCCACTAAAACAATCAAAATATTAAATGTTCATCAAATAAACTCTGAAACCAAGGAGTACGGACGGAAATGTATAAACATTAATTTTTTTGTTGAAAAAATGTGCCGTGCTTTCCCACCCGAAAAACCTTCCGTTCGAAATGCTCCTGTCGAAGCTGTCGAGATCGAATGGCATTGGCAGCAATAAACTTTTTGAGCGGTTGAAACTCCACACAGCACGGAATCTGAAGGCATCCCTCAACTACCATCAATTCCTGATAGCAATTCACAACTTCCATGGCAATGTCCGAGGACAAAAGGCCTTTTAGAATTTCTCGTTCATTTTTGGGCTGTGAGCAAATTCTGAAAATGTGCAAAAACTTCCAAAAAAGATTTTAATAAGTGTAATTTTGCCTGGAGAATAAGCTACTATATTATTGAGTTTGTTGTAAAGCTATAACATTAAGTCTAAAATGCGTTACTTTCCGATAAAAATTTGCATTTGCTGAATGGCACTGAGCACATTTTCGTGGGGTCTCCGAATCAGCAGAACGCCATCGAGCAATTCGCGCGCTCTTTCCATCAACAATTCCAAATTTCGCACGTCAAAACGGCGAACGCCCGATTCGACACAAACTTTTTGCCAAGCGCCCGTAGCATCATCGGCACCAAACTGAAATTATTTTCGATATGCAAAAATAGGGAGAATTTGGCATGCCACCTGAAGAGATCCATCGCAACAGACGTGGGAGCCCCTTCCAAAACTGAAGAGGGAACAAAAAGATGGGCATTTGGAATAAATCCCATTTTAAAATTTTGCAGAAAATTCGTTAACTTTCAGCCCGTCCCATCAATATGGACTGAATTCTTACATCAATTTCCGCCCATTCAGAGCGTGGATAACATCCTCCTTTGCTTCCTGGTCGGCCATCATCGACTGGACGTTCATCAAACATCGTCTCATGTGCGACTGGTCCCAATTTATTAACCAAATTATCTGTTAATTTAAATAATAAATTCGGATGCTTTTGTCCAAGTTTTTGCCTGAGCGGCCCCCGTCCTTGAACAAATATATTCGATTTCGTCTCTGATCAGCTCCATTATGCACCGATGGTTGTCCAGCCGCTGCAAAGCGCGCTCTCTGTTAACGACAATGCCAGAAAAAAGGTAATCAATTGGGCGGTCTGTTTGCCGCCTTCGCAGTCGCTCATTTTGCTGCAAATCCTGCCACACCTCGTCCAACCCGTAGGCTGACCATTTCGTCGAGGAGGACGGCTCGTCAGTTGCACCCTTCGATTTGGTCGGCAAATTTTCGGTACTCAAATCGCACAACTCCAAAGTGGTTCTGCAAAAAGAGCAGATTAATGCTATTTTTTTAACAAAAAAACAACATAAACCCTAAACATAAGTCGACAAACAACGGGCTCAAACTGAGAGACCACTTTAGCATTTGCCCGCCCGTTTTTTAGATTATTGTCGTTAGAATATTCGACAGCGATCGGATTTTTTGGGTGCCGATCCCTCAAACCGGCTGACTACGCCCCGCCATTGTGTAGAATATGCCATTTCACCTAACAATTTGTTCAACATCAACGCCGGACAAAGATATGCGAATTCGCTTAAGTTTGTTGTCATCTTTGTCTCGAACCATGAAATCAATCTGGAAGAATAAAATAAAATTCGAAAAATTAACCTACTTAACAGATAATTGTTGTCGAATTAGCCTACGAACCTGGACCGGTGTTTGACAGACGACTGGCCTCGGGAAGAGACTGTTGAGGTACCCGTTGAACACCTAACCTTTTCCAAAGTAAAGCAAAAAACAAATCAATTACCTGCAACGCCTTTTCATTGCCATTCCGCACATTCGGCTCTCGTGCAAATCTGTCCGGGTGGACAGCAAAATAAAAAGGACGCAATGCGACCGAGGCCTGGTGCGCAGTCATAAACCGCCGGGAATAAAAACGCAAAAACGAAAGGGCATTCAAACGCAACGACAAGGCAAACGGCACATTTTTCATTTTGCCATCTGCGGAAACAAAGTCCAAGGCAATGGAATGGCACAGAATTAAGTGTTTTCATCCAACCAAAACAAAGAAAAAATAAGCGATTAAAATATTCAATATAATGCCACTGGTTAATGTTGAATTAAGAACTTCAGTTATTTATAAACAAATAAATAACACCTTGAGGACCATCACAGATATTAGCATTATTGCAGCGAACAAAGTCAAATTTTAGGGAACACCCGCATCACAATAATCATCGCAATAAAGGACCAAATGACGACAATCACTGTCATGATCATGACGCAGTTGAAGCAAGACTGGTAGGTGTGGTGCCGAAGTCGGCCCCTCTCCCTTATCAAATTCTCCTTGTTGGACAGAGCCAACCTTTGCATAGCATCCAATGCCTGAAAAGTTTAATTCACAAATTAATTTCGTCTAAGAATTCGCTTAATTTGCTTACCAAATTGTCATCCTTCAGCACGGACCCAGCCGCTGTAAAATTTTGTTTAAGAGAAGAAGTGAGCCTTAAAAGCTCTTTTGATAGGTTTTCTTGTTTCTCCTCTTGTTCCATCGAATATTCTGTGCTAATCCAGTTTAAAAAATCTGAATTGATTGCAGTTAAGGCAGTCAGAATATGGAAATACTCAGGAGATGCGCTTTTTGATTTATTTGAACAAATGTATTTAAGGAAAGAGAGAGAGAGAGGGGGTAATCCCGAGTATTACGGCCTATTTCGCGTTTTCCCGACTTTTCAGGATACAAATGCAACAGCTACAGCGCCTAATGTTGTTGTAAGATCTGCAGGGTTAAAGTGTGTTTACGAGAAATTGAATGGATCTATTTTATGTCCTATTAGCTTTAGCTTTTTCAACAGTATCAAAAATCTACTGTAAATTTTAACAAATAAATAAAGGAGATGGCACAAGTCCATCTTTACAGGTGCACTGATGCCGGTTTGGAATTAAGGCTTTTCGTCAAGATTTTATGCCTTTTCGGAAAAGTTTTTCCTTAACGGTGTTCTTTTGAACTCACACCAGCGGTCGCAGAAAAGAAATCGGCAACCGAATTCATAATTATAAGCCAGGGAGGGAGCCGACGCCCTCAAAGCAAGTTTCGGAAATTAGCCTACATCGATGGCATAAGCATTAAGGCATGAAAGCGGTAGGGAATCGCCATACCGCCCACCCCACCTCCTATTTATTGCAAGATGTCGTGAGATTGTTTGTCCGAAAGAGGTTTTAAAGTGACCGGGATTTTTCATAAATGTAAGACTGTGAGTGCTAAGGCTTTAACGGGTAGCACTTTCGAGACTAACTCATCACAATGCTAATTTATATTGAAAAGTATTCTTTTCGTGTCTCCAAATTTTTGTTTGTAAGGCTAAATTTTATAAATCGCTTTGGCATTTGCAATTCCCTTTCCATTGGGTTTAAGAGAGAGAGTTGCGCGACTGTCGGTCGCTCTCCCAGAGACCGATTCTAAAGAATAGCCTCAGAGACTGCGCGGGACGGGACAGTGACCAAAAGAGAAAGCATTTGCGAGTCATCACTTTCATTATTCGCTCGCTTTTTGTCGTTTTGACATTTCGTTTTTCGGCTTCCAAACAAACAAACATTGCCCGTTTCTCCGTTAGGTTACATCCATCGTCCCTTTAACTGTGCCTTTCTTTCATTGTCCCACCGCTTATTCACAGTACCACTAACCCCAAATTGGACAGACAAATGTCGGAAAAAGTGTTGGATCAGCAAAACCCGTCTGAGCCGAAGAATGGGCGAGTTGTGGTGGTGGTGGCGGAGGAGGAGGGCTCCAAAATGGATGATGGCCATGGCAAGCCGACAGTTGGCGGAGATGGCCAAGCCGAAGAGCACGGGGAGAAAGGAGACAGGCGAGCCCATTTGGGGAGGAATTGCTTTTGGACAAGTCCGGAGTGGAGACTGAGCGGATTCCGACAAATTTTATTGGGTTAAGAGCGTATACATTTAGGGGAAGTCGTCCAGCTCATTTTGGGATAAAAACGGCTAATGCTTCTCCTTTCATTTAGCTTTTTGTTCCCTCATTCAGAACTGTTGATTTGTCGTCACCGATGGAAGTGGACAGCGCCGCTGACAATGGCGGGGGGCCGGCTGAGGAAATGGGCGGGGAGGAGGAGAAAGTGGTCCAAGACCAGCGGCAGGAGAATGCCGAGGGGGAGGAGCAGCCGTCGGAAGGGGCGGACCAAGTCGGAGGGGGACGGGAGAGGACTGGTGATTTGCAATGTTTGGCACTTTTGCAGTCCCATTGGATGTATTGTCCACCGCTGACTTTCAATCCAAATTTGTCGATTCGCAAAAATGCCGAAATTTCTGTCCGAATTTCCTCCGTCCCTTTCCAGAGACCGCCCAAATTGGCACGGGCGCGGACGGTGCGCAGCCGCCGCCGGAGAAGACGTCTCCAAAACTACGCATCCACCGCGTGTTCCGCAACGAGGAGGGATTCGAAGTCGTACGTACAGCAAACCTTTAACCATTCTTTTGGTGTCATTCCTCCGGCGGACGCACTCATCTCAATGCTGTCCAATCTTTCTAAAATCTGATGGATTGAGAGTGGTCTCAATAATTTAAGCATTTTTTGGTCACCCAATCCAATTCCAACAGAAAGTTGCCAGGCATTGCCTCTGGCTATGTCTTTGATTTGGAAGCCGCCATGGCATTACGGGTGGCACTGATCGGCAGAAAATTCAGAAATTTGTTTGGAAGACATTCAGTCCCATTACGACGCATCAGTATCGAAAGTCGAACAATTTGTTTCTGTCATCAGTCTATTCAAAAATATTTTTACAAAGAATGAATGCATTTTCTTTGATAAAACTCCGTATTCTTTCCCTCATTCTTTTGCTGTTCAGCGCCAGAGCGAGACCGTCGCCGACTCGCGTCTGGTCGAGCAGTACCTCAAGATGCGCATGCTGTGCAGCAGAGAGCAGCTGTGGCGCTTTGCCTTTGACGATGCGAACGCTGAGAAGGTTTTGGGGGAGTTTCCGGCTTTTCTGGAATTTTGCATTTTGGAGGATTTTCGAGCGATGAGACGCCGTCTGCAGAAACGGTTCAAATATTATGAGAACAAGCAGAAGCTGGAGGTGACGACAAAGAAAGCTGCAGCAAAGAGGGCAGGAGAGGGAGAGACGGCCGAGGCAAAGGTTAGGTTGGGCTGGACTGCTTGAAAAGTTGGGAAGGGTTGGGCTGGACTGCTCGAAAAGTTGGGAAGTGTTGGCTGGACTGCTCGAAAAGTTGGGAAGGGTTGGGCTGGACTGCTCGAAAAGTTGGGAAGGGTTGGGCTGGACTGCTCGAAAAGTTGGGAAGGGATTCGCGGACCAATTTCGCAGTTTGTTTCAGAAAACATTGAGAGTAAAAATAACTCGGCGACCATTTCCAGCAGAAAGCGCTTATTGCCGCGAACACTCTCCGCCCGTCCACCTCCGCCACCGTTCAGTCGCCGTTCCGTCCGTCGCCGCCGAGTTCAAGCGGTTACAGCACGACCACGACGACGAGTTCGGCGCCGGAGGGCAAGACGCCGCCGGCGGTGGGCGGTCGGCATGGCGGGAGGGGCACCGCGCGGAGGCCCAACGCGGGAACGAAGCGGCAGCGGTACTCCCCGGGCGCGGAGGCGCTTAACCCGCAGCAGGAAGTGAGGAGGGCCAAGGCCATGCCTTGACTGCTCGCCCGCCATCTTTCCATCCCAATTCCATCGACACAAACTCGTCCAACTCCGTCCGTTAATCCCAGTCCCACTGCAGAGTAAACCAATTGTATGCACGGCTTGTGATAGCCTTGAAATGATCCGTTTTATGATTTCAGAGTCACCAACCGCACCCATACATAAATGCCGTTTTTGGCAAATTTGTAAAGAAACTGCCCGTGGTTTAATGGGTGGGGGCGTTAATTAACGTTCGACGATTATAGAAAAAAAAGTCCCAACCGGAGGCGATTTTGGTTTCCGATTCGACCATTTTTGGCATTAGATTAGGTTTTTTATCGGCACTTTCCCGTTATAAACAAGCTCAGAATCTATCGATTCTTGTATCCACTCTCCAGTGTCTTTCAAATCTCTGAAAAGATAATCGAATTCCAGAAATTGTGACTCACATTGTTTTTTTATTGTTTTTTTATTGATTCGTTATTTTTTTGTTCCTTACCTTCGCTAGATTGAAAAAAGATAAAGAAATCTAAAGAATCTCGCATCTTACATAATGGAACAAAATGACTCCCTCCTCCCGATAGACTCCCCCCCCCCCCCTAAGTCAATATTTCACGTTTTTTAGTCCGTACAAATCTCGACTCTAATGACCAAGTCTTTTTAATCGGCAATAACACGGTTCTATATCATTTCGACAATGATCAATTCGAAGAGGGCATTTCGATACATTTAATCTTCCTTAAGTCTTTAATTAATAAAAATTTTTGACCCGGGCATTTTGTTTTTGTCTGGTTGGCATTTTGACCGGTTGGTATTTTGTCCTGACAGTAAAAGAATCTGAAAAAAGTTAAAACCGCATAAATTCTCTTCGCCTGTTCACTGAATAAATATCAAAATTCTGGCAATAGTCATCAATCGCTCCTTTTGGCCACCTTTTGTTCTGCCAATCGCTGCTGCCGTTGCATTTTCTCCATCGACTGTTAGCAGCAATTTTGTCTTTCCGTTTCCCCCGCCAAAATGGCGAACTTCGGGGCGAAATGTCCGATTTTGTCATATTCCACAAAATGTCCGTTTTGCGGCCTAATGGCAAATTGTCCAATTTTGTGGCCTAACGGCAAATGTCCCCACACGAACTGAACGTTTTTTGGAATAAAATTCTTTTCATGAATGAACATTTTTCTTGACTAGTTTTGGTATTCAATGAATTGCGATTTGAATGTGTTCATGTTCAGTAGCAAGCAGTTCAGTGAGTGTTCACTATCGAAGTGTTGGGCAAAAGTGTGCAAATGGCCACTGCGCATCCCAAAATGACGTCGCCCACCATCGGTTGGAGGCAAACAGCGAGTGCGAATTGGGCCTGTGGTTCGGAGTTGAGGTGAACCTTTGGTGTGGAACCGTAGGGAAATTTGTTCCGGTAGGCTTAAACAACTTCGGTGCGTATAACGTCGTGTACAATTTGAGCGCGTGAAACGAACGGAAGGCGAAAGGCCACGGCGGATGCACGGAAGGCGGGCTGGAGATGGTCCAGCCGAGCGTCGATGTCCAAAAGACGGGACATCGACCCGAAATGATCCGGACACTGCTCCCACGAGTCGGCTAACATCTCGCGAAGGCTTCTTGATTAAAGCAGAGGTTAAACGGCACATTCTTAACTGCAGAAAACAACAAAAATCTCTCAGGGTTAAGAGCTAAAAATAAAAAAATTTATTTCAATTTTCGTCGTATCTCCGAGACGACGTCGTATCATGCGGTTCCACCCACGTATGTTTTCGCATCATTAAACTTTAAAATTATTAAAAATATTATTTAATTAGTAAAAATTATTAAAATAATTATTTAATTAGTAAAAATAATTAAAATAATTATTTAATTAGCAAAATTATGAAAAAAATAATTCTTATTGAACTAACAAATAAATCTCCTCTTTTCAATAGTTGTATCAATTCCTCTCCATTTTTTAAATAGTTATTCCAAAAGAACTTTAAAGTTAGTTTCCTAATTCCAAATTTTGCAAAAAAAAATCCATTAATTTTCGACCAAATCATTTTAAATTTGTATCAGCAATTCCTTTAGATTACGGTAACTCATGACTTCTTATTAATTATCCGATTCGTATCGTTGAAAATGAATTGAAACAGAACTCAATCGTATTTACGACTTTTCTTCTCATCGTATGCACGATGATCGTAAATTCGATGAAATGTCGTGAAAACGACGATATGACATTTTATCGGAGATACGACGGAAATTGAAATAGGCCCCAGGCACCGATGACCTGGACGCGAGCAGATTCCATTGGGGTATGGCAAAAGGTCTGGCCTGGTCGAAGTGGAGGCGGATGTCCCTTTCCAACCCTGCCCTCAATTCCAGCAGATGATCTTCGTCCGCCTCGACATATCGCACCACCGCGGGCTATAATTGTGACAAATTCGATTAATCATACAAAGCGTACTTGAATGGAAGGGCTGAGAATCATACAAAGCGTACTTGAATGGAAGGGCTGAGAATCATACAAAGCGTACTTGAATGGAAGGGCTGAGACCCGAACGAAGGCCTGAAGGGGACAGCAAAGGCTCCCAATGGGCCCTCTTGGCCAAGTCAAAATCCAATTGGGACGGATGAAGTGCTTCTTGAAGGCTCGCAAAAACATTGTCCGAGGACAAAACGGTGCTGACGGAGAGCAATGGGCAGGTCGCGTCGGAGGGGTCAAAATGGTGGCCTGAAAAATGCTTCTTCGTTTGTTGTCTGGGATATTCATCCGATTTTGCTAATACCCTCGAAAATCCTTTGGGAATAACCGTTTGTGGGAATTATCAGCCATTGATCGCCGTCGGAGAAGTTGACGAGCACTGCGGCGGAGTTGGGCCCGCCAAGCAATGAAGGGCCAAGCAGAAGAACGGCAGATAATTGTAGGCCAAGAAGCCAACAGCACAGGAGGACGCCCAGCTCATCGGCAGAGGCAGTGCCGAATCGAAAAATCTGGCACGAGGGGGGGGGGGGGGGACATTGGCACGATGATAAGGACGGCTAACCTCATCAATGGTGCTCCAGATTGGAGTTCTTGCGAACGCCAATCCATCTGGGTCCACGAGAATCGGGATGGAAGCGGCAATTTGCGCTGCCATCGAGACAGCCTGCTTTGGGTTTGTTGAGAAAATGGACGCAATTCGAGCGGGAGGGGCGATCGGACGGAGGAATCTGTTAAAGTTTGATTTGGACGAGATGAAAATAATCATAAATCTTTGGTTATTGCCTCGAGGCAATGTATCTTTTGCCGTCGGTGGCGGAAACTTGAGCAAACACGCGTCGGTTGGGAAAACGTTGACGGAGGCGGTCTTCGAACTTTGTGCATTTGGTCAATAGCTGAATGTTCAAATTTGATTCAACCTCACCCCGGGGGTTGTTAAATACTTCGTCAGCATCCCCAAATTGGCCAACAATTGGTGGCGTTAGAGAAATAAATGGGGGCGGATCGATTGTGATCAAAAGTCGGACAGTGATCGGATGGTCAGTTGCATGACTTCTGTAATGGAGGGAATGAAAGTTACAGAACCCCAACCAAATAGCCGTGCATTGAGGCGAACCTGTACCCGGTGTGGAACACCGGTCCCTGCAGAGTCAGGTGTCCGTCCGCCTTTCCCAACGCGATCAACACTCTCAAGGGCACTTGTGCCGAGCCCAACCACCGCCGTACCTCCCGCTCATGTCGCGTGTCTCGTTCTCGATCATCATGTTCCATGGGTCGTACTTCGACATCAAACAGATCCAACTCCAAGCAGTCATTGTCCTCTCCTCCCGAGTGCCCCTGCTGATCCCCCACCTCCATCACCAATGTTTCCTGCCAATTTGCATGTCGTCCATCAACAATGGTTGTACTGACCGAAGTTGCCTGTGAAAGTTGTCCGACATGGCAAATAATGTTCACCAAATACGCAAACCTTTGAGGAAAAGCGCAAGAAAATCTGGACAAATCCGGCGTTACCGGTGCGCTTCGGAATAAAACTGGCAAATTGGACGTTCAGAATCAGTCTCCGCTTGTTCAACTGTTCCTAAGTGAACAAAGATAGCGATGGCTCAGAAAAATCAAAATAAAATTAACAAATTTGTGAAATTAACCGACTGACTGAGTTAATTGGACGTCTTAAGGATAGCAGCGGATGCCGTCGCATCGGCTTCAGTCGACGCGAAATGTCGAACGGACGGCGACTGATCAACAGCTGCGGAAGAAGCAAAAGTGTCGGCAGCGGTTCTTCGCGCACCAATTCCATTGGGTCGCGCGAGCGCCGCCGCTGTTCGTCACTCTCGCGGAGATGGCGCCTGAGGGAGTATTGGAAAAACGTTTTGTTCTGACTTTGCGTTTTTGCCAAGGAATTTCGACCAAAAGACATTTGGACTGACCAATTGCCAACCTCAACGCAAGTGCCATTTCCCTCCCCGCCCGTTGGCGCGCCTCCAAGCGGCCCGCGTCCGTCCCCCCGCGCTTTGGATAATCCAGTGGGTCTCCTCTCGTCCTGGCGTCCTCTTCCGCCATTTCCGCCCGTCCTCCAATTGCCATACCTTCGCCAAGTCCAACTCTTTGTTGAGGCCGCCGACTGTTCCGATCCAACCAGCGCTTTTCCAACTCTTTCAGACGCAAATTCGAAAAGAGAGTTTGAGCCGAACAAAGAACGGCGCCGGTAGGGAAAAGCGAAGGCGGACGCGGCACTTCGGAGGCTTTGATCTGCTGGGGGGGGGGAGGTATCCCCGGGGGCGGATCACTTCAGTCCATTGGGGAGGTATCCCCGGGGGCGGATCACTTTAGTGCATCTTCTCCCTTTCCCAATTCTTCGGAGGCTTCGATCTGTTGGGGGAAAGGTATCCCCGGGGGCGGATCACTTTAGTGCATTGGGGAAGGTATCCCCGGGGGCGGATCACTTTAGTGCATTGGGGGAAGGTATCCCCGGGGGCGGATCACTTTAGTGCATTGGGGGAAGGTATCCCCGGGGGCGGATCACTTTAGTGCATTGGGGAAGGTATCCCCGGGGGCGGATCACTTTAGTGCATTGGGGAAGGTATCCCCGGGGGCGGATCACTTTAGTGCTTCTTCTCCCTCCCCCAATTTACCTTTGGTCGACTCAATTCGTATTTTCCCTCGCGCCTCTTGCCAAAGTGTTCGCCCATTCCGTCAGCCGCCGATTTGAGTGCACAAAATAATCGGCCTTGCATAAATGGAACGGCGCCGCCCTGCCCACCGCAACCCAAACTGCCCTTTAAACTGAAATTTGGGGATTTTTTTTAACAAAATCGGCTTTTTCACACCCTCCGCGGGTTACGGTAGAGGCAAATTGAAGTCCAATCAGTGGCCATTCATTGGTTCGAATCTCGCCAGTTCTGATCTCCTCTTCGGTGGGCAAAGGCACGAAAATGTCCGCTATTTCTTGCCACTTAGCCATCCGCGACAGCCGCTCCAACAAACGAACGCGAATCTTTTTCAATTTTCAATTCTATTTAATTGCCCTAATTAGCAGAAGATCATTTGTCTCGGAACCTTTTCCGGCCGTTCAAACACTCGCAGGGCGAAAATGCGGCCAATTGGGACACAAAACGAAGGCCAGTGAAGCGGCAGTGGGTCCGAGACACAAACAATGAGATCGTTGAAGAAAATTTGGATCTGACCGGAAGTTTACAAAAATGTCGGTACTTTGTCTCGTCAACAGGGACAAGAATCAAATGCCCCCTCTCCCCTCCCCTCCAGATCAGCTTCACCTGATAGTTGCAAGCCGTCACTGCCGGTACACGTTGTGCGTCGTGTTTCGTAATTGCTTCGGGAGGCACGCGATCACTGAGCACAAACATTGGCGATCGAAAAAAGTCGCGCAACTCCAGCGGCACACCACCCTCGCACTCCCTTAGACATTTCTATAAGCCTTATGATTATCGGAAACTCGATTTTTCTTATTAGACGGGATTCGTTTTGGCATTTAAAATAAGGTAATGCCGGGAAATGCTCACTCCTCAAAGATTTCCGCGTGTCCCTCAAGGCGCCGAAGCACAAATCGACCGTGAGTCTGATCCGCGCCGTCCCATGCACGTTCCAGCGCTTTCACAGTGAGGTTCAATTCTTTCTGCACACGCAAAACATTGCCAAGGAGTACATCCAGTTGAACGGTTGGCCAAGCAATTCCAGACAAACTTATATTAGGGAATTTACACTTTCTAAGCCCATTGACCAGTAGGTCGAGACCAAAAACCTTTTGAGTTCGTGTTCACCTCCCCGCGGCATTTCGCCCTCCCCCTGCCGCTCTTCCTCCTCCGCTTGTTTGGCCGTTAGCCATTCTTTGGCCGCTTTCAGCGCCCTTTCGTGCGTCCCCACAAACGACTCAAAGGCCCGCAACAGCGCGCGCTCGTGCAACTCAGCCGCGGTGAACAGCCAATGATGGTCAAACTCCAGTCGGTGCATGTCCAGCCAGAGCCCCGTTCCCGCCCTCCGTGCCCATTGGCGATTGCCACTTCGACGAACCCATTGGGCCCAGGACAAAGCGGTGGACCAGATAAAAAGCGGCTGATCAGCAAAACGTGCAAATTCGTACTCTGGCGGCCAAGCCTTCATTAATTTAAAAATATCATCAGTTAGGACATTCCTTTTGAAATATATTTGGCAATGTTTATTTCCATTTCTGACCCAATTCGAACCCTTTGAGGCGCGTCCAACAAAATCTGCGGCTTGTCCATGCCCTTTTGTTGGCCAATTTGTCCCCAACTCCGCCCAATTTCGCTTTCTATCCGCGGCTCCCATTTGAGCATTGCGATGAATTTGGCCTGTTTCTCGGCCGAATGCTGCAGCGGACGTGCCAACGTCACCAACGGCGCCTTTTTGCCGACTTCGCCTTTCTCAATATCGCCCCCGGCACACTTATCGGCCTCAATTTGCTCTTCCCAGAAGAGTTGATCTTGGCCGACATATTTAGCACCCAGCTAGAGGGAGATAAAAATTGTCGTTGACAACATTCGGTAGGATTTCTCGAATCCCCCGCACCCCCCCCCCCCCCCCGCTTCTGACCCACTTTGATGCTTTGCTCGATTTCTGCGTCCCCACGCTCAATTTCTGCTTCGTTTTCCATTTCGATCCTCTCCCCGCCGACCTTCCCCACCATTGCCGACCGTTTGGCCAATTTTCGTCGTTCCAGCATCGACCGGGCCTGTTCTCGGATGCGCTGTCGCGCGTGCGGAATTCCGTTACCGGCGGGTAAATGCCGTCGGGAGGCGGAAGTTGAGGAGGAGGAAGACTGGGACAGCTCGTCCACACTTCAGAGATGGACGAACGAATAGTTTAGTCGGGTGAATGACCAACCAAAGGACCAGGGTGACCATCTAACCTGCTTTAGCAGGTTTTTCCTGCTTTTTGGGCTTTTTCCTGCTAAATTCCTGCTTTTTAAATTTTTTAAAAATTCTCGCTAAAAATGTCCAAATTTCTAAAATTTTAGAGAAAGTTTCTTAACAAAATCTTCAAAAAATTTTCCCGCCGACCGCGCCCATTCTTAAAAAAGCTTCAAAAAATACGGCCAATTTTTAAAATTTTGATTGCAAATCTCTCAACAAATTGAGTCTAAAATTTCAAAATTTTCTCGGCACCGCCGACCCCCCGCCCCCCTGTAAAACAAAATTCGCAACAAAAAAAGTCGGCAAAATTGTTGAACAATTTCTTATCAAAAACATTTTAAAAAAATTTTTTCAATGGCGCCTGTTGGCGCCGTCGGACCCACCAACAGCAAAATTCAAGAAATAAAGTTTGGACATTAAATTTGTATATTTACACACCTAAAAAATATTCCTGCTTTTCGCATAGGCCGATCCTGCAGTAAAGAATTGGCAAAATGGTATCCCCGGGTGGGACTCGAACCCACGTCCTGCACCCAATCCGTGGGCAGCTCTTCCAACTGAGCTACCGGGGCGTCCCATTTGTCTTCTTCTTTATGGGTGATCTTTTGCCCCCGCCTAAGCGTTTTAACCGTCTCGTCCCAACCAGCGGAATTCTCTCTAATCCTTACACTGCTTTTTCAACTGCAAATCCTGCTTTTTGGGTTTTGCCAATGGTCACCCTGCAAAGGACACGAAAAGTGTTCTCATCGAACACTTTTTTTGATTCAATGTCACCATTTCCAAAACCATTAAAGAAATATCCGGCCATCTCATCAACCCCCCCCCCCCCCCATCCGTTCGTTCACCTTTTTGTCGCCCTAACCCTCGCGAAAAGCTCCTCAACCGGTGAAGAAACCCCGTCGGCGTTGTTCGGCGACAGCACTGCCTCAGCGAGCACTTTGGACGCCTGAAATTGTCAAAAGTCTGAAAAAAGGAAAGGTCGGAAAGGTCAACGCTTTCTATCGGAAAAAGCCACACGATCAAACGAACGTTTTCCGCTGGCGGCGACAGATCCGCCGTCCATCCCTTCGGGCGATTGGACTCTTCAAAAGGCTTTTCCATTGCTTCGATCGGAGAGAGTTCAGAAGAATTGAAGGCAACTACTAAGCAATCGCTGTTTCCGATGTCGTCATGGAAAATGTTGTCATGGAAACATCAACAAATTCAGTTTTTATTTTATTTCATTTTCCAACTAGCGAATTAAGAAACAAATAAATTGAATTACAACTAGCGAATCCAAGCAAATGGTCACAATTTTTGTGATGGGTTGGTTGTAAGAATTGTAAGTGCGACTTGTGATTTGGGCAAAATAACTTTTGATTTGGGCGATGAATAGAAATAATGGGAGAGAGTGAAAGACGTTGGGTTTGGTTGGAGTTGCGTTGGGGTGGTGGGAAATATAATTCGGTGGCTGTATGGCGGGCGAGCAGTCACGGCATGGCCTTGGCCCTCCTCACTTCCTGCTGCGGGTTGAGCGCCTCCGCGCCCGGGGAGTACCGCTGCCGCTTCGTTCCCGCGTTGGGCCTCCGCGCGGTGCCCCTCCCGCCATGCCGACCGCCCACCGCCGGCGGCGTCTTGCCCTCCGGCGCCGAACTCGTCGTCGTGGTCGTGCTGTAACCGCTTGAACTGGGCGGCGACGGACGGAACGGCGACTGAACGGTGGCGGAGGTGGACGGGCGGAGAGTGTTCGCGGCAATAAGCGCTTTCTGCTGGAAATGGTCGCCGAGTTATTTTTACTCTCAATGTTTTCTGAAACAAACTGCAAAATTGGTCCGCGAATCTCAATTCTTTTGAATGAAAAAGCATCTCCCGCCACTTTGCTTCCCAACTTTTCGAGCAGTCCAGCCCAACCCTTCCCAACTTTTTGGGCAGTACAGCCCAACCCTTCCCAACTTTTCGAGCAGTCCAGCCAACACTTCCCAACTTTTCGAGCAGTCCAGCCCAACCCTTCCCAACTTTTCGAGCAGTCCAACCCAACCCTTCCCAACTTTTCAAGCAGTCCAGCCCAACCTAACCTTTGCCTCGGCCGTCTCTCCCTCTCCTGCCCTCTTTGCTGCAGCTTTCTTTGTCGTCACCTCCAGCTTCTGCTTGTTCTCATAATATTTGAACCGTTTCTGCAGACGGCGTCTCATCGCTCGAAAATCCTCCAAAATGCAAAATTCCAGAAAAGCCGGAAACTCCCCCAAAACCTTCTCAGCGTTCGCATCGTCAAAGGCAAAGCGCCACAGCTGCTCTCTGCTGCACAGCATGCGCATCTTGAGGTACTGCTCGACCAGACGCGAGTCGGCGACGGTCTCGCTCTGGCGCTGAACAGCAAAAGAATGAGGGAAAGAATACGGAGTTTTATCAAAGAAAATGCATTCATTCTTTGTAAAAATATTTTTGAATAGACTGATGACAGAAACAAATTGTTCGACTTTCGATACTGATGCGTCGTAATGGGACTGAATGTCTTCCAAACAAATTTCTGAATTTTCTGCCGATCAGTGCCACCCGTAATGCCATGGCGGCTTCCAAATCAAAGACATAGCCAGAGGCAATGCCTGGCAACTTTCTGTTGGAATTGGATTGGGTGACCAAAAAATGCTTAAATTATTGAGACCACTCTCAATCCATCAGATTTTAGAAAGATTGGACAGCATTGAGATGAGTGCGTTCGCCGGAGGAATGACACCAAAAGAATGGTTAAAGGTTTGCTGTACGTACGACTTCGAATCCCTCCTCGTTGCGGAACACGCGGTGGATGCGTAGTTTTGGAGACGTCTTCTCCGGCGGCGGCTGCGCACCGTCCGCGCCCGTGCCAATTTGGGCGGTCTCTGGAAAGGGACGGCGGAAATTCGGACAGAAATTTCGGCATTTTTGCAAATCGACAAATTTGGATTGAAAGTCAGCGGTGGACAATACATCCAATGGACTGCAAAAGTGCCAAACATTGCAAATCACCAGTCCTCTCCCGTCCCCCTCCGACTTGGTCCGCCCCTTCCGACGGCTGCTCCTCCCCCTCGGCATTCTCCTGCCGCTGGTCTTGGACCACTTTCTCCTCCTCCCCGCCCATTTCCTCAGCCGGCCCCCCGCCACTGTCAACGGCGCTGTCCACTTCCATCGGTGACGACAAATCAAAAGTTCTGAATGAGGGAACAAAAAGCTAAATGAAAGGAGAAGCATTAGCCGTTTTATCCCAAAATGAGCTGGACGACTTCCCCTAAATGTATACGCTCTTAACCCATAAAATTTGTCGGAATCCGCTCAGTCTCCACTCCGGACTTGTCCAAAAGCAATTCCTCCCCAAATGGGCTCGCCTGTCTCCTTTCTCCCCGTGCTCTTCGGCTTGGCCATCTCCGCCAACTGTCGGCTTGCCATGGCCATCATCCATTTTGGAGCCCTCCTCCTCCGCCACCACCACCACAACTCGCCCATTCTTCGGCTCAGACGGGTTTTGCTGATCCAACACTTTTTCCGACATTTGTCTGTCCAATTTGGGGTTACTGGTACTGTGAATAAGCGGTGGGACAATGAAAGAAAGGCACAGTTAAAGGGACGATGGATGTAACCTAACGGAGAAACGGGCAATGTTTGTTTGTTTGGAAGCCGAAAAACGAAATGTCAAAACGACAAAAAGCGAGCGAATAATGAAAGTGATGACTCGCAAATGCTTTCTCTTTTGGTCCCGCGCGGATGGACTGACAAAAAAGTGACCCGAAACTAATAAAGACTTTTCTTTAATCAACGAATTAAAAAGAATTTTCATAAAAGTTTTTTTTTTGTGAGTCCGGACGCTAATAATCTCCGCTAAAAAACTGCAGTTTTTGTAGATAGAGAAACAAATACTAATTTATAAAAGACGGGGTCCATTTATTGTGCAATATGAAAGGGTCGACTCGTCTAATGTTCTAACCAGTCTTTGAGCGTCTTATTTTAAATTAAGGTCCTTACGAACGTCGCATTAATAGCCATTCTCGGCAAAATATAGTTAATAAAAGTTAATTAAGCCGAAAAAGGCTTTTACAGGGCCCGGGAGCTCACTTATTTGTTAGTCAGTCGAAGTCTTACGCCGTATCACTAACAAAGGAAAGGTCCCCCAAGTGCCCGTTAACTTGGCACACTGATAGTGCTCATTTTTGCTAAGGAGGCCTGGGGAACGAGTTAAAGGCCCTCAAAGTTTTTGGATTTTCACTTAACGACGAAAGATTATAACTGTTTAAGTGTAAGTAAAATCCAAAAATTGAGAGCCTTTAACTCATTCCCCAGGCCTCCTTAGCAAAAATGAAGGTCACTTTGTGGTAGAAATGTGGGGGTGATCTATCAGTGTGCCAAGTTTCATCCCGAAACTCCACGGGCACTTGGGGACCTTCACTTTGTAAGCGACTTCCGGAAACCCTTCGAATTCACAGTCTGCACCTCATCAAGTCTTAAATGGACCGGTCGGCCCAAATGTTCGAGGACAAACTTTCTCCTCATCCATGGCCATAATGAGGGTCCGGGGGAGGGGAGGGGGGGGGGGGGGGGGGGGGGGGACTGGACTGCGTATTGGCAACCTCACTCCCAAAAAGCACTCTTTCACTACTGAACAAAATTCAAAGATTTCTTTAAACTTGTCTAAATAATTAGCATTTTTTAAAGAACAGTAAACGATCGAACTATTGGAACCGTTTATCATCCATTAGCTCATTGGCTTAGACTTTATTGCCTAATGGGTGTTATTTGTTGTTTTGGACCATTGAATATTGCGTTAAGTCTGGCATTATGTTTTTGGACTTTAACATTACAAAGAATCCAATTTTGCTCTAATGAGTTTCTTTCATTAATTAGTTTTTTTCATTTTTTTTTGAAAAACATTTTAGCTTTCCAAGTTTTGAATGCCTCCATATGAAATAACGTTCTTCTTCCGCCCTCTGGCTAAGGTTTTTGGTCCAATTATAATTTATAAACCTTCGAATTGTCAGGCAAATTTGGTGGACGCAATAAAAAGGCAGGCGGTCACTTTGATGGACAAAGGCGCAGTGATTACGAAGTTGCAAAGCCTCGGATACGGCGATTTGCCCTATTCGCGAACAGACAAATACACGCTGAAGAATGTGCACTTCACAAAGTCAATAATTTAAAGGCCAAATTTGATTTTTGGAAAATTTAATTTTCAAAAAATGTTCGGATTTTAGTCAGGCGGGGGGTCGGAATTGGTTAAAAATGAGGTCAGATCGGATTCTACGCCCCCGAATGGCCCATGAAACACTTTTTTTTGACTTAAAAAACATTATTTTTTTAAAAAGGGCACAAACCGAAATTACCGACGAATTTCCGTTTTCCGCATTTTTTAATTTTGAAAAATTTGATTTTTTTGTGATGAAAACCCAAAAGGGTCCCCCCCCCCACGGCGTGAAATGGTCTAACAAAGTGCCGGCAATTGTTCACTTATTGCTTTGTTTTTCTACGCGAAATTTTGGTGGGGTTGGATAGTTTTGCCGTCGAGAAAATTTTGAATTTTTGACGGAATTTTTCGTTTGGGTGGCGGAATTTCACTTTCTTAGGGGTAATTTGGGTTGAGAAACACCCACCGCCCCCTCCCGAAAATTTTTTCTGGCTATGGCCCTGTCTTTAATTAATCAACAATTTTTTTTAATAATTTAATTATTTTGGTTATAAAATCTGTGCTTTTATTTCGCCCCAGAGCCAACGACTTTTCTCTTAAACAATTTATCGTTACAAATTAACTCCAAAAATGGCTATTTTTAATAAATTAAAAGATGTCCTTTGTCTTTGTGCACAAAATGCCGCCCGTCCCTTTCAGCTCCGTTTTGATGGACTCGTCGATGTCAGTGAAGGCAATGAATGAGGCGAGAGCGGTGTTTCTAAACGACAAAGATTTGGTTGTTGACGAATAAACTTTATAATAATTCTTTCGATTTGTTTAGCTTTGGATCGGCTTTGTGAACAGCAACACTTTGCCAAACACTCCGGACAGTTGCGACTTGGAGCAGTATCTGCTGCCGCCCGCTTATCGGCCATCGGTCAAACAATTGCGCAGAAATCAGAAATTGTCGCAATTTACGCGTTTCAAAATTTACAAACGGACGGAGTCCGAATTTCACAATGTGCCCAAGGCGTATCCAATTGCACCGCACAAAGGGTGAACCCCCCAATTATAAATAATTCGATCGAGTCATTACATTTATTCGTTGTTTTTGTTGTTATCGTTTTACACATATTCAATCGACTTTTGAAATAAAATTGTAGCTCGGAGGGCATTTCCGCCGATTCTCAATTTGATCACATTTTATTTTTCACAAAATTGGGGAATTAATCAAATGGACGTATCCATCTTCTCTCTTATTTAACATTAATTCTTTGCAATTTTCTAAAAATTTTGTACACGACGGCCATTTGGCCTCCTTCTGAGGAACGGTCGAAGGAAATGACGACAAATAAAAATGGGCGGGCTGGAAATTGAATTTCTCGCGAAGACAACAAACAAATTAATATCATTAATACAATAATTGGGAAAGTTTGGTAAAGCATAAATAATTAAATTGACTTAAGGTCAAATGGTGATGGGGCGGGCATTCACTGAATGAAAAGAGTTTTTGAACGGCTCAACAACAAAGACCAACTAAATGATTCGTGGGGTATACTGTATGTAGGTGCCTAAAACATTTAGTGGGGAATACGGTAAGGGATCGATCACAGATTATGGGAATGAAATCCGGGCGAGAATTGAGGAGTTTTTTTATCACTTAGCCTCTGGTCATCGGTACTTGCTCAATTTACTATTAGCCTCACAAAACAAAGCATTCCTTGGGACCAAAAAACCGCCCCAATTTTTGTGTGATTTGCCATTATTGTTCATTCGAGTGATGAATTGTCGGCTAATCAATGCGTCCAGCACCGATCCGTCGAGATTTTTTGTATAATTTGTCTTTAAATGGTCTCCGCTTCCGCCGTTTGATGCCGGTACTCGCCGCTGCTATCGGCCGTCGACTGCCGTTTCATTCGGTCCAACTCCTGCCGCATCACCGCGTTCTCCCGCTGCAGCGCCTCAATTTGGCGTCGCGCCTCCAGCAACTGAAACAATGGCAAAGTGCCAAAGGCTTCTTTGTGTTGGGTCCCCTAACTCCGTCTGCCCCTAGGAAATGATTTGATGCATTCACTTCGCCCGATCACCTCGGCTTGTTCGTTCATCCGGTGGAGCCGATCGCATTCCCTGCCCCTCTCCAGCGCGTCTTCGCTTGCCGAACTGAACAAATGGCGCCGTCGTTCGGTGGCGCCGTTCTGAAGAAGGCCGGCCGAAAGTGGCGGTGTTGGCCAACTCAAATCGCTTCCGACAACGGGAAACTTGGGCTGGGGAAAACAGCGAACAAAGGCCGAATCCGACGGGGCCACCGCCGGGGGATGGACGAAAAGGGCCGAGGCGGCGGAAGAACACGGAATGGACCAGCAGCTCGGATTCGTTCTGAAACTTAAAAAATAAGTTTTATTTTTTAATTAGTTTCATTTACCTAAAAATTCCGTTTTTTTGAAGAAAAAAAACAGAATTTTTTTTTCACCCATCGTTCGGCGTAAAAATCAACTAAAACCCCAGATTTAGCAGCCACTGATCCAAATTCAAACTCGCCTCGGTTTAGCCATGACCAGTGGCGGTTGTTCTCCCGCAGCAGCGCACTGGCTTTTCTGCCTCAATTTGTCTTTGTGTGAGGGGGAGGGGGCAAAATTGGGGCCGGCGGATGATGAGGACGAGTGTCCGGATGAGTACAGCGGACTGCCCATGGCAATACCCGCGGGCAGTCGTCCGTAGTGAATAAGCGCCGAGGGGGCTGCTGTGGAGGAGTCAGTGGTGTCGACGGGGGACGACGAGTTGGAGGAGTAACTGAAACAGAAAAGTCCAATAAAGTGGTGCCGTTCCGTCCCTCACTCATGCCTAGCCAGACCTGCTGCTGTTCATCAGACTTTGGTAGCCAGATGAGGGCACTCCCATCATTGCCGTCGTCCCAGTTGCGCTCCGTCCGCCCACACCGCTGCCATTAACTCCGCCAGAAGAGTCCTGGGAACCGTTGAACTGCAGCAATTGACCAATACTCGATGGCATCGGTGCCGTCGACGAATCTGCCGAACTTGTGCCAAGAGATTTCTTCCGTTGGGCCAATGCTCTCCGCTGATGGAATATTTCGACTGAGGACTAAAAATTACGAACTTTATAAACTTAGTTTTAGTCTGTGCCATCTGCAACCCAATCCTTCAATACCTCTCCCGAATTGCATTTTATTCTTTACGTTTCTCAAAATCCTTTCAAAAAGGCCACGCCTTCCCCCCCCCCCCCCCCATCGATGCGAAGACTGGCCCTGTCATAAACTAAATAGCTCATAACACACATTGCTGAAGGCCAATTCTTCTCCGGTAGAGTCACTTCCCGCCGCTTCATCTTCGTCCTCGGCCAATTCGTTCCTTTCACCGATCGATGGCTTCCTCAACTGATGGCACTTCTGAATTACCCGCGGAGTGCAACTCGCAGCCACCGCTCTCTGCGACGGATTGACCACACTGGACGTCACAGACATTTTCATCTTAATCATCCGATTCTGCTGTTGGTGTTTGGGATGGTGATGGTCATCCGCCGGAGGTTCTGCTCCATCCATGGCCACCTCGTCGTAGAGGTGATGCTCAATACCACCGCCATTTCCCCGGGGTGTCTCATCGTACACGTGAACAGTCGTTGTTGGTTGACACTTTTGTTGAGAGTGTCCCTGGAGTTGGGCCAATGCGGTGCTCAGCACGTAGTCGTCGGCGGAGTCCAGATGGTTGGAAGTGACCGAAGTGGGGGAAGAGAAAGGTGCAGGCACAAAATTGTTTTGAGGCAGGATGTTGTTCATCTGCTGGTGGTGGTACTGTTTCACGTTGACAAACGGCTGCTTGGGCGGTAAGACGACGCGACTTTTGACATGGCATCTTTATGTTTAAAAAAGTACAACATATTCTGCCAGCAGCGCCCCATAATCAAACGCTACGTCTCGCATCAGCTCCTACAGAATCAGCTTCATCCGCAGCTGTTTGTTCCCATCCCGAACACCGGATTGCTTCCCTCTGCTGTCCTTCTCCCGCCCCACTCACTTCATCTCCGTCGGCAACCCGCAACTTCCTCCGCCATTGCAGCACATCATCGACATGGAGTTGTTCTCGTAATCGGACGGGGGATTGTTGTGTGCCGAGTGCTGCTCGTCCTCCTCCGCCTCGTCCTCCCCTCCCTTCCGATTCACTGCCACCAAAACTTCCCTCAGGCCAATGGCCGATGTGCCCGGGGAAATTGTGCCACTTGCCCCCAATTTAGGAGTCGACGCCTCGGTAAGATAGCAGTGGAGCAGTGACAATTCCTTGCCCAAATCGAGGTTTGATCGAATGGCCCGAAGACAGTCCTCGTCAAATTCGGAGGCCGGCGAAGGAGCGGAAATCTTTCGCAGGAAGCATTGCTGACGGGGAAAGAGTTTAATTCGGTCAAATAAATAAGAGATCAACTCCAAAGGTGAGTTGATTAAACAAAATGCTGGAATTCACAATTAAAATGTGATCATCATTTTATTAGGTTGTGGGCGGTCGGTTTAAACCGGAGGTGCCGGGTTTCGGTTCGGTTAACCGACCGCCCTCAACCAGTGTTTATCCAATTCCCCCCCCCCCCAAGCATTTACCATATTGCGCCATTCGCGTTCCACAAATCCGTTCATAAATTCCATGTAACTCTCTTTGCCGCCAAATCGCGTGAAATTGGCCAATGTCTGCAAAGATTTGGCCACCAGCGTCAAATTGCGCGCAGCAATGCCCGTCGGATATTCGGATGCCAACCCAAAAAGAGACGGCGAGAGAATGGCAGGGCACAAAAAGCGCAAGAAAATGCACGAGGAAAGCACTTAAAAGGGAAATTAAAATGGAAATTTCAAAAGATTGGCCTTACGGTTGTCTGCCAGTTCGGCCTTGCCCGACAGTTCCAGTTGTCTTCTGACTGTAGAGAAGAGGGAACGCAGCGGATGGGGGAAGTGGTCGGCGCTGTGCCGAATTCGACTCCACGCCTCTTCCACCTTTTTGGTTAGCTGGTGCCGGTTACGCTCCAGGGAAGAGGCGGACGGGGAGAGCAACCGCAGCGGGTCCACCTCGCAGTTCAGGTTGGCGGCCAGCAGATGGCGCACAAAGTCGCCCAGCACACTCTGTCAAGGCAAACTTTGAGGAACAAATCCTAACTGGGACGGCAATTTGCTTCTGTCGGAAAGGGTAAATCGTTTCAATCAAAATGCGATCGGGCTTTCGTGTTTAGGGCCTCTGACCTGGAGGTAGTCGCTGGCGACCAGCTTCATATAGGCCTCCACTGCTTTGGTTGCCAGGGAGTTGCCACGGAAGAGAAGATGGTCTGAGAAAACAATTATGCTTATTTGTTTATTGATTGTCGGCTAAATGGAATGAATCATCTGCTGCTGATTCACCATTTTCCTGCCCGTCCACTTCGACCATTGCCAAATCCGCGAGTGCTTCAGCCGCTCTCCGTTCGTGCTGCAGGACGCGGACCAACGCACAAGCGAAGTCCTCCTTGGCCTTGACGCCCAAAATGGGCTCAAAAGTGGCACAAAGCGGCAAAAAATGAAGATGGAGGTACTGTAAAAGACAAAACAAGTCCAAATTATGTGCCAAACTTCTCCCACTTCTCTGAGAGGTTTGTACGCCCGGAGGGGTAAAATGCGCACGGATTGGTAACGCGCCTTCACCCGAATGGACGGCAGAGAATCGGCGCCATTTGCATTTGCCGGATTATTGCTGTTGTTACTGTTGGCGTTGGGGTCGTTGGAGCTGACGGAATACCTAAAAAAGCAAAGCATTACCGTAACCAGCGAGCGATACAGAACTTCGAATATTAATCCAATTTTATTGCAGTTTTTGAGAAATTGAGTTTTAAATAGAGCGCGGATCGATCGAGATTCTCATCGAAATCTCGACAGGATTTTTCGGAATTCTCGAGATATTTCAGTGATATCTTGATCGATGATATTTTTTTGAGATTCTTTATCGAAATTTTGATCGGTCCTCAAGTCCGGGCTCTAGTTTTAAACAATGATGAGCGGGAATTTGCCCCCGGGGGGAGATGTCACCCTTCCATAATCATGCCACCATTTCTCGACGGGTTGTCGTCCAGCCAACTCCGCCAACGGAATGTTCACCAATCCGATGAGTGTGTGCCGATCTTCGCGTTCGGCACCGCCGCGTGCCCTTCGCGTGGACGCTGTCTTTTTGGTGTCCGCCTCGCGGAAAAGATCAATACACAACCGACGCGCGGGCGGAAGAGAGCCAAACTCGAAAGACTCCCCCCAAAAACAAATGCCGTCGCTCATCCCCTAAAGGGAAAGATTCAATTGCAAAAACTAATTATTGTTTTTGTTAAATAAATCAATTTAAAAAAGTTTACTTCAAATCCCGAAATACCTTTGTTGAGGTGCGCGCCTTCAGCTGCCCGTCCAATGACAACTTTAAAATTTTTGGAATTTTTTGCAAAACGACCGCAAAACCGAAAACCTCGCAGAAAAACCGTCGCTTTGCCGGGACGCCTTTTGCCTCCAGCACCCAAATAGCCAAACAATTCTCCACCCGATGGACGCGGTCAATTTTGGGGTTCATCCGACGCCGGACGCTAAAATTTTGATTTGTTTTGATTATTTGAGCAAACCGATAAAACAATTGATGAATTGATGGCATTTTCTCGGCAATTATTATTATTATTATCGTCGCCCCCTCCCCCAAGGCGCCCCCCCCCGCCCCCTTGAGGATGGGCGGGCCATTTGCATATTCAGCACAGCAATAATCAATTCCAATCCCCGTCCATCCGTCACCGGCCGGCCATCAATTGTCCCCCGAGGGAAAAGATTCTCTCATAGTCAGAAGAAAGTGCCGAATGAATGGAGGGAGGGAGGGAAGGAAGGGCGGATGTGCCCCTGGGGGGGGGGGGGGGGGGGAGTCGTATTGGACTTTATACGGAGGACTGTCCCTGAGGGGTAATGAGCTTAGAATGAGCTTTGACGGGGCCATTGGACAGGTCACAAAAGTCCGAATGCATCAAAAGTTGCATTTTGTTTAAGGTTAAAGAAAAGGAACGGTTTAAACTTTAAACTTTGGTTGCGAATTGCCTTTCGTTTGAAGAAAGAGCACAGCTTGAGATGGTTTATTATTTTGTAGCTTTGTTTTTCTCTACAAATTGGTTGAAAAGCATTTATTATGGCTTTTGACCTATTAGGGACCATTTTTACAATGATTTAAAGGGGGGGGGGATGTCCCCAGCATTGCCCTCGTCCATTATTCCTCGGATTGAATGAAAGAAGGATGATGAATGGATGATGAATGGATGGGGGGGGGGGCTTTTTGCGCGATTGGGAGATGGGCAAGATGTGCAAACATTCGGACGTTTGGAAGAATGGAAGCGATGAATTCGATGGGATTGTTCCCAAAGCCCAACCTCTACCCCCCGGGGGATATTAAAAATTGCGCACCTGTCTGTTCTGCATTCCCCGAGGGGTTTTTGTGGACAAATTCTCAAAAAAGAATCCCAAACCAAACCCAAACCGAAATAATCATTCTCATGGAACCAATAAACTCTCCACTTTTTGGAAGAATCCGTCATTTATTCTCAACCCCTTCCCTCGAAGAGAATTTGCATTTTGAGCAGAATATTTTATAGCGGTCGTGTTGGTGTGGGGAGAATTGACCAAAATAAAATTGTTTGAGGCATTTAAATAAATTTTTGAGGGATGTTTCTGACTTGAGACCGATTCGGATAACCCGGATCCGGCAGAAAGGGTCCGGCTTCTGGGCTAAACCCCGGATTTGGCGTCACCGAGCCACAAAATCCAATTTTTGGTGGGTCTCTTACTTAGCACGATTTGAATTTGTGACAGATCGGCAAATTTAAATATTTAAGACAATTTTTTTGTCGCAACAATGGCATTTGAAAAGTCAGTTGATTTGTTTTCCATCGCAACTTTTCGGAACAACTTCAGCAGTTGGGCGATTCATTGTCTGTCAGCCGTCCGTCGCACCAGTAAGTGAGTAAAAATAAAATTCTTCCATTTTCTGCGGTCAAATTCGGGGGACGGGGTGAATTCTATTGGATTTGCGGGGAGGGGGAGGGGAGGGGGGGGGGGGATGGAAGAGTAGGCGCAGAATTATATTCCGTCGCCGAAGTGTGTGGGATTGTGGTGTCTCCTAATTGAGCTCGGGTCGGAGGGGGGGGGGGGGGGAAGGTTTGGTCGGATCCGGCGGATCGGAGCTCCGAAAACCCATCAGCAGAAGTTGGGGGGGGGGGGGGGGGAGAGTATGATGACGCCAAATTTGGATTTGATGGAAGGATTTGGCGGAACGGACCTGCCGCTGGCGGACATTCATTTATTGGTTGATCATTACCGGGTGGAACGGACGGACGGACGGACGGACAGATTCTTCGTTCTGGGGAGCTTCGTTTAAGCAGGGGGAAAGTCCGAACCATTTGAGGGGAGAGGGGGGGGGGGGGGGGGGAGGGGGGGGGGGGGGGGGGGTGTCAGCGGAATCCACTGACAAATTGACGTTAAAGCAAATTGCCGGGGGTGTTCTTTAAAAGCCATTCATGATCGGACAATCTATTTTGATCAGTAGTGTCGGTTCAAATTAATTATTCAAAACTTCGAAATGTTGTCGGGATTCGACTCCCGAATTACCTGTCCATCCATCGGCTTCTTTCGTCTGACGTCCGACAGGAGTACACATTGTTATCCAATAGGAAACAGCAATTATCCGGACTGATCGACGCGTGCACCGGCTGAAGTCGTCGAAGAAGTAAATCTTGTTGATGAGATTCGGAAGGACCTAAAAAAGACAAAAAATGATTTTCCAACAGAATCTCGGTGAATTGACCCCAATCCCTGCAAAGATTTGCATAAAATGCCACAAAAACGCACTTTTGGCCAGTGGTTGTTGTTGTCCCGCGCTCAGCAACAGCAATGATTCGTGGGACCTCGACGGCCTCAGGGAAAGTGCCGAGTGCGGGGGGGAAAAAGCATCGCCGCGGGCATTCACTCCGTTCAGATGCAAACTCAGCGGGGCCTGCGAAATCATCGACTTCACTCTGCCGGCCCATTCCTCGTCCGTTCTGCAAAACGAATTGAGTTTTTCCCATTGATAAAAACAATTTTAGGCCTTAATTTGTAAGATTTATTTTTTTGCACTTCCAATTTACGCCAAAGGCCATTCATCCCCCGAGGGTCTGTCAGTCCAAATGCTTTTGCCGCAAGAAAAGTTAATTTTATTAATCCAAAAGCCGGGCCAAGGCCCTCCGAAGTGAAAAGGGCCATAAATTTTGCGTTTTGTCCGTTGCAGGCGAAAGACGCGTCTTCCGCGAATGAGCCGAATTTGGGGCAAATTAGAGGGAGGCGGCGACTGAAAGGGCGGTGGCGGAGGACGGAGGTGAGGAGGCGGTTGGAACAAAGAGACCATTTCAAGCGTTGTCGACGATTTCGAATGAAAAGTTCAGATTCTAAGAGCCGAAATAATTTTGTTTAAAGCAAATTTTGAAGTCCCGATCAGACTCAGATCGAAATTGAAAGCTGAAAAGGCCTTTCATTTTAGCCCAATGAGGCTATGAGATGGGTCAATGGATGTAAAGACCCTCCCTCCCTCACAGTGACAGTGCGGAATTTGGGGCTAATGAGGGGGGAGGGGGGGGGGGGGGGGGGGGCGTTGGTTGATCTCCAACAGAGAGATGGCAAATGCGACGAGTTGAAAGGTGAAGATGAATGAATGAGGGGGCGGAGGTCGCAGAATATTTGTGAAAATGTGGTGAAAGGACGGACTGACTCGAAAAGGAGGTGGGGCTGATGGGATTTGAACGGGTTGGGTGGGGAGAGGGGTTGGACTGTCTGAGGCGGAGGTGCCCCAAATGCCGAATTAGACGGGATCGCGAGTCGAGTAACTTCGGGCTGATTCGGCAGATCAGAGGGAAGGGAGGGGGGGAGGGGGGGGGGGGGAGGGGGGGGGGGAGGAGGGGAGGGGGTTGGAATGCATTTGGGGGGGGGGGGGGGAGTGGCGATCGAATGATTGGGTGGGTTGTTGTTGTTGCTTAGGCCGTTGTGATATGCAAATGAGGGGGGTGGGGGGGGGGGGATGTGAACGAACAAATGAATGTGAATGAATGAATGGGTGGGGGAGAAATTGTGCGGATGTACGAACGGACGGACAGACCATCGACTGACTCTCACCACAAAAGGAATGTCCAATTCAAATTGCGGTCATTAATCGAGTGAATTAGGACAATAATGATGCCACATAAACCAATCTCTCGGTATTTTCAGAAAGAATTTTCAACGTGAAATACCCCTCGAGGGGATGTTTCAATTGTCCGTTGGGACGCCACAAATTTGAAAAGATCGGCAAATGGAGGGAGGGAGGAAGACGAACGAACGGAAAGCGCAATTATCGTCACATCGCCGCCATTCCCCCCCCCCCCCCCCACAAACAATCAGCAGTTTTAGTTTTTTCTTTATGCTTTTTCTCATTTTTGTCCAAGGCCATCACCGGCAGTCACTCCATTCTCTTCTTTTATCTCTTCTCTCATTCTCTTCTTTTATCTCTTCTCTCACTCTTCTTTTATATCTTCACTCCATTCTCTTCATTTATCTCTTCTCTCATTCTCTTCTTTTATCTCTTCTCTCATTCTCTTCTTTTATCTCTTCTCTCATTCTCTTCTTTTCTCTTCTCTCATTCTCTTCTTTTATCTCTTCTCTCATTCTCTTCTTTTATCTGAATTGCCATTTAAACGCATTGTCCCCTCTGGGGGCGACTCATTGGCGGAGGGGCTGCCATTTAAACGCATTGTCCCCTCTGGGGGCGACTCATTGGCGGAGGGGCTGCCATTTAAACGCATTGTCCCCTCTGGGGCTTCCAATGAATGCAAAACTTTGACTTTGTCTTCATAAGAATGGTTTATTATGGTCACCTGAGCGCGCTCTCTCCCAAAATGTCTCTCATCGCAACGCCTTCCGCCGGTGCTGAGACGGCTACCAATTGATGGTCACTTCCCCGTTGGTTGTTGTTGTTGTTGTTGTCCCGAGTTCGCGTTAACTTCGGGAAACTTTTGGTCCGTTTCAGTCGGCGAGAGAGGAAATTCTTTGTGGGAGGAGGGAATGTGTTGATTGATGATCGAATTCAATCGCTGATCAGAACGATCTCATAAATCACCGATTGGGGTCGCGTAAGAGTTTTTCAAGAACGCAAAAATCGTTTTGTTTCTTTCCAAACATTTGAACAATTATTTGAGTGAAAATTTCGTCGTCAAAAAAGACCTTAGGGTTTGATAAAATGATCTGATCTGGTAATTAATAATGTGAAGAGCCAAATTCGATCAATTCAAACTTTCAAATACCGCGAATCGCTGCGAAGCCGAAGCGGTCGAATGGTGGAGGGAGGACGGGTCCAACAGAGCGACGCCGGGGGAACTCTGAAAAAGATGCAATTTAAACAAGAGCCCGGCAAAAACATTTACAGGAACAGGAATTCAAATTTTAGCAAGACCGGGATTCATCCCGTTGGGCCCAAATTGACAGGAACGGGAATCCCGTACTTTTCCCCTAAAATCCCGTTGGGCCCAAATTGACAGGAACGGGAATCCCGTACTTTCCCTGAAAAAGTTCCGCTCCCCGGGGCTCAATTTAATTTGACTCCCCAAAATGAATGGCCAATAGAGGAGCAATGACGACATCGAAAAAGGGGTGGAATAAAAATGAAGACGGAACATTTGACTAATTGGCGCCGAAAGATACTTTTTCGTCATTAATAAAAAGATCAAATAAATTAAGCAAATTTTGTCCAAAAAATAATAATAGAAAATAAAACAAAATGTCAATAAAATCGATTGTCTAACGCAAATTGTATAAAATTACAATGTCTCTGGCGAGTTGTGTCGTTCCGTTGTGCCGTCTTTCCTGCCATGTAACAAAGTGCCGGTCCAAACTGCGCGTTTCGCCTCTGCCAATGCCGTGGTCCCCGGCCGACCCATCCAATTCGGTCGCTGCTGACACATTCTCTTCAACGGGGGGAAGGGATTGATCAAAAGTGATTAGCAGAGATTAACGCATCGCGTGGGGGGGGGGGGCTTATGGACAGAACCACCCAACCATTTGCTTGCTTGAGGGTTAATTACTCTTCTCCCCAGTAAACGGTCTGAGAAGATTGAATTATCGGGTAGATTGGGGCAATTCATCGCTGGAAGGCAAAGTGTAGAGTGAATGGAAGAGTCGGAGGGCCACGACCAGGGTGGCCATAATACCATATTTACTGGCATTTGCTGGGGTTCGTGCCATATTTTTGACTACTGGAGATGGCCACGACGGGAAAGCAATCCTTCCGTTCATTGTCCTGCCGACTCCAGCAGAACGTAGCTAACTGCTTTATGACATCCAATCGGTTTCAGTTTCATAACCGGGATCACAAAAGAGAATAAAGAACCTGACACTGACATTGGACTGTGGAAAATGGATAATTCGCTTTGGAAATAAACCAGAAAAGGCGGGGGGGGGGGGGGGGGGAGGGGCACCTTCGTCTTCGGGTGGCGTGTGCAACTGCAGAGGCTGGTCCAGGTTGGCCAGCAAGGGGTCTGTCAGCTCTCCCAGTCCATGCAACGGAAGGGGACTCCCTCGGCACTGCCCTCGTTGCCCTTCTTCTCCGTGGCCGACCGATGACATTTTGTCGTCCCGAGAGAAGCAGCAACAGACGCGACGGACGGTCCATTGGCAAAGCCAACGCAGGACGGACAGAATAGCGTCGAGCAGTGACAGCGGATGCCACGGCGGTGCGCTCATCGTAGCGCATTCGGCGCCAATGGACGATTTGAAGAAATCTGTCGATTCGGTTGATTTTGGTGCAAAATGTTTGTTTTTTGTTAGCGGTGTGGAAGATTGCCCAGGGGCAAAATCGGATATTACGCCCTTAGGCAATTTGGCGTTAGACTGTCAATTAAGTGTTTATTGTTCAAATGATTTTTTGGACTGTTTTTGTTTTGATTGGAGTTGGCGGACTCCGTCGTCTCTGATGAAGGAACTCGCTGCTGGAGGCACTCTTTTGTGGCAGCCGATCATTGACAAGAAAAGCGTCATTGGATCGCCGCTCCTTTCGGATTCCCGCCAGCCTCCTCCTCTCTCCCTCTCTCTCCCTCTCCCTCCCTCTCTATCCCTCCCTCTCTCTTTCCCTCTCCCTCTCTATCCCTCTATCTTTCCCTCTCCCTCTCTATCCTTCTCTCTCTCCCTCTCTCCCTCCCTCTCTCTATCCCCCTCGCTCTCCCTCTCTCTCCCTCCCTCTCTCTTTCCCTCTCCCTCTCTATCCCTCTCTCTTTCCCTCTCCCTCTCTATCCCTCTCTCCCTCTCTATGCAAGTCTCTCTTTTCCGGTTTCTCTCGCTGTCTGGTCTGCCGCCGCTATCAGAGGGCGAGGGCGGGGGGGGGGGGGGGGGGGGGGGGGGGGGGGGTTTGTTGCTGCGTTTTTATGGACGGAAGTGGGCTTTGCTTTTGCTGGTTCCCTGCTGCTGGTGCTTTTTTTAGCCCTTATCACTCACTCATCCTTCCACGACGGGAGCTGACAATGAGTGAGAGGGAGGCGAATGAATGAATGGGCCGGGGGAGGGAAAGCGGCGGGGATGATCAAGGCAATGTTTCTTAGTCGGTTCAGCTTATGATGATGGGGTGATGATGATGATGATGATTAACAGGAAACAATGTGGTGGGCGGAAGAGTGGGTGGAAGAAGAATAGAATGAATCGGAGGTGGGGAGGGACGTGTGGTGGGTAAGGGGCGGGGGTGGGGGCGGTTGGTCGGGGAGGGGGGAGGAGATTGTTGAATCGATCGACACGCGGAGGGTATTTGGAAGAGGTTGGGGGAGAGGGGGGAGGGGGGGGGGGGCGTCGCTGGGTTGGGTGGGGGGGGGGAAGGGGGGGGGGGGGGTCCGTCCAAGGTTCGTCGATGTCCTCCACGGGATTGGCTGGAAGTGTACGTGTAGAATAACGCGCAATTTGTTGTTTTGTGGGCGAGGTGTGTTTGCATGAAACACCAATTCCAATCAAATCCGACTCGTCCGTCTCCCGCTCCCCTCATCTCCAAAATCTCCTAACCCTCCAACAACGCCACAATTAATTCCATCTCCAACGAAGGCGCGCCAAGAAAAGTTTGAGTTTGGTAGGCAACTAACACCCACTCAACCGTGAAAAAAAACAACGCATGGGGGGCAAAAGAGGGGAGGAGAGTGGGGGAGAGGGAGGGGGAGGGGGAGGGGAGAGGGAGGGGGGGGGGGGGGGGGGAGAGGGGAAGGGGGGGAGGAGGAGGGGGAGGGGGAGGGGGAGAGGGGAGGGAGGGGGAGGGGAGGGGGGGGGGGGAGAGGGAGGACGAAGGGAGGAGGGGGGGGGGGGGGGGGAGGGGGGGGAGGGGGGGGAGGGAAGGGGGGGGGGAGGGGAGGGGGGGGGGGAGGGGAGGGGGAGAGGGGGGGGGGGGCTCTTATCAGTCATCAAAATTCAAAGTTTCCTTACCTCGGACAGACAGAAATTTGGAATGGCGATGAGGAAAGCGCACAAATTCGAAGTCCACAATGACGGAGTCATCATGAGCAAAGTCGAGTGGAAGTTGGAGGAACATTTATAGGAAAATTGGGACTTTTGCTATAATTTTGCAATTGGACGATGAATAGACACACAACACTAGAGATTAGCTATAAGAATCGCCGAATTGTTAATTCTGGGTGGGCAAAAGCCTTTGAACGATGGAAGAAGAAGCCTTTGGGGGGGGCCTTTAGGGGGGGGGGGGGGGTTTTGCCTGAGCTGCTCCCCCCCCCCCCCCCCCCCCCCCCCCCCCCCCCGCCGCCGCCGCCGCTTTTGTCCGTCCGTCGAGTGTTTTGTCCAACCCCCTCACTTTTCCCGGATCATTTCGCTTTGTCCCTTCAAACCCCAAATTCAACTGCCATTGTCTCATCCCCCGGAGAAACCCTTCAAAACATTGAAATTTGTGGGGAGTTGGAGGGGGAGGGGGGGGGGGGGGGGGGATCATCAATTTGGGGGTGCAAATTGAAATAGCCGACCGACCAATTGGCATTGGGGAAGTTGCCGGGGCGGGTGGGGTTAAATAGTTTATAACCACTGAATAAATTGTTACTATTTATGTCACTGGAAAGTGCGCCGGCCGACAATTTGGCTGTGCCATCGCCTCCAGGGAATGCGGCGGCGTGGCATCGCTATCGACCGGGCACATTCAATTAATGGAATTGGGTGCCCGAGGGACAAATCTTGGGACAGATGAGAATGGGCCAGATGACACAGTTTTTAATCGTTTTTGCATTGAATTCATGGAGAATTGGAGAGTTTTGGAAGGTTGGTTGACAATGATGATACAAAAAAGTCGGCTATTCTAAGTGAATTTGGAAAATTAAAATATTTGCGTCCAAAGGGAATTTGCCCTACGGGGAAGGCGATCGGAATGGCAATTTGCCGTTATGGCCGAGCCCACCTTTCTTCTCTGCGCGCCGTCTTCTGCCGATGGTCATCGTCGTCGTCGTCCTCTTGCGGGGTACTGGCGGATTCTGCCGATGCCATCGCCCGTCCCCCCCGCATTTTGTCCCTTCCATCGCCCTGCGCCCATTTGCATTTTTCCCACCGCCGCTTTCTTCCAATTCCTCCTCCCCTCCTCCGCTATCCCTTGCCCCCTCTCCCACTGGCACTGGGGACGGACGATGATGGCATTTCGATCCCCCGTCACATTGTCTTCTGCCAAGAGGGGACCAATTGCCGCCGGCGGCAAGCTTCCATTTGCCGGTGGTCGGACTTCTTTGAATTTGACACATGGACGATGATGATGATAGTGATAATGGCGCTTTTTCAGTAAATCCGACAGCCGGAGAACGGGGACGTCGTCGAAAATCCAGAGTAAATGAGGCAAATTTTTTATTCGCTGCTGCAATCATTTAATTTGGCATCCTTAAATGCGATCTATAATAGATTTCGTGAAAAAAAGGCGAATTTTTGTGAAACGGATCGCAAATGGAGGGGGGGGGGGATAAATGATAGAGGGGGGATTTGACGAGAATCTCCCCAAAAAAGGGCTGCAATAGCTGTTCCCACACAAAATTAATCCCAGCGGGAGCAAATGTGACGGGGAGGGGGGGAGAGGGGGGGGGGTAAAGTTGACCCATCCCCCGGAGCGGGTTGGGGTAAAGATGAGAGATGATCACCCGATCAGTCGATCAGGTGAGACATCGTCAGCCTCGAGAAATGGTCACTCTCCAGTGACCAAATGTAGCCAATTTGCATTTGAAGGTGAGAGCAAGAAGCAAATAACCTGGGGGAGAACGGAACGGAAGAACAAGTTTGTGGAGGAACAAGCCCAATGAGGAAGAGTGAAGACTGACCCCCGAGGGGTGGGGGGGGGGGACGCATAAGTAAAAAAGGAGGGTAAAACGAAGAGGCACAAGGAGGAAAAAGGAGTAAGTAAAGCGCATTAGATTAGCGAAGAAAAGAACGAATGCATTGGGCAAACAGACGAAATTGGGGAAGCTGAAGAATCAGACAGCCGGTGGACGACGAAACCTGATGATGATGATGAAGATGGAATGAACACGGACGGACGGACGGACGGATGATGTGGAAAGCCCAGACCAAACACCTCCCCCCCCCCCCCCCCCCCCCCCCCCCCCCCCCCCCCCCCCCCCCCCCCCCCCCCCCCCCCCCCCCCCCCCCCCCCCCCCCCCCCCCCCCCCCCCCACCTCACCCAAACATCCGCCGCGCTTCCCCTTCCGTCGTCCATTCGACCGGTCCGCCGCGCGAGTGAAAATTGGCGATGGACGGAAGCGCAGTCCCTTTTGGCGCTTGGACTGTGCGAGCCGCTCGAATTACTTCAAAGCCTAATCCGCCCACCTTGTCCCCGTTCCCGCCGCTGTCCACTCTCGACCACTAAGCAAATGGAATGCCCCCCCCGGCCCCTTCCCATTTCGCCAACCCCCAATTTTGGTAGGGTTGGCTGTATCCAATGGCTACCTGACAAAATGTGTTGAAATAACAACAATAAAAGGAATTGAAAGTGTTGTGAAAGGGCGAAACAAACCACGGAAGAAAAAGGGTAAAAGGGCGAAACATCGACGGCCTAAGCATTGAAATCCCCGAGGCGATAATTCGGTTGGAAAAACACTTTGAGCGCCCCCCAGGCAATTGTATTTCGCCCTCTGAGTAAGTCAGTTTGTTTTCAAGTGATTATTCTGCGAATTTTTGACTTATTTTACGCCTTTAGGTCAAAAAACAATTTAAAAATCCCTTTGCCGCTGCTCAAAGCCCCAAAAGTGTCACTGGAATGGACTGAGGTGGCGTAAGATTTTGAAGGGACATTGTGAAGGTGAGTTGTCATGTTGAGGGGGGGGGGGGGGGAGAATGACTGACTCCCTCTGGAAGGAGTGCCAGCAGCCACCGCCATTCAATCCCTTCGCCTCACCATCTCATTATTATTATATTCCCCCCCCCCCCCCCCCCGGTGAAAAGAGAGAGAATTTTTGTCCTTTCTCCCACCCATCCTTCCCTGCCAGCCAAGTGTCCGAAATATTATTTGCGAAGAGCGCAGCATAAACCGCCGCCAGAGACGGAAGAAGCGTTTGGATTGGATCAGTGGACGGCCGACGGGCGGTTAGAGCAGTCGTTGGTCAGGCGGTTACCACACAATAAGGGGGAGGGAACATGGAAAGGGAGAGAAGTGTTTACGAAATGAAAGCGCGTGAAGAGGAAAAACGACGATTTGCTCGTCCACGCCCCCCCCCCCCCCGCGGGTGGACGCGTGAAAGGATAAGAATGGACAAACAGCCAGAATGGAGTTCGAAAACTATATTTGGAAGCAAAAAAAACCGGAGATGCAGAAGATCGCAATAATCGTTGATCCGCAAAAAAATGTTTAATAATAATTAATAGGAAACAAACAACAGAGATCTATAAAAGGATGAAAAATGTTCGCAATAAAACGTAACGATCGCATTATTAACGAGGGGCAGCCCAGTCCATCTCATGTGAACGATCGGCGTTTTTCCCAAAACAATTTACAGATAACTCTTACGATCGTAACTTCCCCTTGCAATTTTGTGCTAAATCCAATCGAGCATTCACATCAGACAATAGCGAACTGTGCATAAACCAATTCTCGCACTTTGAAATAGTCGGCACAGGCGTATCCCTCCACATGAAATCGGCCGGCCTCGTTTCGCCGAACACTGGCCACATTGTTCACGTAGAGGACGCCGGAATGGAATTCGGCGTGGAATCCATTGGAGGTGAGCAACTGTTTGAGGTCCGTCAACTGAGCTCGAAGCAATAATTTACAATAGAACATTATTGAAATTTCGTGCAGAGTGGACGAAGAGATATACTAACAACAGTACCTTTGGGTCGTTGACAAACACCGACTGATGCGGTGGGATGGCGCTGGAGGGGAGAAGTTCGAGGAAAAGTTGGTCTGGCACTCTGATAGCACTCTTTCTGCCGCCGGATATCGCTGACTGGCCTTGGGTTTCCTCCCCCGACTCCGCCGGCGTATCGTCAGACTCCATTGGCTCGTCCGCCTCTTCCGGTCCCTCCCCTCCAGACTTTCCCCCCACGGGCGCTTCCCCCTCCATCGTTCCCCTGTTAAGTTGCTGCTCCTCCGAAGGACGACGCTCTCCCTCCCCATTCGCCTCCTCTCTCTCATCAGCCGTCGCTTGGTCAAGAGCTACCGGAACTATCGCTGACTTCCGAATGATGCGGGCGTCCAACCAACTAAGCTCGGCTTCTTTCACCTAAACGCTTTAACAATTTTAATTAATTATTTATTGAAGCAAAACTGCGTACTAATCAAATGTTTGGATTGAGTTAATCCAAAACTCTGAAATAAACCGTTTGGAAAAGTAGCGAAGACATCAATTGGTCGGAGAGTGTCACTTGGAAAATGTGCGATTCAATCGTCGCATCAATTACTTCGCCGAGCGTTGGCGTAAAAATTTTACCCTAAAATAATAAAAAACGATATAGAACCAAACTCTGTCCAATCAGCAAAACTTTGCCTGAACTATTTGTTGTTCTTGGCAAAATTGTGCCAGGTGTCGTGTAGCAGCGGCTGTGCCATGAACGATGACCTAAAAAGCACATTCGAGAATGGGAGATTTGCCGTTCGGAAGAAACTCACCAACTGCTTAGGCTTAATTTGACTCAAAAGCTTTTTGATTGATTCGCCGTCCGAACGCCCCTCAAAATCGATGAATTCGACTTTGCACAAGATCTATTATAAAATTCTGTGTTTGTATAGTAAATCCATTTAAAATCGTTCTGCACCTCAATTTTGGTAATGTACGAAATGCATTTCGTGGGCCATTCCTCCACAACCACCCGTCGCTGCTCTTCGACGTCTCCCTCCTCCCCCACGGCGTCCTTCTCATTTGCCACCGTCGCCAAATGCTGTGGAGCAGCGGCGGAGTCGGCGATGATGTACTCTTCCGGGCGAATGATCTCGCCATAGTCATCCCACTAAAATTGAATGGTCAAAAAACAATTGCCCAACTTTTGCGCGTACCCTTGACTTTTCCTCCTGGTAAGGGAACATCGGAAACTGCTTTTTGTTCTGAAACAGAAGCCATTTTGCGACAGAATTTCAGGATATCGATCGATCGACCTGTTTGAAGAAGGAAATGCGCTGATTCTGTTCAAAGCGTCGCATTATGTCGTAAGAGTTGGATGTGTTGACAGCACCACCTCCGGTCGTGGTTCGCTGAACACCTCCCACGCCGCTCACTGTGCCCCGCCTCTGCACCTCACCTGAAATACATTTGTACAATAAACATCCGATAATTAATTTGACTATGCACCAGACTAAAGGCTCTATCTATCTCTGGTTGTTATCGAAACTTCCCAATTTTTACCCGAATTTTTGATCGGTAAATTGCCATTCTTCCCCCCAGCCGTCACTGAAGCAACAACAGCGGCCAGGGTTTCCTCATCATCCGACTCATCGGACGATTCCACGTTCTCAAGCCTAGCATTGCGTCGAACAGTTTCAAGCCTTCAATTATTCTCATTTATCAAACGCAATTGGGTACAACGACAGAACGTGGGAATGGTCAAAAATTGGCAACGAGATAAAAAGACAAACTTCCAGGACACAAAGAAATGAATAAGAATGCCTTCAAGAATAACAAATTACCTGATCCTCGCAGCTTCCTGTTCCTTCTCCCTTTTCTTTGTCAAATACGCCTCCAATTCAATGCCTTCCAATTTAATTCTTCTCTGAAGAAGACGCATGGACAAATTTCAATAGATAAAAATACTTTCACTCCCAATGTGACCATGTTGTTTGTTGCACGCTTTTTCTCTCTCGAATCGGCGATTCTGATGAGCTTGGAAGCAAGGGTCCGATCACCGGAACGACCGGAAACGAAAAATTTGCTTTGTTAACAGACAATAATTTAATATATCTAATCAGTTTAAAATGATCGTAAAAACACCCCTTCGATTAAATTCCTCCTGTTTTTTACATTCAATGCAGAAATGATTCGTTTATGTTACAACCTAATAATCCTTTTTATTGTATACATAATCAATTTACCGGAGACAATCACCATATTTTTGGTGTCAGTGCACCATTCCAGAAAAAGTTCACGAGAAAAGCCGCTTTCCATGTCCAACCCACTGACCAAAACAACCTTTGGTCACCAATGTTAAAGTAAAAGTCGCAATTTTTTACTTTTGGCGAGCGAACTCGATTCAGGTCGGTCAAAGTATGACAGAATTTGACGTGTTTGAACTGAAACGGATTGTGTCTGCCCGCCTCAAAAATGCGCAGTATTTTGTCGGACATCCATTCGACTTGCGACTTCGCCGACTCAATTACGGACGATGCGACAGCACTCAGCATGACCAAATTGTACGTCATCAGTCCCGCTTCCTTACTGGAGGAGGGGCAGGTCGTCTGATCAGAACAACGACAAAAATTAAACCTAACTTTTGCCAGAGTTGGTCCAATAAATGGGCAATTTCAAGCACTCGTCCTGCCGTGTCAATAATCTAAAGCTTTAATGCAAATTTTTTGACAGCCTTTTCCCCACTAACGATCATAACATCGCCTCCGTCACGAACGGTTGCAAGAAGTTTGGAGACCAAATTCTCATCACGCTGTTTTTGCTTTGGTTGCGTATAGAGTGCGTTGAAAGCATCGGTGATAAGTAAATTTGGCCTTCCAATCCCTAATTGAACAAGCAATGTTATAAATAAGGTTTTAATGCATCTGCCCCTCCCAAAATTGAATAAAGGAAAGTGAAGTGAAGATGTTTTTTAAACAAAATAAACAATAGAAACAGAGACGGACCGTCAAATGTGCACCCGTTCAAATGTCGCTCCTTTTTATGATTGAAGTCAACCGCGTAGACTATCTGAAACATACGATCCAATCAGGGCCGTAGCTAGAAAAAATTTTCGGGGAGGGGAAGTTAATTTTTAGGGGTGTAGTAGCATTTTTGTTAAACAATTTTTCAAAAAAAATGTCTGATTTTTAAGGGTGCATTTAAGCGCAGCCGGAAAAAAATTTTTTTTATGGCAATCTGTTAAGAAAATCGGTCCAAAAAAATTACGAATTTGTAAAACGAAAGGGTCCCCTATGGTTTTGCTTTTGTCAAATTTCATTTTGAGGGGGGGGGGGGGGGCTAGATACGGCCTGGATCCAATATTCTGGTCATTCGGCCTCCTTGTCAGCCAACCTCCTCATCGCCCATTTTCGTAATACGCCATATTGCACCCCCAATGTGATGGCCCGCGGGGAACGGTGTAATTTGGAGGCCGTTGTCTCCTTTCAGCAAAATCTAAAGCGATGTTGGAATTTTCATTGGTAAAATTTATGTGAATTATAGAAGTGACCCACCGTCTGACTGTACTTGACTTGTTGCACTTTCTCAAACGCCAAATCGATATCATCAAAATTGAACAGCGAAAAGTCCTCAACATTCATGTGCCCATTTATCCAGTCATAGAGAAAAAGCTGCCCCATTTTGTACACCGGCACCTAAATCTTGACCAGTGATACAATTAGTGAACATATTTCCAACATCACCGTTGCATAAACAGGGCAATTCAGCCCATTTTTGAACAGATAAGGCAATGCGCCAATGTGCGGGATGTCTCCGTAACTGATGAGCACAGCATTTATTTGGGGTATCCGCATCTTTATGGCCTCGATGTATGCCAGGTCAAACTGTTCATCCCAGCCACAGTCGAGCAAAAAATACACTTGATCGACCCGAAATGAATCATTTTACCAAAGCAAACAGAAAGTGATGAACCTGCAACAGATAACACAAAGGCCCATCGTCTTGAACACCGGATAAAGCCTCCAATTTGATTATTGAAGTCATTGAATTGAGTCTAGAAAAATTTGACGCGGAAAACTTGGCGACAAAAAATCGGAAATTTGGCGACAACGGAAGAGCGCCTAATTAATAAGAAAATTGGGTGCCTAAAATAACAAGAAAATTGGGCGTGCGGGATTCCCACCCCGTTAAGTTTCAAATTCCCGTCCTTTTCCTTGTGTTATGCGATTGGGGTCAACTGGGCGCTCATGGGGCTCGAAAAATCTCAAAATAGGCGCCTAAATAGGTGAGAAAATGCCAAAATAGGCTCCAAAAACCGGGTTTTTTTTGTAATTGAAATATCAAAAATGCTTGAAACTTCTTATGGGGTGCATTTTTAGCAAGGGAAAAAAACTAAACTTTCTATGAAGAATTGTTGACAAGAAAGGTTTGAATTTTATTCATATTTTGGCAAGAAAATTCAAAATTCGAGTTTTATTGCATTTTCATGACATTTTTGTAAAAAATACCGAAATAGGCACTAGCCTACTTTAGACGCGAAAATCCCAAAATAGGTTTTCTAGGTCCGAGCCTCGTTAAAACGACGAAATTTCCAACCAGAAACATGTTTTTCGTGAAAAACTCGCTAGAACAAAGCTGCAGAAAAGTCGTTTTCCTTAATTTTCAAAATTTCAACCGATTCAAAAAAATTTCAGTTTTTACTTCAGTGCATCAAGTAACATATTTTCAGACAATTTAGAAAATTTTCCACAAATTTTGACCAAAAAGGTCCCCCCTGTGGTTTTGTTAACTTTGAGAAGTTGTATCTCAGCTTATATGTAGTTGTTTCCGCAGCCTAAAAATGATACCATTCGATTTCTCGTCAAGGGAGCCGAATAGGTAATGTATAAAATGAGCCAAAACCTCAGATGGTAGTAATTCGCTTAACCTTTTAGAAACGAATTGAACCGCTTACATTCAGCTTTTTTCCCTAAATGATTCTTTTACATTTATAACTTTCTAATTTCATCTTATTTCTTTAATTTGGTTTTAGTTTAAAAAAAGTTGCAGACTTTTAAATTTCTGACACTTAAGAATTTCAAAATTTCCCGTTCAAAGCGGTATTAGAATTTCAAAATTTCCCGTTCAAAGCGGTATTAGAATTTCAAAATTTACCGTACATATACAAAAAAGGCACTTTAAATGGATATTTCCGCTTCATTTCTTGACTCAATATTACCCGGATTCTCTGGGATTGATAATAATGGTAATTGCGAGAAAAGAGCATGTATTCCCGGTTAGTTGTCTAGTACAAATTTTAAGCTTCATATTGCTTTATTATAGGTGAACTATTGTTTTCGGTTGCTGATGGTTATCACGCGGGAAATGGTTGTTATGAATTTCATGGTTCGGTCTTCGCTTCTCTTTCTGGATTTGTGCACGTCTTTTCTCTCAAAGACTCGGTATTAATCACTCGTTTCGTTAACATTCGAAACTGATTTTTTCATAAAGCAAAATGCTGAGACAAATATCGTCGAAGTGAGGCGGAACTTTGACGAGAAAAACCATGTGCTACCTTCACAAGCAAAGATAGTCACTGCGCGGGTCTGTTGGCCATTTTCCAATATTGATTTGTATAACAAAGATGCAATATTTTCTTACCAAATTAAATAGCAAATTTAAAAAAACAATTATTAGGTGGAACTCATCACAACAAAGTTTGCGAAATGCTCAATTATATGCGTGGAAGATACGGCCCTGGTCAACGGATTTAACTCGACGCTGAGGAAGGAAGATGTGCGTGAAAAGGAACGCGATAAGGTCCTCTTGTGTGTTAGAATTACCATTTGGGAGTTCGTTTTTAGGTTGAATTGCACAAGTTTGTTCAGCCTGGTGACATTATTTTGGCCCGTGTGCTGGGCTATGGCGAGGCACACACTTCGTATCTGCTCACAATCGCGGAAGCCGAATTGGGCGTGGTGATTGGACGTGGCCAAAACGGCGAACGCCTTTTGCCGGAGAACTCGGAATTGATGAAAATGCCCGGAAGTGAATATCGAGAGATTAGAAAAGTTGCTCAATTGCCCATTCTGAACAAATAAATGCCATATTCTTTTTTTTTCACTGTGCTGGATGGTTCATACCCCTTTATATCCGATTTTGCTAACTCACGTTTAGCTCTTGTGATTAGCTAATATGTTCAATAATCACTTCATGCCAATGCCGAACTTTTCCGTGCCGCCGCCGTCACGGCATCCGCCTCCATTGAATTCCACTGTGAGCTTTGGTTATGGGTTTATTATGTCTAATTGTTTAGCGGGTGTTCTTCCCTTCGATCTCACAACCTCAGCAGTTACTATATCCACGACCTTTTGCACAGCCGCATATGAACCCTCAGTTCTTCAATTTAAGCGTTCCACCACCACCGATTCCGAGACTCATCACAAACCTGATCGCATCAAATTTACACACTTGTAAAAATTGTTTTGTTTTCGTTGATTTTGTCTTTTCAGTTACAAATCAAACTCGTCCCCCAATCAATGTTGCACATCAAATAACAACGTCGGATAGATTCAGCAAATTGCGTCCTGTTGGACGGGAAAAAAGCGGATTTGTGCATGGTGATTGTCTACCCAACAGTACAAAGAAAAAGCGTTCTGAACGAAACCTGAGCGAAGAAAGGAGAACTTTTGAGTTGTTAACAGATGAGAGTCGAAATAGGTTTGGTGCCTCGGAGGAGCTCCGGATTGAATTGTCCGGTGTCAGCAGAAAGCAGTCGCTCTTGAAAACAAATGCGGACGACGATAATCATGGAAACGGTTGGGCATTTTTTTTATTGTGTAATGCGTGGTACATGTGTAGCAAGGGTGAAACACGCACTGAGAATTCCGGTTGTGGTTCAGAGTTTATGGGAAAGAAATTATCGACCGAAAACGGGAGCCCGACCCTGGTTACACCTTTGGCATTCCATGTTCATGTCCGGTTTTTGGTCCTGGTCAGCTTTGAAATGCATGGTTGCATTTGATAACATAAAATTTAAGTCTGAGTTTTGAAGAAAACCCAAAGGATCTTATTCGTCTTCTACTTACTCTAAATTTTTGAATGATGTAAAATAACATTTTTTGAGTCAAAAACTCTCACGTCGCGGATCGCGCAAAAAAAGCGCCGCGAATCGCGTTTCACCCCTGACGTGATAGTCAACGTTCACGAAATCTTAAATTGTTTTTTTTGCAGTGTTTGTGTTGGCTTGTTTAAGACGTAAAGATTTATTTTTTTTTTAAATAACTTAAAAATGCATTTTATTAGAAACAGCTGATGACTCACCAAATAGCAAAGAATCTGGTTGCAGCGAGAATTCGCAAGAAAGCATTCACTTGGTTCCGACGGACAACGACAGCGATGGAGAACATCCCGAGATGGGTAGAAACTGGAGGATGCTGATGCTGTTCAATGGATTCGTCAAGGATAAGGATCTGACTCCGAACTGCGAAAGACCTCAGACGGAAGTGGGACGCACTTACCCGGACATTCAGAGGAAAACGGCCCCTCAAAACGCCGAGGAACAGAGAAATGTTCAGCAAGAACATCAACTGTTGAAAGGTCCGGGAACGAGTCAAGAGATGGCGTCGAGTGGCAACACCAATGGATTCGGCTATGCTACGCCCTCCAGCAATGTATGGGTCAGCAGTGAATTGTTGGCCAAGATGCATCAGCAACAGCAGCAGACAAATTCTATCACGACTAGGAATTCGACGATTATTCCAAATTGCCACTCTTTTTCTTCTTCGACGAGCTTTGGTCCGAATAATCACCAATTGGTCGTGTCTAAATCCAGCGATTCGCGCACACGGAAGCGCTTCTACAATCAGAGTCTGGTCATTTTCAAAAACGGGAAACGTCTCTACGCGGGTTCCAAAGATTGTTTCCAATTTTTGGAGACGGGGACCTGTCTTAGCGGGGTTTTCTGTGAGTTCGAACACGATGGATCAGCCGAACATGCAGCGAAGAAAGTGTGTCCGAGGTATTCAGAATTTGAAATTCTAAAATTATTCATAATGCCATATAAAGCTTGATGCGTGGACAATGTCGGAACTTGGGCGACACCTGTCCGGATGGGCCCCACTCGACTTTAATGCAGCATCAGATGCCCGTTTGCGATTACTACTTGAGAATGTGTTGCAGCAAGGGCAAGGACCAATGCCCCTACCTCCACGTCAAACACACGGACGGTATGGACCCCTGCGACGAGTTCAACAAGGGGTGCTGCCAGCAGGGAGTCATGGTTTGTTTGTGAGCTCCCAATTCCCTCCCGTTTTCGCCCTTCTCCGCTCAGCGTAGGTCACTTGCCACCTTCTACCAATTTAATTTAAATTACAGTGCAATTTGCCACATCGCTACCGATACCACAGGTGAATATAGTTGAATTCATTTTGAATTTTGGGTTCTTTGAAGTGGCATAATTGTGTTTAAAGTTAATTAAGTAAATGATTTCAGTTATAATATTTTTACAATAGTGTCGTTTTGTTAACAGGATCAAAGAAAAACAAATGGAGCGATCGAAACTAAGGTCGGGTCACAAACAGGAGGATTCTTCACTCATGTCACAATTTAGCGCCAATCTGCAAGAGTACGGCACGGATCGCCACAAAAATCTTCATTCCACTCCCACCGGCAGTAAAAATGATACCCTCAAGTGGTTTAGTTGAGAGAATAAGAAGTGTTGTTTTATTTCTTTTTTTCAATATGAGCCAACCCAATTATAAAACTTACGGGCATAAGAGCCATATTTGGAACATAACATTTCATCATTATAGACTTTTTAATGCGTATAACCAAACACATAATGTTTCTTTATTGACATTGTTTTTTATTTGATTTTATGATAAAAAGGGTGTTTTTTTTTTGTTTTATTCTTTCCTTTAATTTAATTTTATTTGTTCTTTGTTTGATATATCTGTCTGGATGTTTTGAATTGTTTTTCTTAAAATGTGTTTGGTCAAAAAACAGAAATGCCTCCTGGACTTAGCCGTGAGCATGTAAAGAAGCGGAAGGCGAGCACTTCCGAAGGGTCGGATGAGCTCGGATCGGGGCGTGAGGAACAGCAACAAACGGAAAATATTGCTGCAAGTCGCCAACGCAGAACGGCGGCCATGAAGTCGCACAAAGTGTGGGATGTTTTGAAGCCTGGAGCGAAGGGGCACGCCGAGGGGGAAACGGACCCCAACGAGGCACAGCCTGGTGAGTTATTTTAGAATTAAGCAACCGATGTGAGATAGGCAAGCACTTGGATAGAAGTTTGTTAAACCAAGCGAGCATGATGCGTTCTTTGCAGATCATAATCTTATTTTTAGCTTCAAAAATGGGTCGGCCGACGCCAAAGCGAAAAGCGCAAGGAGTATCATCGGTTGTGTCACCTACAGAGGAAAACGTGAAAATGGAAATTGAACCTTCGACGGAAATTCAGCAAGGCCAACAGGAAGAAAAGATCTTTGCTCAACAGTCAGACCAAAAAGGTAGTCAGCGCATCGTTCTGAATAGAAAGGTTGCCGCGGCATCGCTGTCTGCAACGAATTTGTGGACACAGCCTCAGCCTGCTAAAGACAGAGGCCAACTGCAGCTAATTGAGGCACGTCCCCTGCAATTCGTTTATAAGTTACAAAAAAGGAAAATTTAGTGGGAATTTTTTGTTGACTCAGCGGTTTATTTAAGAAAGAGGTTGAGAAACATCAGCAATTCGCGGATGACCCAATGACAAATACGGAAGAACCAAGCGATGAGGAGGACGAGGACAGAATGTCTCCTCAGGGCGATCGTGTGCTGTTGGATGACCCGAACGATGAGGATTATCCGGAACTTCCGAGTCGCGCGGTCCGACGAGGTCGGGGCGAGGGGCAGCAGCGGGGCCGCGGAGGTGGAAGGGGCAGTCGCGGTGGAACTACGACTGCGGCACACACGCTGCGTGGCACGACTTCAACTCGCGGAAGGCCACGTGGGAGCAGAATGCCGATGGGTGGGGGAGTAATGGGAGGACGAGTCAATTTCACTTTGGGCACTGGCAGAGGAGGCAGAGTGCCAATGGTACACATTTGGTTTTGAAATTCAAATTCTAATTAGATTTCAATTTTTAGGGTTATTATCCGCCTCCCCGAGGAAGTTTTGGACCCGGTGGAACACCGTCAATTTATTCAATTCAACCAAGTGGCGGAATTGTGGGCGATCTTCCGCTCAGACCTCCATCAGTACGCATTGTTCGCGCGAGGTCGTTTCAAGATAAATTAGGATTTACAATAGCATAAATGGGCGGGAGCATCTCTTCCCCGTCTTCAGACGAAAACCTGAGAAATCTCATAATTTGTGTTGATTTGACTCGTTGTTGAAAAATATACGACAGAATGTCTCACTTGTTGTGAAGTGTTTTAGACCAGCCGGAGAAGTTGCGGTTCACCAGCAGAATGCATCTTCCGGTTTCCGTCCTTTGAGTGTCCGGCCGTCGCCGATGGTACAATACAACGAAGAATCGTTCAAAATCAATCGCGAATTGGAGAATTACCGGGACAGCGTTGTTCCCGGAACGTCTGTTCAACAGTTTAACGACATCATCGACCAACTTTTGGTTGACTTTTCGGCAAAAAACATAACATTTAATTCTATTTTAGGATGAAATGTCTCGTGCAGCCGAAGATCGTGATAAACTTACTGCCAGCCATCGAGAGTACGTCGACCACTTGCAATTGACCCACTCGGCGGCGCAAGAGATTAAAGATAAGAGGTTGGAGAAGTTAAAACTTATTGTTAAAAAGCGATTCCGACGCATCTTTGAATTTCCATTGAACTTGTTTCTTTTAATGAAGGATTCGACAGCTCGAGCAGAGTTTGGACCAAATGCAGCAGAAGCTAATGCTGTCATTAAAGAACGAGCAGTTGCATCTCGTCAAGAACACTGTGGAGGGCAGTAGCCAGGAGAGAGGGGGGGGAGTACTGGAACGGCAGTCGTCGGAGCATCAGCAGTTGAGTCAGGATAGCGCTAGGGGTGGTGGCGTTGGGGATTCTGGACCGGCGGGAGGAGGGGGAGCGCTGAATACTTCTTCGGCCGTTTCGTCTGTGCCGTCCCAAATGGAAAATTTGCGTCCCGCTGGAACCGTTGTCCGTCATATGTACCCGATAGGACAAAATGTGCCTCAAAATCAGCGTGTGAGAATTGCGATTGGCAGTGCGGTCGAAGGAGGCGAAGGCGCCGGCCAACAACAAGCGCAATTGGGCCTCAACAGCCCATACGATGACGACTACGAGGACGACGAATTGGACGACGAGGAGGTTGGTATTGGCTCTTGCTCAAATTTGCGTTTTAAAATAAAAATTCCAGGTTATTGTCTTAGATTTTTGGATTTTTTTATTTATGATGATATGTCATATTTTTATCAGGAGTTCGAATACGACGAGGGTGACAGTGCGGACATTGATGACGATTTGGGCGCCCAAGTTACTATTTAAATGTACTGCAAATGCCGTGCCCGAATTGATGCCGAAGATCGTTTGAAAGCGTCGTCTGAGTCTGATCTCCCGTTTTCGCAAATTGCGTAAATTCCAAAAATATTTTATGAAACAAATGACAAGCAGGGTATACTTTTCAGACAAAGTTATCGTTACCTAAAATATGTTATAACCAACAAACAGCTCGCAAAGTCAAAACATTTGTTTGTCATTTTTTCCATCGCCCGCCCATTGAGTTCGTTCGTTTGTCTATTTGGTCACTCGTCCAAACAAAATATTTGTGCTTCGACGCCCATCAACAATCTTGCGCCTCATCTCTCCTTTACCTTTTACTCAAAAAGTTTTCGATCAAACAAAACTGGATAGAACACGCACCGATTGTATTTGTGTGCCCTTTTATAAATCATTTTTGAGAATAAACGCTGGAGGGATAGAGAACTCCAACATTTTCACGTTTCTTGTTGAGTTCCAACGGGAGACTCGTGTGACATTTTGCCGGTTGTAGCACCAGAATTGTTTGCTTTTGTTGGTGGGAAAATCGCTGGCGCAGGGCGAGCCGATCGTTTAAAGGAATTGTACTTCGACGCGGTCCGATCCCGACTTTTATGTATAAGCCTCCCACTGGTGCCAAATGTCGCCGCTAGCGAGGAATTACATAAATGAGAAATGGCATTTTTTCGTCCCGTGTCTCCCCTTCGGTGTTTTATTAAATTAAAACGCGGAGAGTGCCCGAGACGAACTCGGCCTTTCGCTGGATGGCTTTTTTGGGTGTCTCACATCGGTCCAAAATCCTTTCATAAGCGAATTCGCCCGCCCTTTCCAGCAAGTTCTTTACATTTTATTCCATCGTTCGTTTCCTTCTTTGCCTTTCAACCTCTTCCTTCCTCTCTTCTCATTCCTCCTTATTCCATCGTTCGTTTCCTTCTTTGCCTTTCAACCTCTTCCTTTCCTCTCTTCTCTTTCCTCCTTATTCCATCGTTCGTTTCCTTCTTTGCCTTTCAACCTCTTCCTTTCCTCTCTTCTCTTTCCTCCTTATTCCATCGTTCGTTTCCTTCTTTGCCTTTCAACCTCTTCCTTCCTCTCTTCTCATTCCTCCTTATTCCATCGTTCGTTTCCTTCTTTGCCTTTCAACCTCTTCCTTTCCTCTCTTCTCATTCCTCCTTATTCCATCGTTCGTTTCCTTCTTTGCCTTTCAACCTCTTCCTTTCCTCTCTTCTCATTCCTCCTTATTCCATCGTTTGTTCCTTCTTTGCCTTTCAACCTCTTCCTTTCCTCTCTTCTCATTCCTCCTTATTCCATCGTTCGTTTCCTTCTTTGCCTTTCAACCTCTTCCTTTCCTCTCTTCTCTTTCCTCCTTATTCCATCGTTCGTTTCCTTCTTTTCCTTTCAACCTCTTCCTTTCCTCTCTTCTCATTCCTCCTTATTCCATCGTTCGTTTCCTTCTTTGCCTTTCAACCTCTTCCTTTCCTCTCTTCTCATTCCTCCTTATTCCATCGTTTGTTCCTTCTTTGCCTTTCAACCTCTTCCTTTCCTCTCTTCTCATTCCTCCTTATTCCATCGTTCGTTTCCTTCTTTGCCTTTCAACCTCTTCCTTTCCTCTCTTCTCTTTCCTCCTTATTCCATCGTTCGTTTCCTTCTTTGCCTTTCAACCTCTTCCTTTCCTCTCTTCTCATTCCTCCTTATTCCATCGTTCGTTTCCTTCTTTGCCTTTCAACCTCTTCCTTTCCTCTCTTCTCTTTCCTCCTTATTCCATCGTTCGTTTCCTTCTTTGCCTTTCAACCTCTTCCTTCCTCTCTTCTCATTCCTCCTTATTCCATCGTTCGTTTCCTTCTTTGCCTTTCAACCTCTTCCTTTCCTCTCTTCTCATTCCTCCTTATTCCATCGTTTGTTCCTTCTTTGCCTTTCAACCTCTTCCTTTCCTCTCTTCTCATTCCTCCTTATTCCATCGTTCGTTTCCTTCTTTGCCTTTCAACCTCTTCCTTTCCTCTCTTCTCTTTCCTCCTTATTCCATCGTTCGTTTCCTTCTTTTCCTTTCAACCTCTTCCTTTCCTCTCTTCTCATTCCTCCTTATTCCATCGTTCGTTTCCTTCTTTGCCTTTCAACCTCTTCCTTTCCTCTCTTCTCTTTCCTCCTTATTCCATCGTTCGTTTCCTTCTTTTCCTTTCAACCTCTTCCTTTCCTCTCTTCTCATTCCTCCTTATTCCATCGTTCGTTTCCTTCTTTGCCTTTCAACCTCTTCCTTCCTCTCTTCTCATTCCTCCTTATTCCATCGTTCGTTTCCTTCTTTTCCTTTCAACCTCTTCCTTTCCTCTCTTCTCATTCCTCCTTATTCCATCGTTCGTTTCCTTCTTTGCCTTTCAACCTCTTCCTTCCTCTCTTCTCATTCCTCCTTATTCCATCGTTCGTTTCCTTCTTTGCCTTTCAACCTCTTCCTTTCCTCTCTTCTCATCCCTCCTTTATGGCCCCATCCGTCGTAATTATCGTCGCCCTTTTTCCCCTTCCCCCCAGGGGTTTCCTCACTTATGCCCTTGTGCCAAACGACACGGCACATTCATTGACTTTATCCGTGCCATCGAAGGGCAAAGCCAAACGAATGTTTCCTTTCTTCTCACAATTAAGCTCAATGCGTCCCTTCATTTCTTTGGCCAATAATGACTTTCTAGCTGACCCAATTTATTTCTCGAAAACCGAAAAGAAAGTGTTTAAATGAGGGGAAGAGAGAATTTGTGGAAAGCATATCAATAAAAATAAAAAGTGGACCTCTTCTTGACACGCATTGCCAATTCGTCAATCATTTCGCCCTCTAAAGCGTTTTTGGCCCAGACGCCCCCCCCCCCCCCGGGGGATGAGGGTGGTAATTGTTCGGAGTTTGCCCCCCCCCCCCCCCCTCGAGACAAAGTGCCCTCGCGCCCTCCCTCCCCATTCATTCCCATCATTGCCGCTCCACTTGCCTCACCCTCCGACAATTTGTTTGTACTTACCTGCCCTGAGGGGTTGGAGGCTTTGTCCTGGGACAATGCCACCGACGTTTTTGTGCCGTTCTTTCTCCACCCAATTTTCTACCGACCTAATTCCAACATCGACTGACTGTTGCCCCTCCTTTCATCGTCATTTTTACATCCATCATCACGTCATCCAATTCACTTCCACACTTTTCCTTTGTCATTTCGCAGATATCGCCGGGGGGTCCGTTTCATTTGTTTGGAAATGCCTCGGGGCATCCCCTTGTGAGGTCCAAACGGACACCGACTTGGTGCCCTCTTCCTCCCCCCCCCCCCCCCCCCCGCCCTCCCACCTTGCCGTGCCCCACATTTATATTTGTGCCAATCCCCATCGTTGCTATGGGCTCTGACTGTGCCGTTGCACTGTTTGTACATCTGGCCATACGAAGAAAAGAATGACTGAAATTAATTGCCGCCATTGGCACATTCTTCCTTTTTGTGGCACATTCTTTTGTAGCACGAAGGCATTTTTGGGGACGGCGGTGGCCATATTCGAAGGCATTTTGGTCAAATTCCTCCTCTCTCCCCTCAATTCTCAAATCCAACTCTTACAGCTTCTCCTCTATCATAATAATTCAAACAATCACAAATCAAAATCCCCAATTGAATTAATCCAACCGGTGGCATTGGCATAACGTTTGTTGTCCCCCCCCCTCCCCTCCCTCCCTTTGTCTGCTCTTTGGCCGCCCTCAGCTTCTATCCGCCGAGATGCCATCCCATTTGCAGGCACTTTCCATCCCAAGCCCAGGGGACCGACCCCTCCCCCCCTTGCCCCCCCTCCCCCCCTCCCCCCCTCCCCCCTCCCCCCCCCCCTCTCCCCCCCCCCCCATTTCCGCTGCTCTCCGCAAAAGGCATTCCCTACGAAATGCAATTTCCGAATTATGGCGGCGAACAGCTAAATTTGGAGCAGAAAATGGGAAGCGACATTGGTGGGGATTTGCGTTCAGCAAACATTCAACCAAAAGCATAATGGCATTTTTTGTTTGGCACTCACCCGACGCGAACCGACACAGAAGCTGAAGCAAAGAGACAAATCTCATTGGCGCGACCTTCGCTTTCGTTAATCCCTTCCATTTTTGTGGGATTCCTTTTGTACAAATTCCTCCAATCCCTTCCATTTTGTGGGATTCCTTTTGTACAAATTCCTCCAATCCCTTCCATTTTTGTGGGATTCCTTTTGTACAAATTCCTCCAATCCCTTCCATTTTGTGGGATCCTTTTGTACAAATTCCTCCAATCCCTTCCATTTTGTGGGATTCCTTTTGTACAAATTCCTCCAATCCCTTCCATTTTTGTGGGATTCCTTTTGTACAAATTCCTCCAATCCCTTCCATTTTGTGGGATCCTTTTGTACAAATTCCTCCAATCCCTTCCATTTTGTGGGATTCCTTTTGTACAAATTCCTCCAATCCCTTCCATTTTTGTGGGATTCCTTTTGTACAAATTCCTCCAATCCCTTCCATTTTTGTGGGATTCCTTTTGTACAAATTCCTCCAATCCCTTCCATTTTTGTGGGATTCCTTTTGTACAAATTCCTCCAATCCCTTCCATTTTGTGGGATTCCTTTTGTACAAATTCCTCCAATCCCTTCCATTTTTGTGGGATTCCTTTTGTACAAATTCCTCCAATCCCTTCCATTTTTGTGGGATTCCTTTTGTACAAATTCCTCCAATCCCTTCCATTTTTGTGGGATTCCTTTTGTACAAATTCCTCCAATCCCTTCCATTTTTGTGGGATTCCTTTTGTACAAATTCCTCCAATCCCTTCCATTTTTGTGGGATTCCTTTTGTACAAATTCCTCCAATCCCTTCCATTTTTGTGGGATTCCTTTTGTACAAATTCCTCCAATCCCTTCCATTTTGTGGGATTCCTTTTGTACAAATTCCTCCAATCCCTTCCATTTTTGTGGGATTCCTTTTGTACAAATTCCTCCAATCCCTTCCATTTTTGTGGGATTCCTTTTGTACAAATTCCTCCAATCCCTTCCATTTTTGTGGGATTCCTTTTGTACAAATTCCTCCAATCCCTTCCATTTTGTGGGATCCTTTTGTACAAATTCCTCCAATCCCTTCCACTTTTGTGGGATTCCTTTTGTACAAATTCCTCCAATCCCTTCCATTTTTGTGGGATTCCTTTTGTACAAATTCCTCCAATCCCTTCCATTTTGTGGGATTCCTTTTGTACAAATTCCTCCAATCCCTTCCATTTTTGTGGGATTCCTTTTGTACAAATTCCTCCAATCCCTTCCATTTTTGTGGGATTCCTTTTGTACAAATTCCTCCAATCCCTTCCATTTTTGTGGGATTCCTTTTGTACAAATTCCTCCAATCCCTTCCATTTTGTGGGATTCCTTTTGTACAAATTCCTCCAATCCCTTCCATTTTTGTGGGATTCCTTTTGTACAAATTCCTCCAATCCCTTCCATTTTTGTGGGATTCCTTTTGTACAAATTCCTCCAATCCCTTCCATTTTTGTGGGATTCCTTTTGTACAAATTCCTCCAATCCCTTCCATTTTTGTGGGATTCCTTTTGTACAAATTCCTCCAATCCCTTCCATTTTGTGGGATTCCTTTTGTACAAATTCCTCCAATCCCTTCCACTTTTTGTGGGATTCCTTTTGTACAAATTCCTCCAATCCCTTCCATTTTTGTGGGATTCCTTTTGTACAAATTCCTCCAATCCCTTCCACTTTTGTGGGATTCCTTTTGTACAAATTCCTCCAATCCCTTCCATTTTGTGGGATTCCTTTTGTACAAATTCCTCCAATCCCTTCCATTTTTGTGGGATTCCTTTTGTACAAATTCCTCCAATCCCTTCCATTTTTGTGGGATTCCTTTTGTACAAATTCCTCCAATCCCTTCCATTTTTGTGGGATTCCTTTTGTACAAATTCCTCCAATCCCTTCCATTTTTGTGGGATTCCTTTTGTACAAATTCCTCCAATCCCTTCCATTTTGTGGGATTCCTTTTGTACAAATTCCTCCAATCCCTTCCACTTTTGTGGGATTCCTTTTGTACAAATTCCTCCAATCCCTTCCATTTTTGTGGGATTCCTTTTGTACAAATTCCTCCAATCCCTTCCACTTTTGTGGGATTCCTTTTGTACAAATTCCTCCAATCCCTTCCATTTTTGTGGGATTCCTTTTGAATTTTTAACCTTTTACTGCTGAGTTTTGAGGACAATTGCGAAAAGTTGATTGATTGGCGGCCCGAAGTTTCATTTTCCGCTGTCCGGCAAATGCCGTCTATTGCCTCTCCCCGTGCCACTTCTTCCGCTGCTTCCCCTTCCGTCCCCCGCTCTTGCCGTGTCCCCGACACTTCCTCCCCGCCGCCCCTTTCATTGCCTCGCGGTGATTTGTCGGGTTTCGCCGGCGGCGGTCGTGCCGTCTCCGGCACCGTCAACGGCCCCCCATCAACGGCATCTTCGCCAACGGCAACGGGCATTAGACACACTTTGGGCAGTAACAGCACATTCCAACAGACGCTGGACAGAAGAAAGACATTCCGATGTCGGGGGTCTTTGGTAAGTCGACTCGAACAAAACATAAAATGCCCTTTCTCTCCCTCAATAAACAGGGCCCTACGGTGGCCTCGGCACCGTCTGTGGAGCACGAGGACTATCGTACGCCGAAGCCGTCGGTGTTAGCCATCGGCAAAAGCGGCAAAAGTTTCGATGATTTGGGCGGAGAGGCTGCCGGATGTTCAAAAAACAACGGCCTGGTAAAGGTGAGCCATGCATTATGCCGCTTTTGACAAAACGTCATTATAAAATCCCCAAAAAACTCGGAATTCGTCCCTCGAGGGGGGGGGGGGGGGCTTTTTCTGAAGGTCACATTTTATAAGGGCGTGTGAAGGGTTTTTTGAGTGGAATGTGAAAAGTCTCTTTGAAGAGAGCGATGGCATTGGCATTAGCTCCATTCATCGGTCTTTTTTTTAATGGCAAAAAAGAGTTAACATTAATTAATTTATGAGTCGCTTTCTCGTTATCGCATTTTCACATTAAATATAAAATATAATTCTTTACAAAAACAAACTTTTTCTTAGCTTTCCGTTAATTGGGTCCTACAATTACAATTTATTCAAAGTTCAGAAGCACTTTTGGGTTTTAAACAGTCATTCGCGCTCTCAAAAGGACCCAAAGGCTTCTTACTTCAGCATCAAATGCCTTCATTCTCATTTATTTACATATAAATCATAAACATCATCCATTTTTAATCCGCCCATCGTTTGAACGCCGGAGGGCTTCAAAATTGAATTTTCCCGTGGGGGGGGGGGGGGGGAGGGGGGGGGGGGGGGGGAATGGCTTTGAAGGGGACCCGCCGCCCCCCCCCCAAGGGGACCCGCCGCCCCCCCCCCCATTCTTTGCTTATAGTCAGCCCGCAAAAAAACTCAGCTGTGAAGAAAGAGGGGTAACAACGCAAATTCACTCATTCCCCGCGCCGAAGGCACTTCATTTAGCGCGGCAGTGTTCCTCCCCGCGCCAATGCCGTCCCCCCCCCCCACTCAATTCATTGGTGCCGTTGAAGTGCACTTCCCCCCCCTCCCCCCCCCCCCCCCCCCCCTCCCCCCCTCTCCACCATAGAAGAGCCCCCGTCCATCAATTAAATGCTAGGGGAAGTTGACGGGTGAAAAGAGCGCCCGGGTCGGAGGAGGAGATGAGCACGGAACAGAAACATCGGCAGACCAACAGCAACGCCCGCCACCGCCGGCTGAGCGGCGACTTGGCCGTCAACGCGACGCTGTCACCAAATCGGCAGAACAGCCGCAAAAGCAGCAATAACACACAGATGATCAACATCCGATGCCGGCGTAATTCGTCGATTCATGAGGCGATTGAATGAAATGTTTTGATTAAAAACGATGGGAAAGATTCCTTCCCTCGAAGCCCCCAAGAAAATAATGGAAACCCAAAAACGAATGCCTTTCGCAGGTCAGTGCCGACTTCCTCCGTCTGAACGGCTCCCGGCAGCAGTTCCGGTCGCTGCTGAGTCGGAAGAAATTGGGGCAAATGCCTCCGGCATACACTCAGATCGACGACTATTGCAGTTACGAATCCGTCGACTCGAACAGTTACCCGACCGTCCGACTCAATTCGAAACAACAAAAATTGACCCGAAATTGTTCAGACACCGGCGGAGGCCGCACCGGTGCAGCCCATCCGCTGATCAAAGTCAGTGCTTTTTGTCGTATTGCGTTGACTTTCGCGTCCCAAAGGTGGAGGACGCCGGGGGCGAAATTGCCGCTAGGCGAAAAGTTCCACCGCCACCCATCCCCAAGAAACGAAGCAATGCTTCGGCCGTGGTTCTGATCGACTCGCAGCACTCTTCTGTAGAAAAGTGGCCCCAACTCGAGAATGGCGGTCCGCCCCAGCACATTTTGGTCGGCGGGCTCTATCCGCCGCCGGGCGGCGGTCACGCGACGATGGCACAATCGCCTCATTCGATAAACTTTAAGCGGAACAACAGCAGGTGGGGGCAGGCGCGAGAGTTGGCACGGCCACTCCCGACCGTCTGGAGTCCAAACAGCGTCAAGTGCCCTCCCTCCCCCCCCTTTCCAGATACGGCACGCCAATCGACGGGTCCGCCGTCAAAATGGTTTACAAAATTCGCTCACAGGTTTTCCATAAAATGAATGCATCGATCCCCATTAAACATTCGTCCAAATTTGTTCCTTCAGAGATTGTCTGATCGGGTACGAATCACTGACAGGCGCGTGTTTAGGCATTCTGAGGGTAACGCTTTTTGTCCCCCCCCCCCAACGTTCAGGTGCCTTATTCTCGCGATGCTTGGCATTTTGTTGATGGTATTGGACACGGAAATATGTGGCCAACATTTCTTCGGCATTCATAAAGTCTCCCAAATTGGTTAACTTTTGAGACATTTATTCTTCGCAGGATCATTTCGCCTCTCTTCTCATCCGCTCGCTCGTCCTCCTCTCAACGTTGGCATTACTCGTCCAAATTGTAAGAGAATTCTTTCCGATGCATTTGTTATCCCTTCTGCTGCTGTTCAGGTCCATTTCCATGTCAATGAAATTCAAGTTGGTCGGGCGGTGCACAAATTGCCCAATTATTAACAATATTTTGTCAGTTGGATTTGGTCGATTGCGGGGCGGACGATTGGCGCGTGGTGCTGAGCTGGCGCCGGCTATGGCAATTCTTTGCTGAGTTTCTGTTCTGCTCAATAATGTAAAGTCGACTGAATAAGCTTTTAAACTTTGGTTTAGTTTAATAGCTTTTATGCATCTTACAAATTGGTTTTATGCATCTAGAGCTTTCCAATCGTTTAAGGCTTAACTGATTGATTTACAAATTAGTGCACTGTGAAAGTTCATTTAATGGCGTCTTAAATAGGGTTGGCCCCCCCGAGCCCCAAAATGGGGTCGTCCCCAACCCCCGACTTTCCCGCCCCCGAGGGGTCAGGGACGAACCCTAATCTTAACCATTAAAAGGAATTAAAACTAATTTGGGGGTGGAAATGGAAAGTGTAGGGAAGAAAAGGCCAGTCTTCGGCATGTCTCTTCTCCCATCCCGGTGATGCCCGCACACTTTCAGCCCTTTGCCCGGCACCGGCACCCTCCGCTGGTCCTTCGTGGAGCCTTCTCGCTCGTGGACAACGCATCAACAAGCAACTTTGGACGAGCACAGTTTGTACCAAATGCGGGATGTGCCAGTTGACGTGGTGCTGTCGCTGTTGATGCTGTCCCGCGTGTACCTCGTGGGCCGGTGGCAAGTGCTGCACAGCAAACAGTTTCAGGTGCCGCTGCACGCCAAAAACTCCGACGCCGGCGTTCAGATTTTTGGGGACAAAAAGGCCAACAAATTTTTGGGGATAAAAAGGCCGACAAATTTTCGGGATCCAACCCAATCAAAACGAATCTTTATTATTTCTCGCAGGACGCCTCCACGCGGACTTTGGCTGCTCTGAACCGTATCCAAGTCAACTTTGCATTCGTGCTTAAAACTGGTTAATTAGCTTCTTCTTTATTTGTGCTCGTCGAATGCCGGCCGAGTCATTCCCTCCCCCCCCCCCCCAACTTTTGCAGTGCTTGACCAACGTCCTATGCTTTTTCTATCCATCTTCCTGCTGATCTTTTGGCTGATCACCGCCTTGGTCCTTTGCCCAGTGTGAACGCTTTGGTCGTGACGAGGACGACCCGTTCATTCTGTACACCAACGCCCTTTGGTTTATCGCCATCACCTTCAACGGCAACGGATATGGCGACATCGTCCCTAAATCGTTGGCAGGCCGTCTAATCGCCATCCTTGTCGGAATCAGCGTGAGAAGATTAATTCTGAGACTTACGCACTAAATTGGTATATTATGGGTCAAAATGTTTACCTGACAGGGCGCCGTCATCTCGTCCATTCTGATCGCGGTGATTTCGCGCAAGATCCTCCTCTCCCAAGGCCAGAAGAACGTGAACAACTTCATGAACGACTCGCGCCTGACGTTAGCACACAAACACGCGGCGGCACGCGTTCTGCAGAAGACATGGCACATTTACCGTTGTCTGAGAAGCAGCGACACGCCCGACCATCAGCTAAGACGACACCAACGGAAGTTCCTCAACGCCATCCATCAATTCCGGCGGATCAAAAACAAAATGCGTTCATTCGGCGAGAACAGCTCGGCCTCCATGCAGCAGCTCAGCCGGGTAGGCCATGAGGGACCGAGATTTCTTGAGACTTTCGGCTTTTTAGTGGGAGAAACTCAGCATCAAAAAAGGCCTATCTCCGATAAACAAAAAAAGAAATGGAAAGCGTCCTTTATGTCGTTCAGTTGATGACGGAGATGAACACGCACACGCAACGCCTTGCGCTGGCCCAAGAGGAAATGCGTGCCCAAATCGAGGTATTGCAGCGCGCAATGCGCAACCATTTTACGCAGCAACAGCAAGACGGGAGCAACAGTCCCAACGGCAACGGCATTTCCTCAGGTCGACGGCACAATTTTGTGACGACTCTTCCGTCTATGGACCGCGAATCGGCTCCCTACCAGACACAACAGCAGCAACAGCAACAGATCACCGTCGGTGGTTTCCATCCGGTGAGGGGGGGGGGGAGGGGGGGGGGCGAAATGAAATGGAATTGTGGGGGAGACAATTAATATGGAATTGTGGGGGAGACAATTAATATGGAATTGTGGGGGAGACAATTAATATGGAATTGTGGGGGAGACAATTAATATGGAATTGTGGGGGAGACAATTAATATGGAATTGTGGGGGAGACAATTAATCCTTCCGAGTTCAGAAGCGGCTTTTCTGAGCGTAATGTGCCATTGCCGGGAAAGAGCCACGCACTCGAAAAAAGAAAGCGCCAAATGATTTGCCCATTAACTCGTTTTATTCAATTGTTTTGATTTGATTTTGTTTAAATTGCCTTCTTTTCTAACAATAAATAACATTTTGTAATTCTTTCCAAATAATTCGTTCTTAATTCGCATCCGTTTTTCGATTGCGCTTCTGCCGAATCTGAGCCGCCCAACTCGCAAAAGGCTCTTCGGGAAAGGCGTCCGCCGTTGCTTCGACGAATTCGCTCAAATCGATGGACAATTTCTCTTCGTATGAAAAGGCCTGGGCCAACATGTCCTTAAGGCAAATGGTAAATCCATTGGCTGCATCAAAGTGATCTGTCGTAGTCAGCAAGGCTAACATTTCCAGTCTCAACCCCTTCGAAAACAATAGCGATTAGTGATCGTTGCAGCTGTTACCAATTTATCCAATTGTTTCACCGCTTTTGCTTCCTGAACTTCGGCCCGCTTCGTACTCCGTCCAGAGAGTTTTCCATTCATTGCCCACCGTTTCGGGCAGCCAATTCGAAATAGTCTCGACCGCCTCAAATTGGGGAAGGCACCGGTCAGTTCAGCTGTTACTTTAACCGATGGGACCTTTTTCTCTCTTCTGAACTTTTCTTCGCTGGACACGCCGCAGTGGGGGGTAATGTCTGTGGGGGGGGGGGGGGCATTAGCAAAAACGACAAAATGAAAGTCAAATGGACACAGCCGCAGTATGATGGCACTACCCGATTGTGCCCTTTGGATTTTCAGACATTCGGCCACTCTTTTTTTCATGTCATTTTAGTTTTGTGCTTAAAACTGCAACTGCGCCACGGACATAACCTCCGATGATCGCTTCCCCAACGTCATGGACAAGTGCCATCCGAATGCATTTGTCCACGTTCAAATCCGCTCGATGGGCAGACAAAGTCATCGCTTAAAAATATCCTTCGGAATGGAATGACCGGACAGCAGATGATCAACTACCCAAAGTTGCCATCCGATACATGTGGGAGGCGACCGTCTCGGGCTCCGAAATGCCGACAAGAACCCATCCTCAACAAAAAGGCTTTATCGGATGTTACGGCTGGGTGGAACCGAAAGCGAAGTGCCAAAAACGAATGTTCGACAAAAGCCATTATTCAAATTTCGCGACGTTTGCTGCCGTAGAATGAACCAATTTTTTTTTTTTGGTTTCTTCCTCAAGTCGAACGCCTTCCAAAATTTGGGCAAAGAACCCTCACAATTTTTTAGTGCGTTGCCCTTACAAATTAGAGAATCTAATCGACCGTTGTGGTGAAACGAATTTACCAACCAGTTCGCTTTAAATGCTTAAGTTTGTCAATGGCATCCAGAAGATTCAAGATATGGGTAGCGGTCGGTGGAGAGGACATAATGCAAATAAACAGAGGAAGGAAATAAGTGGTCCGACAATAAATACAAAAGATTTGGGCATTTCACGGCACTTATAACCGAATTTATACAATTAGCGAATTATGGGACTTTATGCTATTCGTTTATTGCAATGCCCTTAAAGTGAGGATTTCGCCCTCCAACTGCTCAATTTCACGCATAATCTCAGCCTCGTCATCGTAAGACGGCGCATCATCCTCGTCTTTCACGTCCACGACGTTGAGGAGGAAGTCGTTCAGATGGCTCTACAACAAAATTACTTTAAAAAAACAAATGTTTTGCGACAATCATTCCACAGACCATACACGACGCACAAGGACAATCCATCCCCGTTCGATTGGCTAAGAGGGGAGGAAAAATTTTCCATACGACGATGTTTTCTTTCTCTATTTTTCTAAAACCATACTAAATTGGTTAATCAACAAAATATTTAAGCATATAGGAAGTCCGGAGGGTGTTTGTGTTTGGCCTCACAAATTAAAATACAAATTGTGAAAGAAGTTGCTCCAAATTCGCTAAATATGGATGGATTCCAATTTATCAGTCGGCAGACCCTTGTGCGTGCAGTTCGTATACTTTTTTTAGAAGTAGTGAAAACCTTTGCTTGGCCGAGGATAAGATCCAGTCTGCCGTTGTATAAAATTCGGCTGGCCAATCGATCCAGCAATGAATTGAACTGCTTGGTGTCGGTCGACTCGGAAAAATGCATTTTTTGATTGATCTGCTTCAAAGCAAACTCATCCAACACGAAGGTCCAATTTTCGATCAGAATGGAGCGGTCTTAAAATAAGGGAACATAATAAGCCCAGAGAGGATATGTTTCCTATGAACAAAGAAATATTCTCTTCTCATTTGGAAATCTTTTCTAATAACTCGCATCGTTTTTATACTAAAGGGGTGACGCTGTTATTCAAATAAACATTTCTTCGTAGTGGCTAAAAATCTGTCGTTTTTTTGAAATAGAGCAATGATTGAGATAATTCATTCTTATACTTACACATGTTAATGAATCCATTGCAGGTGAAACCGAACTCATGAAACTGTCGCTCTGCCAACCTGAATTCCTCAAATTTCTCTCTCTTGGTGATTTTGCTTGTCTTTGGCGTTTTTTGCATTTTATGAACCTGAAAAAAAACATAAAATAACGTTCTTGTTACATACATATTATAGTCGGGGACGCATATTTTTGGGGTTTTGGAGCCTTTTAGCAAAAATTCATTAAAATGTAGTAGATGTAACGTTTTCTAAGCGAAATTTTATTTCGGTGTTTGCAAGCAAAATTGATCCAAAATCGGTTTTACGCGCCACCTCATACAGTATTTTACGCGTCCCATCAAAAAATACGCGAATCCTAAGGCAGTACTTTGTAGACCCAGCAAATCCCCAAAGTCCACACACAGGGAACAGAAGCAACATGGAGGGGTTTAAGTAAAATGCAGGAGAACGGGGCTTGGACATCTGCGGATTTTTCCTCATTCTGTGGTTTTTGGAAAGGCCAATGAGGATTTTTCTTTGAAATGTGGATTTTTGTGGCGTTTCGAGATTCTTGTGGGTTTTTGGAATAAAAACATAATATTCCATTAAATTTTGAATATTTGGCGTAATGATTTTTGAATGAAGAAATGGCATGCAATGGCTAGAAGCTTTCAAACGCAAAAGCTAAGCTATTGATCTCAAAAAAGTAGGGTAGGACGGGACCGGGACTTTTGGAAAAACCGGGACTAAATTTGGTCCCGGTCAAAAAAAAACCGGGACTGCTGGACAAAAACAAGAAAAAAAAATGCTTGGTAAAAAACCGGGACCATTATAAGGGGATTTTAAAGGAATTTTGAAAAACCGGGACCAAAATTTCAGTACCAAAATGTGGTTTTGGGTGATTTGGAGTACGGGAGTGATGCAATTTTACCTGTAACAGAACAATGGGGCTCATAGTCAGGATAAAGCTCGAAGTTTTTCCGAGAGTAAGGGAGGAAGGGATATGGGCAAAAAACCCAGGAAATCCTTATCGGGAAAAAATACGAGGCCCGTACAAGGGAATCGGTTTTTAAAAATTCGAAAGTAAAATATCAAACAATAAACCATTTCAGTGCAAAATACTGCTTGTTGTATTTTTCTTTTTATTGAGCCGGCAAAACTGATGTGTAAGCCAAATTTCGGAGAAACAATGTGTATGTCTATGTGCCAGCAGTAGGCTTCACTGATTCACTCGCTTTAGCCAATCTCAGCTTATGCTCCATTCCGCTGACCAAATTGGTAGGCGTTTGGTTTTGACGGTTCTTCTTCTCGAGATTGGCTCCAGAACGTACCAAAAACAATGCAACATCAATCTGCAGTTGATAGGGATTAGCATCGTCTTCGGTTAACCGACTAATTTCGTTCTTTCACCTGTTGGTCTTCACAGGCCAAGTGTAGTGGCGTGTCGCCCTCCCTATTGGGCAGATCAATTTGCAACTTCTCCCGATTTCCCATCAGCAAATTGACAATCCGTTGATGACCCTATAAATTTGGGAGGTCCATTTATCGGATAGATTCTTCAATAATAAAACAGATAGCTTTCCTATAATGAGGAAATAATAATGCGACTGATTGAGGAATTTAAAAATGAACTAGATTAAGTTAATTTGTTAGACGACTATTCTATTTATTCGGTTGCACTAATGCTTGTATTGTACTTGTGATGCGGCTTTATGCAAAGGCGTCGTCCCTAAAAAGATTAAAAGTAAACGGAAAAGGAAGTCACATTCGCTTGCCTCTCTCATCTTGCGCATTCAAATCGGCTCCGTTGTCGATCAACTCTCGTGCAACTCCAAGATGGTCCTTTGAACAGGCAAAATGCAGCGCCGATTGGCCTAGTGCTAATGCTGAAAGTCAGCACAAATGCTTTCCAGGACCGCGAAGGATAAGCGAATGCTCACCGATGGTTGACGTCGACCTGAAAGTTCATCAGCAAGCGGACAATCTCGAGGTGGCCGGATGAAGAAGCGATCAGCAACAGAGTCCATCCAGTGTCGTCTTCCAAATTTGCGAGCTCAGGCTTTGACTCCAGTTCTCTTCGAACAAAGTCGAAATGGCCCCCACCAGCGGCATAATGCACCGCCATACGTCTGGCGCTGTCGGTGTATTGCAAAAGCTCGGGATTCGCACGCAAAAGTTCATCCGCCTCGGAAAACCGTCTCTTGTGGAGTAAATCGACCAATTCGTTGAACAGAACCGACTTTGGGTCCATTTCTCTACAGCGTTTTCCTCCTCAACTGATTTGGTCTAAAACATTGTAATTGTCGAACTATCATCATTTGATGCGCTTTACGGCTGTTACACCCCTCAATAGTTAAATGATCGATCAAATATTAATTTGGCTTAGTTAGTTTTAGAATTAGAAGGAGCGGGGAGGGGGACTGGGGCTTGCACCCCCAGAAGTCGAGAAAATTGCAAACAAAAATGCAATAAAAAGGGAAATATACACCCCTAAGAATCGACTTCCCCCCCCCCCCCCGAAAATTGTTTCTAAATTACTAACCGGAAATTCGTAAAGATTCGATAAACGAGCACTCCCAAAATATTGTACAAATAAAAGTCTGGCTAAAAAATTATCCAAATTGATAAATATTTTTGTGACCTCATAGCATTTGGCAACATCATCATAAATAAATCAAGTCATAATTTACATTCGCAAAATAATCGGTGAACCTCACCGGCAATCACACAGATATGTACGTACGAATGAATGGCTCAATCACACAGATATGTACGTACGAATGAATGGCTATGATAATTGAAATTAATATCAATTCACGAAAACAATGCACTGGATTGGGTGTTGATGATGAGATAAGCACATTCAAAATACTGATCCGTTTGCTTTTCAGTGCCGCCATCTGCAGATGAAGGGTCCATTGGAGAAGACGCGGCCTCCGTCTTCAGTGCAGCCGTGTGCCCAGACCCAAACATTTGGCCGTCAAACTGCGAGAAATGCCTAACACCCAAATTTTTAAAGATGTGCACAACGTCCGAGATGGCTCCGTATTTGCTTAGCACTCCTGGGCGAGTCCATTTGTCGAAGTCGCGTTCAAATATCCAGTTGGACAGCGTATTCCTGCAAAATCAGATTTTTATTTGTTGTCTTTACTAAAGGATGTACTTTAATTTCTCGAAATGAATGTCCTCCATGCTGGCTTTGTAGACAAATTCCTTCTCAAATGCATCGGTTCCGTCCATTGCCGTGAAGTGTGCCAAAAGTTTCCTGATAGTGAGGAGAGTTGGCACTTTTATTGTAACTTGAAATTTTACTTTGCCATATTCGTTTTCTCGTGCGGCGGCAATTTCACATAAATTTCAATCATCATCTTAAAAACAACCTTTAAAACGTATTCAGCTAACAAAAACCATCGATTGGAGTGCCAGGTGTAAGGGAATAAGACGTTCAATGCGATTTTCAAGAGATGAAGAAGAATGAAGAAAAAACGGCTCCAAGTCGAGCGTATTCGGCAAAAAGTCGCCAGTGAGGAATCGATGAGTGAGTTCACCATTGAAACGATCAACGCCTATCTGAATAATAAACAGATTCAAAAGAAAATTGCAAATGTGAATCTCAAGTACCTCAATAAGAAGTTGGAGACAAATCATTGGCTCCAAACGAGGAAAAATGATTTCGTCGGGGTTTCGCATGCGTAACATTTTGGCCAACGACGACACTTTGCTTGCCTCCACAAGCACTCGAAACTCACCCGTTTGGAGCTGATCATAAATTTGTTGAAAGACACGACGCAACATTTCGATCGATTTAGCTAATTTAAGCACGTCCCAAAGGCGATCAGTGAAGTCGAATGGGTACATCGGCTGGGCGTCCAGCGTGTCTTTGGCATTGTTTATTAGATTGGCTGCTCGATCGATTACATCCATATGCTGGTCTTTTTGTTCATTCTTCGAAGTCCACGGTAACGTGCCAGCCTTGAGATGAGCAGCCAACTGAGCCAAATAACGCAGTTCATTGATTCGATCAGTGAGCAAGATTCGTCCGTCCATCCAACCGGGCTTGAACTTCTGTACAAATTTGCATTAATTTCTCAATGTTCACATTTTTGGAATGAAATAAATTTTATGAATTATCAAATTATTATCTACTATTTTCCTCACCACTGTGGCGGAAGCATTATTTGGTGGCATTTGTAGGTATTGCATCTGCCGCCCCTTCCTTAAGTATCCCCCACTTCCTGCAAATCGCTTGTCGGGATTCCACTCGACATCGATGGTGAATAACGCAGGAACAAAATTGCCGTCCTCCTTTTGATCCTTTTCAACAAGTATAGAATCATCAAGCACATTGAAGCGACAACGGCAACACATTTTACGAAGTGAGAACTTGTCCATGTCCGCACTGAGTTTGTTCAGTTCGTCGATGGCGGTGTTAAAATCGCCTAAAAATGGAGTCAGAGTCTAAATGCCAATTTGCTTATTATTAACCAAAATAAAATGCTCGCATTGTCATCATTTTTTTGTTGGTGTTTCTACGTCCCTAGCAGAAAGACGGGTTGTGATTCGGTTGTTTCACAGAAAAGGATGACCGCATGCTGGTCAAGGTCATCTGAGAAGAACTGGCATTGCGAGAATCTTAAGAATTAAATGTATTGAAATCAGGGGTGGAAATCCTCTATCTAAAACTACTCGTTGATGAGGGCGTGTGCCTCGATAGGATGGCATTAAGTGCAAGTCGAGGCCTGAGATACATCCGACTGAAATGAGCTCGAGCCCATTGTCGAAGCGTGACTTATTCGCGGCCGCCATTTGGTCCAACTTTTCGACGGACAAAAATGTGACTTTGAGCGGGTCACCCTCAATAACACAATCAGTGGGCAAATTCTCTTTGTCATCGTCATAAGGATTATTCATCGATTTGTCGTTCAAAGCCGCGGATTGGAACCGTCTATATGCCTCAATAGCCTCCGCTTCATAGCCCTAGAAAAAGCGTTAAATCGCACAAAACAATAAAAACCTCAGCTTCCGGCAAGTCGACGACGAGCACTAAATCACCCAAGTCATGTTTGTAACAGAAAGGCACCAAATCCGACGCAACCAGCCGAACTCTGTAGCGCCCCTTCTGCAAACCCACGTGACATTTGTTAAAACATTTATCAAAAAATTGATACCAGAAGTGCCTCCCCACCTTTATCTAATTGTTCGTAGTTTATCCATTGTTTCTAAAGTACAAAATATTAGAGTCCTTTTTTCAAAAAATAGCGAGTTGCTTTTGCAGAGCATATACAAATAAACACAGTGTCAAATAATCGTTTTTTCATAATTAGAAGAGAAATAGGAATGAGATCATATACGCATTAATGATTGTCATTTCGTTTTCTTTCCTCCCAATGTGCTGCCGTAAACAAGTTGATAGACGTGGGGCGTTTTTCCGGAAGCGGCCGCCGCTTGATAAAGTATTATTGACGCCAAAAGGCAATACGCACTAAAAAATAATGAGAATTTCTTTACAATTCTATTTTTTTATTCGGTCCGACTATCCCCCCACTCGATCGACCAATGAAAAAAATCGCTTCACATCAACGTACTATCAATAAAAGCACCTTAACACGATGGAATATTCGGTCCGATTATGGAATGGAGTTCCACAAACGGCATACCATTCGAGACCATATTCATAATTCTCCATTTTTCCACCAGGGAGGCAATGAAAATCGAAGTAGGAACTGTGACTTCCATTCAAATGGCGATCCTTAGTCTGGTAAAAGATTTCCTTGTGTTAAATACGAAAGGCACCACCTCAAAAGTTCCAAGCGGCTGATGAAGTCCCACACTGACTATGTTCGACGGACTAACGACCAATGACAGAATGATTATGAAGATGAAATGAACGCATGCGGCAAGGGAAAGTTCATCAAACCAATATGCGTTACCACTGTGAGCGTCAAGCGTTGGATTTCGCCGATCGACGATGTAAACAGCAATTGCGAACAACGAGAAAAGCAGACAGACGGTTATGCCGATCGAAATTTGGCAGAGTTGGGAGACGGCGGAAAGAGCGGACAGAACGGCCAGGCTCAACCAGAAAGAGAGCACACCGGCCGAAAAAGCACAACAAAATTCACGAAAAAATCTAAACAATAAGCTAGATTATTCGTATTCACTAATGAATCACTTCTTCCAGTCGTATGTTTCGTACAGCATAACCGAGCGGGCGATTTGCAAAATATACACAAAAGATTGGGCAAAAAACGCATCAAAAACTAAAAAAAGATACATTTCTAAAGCAAAATCAAAATTTACAGAGTACAATCCACGGAATTCTATAGACAGGATCAACATTGCCACCACTTTTCCATGTCCACCAAAGGTATTTTGTACCAATTATTAAATAAGGCAACTTGAGGAGAATTAACTAAAGCTGCCGTTCACTTTAAGCACCGCATAAAACAAAATATAAATCTTACGCCAAGTCCGGTTGCAGTCGCTTGTGCCCATAAAGGGAGGTACATCCTAAAGTAATACACTAAATGTATGTGACTAAAGATTAACTGGCAAACCTTTGGACAAAAACATAAGCAATGTAAAGAAACACTTGGTTTGCTCCAAAAACGGTTGAAAGAGGAATGCGAGAGCCAAAGAATGTCAGCAATCCTTGGGCATTCCAACAAATGTTAAGAGTGGGAGAAAAATCTAATGCAAGCGCTATTCCGAAGACGAATTGACAAATGTAAATGCCTAGCCAAGTGTAGACATACCGACCTCCGTGGCGGTAGGCTGAAACAAAAAACAAAAATTCAAACATTTTTTTGTACATCGCCCACAAACCGTGAATAAAAACGACGAAAGCAAGAAGCGGGTAAAGAATCTCAGCACAAAGAAAATTGGTATGACTCGAATAAAATTCCCATATATCTTGCGTTTTACAGAACCAATCAGCAATCTTAATATCAGAATCCATTTTCAAGCTCTAGAAGAAAAGCTCACCCTAACTATCGAGATTCCGAGAAAATTGATTGATTGCTTCCACTCATCAGTAATTGTGAATGGTAAAAAGGAATAAATATACCGATCCAACAAATAATCCATGATACGCTGCGTACCAGAAAATTTTAAATTCCCGTTAACGGAAAAAATAATTTAGTTTTTTCCAGCTCCGTAAATAATTCCTTGGCGAAGTGTTTCATAATTTTTAAAATTTGAGACTAATTTTAATCACAAAAATCAGAATTCTGGTCGCAAAAAAAAATAAATTAGAATGGTCCTCAAATAATTTGCACATTTTTATACGTTCGATAAGAGAAGTGCTGATGGAGCTACCAAATTTTGGCGATACGAATCAATGTTAGCGATTTTATTTTATTAAAAAAATAAAATACAGAAAAACAAAAAATTTTTAGACAGGCGCCGAAACGAGGGCAATGAAACGGCGTGGTGCTGACTCGGGCTACGGACAACTCGGCTACGAAAAACTCGGCTACTTAGAATAATTTTCAAATATTTAACTTCGGGTTCGACCCAAACCGATATTTGACTTGCCGAGCACACAAACCAACCGTGCCATCGATTTATTGGCTGACTTTATAAAAAATAATAATTTTTTGTCAAAAAGTACAAAGTCACAACCCTGTTCTGGGCAAAAATGAATTTTGCACTCGATTATGCCATTTTTAGGGATTTGTTATCCCGACCCCGAGTCGGTGATGGGCTTCGGGGTTAGACTTGTCGGGAAAACCCCCAAAAAACGGCTTAACTTTACGGGGACGGGGTACTAACCCTAGAATTATGAAAATTATTCTAAGTAGCCGAGTTGTCCCGAGCCGAGTTGTCCGTACACGGATGAAACGACTGCCTCCCGACCTATATCTTCCACTTTTACTCTTTATCATTTCCTCATTTATTTTACTTGTTGAGACATCGATTGGTGACTCCATTTCATTTGGTCTTATCAAAAATCGTCATAACATAAGCATAAAAATATGTAATGCTCGAGCATAATTGAAAATGCAATACAAAAACTTTTACATATATCAATTGAAATATTCCGGAAATCGAATTTATCCTAGGGAAAAGATTTATGGCCTTTACATATAACATGCTTTTTGGTACCTTTTTATATTAAGCTTTCAAAATGGCCGATTCAATGCAAAAGAAAGTATCACCACGTTCTAGTCCTTCAACCGCTTCCGACAGGGCAGTAATTAGCGAACACACGCCATTGCTCGGTTCAAGGTGAGTTTTTATTTCCTCTTCAATTATTTGCTTTTAACTTTTGCTATTTTCAATGCTTTGTCCCAGTTGGTAGCAACATAATTGTTTTTGAAAACCCAATTGTGTGCTGAGTGAGCAGTTATGGTAGTGTTTAGTGCTGCACGAGACCTAAAAAACCCGAGACTTTTCTCGGGACTCGAGACCGAGACTCTCGTGCAGCACTAGTAGTGTTACAGAAAGCTGCAATTCTTTGGCTTTTGACGGATACCTCTTTCGCTTTCGTTTATCCTCTCGGTTGCATGTGCTATTTTATTTGTAGCATCAAAAACGTAGTGTGTGTCTTCCCTTTCTACGCCACTTCGGATGAATGGGGCGGGGGGGGAGGGGTTAAAAAATCAATTCCCTTTCCATTCTTCCACCGCATATACAAAGCAACGGCTGCGGCTGTTCGTCATCTTTCATGCACCTTTCCTTTGTTGCACATAATTCCTTTGGCCATATAAAATAGTCCAAACAAATTTATATGAGATAAATGCATCATCTTCCAACCAACAATCATCCTCATTTGTGCAATTTTGAGTCCAGCTCTTTGCCTTCGGTTCTCACTGAACCGTTTCCGTCATCCGATGCACAGGCGGACGAGGAGAAGATCTCATTGGTGATTGGCACTGGCGCACAACTTTCGTTGCAGACGACCATCTCACAGTCTGCGGAACATTTGAGTCAACGACCACGGCGACGTAATGGCGCCCAATCTAGACACTTGTCAAGAAAACGTGGGAAACGACGGTGCGCACACAGTGATACGGACCTTCGAAAAATGCGGTATGATATACGGCGAAATGAAATTGTTTTATAGTATATGGAACAGTCGATAATTTTGACATTCAGGCCCCTGATTTTGTCTCCGTTCATGCCCACAATTGCCACTCAAGTCTCCATTAATAGTCAGCCGGAGAGGCATCGAACAGCAACAAATGCCTCGGGGATAGCACCCCCCACTTCGTTGCCTCAACCATCGATAATGACAAAAGTCAATGTGATTGTGCCGCGGAGCATTGGAATGCCTTCGGACAGAGATATTCGTATTGTTGGACAGGCCAAGTATGGCGCTGTACCGGAACCGACGACAAAAAATGTTACGGTTGGAAATGTTGTAACACATCCCTTTGTGGAAAGTGAGCTGGAGAGCGCTGATGAGGATGAGGATGAAAGGTAGCAAGCAGACAAAGTTTTTGGATTGGTTTATCAAATTGAATTTCAACATTTTGTAATTTAATAGTGACAGTAGCAGCAGTGTCTCCTCATCTACGCGCTTCTCCGAACTGACCAAAAAGCAATGGGTCACTATCGCAATGTTGGCAATCGCAAATCTGTGCAGTACTGTGGCATTCAGTTGCATTGCACCGTTTTACCCGACCGAAGCTGAACTTAAGGGGTGGGCGTTGTTTTTCTTTCTTTTTTTCGAATCGTTCCAATAGAATGACTACGTCGGAAATCGGGTTGGTCTTCGGCATTTTCGAGCTCGTTATGTTCGTAGCTGCTCCCATTCTTGGCAAATATGTTTGTTTCATCCTGTTTTCACATTTTTAAGAAGAAAAAAATTCAGATGGATTTTATTGGCTCCAAATTGATGTTTACCGCTGGACTTTTGATTACCGGTATAACAGCAATCGCATTCGGGTATTTTTCTTTCTGTGTTTATTTTGTGATAACTGGTATGTTAGGGCAGTGATTGCAGTGTGATGGCTAGAATTTTTTGCGGATTTATGTTTTGTAATTAAATTGTTGGGTTTCTTTCTCTTTTTGATGACAGTTTTTTGAATTTGCTTCCTGGTGGAAATGCTTTTTTCTGGGCATCTCTGACAATCCGGTGTGCCGAGGCTCTGGGCGACGCATGCTTTGTGACCTCTTCCTTTGCGATAAGTGCCAAATGCTTTCCCGGCCGAATTGCCACCATTGTTGTATGTGATTTGTTGAATTTTGTTGGCGGGTTAGTAAAATTACTTTAGGGAATAATGGAAACTTTTGCGGGTCTTGGTTACACAGCGGGTCCAGTCATTGGGGGCGTTCTGTACGAATACGGCGGATTCCAACTTCCTTTCTTCGTCCTTGGCTCCGTTTTGATAATGGCCACTTGCTTTTCCTATTATCTCATTGAGAAAATCGAAGGTTATTTTTCATTCGAACTTTCTGAAAAGTTTTAAATGCGCTTAGATGAGCCCACTGAAGATGCCATGGGAATGTTAGGAATGCTGAGGATACCGGTCATTTGGCTTATGGTTTTTGCTGTTGTGATTTGTGCCATTTCACTTTCGTTTTTTGACCCAACTTTGTCCGGACATCTTTCATCAGTTAGTTTTTATTATCCCAAGGAATTATTTCCCTGCAAATCAAAAATATTTTCAGTTTAATTTGTCCACCATTATGGTCGGCCTCATGTTTCTGCTTTGTGGCGGCTTTTACTGTCTGACCGCTCCGTTGTGGGGCCTAATCCTCGACCGGTGGCATTGTTGCAACGGACTGATGTTTTTCGGTTCAACCGCCACCATTTTCTCGATGTTTCTTGTTGGACCGTCTCCTTTTATTGCTATTGAAAAGTGCACTTTGCTTATGATTTCAGTAATCGTTCATTTCACATTAAGAAATCTCATTTTGATCGGTATTTCCATGGCCGTTCTTGGCATTGCAGCAGGCGCTCTCTACATTCCAACCTTTCAGCGTTGTTTGGACGCAGTGAAGTATTCGTTGGACAATGGATTTTGAAAATTCGCATCGTCATATTAACGGATTTTAATTTCGGGAATTTTGGTCACTGATTTTCGAAAACGTACGGAAAAACCGAAAATCCCAGTTCCGCTAATACCAACCATCTTTCAGACTGTTATACGCACCGAATTTTATAATTAAGGGAACATGGCTACGATGACTCATTTCAAACGTACGGGTGTGTTTCCGGAGTGTTTCAATCAGCCTTTGCATTTGGGTATTGTTTAGTCTGTTTTTGTTTCGAGTTAGTTAGCAAATGCTGCTCATTTCAGGGCTTTCATTGGTCCAACCCTCGGCGGCTGGGGCGTCGAAGCAATCGGGTTTCCACTCACGACCACCATCATCGCGAGCATTAACATTATTTTTGTGAGTTTTCAACCACATAACATTATATTCGAATTCATCCCCTAGATTTTGGCCTTATTCGGTTTTATTATCACAACTCGCTTTATCGTCGGTGCTTCCAACATGGACGCCGAATCGACCATCAAAGAAGAGCCGTCTTCACTCGAGGAAGCTTAAAACAATTCGAGCTGCTTTTCGTGTTGTGCTTTGAATGTTTTATAGTACTGGTCGTATATTTATATCAGGGATGTGCCAGACGGGGTTTAAGATAGGAGTCCAAAGAGGACGGGAGGTGCGCATCCCTGAACACATGCATTTAGTCGATCTACTCAAACTTGTCATGGTGTTGAAATTTTCCATTTTTAAAACCCAAAAAATAAAATGATCCACGCAATCCTTGCGAATTCTTTTTTTAAAATTTTATTTGCAGTTCGAAGGGCTCTTTGGTGTCTTACACGACGCTAAATGGTGATGATTGGTCATAATTGGGTAGGGTAGATTAGAACAAATAACTCTTGTACGATTACAGTAGGTTGATTCGAACCACCTCCATAGAGACCCGAGTGCCTCAACTACACTGAAAATTGGGTAAATTTGAGAAGAAGAAAAAAATGCACCCCTGAAAAATGAAAGCTCTAAGCTTTTAAAAGCTATTTCAATAAAACTGAAAAACTCCGAATTGGGTGTTTTTTCACACTGAACTTTTTTTAAATGAATTAAGCCGCTTGGTTTTCCTTAGGATGATACTTCTCATTTAGAGCTTTCAAATGATATCTTGATTGTTTGATTTGATTGAGTTTAAAAACGGGTATAGACTTTTTAAGTGCTGGCACTGAAGTGTCCGGCACTGAAGTGTGGGCACTGAAATGTGCGGCACTGATGTGATCGCCGCCGTGTTTTTAGTCCCTAAAAATTCGAGCTCTACTTATTTGTTAGTTGTTCTTTTGTCCTTGCGAAATTTCAACATTAGTGTTTTTTAAAACGCAAACCGGTAGTGCGGGTTTTCGGTTTTGGACCAAAAACTTGGTTTTCGGCTCGGTTATCCGACCGAGGTTTTTCCGTCCGGTTAACCGACCGAGCACCCTATTCATAATTATATTTACATTTTGTTCTTGGCCAATTTATCGAAAATGCTATAAAACATCAAAAAGCAAAATGCATTCCCCGCACCCATCCTAAATAGCGAAGCTCTATAAGCGAGTCAAAAGCACCACATATCACAAATAGTTCGTCTTTTTGCTAGACTTTGTAAGAAATCTTAATCATTTTTTATAGCGAACGCTGTTACCTCTGAGTTTTACACAGCATGTTACCCGATTTATCATCTCATCTACATACTGAAGAGTGTAATTTTCTCATCAATATTTATCGAAAGTGCCAAAAAGAATCACCTTTATTCAGTAAGTTATTTTAAGATTTTTATACAATTTTCTCGAGATTATCTCACGTTAAAGATTATTTAAACAAAAAGCGCCGGTTCCATTCTGTTCTCGGTAATAGTTCGGGTCAGGGCGCCGTAGCCACTGGGGGGGGGGGGGGGCGAGGGGGTCCAGTGTCCCCTCACCCTAAAAATGTGGAAGACAAGAAAACCATTGGGGACCAATTTGCTTAACAAATACCGTTAGAATCTTAAAATTTTCCCGGCGGTGCTTATCGGGACCGCTAAAAAGCTTCAAAAAATTCGTTACTTATATTTTTGAAAATTCAAAAATCGCTAAATCCCGATTTATTGCGCAATTTTCATAACAAAAATAATAAAAATTATAAAAAACAATAAAACCTATAATGCACCCCTGAAAAGCAATTTTTTGAGTTAGCCCCCCCCCCCCCTCCCTGAAATCCAAAGCTGGCTACTAGGGCCGTATCTAGTAGATACGGGCCTTCTGACTACCTACGGCTGTGGTACTACCCCTTTTTCTGTAATAAATTGAAAAAAACGAGCGTTACCTTTTAAATCATAATTGCAATTTTTCCATTTGTTCAGAACGATATTTTATGCGCGAGTGTTCATACTGGTACACAGCGATAGGACAATGCCTTCGTCAAGAGAGACTTCTTCGAAAGTTATATTCTTTTTTTCTCATAAAAAAAGTTATTTAAATAGAGCTACCAACCCAAAATATGCCAAACGATTAATTGAAGCTAAGCGTCTTCCCGAGGAAAAGTATACGCCTGCGTTGAAGAAGTTGAAAGAAAAAGGCGAATTGATTTTGGATGAAGGCAACCGTGGAGGATGTTCTATTTAAGCATTTAGTTTGTTAGAATTTTTGAACGTATAAATTTATGTTTTGTTGCATTCGAATTTCCTTACACATTTCAGTTGTCTTTGTATTTATATTTGTTCCCTCTGTTTACTTTGTCCGTTTTGTCGATGGCTCCATTAACCAATGACTTTGCATTCTCAAATCGATATTGTGTTGCGCTTTGTCTCGCCAAACAACACGAAGTTGCGCTTTCGGATGTTCAGAAACAACTGCTTGGAGAGTTGGCTTATGGCGTTGGCGGTCATCCCTTCAATCACAACGTTCGCTCTGCACTTCTCGCCACGGGCATTTATGTGTTATATTCGCACGGAAAGGCAAGCACGGTCTCATATTTGACTAAATTTATGTCTTGCAGTACGCCGAAACATTTGGCACTTTCCTTGCTGATGTCTTCAGTTCATTAGTTTCTTTGCGTTGGTATGACGATGGAGCAATTGATAAATCAAACAGTTTGGTTTTGTTTTTATAAGGATAATGCTAGAAGGCATTTAGAATTCCCTCAATATTTTCTGTTTAGAAATAACTATCCACGAGCAGTTCACGTTCAGTTTTACCACGTTGCTAAGCGATATGGCTGTTCACTTTCCACACATTCGTACTCGCATAATTAGCGAGCAAATAACGCTTATTGAGGAAGTTGTCAGAAAAATCTGCGGTTATTTTTACATTTCACGCAACGGACAACTTGAGCATGTTGAAAACGCTAAATGTGAAGAAGAATTCGAAACGATGGGTTTGTTTGCGGATACGTTTTTCTTTAAATAAGATGGATTTAGTTGATCTGATGAGATTGACGTCAATACTCATTGGCCTTTTAAGAGCTTTTGGAAGGTACAGCGTCGACCTATCCTCACCACTTATTTCTCACTTATATCCTTTGCCGTACAATTTGCCAAAGAAAACGGCTAGCCGTGATAACTTACGGGCATCAAATGCATCAAACATTGGGTAATGCTTTATATAAAAACAGAAAGATGAACATTTAGCGCATTAGATTGAACACTGACTCGTCTAATTGGTTTTGGAACGAACAAACAAAGAGCGAAAGTGACTCCAACTTCTTCAAAAAATTGTTCAATAGACATGGAAGCAGCTTTTTGTTCCAGGGGAATTCATTAAATTTGCCAATTTTCCGTTTCTGCTTTGATGAGATTCAACGAATCACATATTGTGTAAGTTTTTCCATTTTCTGCTTTCAAAGGTTTACATTAACAGGTTAAAAAACTACTCAGTTTGGATTTGTTGTCAAAGCTTGACCTAATCGCCTGTCGTGTGTTTCTTTCCGCAGAATTGAGAAAATTCCCTTACAAGACGATTTCGGAGACACTCATTTTGGTGTCTGTTACTCTTTTACGTGACATTTTAAGGCCTTTTTCAATTGGAGATGGCGAAAATGACGTGCCAGAAAACTTTGCTAGCGAGGTGAGCAGTTCAGTTTAAGGACATGCATACGCAATACCATTTTTCCTGGGGTGGCAAAACGTACCATTCTTGCTGGGGAGGCAAAACGTAGTATTACCTCTGTGTACTATTGTACATATAATCGCAAACAAATGTTTCATAATTAGATCAACGAGTTCGTATTGTCTTTGTTCAAACATGGCCAAGATTCTATTGCCCAGAAAAGCCAATTGGATGAGCGCAATGCTTTCTCTTTCGACAAAGACCGCTCCCCGCTTAGATTTGCATTAACCGAGAAAGAGACTGTTGTGAACCGCGTCAAAATGCTGGTTATTGCGAATTCTGTTTGTTTAGAACTGATTGTGTGGAGTGCAGTGGACGAAAGCGGTAAAATTTAAAAACAACTCATGATTCGGCTTTTTTTCTTTGATAAATTTAGATGGGGATATGTTTTGCGGGACAATATCGGAGAAAATGTGGCTGCCGCATCGTCACGTGTTGGCTCACATGCCCGTTAATGTGATGGCACTAGAAGCATTGGGCAGCATGGCTGAGAAATTTCCTACGCTTTCCAATACACTTATTATACGCCTTCTCAGCAAATTTCTGACCGAGCCCTGTCCGATTTTGTTGAAAATCACTTCAGAATTGGTATGATTGCGTTACTTTTTTGTTATAACTTCTTGAGAAAACATTAATAGAAACTGAAGGATCAACATCAACAGTCCTGTGCTCGAGAACAATTACTTTCCACTCGAAGAAAGATCGGGTTGGCCAGTTTGCGCTCTGCTGCAATCAGTTCTCTGTCAAGGTATCGGTTTGGACTGGAATTTTAATCAACGTTCTACAGGGCGCTAAAATCGGCTTTGCAAATTGAACAAAGCAGCCTGCAAGCGTGTCTCTCCAGTTTGTCGTCACGTCTTTACACAGTTGCTTCTGAGAATGATAAGTAAAAAACCGGGAAAAGAAAAGTTTACATAATCGCTATTAAGCAAAACGATTGTGGTGTCGGAAAATCTCATCCACACTCTCGGCAAATTGGGTGTTTCTTTTGTTAACGATGATTCTTCTTCCGAGCTTATTCTTCAGGTCATGCTTCTCAACTTGCAAAGTATTAAACTACCGACTAAAACACACATTTAGATCTTCTTGCAACGCTTTTCAAATCCTCCTTCTCAACAGGACATTTTGATCATTTCTTCTTTGGCCGACATGTGGATAGCGGGAGCGGTCGGTGTTGTTTGTATTTTGACAAATATTTGTCCTGTTTCAGAATTCTATACATGACAAGACAATGAAATTGTTCACCAGGATTACAATTGAATCGAGCAGTCGCGTTTATTCCTCCGATTCTATGTCAGATAGTCGCTATGCGTAAGCATTTGTGAATTGCTTTTTCAGTGAAGAAATATTCGACAAAATTTTTTATTAGTAATAGTTTTGAGAGTATTCAACTAGGGTTCGGATAATCGGTTTAAGGCCGGCCGGGCTTTTTCCTGGGCAACCCAAAAGAGTCCGTGCGGGCTTTTCCGGGAGAATATTTTTTGTTTTTTTGCCCGGGCGGGTTTTTTTGATTTTTGTTCCGGGCGGGCTTTGCTGGGCGAATATCGGGCTTTGACCCGGTTCGAATATTTCCTAGTCGAGCGCCCGCCCGACCCGGGCGACCGTCCGAACCCTATATTCAACTAACAAATAAGTTGATTAGGCTAATACACTTTTTCTAAAGGCACGTTTCGTTGGCAGTTGACAATGCTTTAGCAAAGATCGCAAATTCTCTGGATTCTGAAGTGCAACAGACACTCTTCTTGTTTCGACTATTGGAACTTTTCATTCAATTGGGCCTAGAAGGGGAACGTGTGGGAGAGAAAATTCCCAAATTCACTGCAAAGGTTGGGCATTTTTAATCAAGAAATGTTTCCGTTTTCTAGAAATCGTCCGGCGCCGGGAATTTGGGTGTGTTGATTCCTAAGATCGCATCGCTTCTCGGAAAAATGGAACCAATACAATCGCCATCCGTGAAATTGAGGAACTACTTTCGTGACTTTTGGTTTTACTGTGTCACACTTGGTTTTGCTTCTCCTTCAGGTCGGTTTTAAATGGTCCTACGTGTTTATTTATTCCTGAAGGTCCGTGGCCCGAAGAATGGTATAACGCTATTTGCAAGATTGCCTCAAAATCACCTGCACTTTTGCCGCACGAAAATTTCAAAACGGAAATGATTGAAAATGCTGCAATTAAAGTTCAGGGGATCGTGACGGTTTGCAGTAGAATAAATAGTAAATTAATGAAGAAAAATGCTTATTTAGACAGAACATCAGCAAGTGAGATATTACCTTTCCACTGAATTCAAACAAAATGCGGAAGTGTCCGCAATTGTTTCTCGAATGGACATTGGGTACTTGTTTGTATCTCTTGGCTGTGTGCCGTCTTGAAAAGATGCGAGTTACTTACTCGAGACATTCCCGCCGCTGTTCAAACCGTTTTTGAATATTTGGAAAATAGGTTCGTAAGTTAGTGGTTGTTAAATTGAAAGAATTTGCACGAAATAAGCACGTTGAAACCGATAAACTAGTTGTGAAATGGTGCCTTCCTTGAACTGATGTGTCGGTCGGATAGTTTTTTCTTCAGAGCGATTCGTAAAGACAAAAGTGGAATGTGGCTGTGCCTCCTTGCCAGTTCAATTGTCATCTTTGACGAATATTTGGTTGAGAAAATACGAAGACGTTCTGAAGCTGATGATGTTGAAGCAAATGAGCTGGAATGCTGTGCGCAATACTTACTTGTCCAGTTCAATAATATTTTGAGAGAAGTTCGGACGTGTGGCCGATGTTTGTTTGGCGAAACTTATCGATGCCTTCCCATTTTTGCTTTGGAATGGAAGAGTGATTTCGACAGCTTTGCAAATTATGAAGACGCTGTTGAAAAATATAGACGAAGACCCCCTCTGTACTCAGTCAACTGTTGAATTTGCAGGACTGAAATGGTCTATCCAACTGCAGGTGTTTTGCTGTGGAGCAATTAATGTTTTGTTTGTATTTTAGGATACATTGGACAGTCGGAAGTCGGTAGCCAAAGACTTCACAAAACGATGCGAACAAATTTTTTGCGAAGCCGTCAAATGGGCGCCCGGATTAACAAACAGCCATCTTCTCGAGTTCATTCGCTCTACAGATTCGGCTTCAGACAAAAGTTTGCGTGTGACTATAAACGCCGTTCTCAGCTGTACAGAGCGGGAAATGGTCAATTCAATTTTCCATGTTACTGGTGGTTCTGCGACCAATTTGCAAGTTTTGCATGGCGCTAGCGATACCGCATCGATCGGTAGTCTGGCAGGTATTGCTCATTTTCAAGTTAGTCTCTGCGAATTTATTTTTATCTGGATTAAGTGTCGGATTTGTCTTCCATCACGAATCCATTGGACGTTTCAACATATTTGTCAGCAATCAACCAACGTTCCGACTATTTGGGCCAAATTAAAGGGATGTTCGAAATGTTGCGCGACACGCATAACAGTGAAGAGATAGCACATCAGCTTTTGTCTGATCATTTAGAAAAACTTGTGGACATTGCTCTCAAGTCTTCCGATCCTGACAGTATGAGCAAACCATTGAATTTGATGACAGCATATTCCAACTTTTGTGCGCGTATGGATATTTATCTTTTTAGTAAAGTATGCGAAAAACGAAAATTTATACTTTAAAGCGAATTTTTTTTAAAACAGGTTGCATTTTAATTTACTATTCCTCATTTTGCAGATGTAAACCAGAACATTCTGCACTCGATAATTTGGGCTCCCTTACGTCGTTTCAATGAACAGACAATGCGCAATTGTGTGATTTGTTGGAATTGGATTTTGGTGGCTCGAAAAGATGTACAAATTGATGTACGTGATAATAATAGTTAATTCTAATCAGAATATATATATCTATTTTAAGTTTTTACAACAAATGACGAGTTGTTGGAAAGCCGTTTCACAGCAAAAATTAGGGAATTTTCAACAGGGAATTTGATACTTTTGCATGCCCTCTTTCTTCTCGACAATGTCGCCAAAGGCCAACTCCAAATGTTCAATCCACACAACATTTGGATAAACGTAAGTGCTGATGCTTTTTGAAATATTTTTGTGCTTTCCTTTTAAGTTTCTTACCGAAAGAGTAAGTCTCGCGCGGTATTGTGGCCGGGAGCAGGTTGATTTGCTGGAGATGATGTTCATTCAAACCTTCTCTTTGCACATTGACGACAGTGTGCCATCGTCGAATATGTCTTCGGATCATCTTTTGTTTATTCCCGAACAAGACAAGATGGGAGAGAGCGGACGTAACTTACTATTTTGCTTAGCATATTCTGCGACGGGTGCATAGTTTAAGGGGGGAGGGGGAGGGGGGGGGGGGGCAAAAAATCAGAAAGGAAAGTGGCTAAATTTTAGAAAATCCCTGTCTATTTTAAATACTATTAAACGCGTGTATTGTTTCCATTTAGCTTTGATTTCTCGCAATATTGTCACTATTGGTGCTCGCTTTCGTTTGCTTTCTTCCGCTTTGACAATGATCCAAGGAGAGACGGGCGGGTGTCGCGTTTCGAAGAATGTTCTTCGTCATCGGATTTATGCTGTGGCATTTAACTATTTTACCATCGGACCACAAACTCCGTTGTACGGAGGATCAGCACTTCAGCATGACATTCGGAGTATTGTTACGTTTTGGCAAGCGCTTTATGCCGATTCCAAATACATTCGAAAGGAGTCCTTCTCATTAAACGGTGTTTTCACCGACCAAAACTGTTAATGATTTGTAATTTGCTTATCAAGATAATGATTTGTAATTTGCTTATCAAGATTCTGAATTGTCCTTCAACAATGTTTCTCCGCAGTGTATGAGCAGTCTATTTGCGAATGATACTGCAAAGTAAAAACTGTTATTTATATTAACTAAAAGCTGCGTTTCATCCGTAATTAGAACACAGACATGGCATGGTTCAACTCCAATCTCCGGAGGTTGGTCGACTGCAACGACGATTGCACATAACAGAACATTAGGAGAAACGGGTCCAAACTCGTGTACCAATTTACGAATCCAGACGAAAATCAACGAAGAGAATGCACAGATGGTTGACCGACAAATTAAAAACATTTTGCGGAAAAGGCAGCTCCTGTTGATTCTCCTGGTTGGTAGAGTAGTAATAATATGCGAATATTATGATTATAACTTTGACCAGATGAATGAAATCGAAAGGCTTTTTGCAGTGGCTCTATCCTCGTGGTGACTTGCTTGAACCCGGAGAAGCGGAATTTGATCACTTACCTTGAAGAATGCACTCGGAGGGGAAATGCAAACGCGCCCGGATCAAAAACAAATGCGTGAAAATACAAAATTTGCATGGGAAATTTCGCCTCAAATGGCTGTTTATATGGGCACAAGGTGAGGAACATAACCACAAAAATACAAAAATAACATTTTCCAGGTTCCGAATGTTCCCTTTGGTTATCAACATACTTCAGGAACTGATTCGTTCTCGACCTGATAGCATTTCGCATATCTCCGAAGCACTACCCTATTTTCTCGGGGACTCAATGACAACTTATGAACGAATTGACGTTGTTTTTGACACAAATTAAGAATTCCAAAAGATTAATCTTTAGCTGACACAGCTCTTCACGTGGGCAAAATGTTCTCCGGTGCAAGCGATCGCTCTTCTCTGTCCTCGGCTGCACAACATCCACCCGCTGACTTTACAATACGCCGTTCGAGTGCTCGAGTCGTATTCGAGTGATGTTCTTCTTCAGTACATTCCGCAAATTGTCCAGGCTGTTCGGTGGGATACGGTATCGTCAAGTTTCTAAATGGACGGATTGTACGAATCTTTTGTCGGGACTTAAAAAATCGTTAATTTGATATCGTTTAAATCTGCCAAAGGCATTTGCGTAAACACTCCGTCCATTGCATTATTGGTCTTTATATGGAATTTTGTTTAAGATGGGTTACATTTCAAAGTTGATTCTAAGCCTTTCCGTGCATTCCCAATTGCTTGCTCATCAATTGCTTTGGAATATGCGAGCCAATATGTACACAGACGAGGAGGCGAAGATTGAAGATTCCGTCCTTTACAGACCGCTGAAAGAAATTGTGGACAAAGTGAGCGATTAATTTCTAAAATGTCTTTTATATTTTGTTGGATATGTTCAGATTACCGGACAATTTGAGAACGCAACTCGCAACTTTTATGAGTGTGAATTCAATTTTGTGGACAAAATAACGAATATTTCGGGCGCGATAAAGTCAATTCCGAAGGGCGAGGCACGCAAAAGAGCGTGTCTAAAGGCTCTAACTGAAGTTCAGCTCGTCGGCATCAACTATTTGCCATCAAATCCGGAATCAATTTTATTGGAGGTCGACTATGCCAGTGCAAATCCTATGCAAAGGTGCTAATTGTAGGTTTCGGTCTAGCAAAATATGTGTTTAGCGCAGCGAAAGCGCCATTTTTGGTCCGGTTCAAAGTAAGACACTGTGGCGTTGAAATAGTTGAGAAAATCGCTTTGAATGCCTATCAAAATATGTCTAACGGACATCAAAATGATCCTCCTGCGGTCAATGTCCACCATAAAGGGCATCATCGCCGAACTTCGAAATCAAAAGTCTTAACCACCATCGCCTCTCCAGCACATTCCGCCACTTCGTTTGAAACTCCGCCGATTTTGGTGACTTTGGCCAAAGAGGACTTCGCCGATTGCGGGAGGTTTGAAGACACTTGGAAAGCTGCCATTTTCAAAGTTGAATATTTACTTTTTTTTAAATTGTGATGGTGATTTTAAAGGTCGGCGACGATGTGCGGCAGGATGTATTGGCTCTTCAATTGATGCAACTGATCAAAAATATTTGCAGCACTGTCAGTTTGGACATTCAGCTTTTCCCTTACCGCGTGGTTGCCATAAACCCCGGCTGTGGCGTCATTGAATGTGTGCCTGACTCCAAGTCTCGCGACCAACTCGGACGACAAACGGATTATGGTCTGAATAAAATCAGTTTATTCTTACTATCTTTAAATAATGGACGGTGCCGAGAAAAATTTATGGAACGTTTAGAAAATTTCAAAAATGGTAACTTTAATTGGGCGAAAATCCAATTTTCCAGCTTTTTCTCAAAAAAATCTTGTTAACGGTTTAGGTTAATCAGTCCTTTGAAAACCTGGTCTGAATTTCACATTGTAGTTGTAACAAGATAATTTTTTTTAGATTTGTTCGAATATTTTATGACAAAATATGGGGAAGAAAACAGCAAAGGATTCCAACAGGCCAGGCAAGTCGTTTTGCACTGACAAGTTGACCCACACTAACGTGAAACTTTTTTAGACGAAATTTCATTAAGAGTATGGCTGCCTACAGCGTTTTCAGCTTCCTTTTGCAAATCAAGGACAGACATAATGGGAATATAATGCTAAATTCGGCCGGCTCAATTATTCATATTGGTCAGTCTTCTTGTATTTCACTACAAATTTTCACCCATTCTTCTATTAACCCCAACTAACTCCAACCAAAATTTGGTGGAATTTGGAAATTTTTCATACAAATCGATTTTTGCTCTGATTTTAAAAAACAATTTTCAAGTTGTTTACTGAAAAATGTTTTTGCACAAAAAATGAAGAAAATCGCTGTGTTTATCAAAAATTTCTATATTCGAAGTGAGGCAATTCGATGCTACAACTTATTCATATTTCTTTCGAAATTATTCGCCTTAAATAATCGTTTAATGCGTGCGTGCCAATGACAAAGATGTTCTGTTTTTATGGTTCAGACTTTGGCTTCATGTTTGAGAGCAGTCCTGGCGGTAATTTGGGTTTCGAGCCGGATTTTAAGCTGTCGCAGGAAATGGTGGACATAATGGGCCACAAAATGGAATCGGCGCCGTTCCGCGAATTTGCTGACAAATGCGTCCAAGTGTATTTGGCAACGCGTCATTACTACAGCGTGAGCATTCGTTAATTCAATTATGCGCGTAATATAAAAAGGGAAAAACAATTGACAAATTATATAGGACTTCATTTCGCTTGTCTCGTTGATGTTGGAGACCAGATTACCGTGCTTTCGTGGGAAAACAATTCAGCAATTGCGCAGTCGACTCGCGCCCGAGGCGAGCGAAAGAGAAGCTGCCAAATATATGATGAGCATAATCAACAATTGCTACACGAATGTGCGTTCGAAGATGTACGACCAGATTCAATACATTCAGAACGACATTCCATACTGACAATGACGTTTCCGGTAATGCGACGAATTAGATTACTTGCTAGGTCGTATCATAAAAAATGTCGCTTTTTTGAATAATTTTTTTTTTGTTGCAAAAATTGGAAAATAACAATCATAACAAAAGCAATTCCAATCTTATTCAACAAAATAGTTTCCCCGAACCCTCACAACATTTCTCCAACGGGGAGGGAGTTTTTTATTCCTCTGCGGAAGAAGTCTGTGCCCATCTTTGAGGTCAGGTACTGCCCCACCGCCTCCTCGACCTGGGCGTCTTCTGTGAAGCGCCTGCCCCGAAAGAAATTTGCGCGTTTTCCTTGTCTTCGGCCATTTTCTGGGACCAAACTTCTGTTAACAATGAGTGAAAACATGACAAATTTGGTATCAAAATGTTAAGAACATTCAGGCGAACAAAATACATTAAGAAATAGTTGAATTTTTATTACAAAACAAAACAAAAAATTATCTCAAAAAAAAGCGACATTTTTTCTGATACGCCCTAGTAATTTGTTCATTAAAATATTCGTCGTATAGAGAACGGACGGGTGAGGGGTTTTTGATCTCTTGTCATTTCTACCGTTATATGAGCCTAGTCTATGTTAGCCAATTATACCATTATTGTGATTAGACGCAAAGGGGCAACTTTTGTTGTCATTAAAAGGACAAAATTCGTGTATATTTATTCAAGCTTATTTTTCTGCGAAATTGCGATGGATTACCCCATTCATTCGTTAAATTTGTCATTTTTAGGAATGCTTGAATTAACGGATAATTAGACTGTGATGTGAACTTTAAGTGCAGTGTAGTTTATTGTGCATTATAATTTGGATCGGGCACGAAATATCCATCTCAATGTGAATTTGCTCGGATTATATTATAACTAACAGTCGCTAAAACACAGACAGATTTATTTAGGCTCTATTTAATAACAATAAAATACCCAATAAATGTCCCATAAATCCCCCTCCCGCCACCCTTCCTACGACGCGCATCAATCGCCGATTTCTGATAATAAAAGTTATAATAATGATAACATTTCGGATAGGGCATGTGAATTTTGTTATTTATTGAGAGAATTCATTGTCTTCCTAGTTCATTACGGCTCATGTCAGCGTGATAAGGATTTGTTCCATTAAAATCGTCAATAGTCACGGCAGCATTACTGACTGATTCTGATCAACTATTCTTTATTGGTGCTTGGATATATTTACCAGCCATTGGAATGTCTGCATAATGGGGTTTTTAACTGAATTGTCTTGACTTTTTTCGCCTAAAACAGAAAAGTTTATTTGGGTTTTTATCAGGCATGCTCACGGTTACCCGTAACCGCGGCTAACCGCGGATACCCGCGGCTAACCGCGGTTAACGGTTATGGAATTTTAAAAGGTCGCGGTTACGGGCGGTTAACGGTTATGAGATTTTAAAGCAAGCTCCTTCCGCTGTGATCATTTTATTTTTTTATTTATATTTTAATTTCCCTCCTTTTTAGTATTATTACAACTTTTAAAAATTCTGGCAAAAAAAGAAAATTCTAAACACTTATATAATAATTAGTTCATTTTTAGACGTTCAACTACCTAAAAATTGACTATTTTTCGTAGCATAAGTCGTTAAATATTCGATTTTTTTTCCCTCGGCGGCGCCTATCGGCACCGCCGAACCCCCACCCCTCTTAAAAATATTTTATGAAACTAATGCGCAAAAAACAGTTACGGTTAAGAAAATTGGTAACCGTGAGCATGCCTGGTTTTTATTACAAATTCTACGGGGAGGATCATCTCTTTGCCCACACTTCAGTGCCAGAAAATCTAATGAGAAGTATAAGCCAAGCGGTTCAATTCGTTTTTTAAAAAGTTCAATGTGAAAAAAAACCCAAAATCGGGGTTTTTCATAGCCCTATGGGGCGCCGACATTTCGTCGAATAAGCGAAAATCCGAGATTTCGTCGAGTGGAATTTCGTCAAGTTTTTAAATGCATGTTTTCTAGGGTAAGAGCATGCGTAGATCACGAATCTGGGCTCTGATTTTGCGAATCTTGAACCCCGAACCCAAATTCGAACAATTTTCGAAATTTCAAACAATTGAAAAATAATTTATGCATGAACCCAATTGTCTGAGACTACCAATCGATTCATCTCGTCGAGCAGAATACGAATCCGCAAAAAATTTTGCGCCGGAAACCACTATGAAGAAAGTTACAAGCAAATTAAGCTGACCAAAACCGCAGCGGGAGGGACCCTTTTGTTCAACCGAATGTTCGAATTCGGGTTCAGGATTCGAGATTTGAAAAATCCGAGCTCGGATTTGTAATCTAGCATACTTTTACCATAGAAACAATGAATTTTTTAAAAATTCGACGAAATATCGCCTCGACGAAATGTCATCCTGCCAGTCCTATGGAAATAAATTTTTCACGAATTCTCTAATCGTTTAGCTTTGGCTTAACAATTTATGCATCCCTAAAAATAGACTTTTTTCAAGACTAAAAATTCTGCCCGCCAAAAAATGGAATTTATTAAAATTCTCCATATTTTAATTTGACTAAATTGCTTTTGATATGCAATTGTAACCAGAAAAATGAATTTTAGTCTTTAATTTGTGAATTAAAAATTTTGTTAATGATGGTGCCTTCGTATTCATCGTCCACTCCGCAAAAAGTGTCGACTCTGACAGTGGACGGGGGGTTGAACCAGCAGCAGTTCGGTCATTTGCCCTTGTGTTCCCCTCCATCGGTCTGGGGCAGTGGGGGAGGTGAAAAGGGCGCCGTCTCCGGTGTGTGGAGACCATGGCCATCCGTCGCGCATTATCAGGACGACCATCAGCGGCAAATGACATTGTACAGGCGACAAAATCATCTACTGGAGGTGGGCGGGGGGGGGTGAGCGTCGTTTATATTCATTAATTATTACGCATCGAATGCACAAAATTATCTCATCTTTACTTAAGTTGTGTTTTGGGCTGGCAGTGCGACGGGGGGGGGGGGGGAGGGAGGGAGGGAGGGAGCAGTTCCTTCCTCAAATTTATGTAATTTTTACAATTTTGGATCAATGAACGATAGGCACACACTCAAACTGCTGAAGGACCTTACATTTACGACCTAAAATTTAAAATTCACGTTTTGTTCATGAATATGGCATGTGTATTAAGCTTAGAAAGTCGTAACAAGAGGAGGGGGGGGGGGGAGTAAAAGGGCAAGGCAATTGAATGGCTATTCCTTTTGTACTTGTTCAAAATCCTTCCTTTTTTCGTCAACTAAAATTACGTCCTCTCCTTGCTTCTTTTTTCATCTCACCACAACTCGGTCCCCCCGGAGCAGCACATTTAGTGCCCACGTTTCATTTTTGGGATTTTAATTTTTTTTTCTCCAGCGGCGCCTATAACGCTTACAATTTGAACAAAATTTTTCTTCTATTGGTTCTTTCATGAAAATGTTGAATTTTCGTTTTAATTCAAAAATGCGGTTTTGAAACGTTTATCTGGTGGCAACTCTGTGTATAATCAAGCAAAAAAAAACAAAGTACCTAACCAATGCATCCCCATTTATGAACTTATTTAAACCCCAAAAACTTATCTCAAATACATACTTAGTGATTTCCGAGCACCCTAATTAAATTTTAAAACACGTTAATTACTCCAGACTTTTAATACAAAAAATAAACGTAAAAGTATTTATTTTAGGGAAGTTACAAATAATGAAGTTAAAACGACGAAAATTCCGACTAAAAAAACTTGTTTTTCATGCAATCTGGTCAAACAAAGCAACAGAAACATAATTAAAAATTCCAAGCCTAGAGTTTATACATATGTAGCTAAAACTTCGTTCCATTTTTATTATATATAGATGCAATATTACAAGGCGTCGGACAGGCGCAAGATCCATCCGTCTTCCGCCCCCTCTCTCAAAGATCAGCGAGAACAACAATCGATCGGAGGGAAGTCGGAAAACAATCGCTTAGCGGCGGCAGGGGCAGGTAGGGAGGGAGGGAGGGGAGGGAGGGGGAGGGGGAGGAGGGGGGGGGAGGGGGGGGGGGGACAAAATAAGCGCCTCTCTTTCTGCCGACTTTGTTCTTCGCCGAGTATTGTTTGACCCCCTCACATTTAAGCTCTTGGAATGCACCGCAAAACGATGCTTAGACAGTCAATGAGCGAGCAAAACTTGGCTAAGTTTGCCCGCAATTCAATTTACCAGCAGATGAATTTTCCCGCGATTCCTAATGGCGGTAAGTCTTTTGCAGCGTTCAGAAACTCAATTAGAAGCCTTCCCCCACCCCCCCCCCCCCCTCCCTTTTCAAAAAATAAATATTTGTTTACTCGACTTGTTTTAGAGGTATTTTGGTCAAGGAGCACAATTCTGTCCTCATTTTAATCAATTTCGAATCCTCACCTCGAATTCGAACAAAAATGTTGAGAAGCATTAAGCCGAATTAGAATACCAAGCTTACCGAAATTGTCTCGAGAAAACGTGAGATTAGCACCTTCTTCCGTTGGGCCAATAATTAACAAGTGTGCCTCGATTAATAACGGAGTCTTCTTTTTGTAGAACGTTGTCTGAGCTTGGATGCCACTGTGGAAGGCGGTGTCCACCAAAACGGCAAAGCATCGGTCCCTTGTGGCCATTGTTCTGTCCCCCACGGGAGCATTCCGTCCACCGGCTCCTCCCCCTCAACGATGGTCTCGCCAAATCCAAACCAACAGCCCAACGGGGGCCCAACACATCATCGACTCTCGTACAAAGCAGGGGCTGGCCAAGCAGTTCAGTCGCCTAGGCACTCGTTGAAAAATGGCGCATCTCTGAACGGGGCCCAGCCGGGTTACCCACACCCTCTCCTCCATCTGCACCGGCTGTAAGTCGTCCTTTTAGGCCATTGCAATAGAAATGGCATCTTATGACTCTTACCGGGCAAGGCAAAAAGAAATGTTGTTTAATAATGACGCTTAAGAAAAGTGCGAAGCGGGGGGGGCTAGGGTTTGAGTTTTTACAATTTGTTTGAAAAATTTCTCACCAATTTAAGCATTTGATCGGTTTTCCTTATGTAATTTTTCTGCCCCCCCCATGTTTCTAGGAAATTGTGATTTCACAAATACAGTTTATAACGGAAAAGTATTGTTTTTTGTGTTCGAACGCCCCGAGGACCGTTAATAACCTAATAAATGCAATTATTCTTAATGTGGTGCTTCTTTCAAAGGAATGTTGTGCGATTGTGAGTCTCATAAAAATGTCCCATAAATAAATACATTGGCTTTCAGTGGAAGTGATTGGGTTCGTTCCCGTCGTTCCCGAATCCCCCCCCCCCCATCATTCATTCCCTCCCCCCTTTTTCTCTTACCCCATCCATTCTCTGCTCCGTTTGTTATCGATCAATCGATCCACCGCCGTCCATCCGAACGCGCGTCACACCTTTATGGTTAGAGGAGGAGCAAAAAGGGGTCGGGTGGGCGAGCGAAGATTCTTCATTCATTCCTAAATTAGGCTTTTCTTCAACCACCAGCCTCCCTCCTCCTATTCATTTACGCAAAATTTCAATTGTTTCATTCGGTCATTTTTAAATCTTTGGCGAACAATATTTTGTTTTGTCTTTTTATGTTTGTCATTTTATAATTCGTTCTTCTCAAGTCAAGAGTTACCTAAATTGTCTTTTAAGTCGTCTCCGTTCTGCTGTTCTGTTATGTATAGCATCGCAATGAGTTAGTTGATTTTATCAGTCCTACGATCAATCATCGTAAATTCGCCCACGCCGTCGACTTCCTTCCGTTGCTCCTCCTCCTCCTCCTCAATCGGGTCGCATTTACCTCGACCCCCATATAATCGCGCAATGACCGCCGCCGATGCCCCCACGTTCCCCCACTCATCGCCATCATATCAAACAACTTCAATTGCCATAACGATGGAAAGCCATGAAGAGGAAGGCCAAGAACAACAGCACTCGTCGTCCGACGACGAAACTCCGTTTTTCTTCACCCCGAAAGCCTCTCTCAATCGACTTGCCTCTTTATCCCGATCATCCTTACTGCTCAATCTGCCCTCTCCCTACAAATTGGAGAGGCCGTCCCACAAATTCAAATCTTCGGTTAGTCCCACCCATTCGATCAATGTTTTTTCCTCTCAGTCGAACAACCAGCTTTTGTTACCCAACACGATGAAATCGTTGTCGAGAAACAGTTCGTCCGGATCGATGGCTTCGGCTTCTCCGCGGTTGCATCATCAGCAGAGGCTTAACATTGGTGGAAGTATCCCAAACGGAATGACTCAGCAACAGCAAGCGCTTCATTCGATGGGAAAACGATCGTATGCCGGGGTCGGCAGTGTATTTTCTGGTGTTGGGGTGACCGATGCGAATCAGCAACAACAGTCAGTACCCTCTTCTCACTCAGCAGCAGAACGCAGCTCGTTCGCCCTTTTTTGCAGCGGCATTGAACAACAGCACCAGCGAGTACTTGCAGCAACAGCACTGTCATCCCGCTCTTCTGAGTCAGAAATTCGATTATCCTCCGTCACACCAGCACAATTATAATTCCGCTGGGCCGGGAAGTTGTGCGTCGAGCTCTCGTCTTAACGGAGGAAAAGACCCTCCGTCAAACAGCAACTATCCAACCACTCCTCCCCAATTGCAACATGGCACCAATGCCACATTTACTGTCGGAGAAAGTGCCAGGGAGAGTTTGGGTAGCGGAAGCGTTGTTGAAGACAGCGTAACGGTGGTGGGCAGCGGGTCGGTTCCGCCGATGACTGTGAAAGCGCGACTGAAATCCCGGGGAGGGTTTTTCCATGAACAGCTCGAACCCCTTCACAAGTCACTGACAATTGGAATCTTTTCTTACAAATTACTTTTCTTTTCAGACATCGTGGCGAACTCTCCATACACGAAAAGTACCGGTACGATCTCAGCCGTGCCCAGCTAAAGGCTTCTTCAAGAACATCCGCGCTGCTTGCCGGCTTCGCGATGGTCGTGTCATTTTACTTTGCTTCTTTACAAAAAGGCGTCCCTTCTGTCTTTGCCAACAACAAATTGCTTTCACCTCCACCTTCTTTCAGATTGCACTTGTCGAACTTCAGTATCTTGAAACAACACCGAAACCGTTACTGATCATGCTGGGCGTGGTCACTTCTCTGCTGGTTTCCGTCCACCTGCTCGCCCTGATGATGTCTACATGTCTATTGCCTTATATCGGTGTGTTCTTAAGTGCCAAGTCCAACAATATTGGCATTTTTACTTTCAGAGGCGAATGGATGTACCCAGGATTCTCCCCACATAAAACTGCACTTCTACATCGAGCTCTCTTGGCTGTTCTCCACCTGCATTGGCCTTCTCCTCTTTTTGTTGGAGATTGGCGTTATTTTCTTTGTCAAATTCAACGCAATTGGATACAATTTTGCCGCTTACATAACGACCGGAATGTTGGGTGCGTGAGTTTGAGGGTTGGCGGATGGGGTGGGGGGGTTAGCGCGAGGGGGGGAGGGAGGTTTGGGGGGGGGGTTCGCGGGAGGGGGGGGGGGGGGGTAGCGGGAGGGTTGGGGGAGAGGGGGGGGGGGAGGTTTGGGGGGGGGGTAGCGGGAGGGGGGGGGGGGAGGGTTGGGGGAGAGGGGGGGGGGAGGTTTGGGGGCGGGGGAGAATAAATAATAACCAACCAAACAAGGAATGTCTCGCTAAGCTTTGATCTGTTTCCAGTGCCGGTGGTCATTGTGTTCATCATCATCTCTTATCTGATACATCGGAATCGGTACTAATCGGGTCGACAGACGAGATTCTTTTTGGAGGGGGGGGGGGGTCATTGTTTTTAAAAATGGATTATTTTGCTGTTTAGATTCACACATTCCATTGAGCGCGTGAACGACAAAGTGTCCGATCTGCAGAAGTACCTTTATGAGTCCGAGTTGAACTCCTCCGCACCACAGAAGAGCAGTTCAGTCCACCGAAACATGGCCAATGCCGGTCTTCAGGGCGTAACTGTGGTCAGAAATGTGAGGGATTGAACAAAACAAAACGATTAGTGAGTAAACATCACTTCCCAAACAATGCACCAAATATATTTTAATTATTTATGGACAGTTTTTAGACCCATTCTTTTTTATCCATTTCCTTCTTTTGTCTCTGAATCGGGTGAGCCATTATTTGCTTATTAGCTTTTTTGCCGAACCGTCCGAATTTGATCCATTCACTTATAATTCCGCTGCTCTCTTTTTCTTGTATTTAATTGTTTCAGCATTTGTTTTATAATTTCTATCCCACTGTTTGTTCTAGAAGTTCGTTAAAAGTCACGTAAATAACACAGAGAATTCAGACTTTACGCTTAAATCCTAGGCCGAAGTCAGCCTAAGCTTAGGCTTAGGCTTAGGCCTAGCTAAGGCGGGCTTGGCTTAAGAAATGAATTCGTTATGACATTTTTAGCGTCACATCGAGTGACTTTTTTGTATCAGGTCACTCGGGTCCTGGATCTAACTTTGCTTTTCAAGTTAAGACTTAATTTGGTGAAATAAAATTGGGATAAATTATCTTTGTGCCTAATTTCCGTCACCGATATAATTGTATCAAATTTTGCCCGGTTTTTCCTATTTTGAAATGGTGCGCCCGGAATTTTTTTTCTCGTTTTTCGAATCAAAAAGTGTCAGGAATGCATTTTAGCGTGCGTTGTTTCCATGGTAATATTTGGTGGAAGTCTTCGTGATGATGGAAAGTATTGAAAGGGCGTTGGGAACGATTTGTTTGATCTTTTCAAAAGCGTTGATAGTGCATCAATTAGGCTAATGGAATGCAAAGTGCAAATGTGATTATAGTGGGCCGATTAACACCAACCGCCCATTCGGCACAGTCTGAGAATGGAGATGAACTTGATGTGGGACAAGACAATGGAACCTTGAACCCCTTTTATCCGGGACGTTCAGCAAACAATGGGGTGGGTCCATTGCTTTTCTTCCATCAAAGAAACCCCCCCGGCGTCCGACTCCCCCCCCCCCCCCCCCCCCTCTCCCTCGCATTATCTGTCCCATCATCGGCCGGCTGGCTCCGCCCGCGTCCCCTCTTCCTTCAATTAGCGCGCACTAATGATGAAGCGAGTGTCTTCCCCCCGGCCCAACGACCATCTGTCAATATCTAATTGCAATTGGCAGCCGACCAAATCAATCCCTTCCATATTCCGGGCGGAAAGAAGCAGAAAAAGCGCAGGAGGCCTTCCACAAGCCCAAGGCGACATTCTAAGCATCACCGATTAATTGGGGACAGACAGCACACTGACCAGCAGCAGCAAGCAGTCCAACACGTGTCCGTCGTTGGCTGATGCGGAAGAGCGCAGCGGAAGCGAAGGGCCAATCAGTCGGAGGGGAAGAGCGGCGGGAGGATGGGGAACAACATGGAAAAGACGACCGGGAACGGAGGAGAATGCTCCTCCACCCACGGCATCCGAACACTGATCAGGCAATTGCAGCCACCACTTCTTCAAAAGCATTAAAACGAATATCAGCGGATGAATCGGCAAGAAATGTTTGTTTCGAACTTTACCCCCCCCCCCCCCCCTCCCCCCTCCCCTCAGCCAATTGAATCGTCCCCCCCCCCCCCCCCCTTCCCCTCCCCCCCCCCCCCTCCCCCCCCCCCCCCCCCTCCCCTCACCCCCCCCCCCCCTCACCCCCCCCCCTTCCCCCCCCTTCCCTCCTCCCCCCCCCCTTCCCCCCCCCCCCCCTCCCCCCCCTTCCCCCCTCCCCTCAGCCAATTGAATCGTCCCCCCCCCCCTCGCTTAGCTTTCCCACCCGACGCCTCGCAGTCAGCGCCTTTTCTCCGCTCGACGGGTGTTCTCGGGCACTCGCCATCGCTGTCCATTGTCGGCGGAGGATGTGCCCTCCCCCTCTTCTTCTTCCTCTTCGGACGCAAAACTTCCCTCAACTTCTTCCGCCATTACAAAACGCGGCCTTCAACATTTGCATAAAGGCCATAAAAGCCGGAAGAAATACGCGGAAGGGGCCGCTAGTGGGAGGAAAAAAGCGGAGGTGAATTTGTCGCCTCGGGGGGTTTGGGGGGGCGAGCAGGCTTCAACCTGCTGCATGACACGCAATTAATGCAAATGCACGCTTCAGATTCAAAGGGCGGGCATGAGGAGACAAATGGCCGAAACTGTCCAGCAGAATCAGTTCGGCATAATAAAAGAACACTTCAGTGATATTGAAGACATTGAGTTAGGGGAATTGGTGGGAGTTTTGGAGACCGGCGGAAGCGGGAAGAAGGCACAGAGGGAAAGGGACATCACGACGACAATGGCACAATCACAGCAGAGGTCAGCACTGGACAGTTTGTCACCAAAGTTGGTCAGAGGCTTTCGGAGGAGGAGGCCGATGATTGAGCCGTTGCCGAGGAGGGGGCTGGCGGATGTGGAGGAGGAGAGGAGACGGACGGGGTTCAGGCTGGCCGAGTTGGAGGGCGGGCTGGAGGTGGACGATGAGGAGGTGGAGGATGATCGGACCTTCAGTCCTCGTTTGGACATCGATTTAACTCCTCAACTCAAAGTTTGTCGGGGTTTTCGAGAAAACATTGACAAAATCCGAAAAAATTGTTTAGTTGGTCGGTCGGACGTCAGGCCGGACAAGCAGTGCCCGCAGTTCAGCGGCACTTTCGCAGAAGGCTTTCCCGCGCGATCGGCGGAAAAGTGGTGATGCCCTAAACGGTTCGATCAGCAGCGGAGTGCTCGTGCCGGCACCACCACAAATTACGGTGACCAGCCCTCCGGACTCGGCGCCATTGGGGCGAGTGCTAGCTGAAGAACAAGTCGAAATTGGGGTTGAGCGACAGCAACAGCGCCAACAGAATGAGACATTAAATCCGGCACTAATCAAAGGCATTTCCAAGGTAATCAATTAATCAATCAATCATCTGTTGTTTCTGTAGCTTTGGGATATTGGCCGGCAAGGCAAAATGCCATCGATGAAAATGGCCAATTGTTTTCCTCACCCCCAAAAACCCCCAAAATTCGCTTCTCCTCAACGCCGTTTAAGTCAATTTGGCGCTTCCGAGGCAGAAATCGCATTAATGACACGGTGGCCCAAGAGCAGGCCAACTTCATGTCGAGGTTCGGCATGAGCAGGGCGGGCATTCAGCTTGAGAACACCGCTGTGGCCGCCACAGTCGGCCAACGACGCACGAAGTCGGAAGGATGGGAAAAGTTTGTGTTCGATGCCAACGAGAATTACTTCTACCAGTGGAACGCTTTGGTCTCCACCGCATATGTGTACAACTTGCTGGTCGAGTCATTTGAACTTAAATACTTTACACATCAATTACTGTCTCAATTAACTCAGGTGGTCATCGCTCGAAGCGTTTTTGTCGAATTGGCTGCCGGCCGATTGTTTTTGCTATGGCTCGCTTTAGACCTTTGCATGGACTCCGTGTACCTGGTGGACATGTTGGTCCGGTCGAGAACCGGTCAGTTTACAATTTAATAGCCGAAAGATAACTGTCATTCATTAGTCTCCAGAAATTTTAAATTTTGGATATTCCAAAAGTCCTGCTGCTGACCAACCACTGCTTCCAGGCTATTTGGAGCAAGGCCTTTTGGTGCGCGACTCGCGCAAAATCCGTTCGCTGTACGTGCAGAGCCGGCAATTTGTGGTGGACAGCGCCTCCCTTCTGCCACTGGACTTTTTGGTCGCCTTTATGTGGAGTCATCAGCCTATTCTGCGTCTCAACCGGCTTCTACGGCGGGAGCGCATTCAGCGCTTTATGGAACAGACGGAGACGCGCACGGCCATGCCGAACGCGTTCAGAGTAGGCGTCGTGGTGTGGTACATTGCGGTGATCATCCACTGGAATGCATGGCGAGTTGGGGGTCAGCAGCCGGGACCAGTCCAAACAGAACGAGTGACTGTTGAGAAAGTTGAAAGCGTGCGTAAAAAGATAAATTCAAAAAAGGGAATTTCCTTTGCGACTGTTCTGTAACAGCTTTTGGACAAGTTCCGGAACCGATCAACGTTGAGGGGATTGGGGCTTCAGTCCGGCATGGAAGGGAATCGTCCAATCGTTCAGCTTCTACTTTATGATCTCCGAGCACATCGGGCTGGGCTCCGACCCGTGGGTGTACGGAAAAAACAACAAGCAAAGTTTGCCGGACGGCATCAACGACACTTTGACCAGACGGTACATCTACAGGTGCTAATTACGAATGGATTAATCTACATAAATGCCTCTGATTAACCTCTCCAAAATTTTTGATTGATCATTTTATAAGAGAGCTAATAATTGTTGAAAATAAATGTGACAAAATCGGAATAAACCAATTCGGAGGAAAAGCGATCAGCGTCTGTTCGATCGATAGAGCTCTCTCTGTCTGTCCTTTCAGCTTTTACTGGTCAACTCTGATCCTCACAACTATCGGTACGATACTGGCAAAGGTTAGCCGACCACCGATCTGATTTCTGTCCTTCTCCCAAAGGCGAAGTGCCCGGGCCTCAGCAGAACGTCGAATTTGCTTTTGTTACCGTCGATTTGATGTGCGGAGTTTTGATCTTTGCCACAATTGTTGGCAATGTTGGCAGGTCGGTTGTTCTATCGGCATCTCCAACTCCACATTATTTGGTTGACCGTCGCCCGAACTGATCGCCATCCCATTAAAGCATGATCGCGAACATCAGTGCCGATCGGACTGAGTTTCAGAATCGAATCGACAGCATCAAGCAGTACATGGACTTACGTGGGGTTGGAAAACAGGTATTCTGCACTTGAAGTTGCATATGCATTTGCATATACACAAGTACTGCTTGAACAGTTGGAAGTGCGCGTGATCAAATGGTTCGACTATCTGTGGGCCAACAAACAAGGCCTAACTGACGCACAAGTTCTGAAGGTGTTGCCGGACAAACTGCAGGCGGAGATCGCCATGCACGTCCACTTTGAAACGTTGCGCAAAGTTCGCATCTTTCAGGCAAATTATTATTGTTTAATGCCTATAAAAAACCAATTTCACAGGACTGTGAAGCCGGCCTTCTCGCTGAGTTAGTGCTGAAGCTGCAATTGCAAGTGTTCTCCCCCGGCGATTACGTTTGTCGCAAGGGGGACATCGGTCGCGAGATGTACATTGTGAAGCGGGGAATGCTTCAGGCAAGCAAAGCCTGGATTCGGGTGCTTTTGCATATAATTGCTTCCGCCGCCCGCAGGTTGTGACTGACGACGGTGCCAAAGTGTTCGCCACTTTGTCGGAGGGCGCCGTTTTCGGGGAGTTGAGCATTCTGAACATTGCCGGAAGTAAAAATGGGAATCGACGGACTGCGAATGTGCGTTCAGTGGGGTACACGGATCTGTTTGTACTGAACAAGAGCGATCTTTGGATTGGTATGGTCGACGGAATTGCGAAACGGAATTATGCACTTTAAGCCCTGCGGGAATACCCTGAGGCTCGCAAAATTCTGATCAACAAGGTTTTGGGGGATCATTCCTTAGGGGCCTTCGAGATAACAGTTATCCAGTCCGGTGTTTATTTGCGAAATCTTTTCGACTCAAATCAAACGTCCCTAATTGACTATTTCCTTGGGGGGTTTTTGTTAATCACTTTTTTATGAAAGGGCCGTGAACTGTTGCGCAAAGACAATTTGCTTGATGAAAATGCGCCGGAAGAGCAGAAAACGGCGGAGGAGCAGGTCGAAGAGTTGCAGGGCTCAGTGCACGTACTGCAGACGCGCATTGCGCGACTGGTTGCAGAGCACACCAACACAGAGACGAAGGTGAGGGGACGCATTGCGGAACTGGAAAGGCTGCTCAACACGTACCAGAAGCTGTTGGAGGACAATGAGAAGATGAAGGATGATGACGGGGAATGACGATTTTGGAATATTTTGGACAAATTCGGGAGGATGGACAGTCCAAAAATGGACGGCATCATTGTTATTGGCTCAATTCACAGTTACAATCAGCCGATTGTATTAACATAAAAATACAAATCGCTTTTCTCAGAGTTTAATGCACACAATTGCCCGGGATACCAATCCCCCAAGGGTGACTTTGTTTCTTTACGCCCTGAAGGGCTTCCTCATCCCCCGAGGCATTTTCGCCTCGCCATTTCTCCATCCGCCCCAAAAGTGTCTCTTTGGTGTAATTTGCTTTATTATTTTATTCTGGATCGATCCCGACAACGGCGCCTTCCCCGGCGTCCTTTCTTCCGTCACCAATCCCGCCCCAACATTGTCCCCACGTCGTCATCCTTCGCGCCGGCCCCCTCTTCCTACGTCCCCCCTCATCTACAGCTCCCACATAACCATCGCCGAAGGCGTCCAACGTCATTGTTCCAATCTCGGCAGGGACAAAGGGGCCGAGTTCTAATGGGAGACGGCGTACTGGAGGGCGGCTCGGTGTTTAAACATCTGCTCATCCAAATACATCCCTTCAGGCAATTTGGGCGGGATCCAAATACATCCCTTCAGGCAATTTGGGCGGGTCCTAATCTCCGATAGGTTCATCCCCCCCTCCCCCACTTCATTAACTTTTGCATCCTTTCCAGAAAACACATTTGGGCGCTGTGTGCATTATGTCTTCTGCTGTCCCTGCTAATCATCCTGAACAGTGTGTTGATCATCTCCATTCAGGGTTCATCTCCATATCGACTTGGGTTTGTCCCACTTACCGCCGTGTGACCTCCGCCTTCTTTTAGCGACCCGACCTTTGTGATCTTTTCGGAGGTGCTTGCTTGGCTGCTCATTATGGTTTCCGTTCTCGGGGTCAAATTGGTTTGTTCTTTTATTGAAGGCCAGCCCGCCCAACTTTATCTAGACGTATTTGCTGTCACTTGTCCCGCCCCTCCGGGAACAACCGGGCGGCTTTGAGCCATTCATCCTTTAGACGTGCATGTCCAACAAAATCGTTGAGGCCAATGCCGAGGCTCACCGGAGGCGTACAGGCGACGACGGCACTTCGCTTCCACCGCCGCTGCCATCAGTTGCTATCGAGGTGGACGGGCCCGACTTCGTGGGCCAGCGACGTCCCTTCTCGGCACCCCAGTGGGTGAACGCCTACTGGGGTCTTTCGAGCGACGGCATAGCCGCCGGCGAAAACCCTTTCGGCCTGCCGGGCGTGGTGGAACCGCAGCCACCGTTTGACCCTTTCCTCTTCCCGCCACCGCCCCCGCGCTATTCGTCCCTCGAAGGCCCTCGCGTCGCCTCCCTCGGGGGGACACGACTGTCCCCGCCCCGCCCACGTCGCCCCTCCCACCACTCAGGCCAATTCTTACGCTCCCCTCCCCCTCCGTACTGTTCGACGACGGGCGGAGACCGTCCACAGACCTTCCGGCCACCGTCAGAACATTAAGCATTTAGCATCAACGCACATAATCCCCAGAAAGAACAACGAGCTCAAATCTTTCAGTCTCGAACTCTTTCTTTTCTTGACCTTTGATTTAATATGATTATTATGATTATTTTAATTATGTTTAATTATGACCACACAATAAACGAACATAATTTAATTTTGATCGTCCAATGAATGGCCATTTTCAAACTGCCATAATCTTCCCCGCAGCCGTCATTTTGGCGGCCATTTTCGCATGTTTTGGTAATTACCTTTCTTTTGTTCGTTCTTCCATTGAAATTGAATATTCTTTTCCCCCCCTCTTACTTTTACTGCCCCCGGGGGGGAGGGGGGGGGGGGCTCATCCGTTTCATTAATCTGACAAAATCTCTCTTTCTGTTTGTTTGATCCTTTCGATCAGATTCGTGCACAAATTTATCCGTCCGGGAAAGTAACCATCGAATTATTTGAGCGGCTGGGGGAGAAAGGAGGGGAAAGACGAAGTCAGGGAGAGGGGGGGGGGGGGAGGGGGGGGGGAGAGAGGGGGGGGGGGGAGGAGGAGAGGGGGGGGGGGAGAGGGGGGGGGAGGGGAGAGGGGGGGGGGGGAGAGGGGGGGGGGATGTTATGAGGGAATGTAAAACAAAATCGAAATAAGGGGTTTTTCGTGGAGAATTGACAAATTTGGACGAATTAACGTTTGAAGCTGAACTATTGTAGCCTATGAAGTTGACGAATGCAATTTGAAGAGACAGAAGCGATCAGGTGGGGGGGGGGTGGATTCGTTTGATCTGATCAGAGGATCAACCAACCCAAGGTGGCGGTCGAGTAGGCGACCTGTGCACCCAGAACACCGACTGTCAGGTCATTTCTATTGGCGGATTTGAGAACAATGAAAGCAGTTTAGTCCGGAATGTACTGCTCCATTGGCCAGTGTATCTGTTTGACCAATTACGTAGCCGATCTCTTCCTTTTGTTGGCCAAGTACTTCTTGCCTTTCTGTGTCGCGGAGTTTTTCCCAATCCAAACCCCCGCTGAAGAAGTGAATCCCGGGGACAGCGGATGTGTCGAAGACGTCCAGTGCGAAGCCGTATGGCCTGGGGCACGCTGTGCCCGAAGCGGAATCTGCAAGTGCCCCGACCATTATGTGCCGGCAAAGACTCGCGACGGCACAATGTGCATTACCGTAAGTTCGAGAGAAACTTTAGACACGAGAATATTGTAAGTTTCTTAATTTAATGAAAGTTACCATTTCTCTTTGTAAAGGGCGGTGTCCCCCCGGCATGCCCTCTGCCTGAACCCAACAACCCGGGTAATTAAGCATCCATTAAAGCCTAATGGAAGTGCCCCCCCCCACTAGAAACGCCCTCTCCCGCTACTTTGTTGGCCAACCCCTCAACACATCCACTAGCCCACGACTCGTATATGCCCGTCCTTTGTTCGAGCAGTTCAGTCGAGACGGACGAGTCCAACGGAGGCGATGGGTCCACGTGGTAAGGAAATGAATGGACTCTGACGGTTGGTTAGCCTCCCATTTGAACAAATTCATGTCAGAAACCGTGGCATTCAAATGCAAGAATACTAAACGTAGCTCAAAGTCCGGTTCTAAGCAAAACAAAAGCAAAAGGACAAAATGCCAAAAAGAAAAAAGAAAAAACAAATTGGTGCCGTCGAAGGTGTGTTTATCCGGATGGCGAGCGTGACCTGCCTATTGCGGATTTGTACAACTGCGTACCGCACCCGCAAGTGCGGCCCGAGTACTTCCCCGAGTACGCCCCAACCGTCGACGGAATTTGTTGCCACAGCCGAGGTCAGTGATTTTTTGGTGGTTTTTCTCATTCACTCGGCTAAAACATCATCCCGAATTTCTAAAAAAGCTTTTGTGTGCGTTCAACCGATGGAACAGGGCGAGGAGCCGTCCGTTCCGCGATGGTGGTAAGGCAAAAATGAAACTTTTGGAATGGGCACTAATTTGTAATGTAAATAATCTTTATGGCTTTTCTGAACTGATCAGACAATCATTTGCTCTAATCTCTCTGAATGTCTTTGAACAGGTACAACTCGGTGACGGGCACTTGTTCCCAGTTTCTTTGGGTAATTTAGCAGATGTTATAGACCGTAAATGCCCCATTCTTTTCCCAAAAGGACCCAGGCCCAATTTGAGGGAGTATCGCCGAATAATTTCCGAACAATGGAACACTGCGAATCGTTTTGTCGCGACAGTAAGTCAACAATTTGACTATACATACTGTAATTATCAAACACAACACCAACACTTCAAATGTTAATATTAATTTAATCCAACTTCGAACTCCTCGAGGATCCTCCAAAATTGACTTTGTGATATCGGCCCCCCCCCCCCCCAATTGTCTTGTCCGTTTTGAGGCTGTCGCCGAGGGTTCTGCTCAGTTCCAGCGTCCCCTTCGGACTTCCATTCCCGACGAGTTCCCGGTCAGCAATTGTGTGAGACACAGCGGAAGTTGTGCTCCCGAGAACATTTGCGTCCAAATCGGCTCTCTCCAGAAGTGCTGTCCAACCGTTGGTTGGACAACGGAAGCATTCTTTAATCCACCCACTCCCCCCAGCACATTTGTGCAGCCATGCCGGAGGTCGCACTTTCCCCTTGGGGGCACTGGTGTCGAGCAGGGCCGACACATTCGATGCCGGCACACAAATTGCAGGCACCGTGCCGACGAGTCGCTTCTACTACGACGCGGAACAGGGAAGGTCAGAGGTTGGTCTGTTAACCACCTTGGAACATCTTTGCTGTAGATGCACAAATTTCCTGTACGAAGGCGGATTGGGTAATTTCAACAACTTTGTCACCAAACAGGACTGCGAGAACTTCTGTTCCAAATGTGCTCTTCTTAGTGCAGCTTTAGTGCCAAAATATTCCGTTTTTCCTTCTTTTTAGTGGTCTGCGAATTCGGTCAGCCGTTGCGCGTGGCCGAGGGGCAATGGCAACGCTGCGAGTCCGGTAAGAGGGGGAGGATTCAAATTGGTGCCAATTGCACTGCGCCAGCCTCCGACTGCCCCAGCACCCACGGCTGCGACTCGTCCCACAGAGTGTGCTGTCCCACCGCGCGTTCGTCCGTCCGTCTTAATTCGTTACCCCCAAGGCAATTTTGCACTTAGAAACAATTTGCACGCAGCCGAAAAGACTGGGCGAGTGCACGGCAAGTGCAAGCCGATACTGGTACAATGCGGTCAGCGAGTTGTTTGTGGGCAATTCAAACAAAATTGCACCTCAGGGCACGCGCCAGTGCGAATTGTTCGATTTCACCGGCTGTCAGGGCAACGACAACAACTTCGAGCATCTGATGGAGTGCCAAATGAAGTGTCGCAACATTGCGTGTCTGTTCCTATTGTTGTGCCAATGCCTTCAAATTTGGCAATTTAGCTGAGCCTCGCTGTCCCCAGGGGCGTGCCCATCGGGACCTTTTCGGTCTCTTCACGCGCTGTTCGATGGCGGAGGGCTGTCCACCCAATCACGAGTGCCACTCCGACGGCCAGACCTTCGGCTGCTGTCCGATGCGTGCTTGGATTGCTCCCTGGGGGGAGACCGCGGCACGCAATGCGGCGCCGGACGTTCCTTCCGCTTCTTCTTCAACGCGGACAAGCAAAGTTGCGAGTCATTCCAATACGAAGGCTGCGATGGGAACGGCAACAATTTTCAGTCGCTGGAAAGTTGTCAAGAGTATTGCGGAGTTGGAGGTACGTGCACAAGTTCTGGACTGTTCCGAGTCAATTCTCCAACCTTCAGGCTGCCCTAACGGCGGTCAGCCGTTGAGAGAGCTCGTGAACAACCAGTTCCTGAGTTGCTCCGAGTCCCAGCCCTGCCCTAACGACGACTCTCATGAATGTGTGCCTGTTAACGCGAACGGCCTGATTGCCCATCGATGCTGTCCCACAAAAGGTCCGTTGGCGTCCCCCCCCCCCCGGTGCTATCCCACAAAAGGTCCGTTGACGTTACGTTTTAGACGTTATGTCCCCCCCCCCCCCGGTGCTATCCCACAAAAGGTCCGTTGGCGTCCCCCCCCCCCCCGGTGCTATCCCACAAAAAGGTCCGTTGACGTTACGTTTTAGGCGTTATGTCCCCCCCCCCCCCCCCGGTGCTATCCCACAAAAGGTCCGTTGACGTTACGTTTTAGACGTTATGTCCCCCCCCCCGGTGCTATCCCACAAAAGGTCCGTTGACGTTACGTTTTAGACGTTATGTCCCCCCCCCCCCCCGGTGCTATCCCACAAAAGGTCCGTTGACGTCCCCCCCCCCCCCCCCCCCGGTGCTATCCCACAAAAGGTCCGTTGACGTTACGTTTTATACATTATGTCCCCCCCCCCCCCGGTGCTATCCCACAAAAGGTCCGTTGACGTTACGTTTTATACATTATGTCCCCCCCCCCCCCGGTGCTATCCCACAAAAGGTCGGTTGACGTTACGTTTTATACATTATGTCCCCCCGCCCCCGGTGCTATCCCACAAAAGGTCGGTTGACGTTACGTTTTATACATTATGTCCCCCCCCCCCCCCGGTGCTATCCCACAAAAGGTCCGTTGACGTTACGTTTTAGACGTTATGTCCCCCCCCCCCCCCGGTGCTATCCCACAAAAGGTCCGTTGACGTTACGTTTTATACTATGTCCCCCCCCCCCCCCCCTGGTGCTATCCCACAAAAGGTCCGTTGACGTTACGTTTTATACATTATGTCCCCCCCCCCCCGGTGCTATCCCACAAAAGGTCCGTTGACGTTACGTTTTATACATTATGTCCCCCCCCCCCCCCGGTGCTATCCCACAAAAGGTCGGTTGACGTTACGTTTTATACGTTATGTCCCCCCCCCCCCCCGGTGCTATCCCACAAAAGGTCCGTTGACGTTACGTTTTATACATTATGTCCCCCCCCCCCCCCCCGGTGCTATCCCACAAAAGGTCCGTTGACGTTACGTTTTATACTATGTCCCCCCCCCCCCCCCCGGTGCTATCCCACAAAAGGTCCGTTGACGTTACGTTTTATACATTATGTCCCCCCCCCCCGGTGCTATCCCACAAAAGGTCGGTTGACGTTACGTTTTATACATTATGTCCCCCCCGCCCCCCCATTCTTTTTATATTAAAACCCCAACCTGTCTGCTCGAATTTTGGCTGCTGATTGTTACCCATCCGCAGCCCACATTTGTTCGCAGCCCCCGCAAGTTGGCACCGCTTGTCGCAAGGCGTCGTTGACGCGGTGGTACTTCAACATTGTGACGCGCGAATGCGGCAAATTTGGCTTCGGCGGATGTAATGGCAATTTGAACAATTTCGAGAGTCGGGAACAGTGCTTCAAATTTTGTTCCTCAGCAGGTCTTTTTAAATTTGCAGTTTATTTCATTTCTTAATTCGCTTTTCGAGTTTCGTTCGTATCTTATTTTTGTAAGAATGACCTTTTAGCTTGTGCTCCGGGTGAAATTGCCTATAGAGGGGAGGGGGCGGAGGGCGATGAGACGAGGTGAGTGAGTATAAACGCGAGTCTGAGTCCCGGGTGAGGTGTTGGCCAAGTCCCGGGTGAGGTGTTGGCCAAGTCCCGGGTGAGGTGTTGGCCAAGTCCCGGGTGAGGTGTTGGCCGAGTCCCGGGTGAGGTGTTGGCCAAGTCCCGGGTGAGGTGTTGGCCGAGTCCCGGGTGAGGTGTTGGCCGAGTCCCGGGTGAGGTGTTGGCCGAGTCCCGGGTGAGGTGTTGGCCGAGTCCCGGGTAAGGTGTTGGCCGAGTCCCGGGTGAGGTGTTGGCCGAGTCCCGGGTGAGGTGTTGGCCAAGTCCCGGGTGAGGTGTTGGCCGAGTCCCGGGTGAGGTGTTGGCCGAGTCCCGGGTGAGGTGTTGGCCGAGTCCCGGGTGAGGTGTTGGCCGAGTCCCGGGTGAGGTGTTGGCCAAGTCCCGGGTGAGGTGTTGGTCAAGTCCCGGGTGAGGTGTTGGCCAAGTCCCGGGTGAGGTGTTGGCCGAGTCCCGGGTGAGGTGTTGGCCGAGTCCCGGGTGAGGTGTTGGCCGAGTCCCGGGTGAGGTGTTGGCCGAGTCCCGGGTGAGGTGTTGGCCAAGTCCCGGATCAGGTGTTGGCCGAGTCCCGGGTGAGGTGTTGGCCGAGTCCCGGGTGAGGTGTTGGCCAAGTCCCGGGTGAGGTGTTGGCCGAGTCCCGGGTGAGGTGTTGGCCGAGTCCCGGGTGAGGTGTTGGCCGAGTCCCGGGTGAGGTGTTGGCCAAGTCCCGGATCAGGTGTTGGCCGAGTCCCGGGTGAGGTGTTGGCCAAGTCCCGGGTGAGGTGTTGGCCAAGTCCCGGGTGAGGTGTTGGCCGAGTCCCGCCCAGCCCCATCAGCGCGTCTGCCTCGCTTCTGTCTCCGCGTCTTTTCGACGTCGTCCAATGTGACCCCCACGTGTCCCAATCGCACTGTCCGCGCGACTTTCGTTGTGTGCGCGACGAATTGGGCCATCGGCACGTTTGCTGCGGGTCACCGCCTTCGGATGTCTGTGCGGAGGGCGAAAAGGCTTTTTGGAATGGACGGGACGAAACGGTGGGGCGGGGAATGCAACTTTTTCTTCTTCCGCTTGCAGGGATTGCGCGCACTTCTCTTTAAGGTTCGCGAATGCCAAGCGAACGTCGCCGGTTCGTGTCCCGCCGATTACCTCTGCCGCTTTTCCGTCGCCCACAACAAGTCAATTTGCTGCATATCGACTTTATCCCCCCCCCCCCCCGTCTTTCTTTAGGTATTTTTGCTGTGCTTCGCGGAATGGAAGTATTTTATTTATTTATTTTTGTTTAATTTGGTAGAATATTTAATTTAAATTCGATTAAATTCTTTAAATTTGCTTTCTCTTCTCTCTCTCTTGTCAGACGTTTGTCCCGACGGGCGTGCCCTCTTTCGCGCATCCAAAACGCTCCAACCGTTGCGGTGCATTTTCGGAAGTAAAATGTCCGTCGTCGAACAGTGCCCCGAGGGCTTTTCGTGCCAGTCGCGGGTTCCCGATGACCTCCAGGGCAATTGTTGCTCCATCGACGGTTAATAATTACCCCAAAGTTTTTAGAAATAAAATTCATTTTAGAAATTTGTCGTGGCGGTATGCCATTTTTGCCCGACGATCGCACCCAAATGCCGAAAAGTTGCGTGCCCGGGGCAGTTTTCCGCGTGTCCGAGTGCCTTTCACTGCGAAAAGAGTCACAAAAGTGCGATTCGAAGTAGCGGAATTTGCTGCAAAAGACGTCAAATGAATGGAAAAGACGGGCAACCAGGTCAGCAAATTGGGTGACCTGAGGCAAAGCGGTTTCGTTTGAACTTGGGTTAAGCCCGAACACCCGACATTCACCCGAAGGCCCCAACCCACGATATGCCGTCTCCGAAGGTCCCCAAACCCCGATATACCGTCCCCGAAGGCCCCCAACCCCCGATATGCCATCCCCGAAGGCCCCCAACCCCCGATATGCCATCCCCGAAGGCCCCCAACCCCCGATATACCGTCCCCGAAGGCCCCCAACCCCCGATATGCCATCCCCGAAGGCCCCCAACCCCCGATATGCCATCCCCGAAGGCCCCCAACCCCCGATATGCCATCCCCGAAGGCCCCCAACCCCCGATATGCCATCCCCGAAGGCCCCCAACCCCCGATATGCCATCTCCGAAGGTCCCCAAACCCCGATATACCGTCCCCGAAGGCCCCCAACCCCCGATATGCCATCCCCGAAGGCCCCCAACCCCCGATATGCCATCCCCGAAGGCCCCCAACCCCCGATGTGCCGTCCCCGAAGGCCGTCCCCGAAGGTCCCCAACCCCCGATATGCCGTCCCCGAAGGTCCCCAACCCCCGATATGCCGTCCCCGAAGGTCCTCAACCCCCGATATGCCGCTCACAAAGGTCCCCGACATGCACCCGAAGGTCCCAACCTCCCCCCCCCCCCCTTTTTTTGAATGTGAATAGTTCTGTTTGCGCAGACGGTTGTCCCCCGGGGGAGTCGGTGTTGTTTCGCGAGTTCGTCGTTGTTCAATGCGACCCGTTCAACACGCAAGACAAGAGCTGTCCCGCGAGGTTCACATGCCAGTTTGCCAGCATTCACCAACGTTATCAATGCTGTGCCAAAACGTCGGTGGACGGAGGGGGCAAAGGGAAAATGCCGCCGACCGCGTTTGCATCTGCGGTGCCCCGGTGGGACGCTGACGAGCAACGGCACAATGGCAGTTTAATCGAAGGGGGGGGGGGCGCAATTTGTTTTGTTTTTTAAATACTAGCGGTTTAGGTGCGCCTACGGCGCAGATTGGCACTTCGTCCTGACACCCCCACAAACAAATCAAATCATTTGCCATATTTCTTGATTTTTAAACAATATTTTACGCGAAAACCCTTTCAAATCACAAGCTAGAACAGTACCACAAACAAATATATTATAATAGAGGATTTTCGAATTGCGTTCGCTCTCTATCGCTTCCCCTTTGGCGATCTTTGAGCTGTACAAATCTCTCGGTTCAGGCTGCCCCGGAGGGCAAATTGCCGCACTCGACCCAAAGGTGCGTTCTGTTCTTCTCTGCACTGTGTCTGCGCCCACTTCATGCCCCCAGGGCTTCTCCTGCCAATTCTCCGAGCAGAACGCCCAATTCCAATGTTGTGCCCATAAGGCGGGCTGTCCCGGCCAATCGGTGGCCTTCGTCAACTCCTCCGGGACACCTCGGAAGTGTTCCTTTTATACGCCCCAACCGATGCAATGTCCGGTGGGATTCGCGTGTCGCGAGGTGGCAGATTTCCAATGCTTTTAAACGGAATATCCCTCCAATTTAAAAAGTTGCTTCTTTCTCACAGATTTCGTTGGGTGTCGAAATTTGTTGCACCGTGGGGGATGTGGGAGGAGAGAGTGATCAGACTTCCGCGGCGGGGGATAGCCATCGACAGATGGCAACTTCGACAAAGAAGCCAATGGCACGGCACTCTGTGGGAAAGGGGGGAGAAGCGGCCGGGGGAAAATGGGTCGAAACGAAAGGACATGCCGACTAAACGAAATGCGGGAGGACGGGCAATGCAGGTGGGTGGGTGGGTAGGGGTGCGCGGAAGGTCGGCCATCGCAAGAATGGGAAACTCAACTCAACCAAGCTTTGTTGGGACTCTCGAAAGGCGTTTAGGCCGCGCAAACTTGGCGATGCGTGCAGCGTGTCGGAAGACTGCCCGCGCACCTCCGAATGCATTGAGAATGTGTGCAAATGCGCTGCCGGGGGCAAGTCCGACGGGTGAGGTGAACTGCGAATTGGAGAAGGACACGCACGGCGAGGGACACCGACGGGGCGGGAAAAAGAGTAAAGTGAGGGGGGAAAGGCAGTCGCGCATTGGACAGTCATGTCGCACGAGCAAGCAGTGCGAATGGAACGGCGCCAAATGTGTGCTTGGGCTGTGCCAATGTGCTGGCGGCACAGCTGCCTTCAGAAATGGATGCCAAAGTCTGCATTATTGCGACTTTTATTGGAATTTCGTCCCGCGAGCGAACGTCCCCTCTCCCTACTCCCCAGGGAGCGTTTGCGGTGGTGACCACTTTCGTCTGCCTCAGCTGGGCCCCTTAGGCAGCGTCGTCCAATGTGCCGAGCCCGCAGTGCCTTCAGCCCGCTGTTTGTGGCCCCACAGTTGCGTGTTCTCGCGCTCACTTGCACGCGTACATTTGTTGCCGGACGGCGACCGCTCGTGTCGGCACATCCGTCACCGGAATGCTTACGGTTAAACCGCCAGAACGGAGAAAGGAGACAAATGCCCAACATTCTGGTCGAGAGAAAAGTGCGTCCAATCTTCGGGAACGATGGCCGGCCACAAATTTCCCAGAGCCTAGCTCCTGTCCTCATCTTGAACAAACTAATTCAGATTTTCACAGCATGAGAACAAACTTAAATTCCAACCCTTCAGGGGAACTTAAATTCCAACCCTTTAGGGGAACTTCCCTCAGGGGAACTTAAATTCCAACCCTTCAGGGGAACTTCCCTCAGGGGAACTTAAATTCCAACCCTTCAGGGGAACTTAAATTCCAACCCTTTAGGGGAACGGCGTTGCTCTGACGGCAGCCGTCCCCTGCTGCTGCCCGGCACGCAACGGCCTGTCCAATGCGAATTGTCGCTTCGTCGATGCCCTGCCAACTTTCATTGCTGGCGTCGTCTCTGCTGTCGTAGGCGACAACTCCGACTGAATGTGCGGCAACTTCCTGCAGTTTCGGCGTGGCGCATCTTCGCGCAGCCATTGGCAGACTCCGACCGGACATTTCCGCTCTTTTTGGACTTTGGACAATGAAACAAAACAATATTTTTTCCCTATGATTTGGATGGCCTTTTTTTGACCCCCCCCCCCACAATATGTTCTACTTGCAATTGGCCACTTGTGCCTTCCAAAAATAGAGTGGACGAATGGCCCAGCTGCTCACCGGTCCCCCCCCCCCCCCCCCCCTCCCCTCCGTTCCATGAAATGACCAAATTTGTCCCCCCCCCCCCCAAATGCTCCGATCAATTCACTTCACACCTCCGACCCTTCGTGCCCCCCCCCCCGCATTCTCAAGCACTCTTCACCCGTCCTGCGGTCGTCGACCACCCTCAACTCGAAGTTTTTTTGCCCCAATTCCACTCCCTGACAGCCCAAATCTGTGTGGTTGATGAACTGTTTTCTTGTGCTTGCGTCGTCCTTCTCCACTTCCTGCCCCTCTCTGAAATGAATAAACTCGGAAGCAGCAGCAGCAACAGCAGCAGCATCAGCGGAGGCGGATGAACAGGATTCGCCTCCCCGCATTCCGTCCCCCTCCCCCGCCTCCCCTCCGGACATTCCTCATCATCCCGTCTTCCACAAAAATGTGCTTTGCTTTTCCTTCTTCCGCACCTTCTTGCTGCCCCCTCCGAGTTGTTGGGCCCATCTTCCGCGCTTCCATCTTCTGACTGAGTTCGACCTCCTTGCGAAACGGCCCTTTCGGCCTTCCTTGGCACTGCATGTTGTTGGGCGATGCCCGCGCCGCCGCTGTCGTTGCAAACGTTGTCCCCGCTTTTCCGACGACAGTCCCCGCACTTTGGTTTTGTCATCAAATTGCTCGTCTTATTCGCCATGCTCACACCAGTGGCCATCGCACCTTTGGATGAGTCGCCATTGCCGTCTTCTTCGTCGTCTTTATTCTCACCCAACCCGCCCCCGCCCTCGCCCTCACATTTGCCGCCACAATGTGCCATTGGCTTCTCCTGTGCCGACTGCCGGATGCAATTACCGGGCGACCATTGTCCGGAGGGCGGCCGAATGGTTATTTTGCGACACGCTGACAAAGTTTGCTTGCTACAAAGTTTAAGTCTGTCTGTCCAATTTAACTGAATTAAGCAAAGTGGACATCCGCGAAAGTGCCTTTCTCGAATGTGTCCCTTCCGCCAAAAGTGGCCAAATGCATTTGGAGGTCAAGCATTGCGCGCGGGGCCATATTTTTCTGGATGGGCAATGCAAGCACCCGCAAAGTCGTTACAAGCGACAGGGCGTGGCAGGATCCGGTAACCTTTGAGACGCGAATTAATTGGGCTGAATTTATGAGAAGCTCAATTAAGGCCGAGTCGGTGATTTTTGCTCATTCAACACTGACTGTCTTACGGTAGAGTGGGGGGGGGGAGTGGGGGGGGTACGGTATTTGGCATTTTATCCGTCCGTCCGATTATTTCTCCAGGGCATGTTCTGTTCGGTTGGAACGTGCACTTGTTTGTCCAACTTCGTGGCCATCCAAGGATACTGTTACCTGAGTAAATCCTGGCATATTGCATGAGCTTTCTTTGAATTTCAGAGAAAAATCCGGGAGAATCTGGCTGCCAATATGCTGGTTTGGCTTTTGCATTTCAGAAACAAATTAATTACCATTTTCCAATTGCTTAGAACAATGTTCCGCAGTTTGGCCGGAAAGTCGCTGCGAGAAGAGCCGTTGTGAGTGTCCGGAGGATGTGAACGGCATTCCGTACGTACAATCGAAGACGCGGGACGGCGTCGTGTGCGTTTTGCACTCGGGCGAAGATGGCGACCCGGTCAGCCATGGGACGGAAGTCATTAAGTCCATTGATTTGTTGTGAAGGTGCCAAAGTGTCCTCTTCCCGAGTACGACGACGACTTGCTGACGATGCCGGTCTCTCAAATGCGGTAAGGGAAGTTAAGCCGTGCAATACTTGGCCAATGGGTTATTGCCAAAAAAGGACATTTAATCTTTTGCTTCTTTTGTCCTTAGAAATGCGGCGATGACCGACCCCGACGACAAGGACATTCCGATGGGCGAGCACATCAACCCGTTACAGTTTTGTCACGCTGCCTCCAGCGATTACACAAACTTTGTGGCCAACGGAGGCGGGGCGTGTGTGCATGGGTTGGAGCCGTTCAATGCGGGCAATGGACAGTTAGCGGCCGATCTGTTCGACTGTGTGCAGGCGTCACAGTCAATGGACAATGTGAAGAACGTAATGGACGGAGTGTACGACGTGCACTCGTCTGCAGATGGCATCTGCTGTCCGAACAGAGGCAATTGTTGCTGGATGAATTTAATTCTGCTGGACGCCCTCTAAAAGTCAAATTCAGCTTTCACGTGCATCCAACCCAAACGCGAGGCGGACAACGGAGCGGCAGCGCCAGCCGGCGTCCGCCCGCGGTGGTGGTTCAATTCGGTGACCGGTACATGTGAACAGGTTAGGGTTATACTTTCTGCGGCTTCGTTCTGTTTGAAAACATTTTGTTCGGTCCAGTTTAAAATTAAAATTTTCAGTTTATGTGGGATCCGTGGGAGGATAAAACGTAAGTATTGTAGTAAGCGTCATTTAGCCAGAAAAATGCCAAAAATGGCATTGTTCTTCTCAGGATTACAATCGCCCAACAATTTCAAAACGCGCGAACATTGCGAGTCATATTGTCGCGACAGTACGTTATGCCCTGGAGGTATGGTTTCCCAATTCCAACATTTGCAGCGTGTAAGCGTGGCTCTCCACAGTACAAACATGGAAACACTCAGAACGACGACGAACCGATCAGCGCATGCCAATCCACCAGTACATGCGGTCGGTCCAAATAAACTGATCACAGGGAATCGTCGCCGATCGGAGTCTTTTTGATTAGGACCCTTTTTTATTCCCAAAATGCCCTCGGCCAAATAAACTGATCACAGGGAATCGTCACCGATCGGAGTCTTTTTGATTAGGACCCTTTTAGTCCCAAAATGCCCTCGGCCAAATAAACTGATCACAGGGAATCGTCACCGATCGGAGTCTTTTTGATTAGGACCCTTTTTTAGTCCCAAAATTCCCTCGGCCAAATAAACTGATCACAGGGAATCGTCACCGATCGGAGTCTTTTTGATTAGGACCTTTTTTATTCCCAAAATGCCCTCGGCCAAATAAACTGATCACAGGGAATCGTCACCGATCGGAGTCTTTTTGATTAGGACCCTTTTAGTCCCAAAATGCCCTCGGCCAAATAAACTGATCACAGGGAATCGTCACCGATCGGAGTCTTTTTGATTAGGACCCTTTTTATTCCCAAAATTCCCTCGGCCAAATAAACTGATCACAGGGAATCGTCACCGATCGGAGTCTTTTTGATTAGGACCCTTTTTATTCCCAAAATGCCCTCGGCCAAATAAACTGATCACAGGGAATCGTCACCGATCGGAGTCTTTTTGATTAGGACCCTTTTTATTCCCAAAATGCCCTCGGCCAAATAAACTGATCACAGGGAATCGTCACCGATCGGAGTCTTTTTGATTAGGACCCTTTTTTATTCCCAAAATGCCCTCGGCCCAATAAACTGATCACAGGGAATCGTCACCGATCGGAGTCTTTTTGATTAGGACCCTTTTTATTCCCAAAATGCCCTCGGCCAAATAAACTGATCACAGGGAATCGTCACCGATCGGAGTCTTTTTGATTAGGACCCTTTTTATTCCCAAAATGCCCTCGGCCAAATAAACTGATCACAGGGAATCGTCACCGATCGGAGTCTTTTTGATTAGGACCCTTTTAGTCCCAAAATGCCCTCGGCCAAATAAACTGATCACAGGGAATCGTCACCGATCGGAGTCTTTTTGATTAGGACCCTTTTTATTCCCAAAATGCCCTCGGCCAAATAAACTGATCACAGGGAATCGTCACCGATCGGAGTCTTTTTGATTAGGACCCTTTTAGTCCCAAAATGCCCTCGGCCAAATAAACTGATCACAGGGAATCGTCACCGATCGGAGTCTTTTTGATTAGGACCCTTTTTATTCCCAAAATGCCCTCGGCCAAATAAACTGATCACAGGAAATCGTCACCGATCGGAGTCTCTTTGATTAGGACCCTTTTTATTCCCAAAATGCCCTCGGCCAAATAAACTGATCACAGGGAATCGTCACCGATCGGAGTCTTTTTGATTAGGACCCTTTTTATTCCCAAAATGCCCTCGGCCAAATAAACTGATCACAGGGAATCGTCACCGATCGGAGTCTTTTTGATTAGGACCCTTTTTTAGTCCCAAAATTCCCTCGGCCAAATAAACTGATCACAGGGAATCGTCACCGATCGGAGTCTTTTTGATTAGGACCCTTTTTATTCCCAAAATTCCCTCGGCCAAATAAACTGATCACAGGGAATCGTCACCGATCGGAGTCTTTTTGATTAGGACCCTTTTAGTCCCAAAATGCCCTCGGCCAAATAAACTGATCACAGGGAATCGTCACCGATCGGAGTCTTTTTTGATTAGGACCCTTTTAGTCCCAAAATGCCCTCGGCCAAATAAACTGATCACAGGGAATCGTCACCGATCGGAGTCTTTTTGATTAGGACCCTTTTAGTCCCAAAATGCCCTCGGCCAAATAAACTGATCACAGGGAATCGTCACCGATCGGAGTCTTTTTGATTAGGACCCTTTTTTAGTCCCAAAATTCCCTCGGCCAAATAAACTGATCACAGGGAATCGTCACCGATCGGAGTCTTTTTGATTAGGACCCTTTTTTATTCCCAAAATGCCCTCGGCCAAATAAACTGATCACAGGGAATCGTCACCGATCGGAGTCTTTTTGATTAGGACCCTTTTTATTCCCAAAATTCCCTCGGCCAAATAAACTGATCACTGGGAATCGTCACCGATCGGAGTCTCTTTGATTAGGACCCTTTTAGTCCCAAAATGCCCTCGGCCAAATAAACTGATCACAGGGAATCGTCACCGATCGGAGTCTTTTTGATTAGGACCCTTTTTTATTCCCAAAATGCCCTCGGCCCAATAAACTGATCACAGGGAATCGTCACCGATCGGAGTCTTTTTGATTAGGACCCTTTTTATTCCCAAAATGCCCTCGGCCAAATAAACTGATCACAGGGAATCGTCACCGATCGGAGTCTTTTTGATTAGGACCCTTTTTATTCCCAAAATTCCCTCGGCCAAATAAACTGATCACAGGGAATCGTCACCGATCGGAGTCTTTTTGATTAGGACCCTTTTTATTCCCAAAATGCCCTCGGCCAAATAAACTGATCACAGGGAATCGTCACCGATCGGAGTCTTTTTGATTAGGACCCTTTTAGTCCCAAAATGCCCTCGGCCAAATAAACTGATCACAGGGAATCGTCACCGATCGGAGTCTTTTTTGATTAGGACCCTTTTTAGTCCCAAAATTCCCTCGGCCAAATAAACTGATCACAGGGAATCGTCACCGATCGGAGTCTTTTTGATTAGGACCCTTTTTTATTCCCAAAATGCCCTCGGCCAAATAAACTGATCACAGGGAATCGTCACCGATCGGAGTCTTTTTGATTAGGACCCTTTTAGTCCCAAAATGCCCTCGGCCAAATAAACTGATCACAGGGAATCGTCACCGATCGGAGTCTTTTTGATTAGGACCCTTTTTAGTCCCAAAATGCCCTCGGCCAAATAAACTGATCACAGGGAATCGTCACCGATCGGAGTCTTTTTGATTAGGACCCTTTTTAGTCCCAAAATGCCCTCACGATTCTTACGGCGACCATTCAGTCATTGCTTTTGTGCCAAAATCTTTTTTGATGACTGACGGACTCGAAATTTGCAGGCTCCCATTTCGAATGTACCGCCATCGGCTCCCTCCATTTGTGCTGTCCCAGCGTCCAAACAATTTGTTCCAACTCCGGCGCCCGTCCCCACGATGTGCCGCGTTCGAACACATTCGACCCCGGGGTGCTGGTGAAGAGGAGTTATTCGGCATATTATGACACCGAAAGCCGATACTATTACGACGCCGAACAGGGCAAGTCTTAAAAAGCCATTCCGATCAGAACAGACCGATCGGCTTTATTAAGGACGATGCATTTCGTTCAGTTACAATGGCGCATTGGGCAATTTCAATGTACATTTATTTGAATTGACGATCTTTTCAGTTCGGGTTGCACAAATGGGCAAATTCAGTCCAAAAAACCCTCAGAAAGCATAAATATTCTCGCCCAAAAACTCAATTGTTGCCTGCCCTTTTTGTGCAACCCGACCGACTCTAACAATTCGTTCGGTCCATTGCAGAACTTCAAAACTTCCGCAGAATGCGAAATGTTTTGCGCCAAATTGCAGGTTGGACTGATCACCCGATTAGGTGAAGTGTTGTTCCGTGCTAAAAGGCTCAGAATGGGACAAAATTAATCACTGGAAGTGCATCCCGGAACAGCACTGTCGTTAGCCATCATCCTTTTTTGTCCCCTAACCGTTCAGTGCATGTACGGCTCGCCATTAAAATTGGGACCCAACAACCAACGATGCACCACCAACTCGGACTGTCCCTAGCTCGCACGAGTGCCAAGCGGACCACAATGTGTGCTGCCCTCGACCCCGTAAGACCTCTCCAACATGCAAATACTCCTTCAACTCCCCCCCCCCCCCCACCCCCAACCTAAAACCCATGCAAATTCCCTCTCGAGAATCCATCTGTTCGCAACCCCTTCGTTTGGGCGACTGTAAGCAAAGCGTTCGTCGCTACTGGTACAATGCGATGACGCGCGCATGCGAACTGTTCGATTATACGGGATGCCAAGGCAATGACAACAACTTCGAGACGCTGTTGGAGTGCCAAAACACCTGCGAGAATGTGACGCGTGAGTTGGCGTCGCGTGACGGCAGCGGAAGGCGTTGCGTTTATTTGCCCCCAAAGTTCAGCGGAGCCGCAAGTGTCCCCAGGGGGACGCGTACAAAGACTACCAGGGCAATTACTTCGCCTGTTCGGTGGGTTTACGAGTTCCAGCAGAGGTTGGACACGTCCAAATGTTGCAGAACACGGGCAGCGGCAACACGTGTCCTGTCAACTACGAATGTGTGTTCGACGGTTACGTGTGGGGATGTTGTCCCACAAAAGGTCAGCAGTCCGTTCATGAGAAAGGCGAGGCAAGACGTTCACATTGTCTTCCTCCCATCTCCAGCTTTCACCTGCTCCTTGTCCGCCAATAAGGGCGTCACCTGCGGTTCCGGCTCGTCCTATCGCAACTTCTACAATTCGCAGTCGCAGGAGTGCGAATCGTTCCAATACAACGGCTGCGACGGGAACTCCAACAATTTTGCGACTAGAGACGACTGCGAGGTATTTATTGGACTGGTTGCAACCGCCGGTGAAAACGATTAACCCCGCAGGGTTATTGTGGCGTGGGCGGATGTCCGAACGGAGGCACGCCGGAGCGGAATGAATTTGGACAGCTAATTGTGTGCGGGACGGGCGTGAACTGTCCGTCTACCCACGAGGTGTGTGTTGTCTGTCGTTGTAAATTTGGACTTGGAGGAGTCCCCGAAAGTGCGGGGACGCTCTTTTTGAGAAGGCGGGGGGGGGGGGGGGGGACAACCGGTAAACTTTTACAATTTAGTGCACTTCGGTGACAACCGGGACAAGTGTAATCAACCGATGCTGTCCAACACGGGGTAATTAATTCAAAAGCATTATTCGCAACAACCGCAGCTTCCAATTCCGCTGCATCTTTTCCAGAACCCAACCCAATCCGGCTTGGTTTAGCTGCTCCCCTCCCCCATTTTCAGCTTACATTTGCTCCCTGCCGCCTCAGCAAGGGTCCACCTGCAGTTCGTCGGCTTCGGCCCGTTATTATTTTAACATTGTCACCAAAGAATGGTCGTCCGTCCCATTCGCAACTTATCAAAGAAAGACAATTCGTTTCTTTTAGCACCCAATTCACTTACAACGGCTGTAGCGGCAACCTGAACAACTTCGGCACGCTCGAACAGTGCAACAACTTTTGCCTGTCGGCCGCTTGCACGCCCGGCGACGTGGCCTATGTGAACCCAAACACAAAAGTCGGCCCCCCCCTCCCCTCCCCTCCCCTCGGGGGATCATTCATTTATTCACTTCCGTCCCCCTCCTCTCCCTACCACTTCAGCTGCCATTCGAGTGCAATGCCGCACTGAGCAACAGCTGTCCAAACAACTTTGTCTGCACGTACGACCCGCTCTCCACGAATAGCGTCTGTTGCGGTGCTACCAACATGGGTTCGTCTTTCTGAGTTTGGGGGTTCGTCTTTCTGAGTTTGGGGGTTCGTCTTTCTGAGTTTGGGGGTTCGTCTTTCTGAGTTTGGGGGTTTGTCTTTCTGAGTTTGGGGTTTGTCTTTCTGAGTTTGGGGGTTCGTCTTTCTGAGTTTGGGGGTTTGTCTTTCTGAGTTTGGGGTTTGTCTTTCTGAGTTTGGGGGTTCGTCTTTCTGAGTTTGGGGGTTCGTCTTTCTGAGTTTGGGGGTTCGTCTTTCTGAGTTTGGGGGTTCGTCTTTCTGAGTTTGGGGGTTCGTCTTTCTGAGTTTGGGGGTTCGTCTTTCTGAGTTTGGGGGTTCGTCTTTCTGAGTTTGGGGGTTCGTCTTTCTGAGTTTGGGGGTTCGTCTTTCTGAGTTTGGGGGTTCGTCTTTCTGAGTTTGGGGGTTTGTCTTTCTGAGTTTGGGGTTTGTCTTTCTGAGTTTGGGGGTTCGTCTTTCTGAGTTTGGGGGTTCGTCTTTCTGAGTTTGGGGGTTCGTCTTTCTGAGTTTGGGGGTTCGTCTTTCTGAGTTTGGGGGTTCGTCTTTCTGAGTTTGGGGGTTCGTCTTTCTGAGTTTGGGGGTTCGTCTTTCTGAGTTTGGGGGTTCGTCTTTCTGAGTTTGGGGGTTCGTCTTTCTGAGTTTGGGGGTTCGTCTTTCTGAGTTTGGGGGTTCGTCTTTCTGAGTTTGGGGGTTCGTCTTTCTGAGTTTGGGGGTTCGTCTTTCTGAGTTTGGGGGTTCGTCTTTCTGAGTTTGGTTTTTGGCCAATATACGGCCACGACTATTTCCGTGCTTTTGTCCACTCCGGTGAATTTGGCACATTCTCTTTGATTCCAGGCGTATGTCCGGAGGGCGAGAAGGCATATGTGAACGCGGTGGACATGAGTGTCCGTGAATGTCTTATCAACATGGACGGAAGCTGTCCTTCCAACTATTTGTGTCGCTTCAACGCCCCCAAGAACCGCTATTACTGTTGCGCGTCCATTTCAGGGGGTTCTATCAGTTCATGTGCCAAATTCGCAATTATTACAAATCTTTCTCAGATCTCTGTCCAGCCGGCAAAGCACTGGTGAATTTTGGGTTATTCTTTTAATTATTTTCAATTTCAAAGTTTCGAGACGCGTCCTCAAAAATGGCAGTCAGATGCGCAATAAGCGGTCCCAACAATCCGTGCCCGTATGATAAGAGCATTTATTGATTGATTGTTTGTGATTTAACGATTCCTTTGCCCTTACTAGCCCCGCTTACTACGTGCCAATCCGAAGTGCTAAGTGCCTTCCAGGTAGGAGGCTTTGCTCGGTTCGAATCGAACCGGAATTCGAACAAAAGACGGTTCCGGTCCGATTCTGGATATCAAATTTCGATTTTTTTTCTCAGCATCTGACCGACCTATAACAATTCCGTCCAGGGCCATTGCTGCTCCTCGTCCTTTCTCTGCCCGAACAAAGCCGAATTCTACATTGAGGAGTCCACAATGATGGTCCATCAAATTGTTGAATCCAAATCCATCCGTACGTTCGGACATTTAGCCTCGGTCATGCACTCCGGGGGCGTTCATCACCTGCCCCAACGGGTTCACTTGCCAAAGCACACAACCCGAGTTCACCCAGGGCTTATGTTGCAAAGGAGAGGCGGTCGCAGCTTCGGGTGGCCGTTGTGCCTCCGAAAGTCTGAGGCGAATGAATGGCACAAATCGCCTTTTTTTTATTAAATCAAAAGTTTTTTTTTGATTTATTTCCATTTCTTAACGGGCTTTTTCCTTTCGTCTCAGCCTTTCCGAGGGGCTTTCAACCCCTTGGGGGTGTTCAATCGCTTCTTTTGTTTAGTGACTGATGGCTGTCCCCCCAACGAGTACGTGTTCATGAAAGACTCCCAAATCGCCACCTGTGACCCGTTCAACCCTCCAAATGCTCCCTGCCCCAACGGATACTCCTGCCAATGGTCCTTGTCCAACCAGCGGTACCAATGCTGCGGGGCGACTGCCATCAACGCGCCGAAGACAGCGAACAGTAAATGTGGGCAGTTTTCTTGGTTGAAACTTTGCACAATTTGGTTGATCTGCTTGCTAATCCGGTTAACCAGTTCAGGATCCGGAAAGACAATTATTCCCGCTAATTTGAAATGCTTTTGAAGTTCCGCCCTTTCAGTGACTGCTTTGGGCTGTCCTAATGGACAAGTCGCGTTTCGCGATGCATTAACCAATGCGCCAAAGATTTGCACAGCGGCCGCCCAAAATTGTCCCTTAGGTAAGAGAACATTGGCGCCTAATGATTTACAACAATTTCCAGGCTATTTCTGCCAGTTCAGCACCCAAAATAACCAATTTCAGTGTTGCGGGATGGACGGCGAATGCCCAAATGGCCAGGTTCTGTTCTTGGCCTGTTGACCTTGGCCAACCACCCAAAAAATCGCCGATATTTCAGGTGGCCTTTATCGGAGTCAGCGGCGAGCCACAGAGCTGTGCCATCGGTCAGAGCTCATGTCCTGCTGGATTCTCGTGCCAGCGAACGATGGTCGGAACACAAATCTGCTGCACAACAGGACAGACCTAGTGAGACGACGGGAGTCCAATCAATCAATTCTTTGATCGGAATTTTGAATCAGAGCATCAAAAAAACCAAAAAAAAAAGAAAAAAGTTCAATTCCGGCTAATTCCACGAAAAGAAACCAAAACATTAGACGACTGCAAAGTGTGCGAAGGGCACTGCATCAAGCAGTGCCCTCCCTAATTCTAAACTTTCGATCAGTTTGCGCGGAAAACCAAGTGTACGTGGACGGTGTTTGCCTGAACAAAGTGCACGTGGGCGATGCGTGCATCAACGAATTGCAATGTCCGGAGGAGGGAATGTGCATGGAGGGAAAGTGCCAATGCGAGGATGGCTTTCGAGAGGAGGGGGGCAAATGCCTTCGAAGTAAATTGGGAGGGGGGGGGGGGGGGATGGCATTGAAATTGAAAGGAAAACTCCTCCAAAGTCTGTGAGGATGACGAAGTGAATGTGAACGACGACTGTCTGAAGCGGGTGGGCATCGGCGAGCGATGCGAGGAAAGCGCGCAGTGCCAGGGCGGGTCGAGTTGCCGCAAAGTGTTGGGCACTTGCGAGGTGAGCCGCTGAATTATGCCTTTCTACCGGTTATTCTTCATTCAAAAAAAGACTTGCTCGGTAAGTACTAGGGATGTCGATTCGTCTCCTCAAAATACGATATACGATATTTACGATACACCAAAATACGATACGATTTTTTTTACGATACCCGATACGGCCAAAATTACGATATTTACGATTACGATACGATATTTTTTTTAGCCGTGTTCAAAATTCAAAAAAAAAAATTTTCGATAGAAATTTCCAGTTTTTTTCATTTTAATTCTTAAAAAATTCGCTAATGCAATTTTTTTGAGAAGTGTACTTCATTTCTGGGGGGCGGGTTGACTTAATTTGTTTAACCGAAATTTTGAAAAAAACGGTAGTTTTTAAAGGGTTTAAGCAGGCGCGTATGCAGGGGGAGCATGCCATCCCCCGAAATGTTTTTTGAGAAAAAAACATAAAAGGCCCTTTTGCTTTGCAAAATTCGTAATTTTTGGACAAATTCTCTTAACAGATTTCGGCAAAATCTTCAGATTTTCCACCGGCGGCGCCTAGCTGCACCGCCGATCCCCCTCCCAAATCTAGGGTCTCAAAAATTACGATACGGGTAATTTTTAGCGAAAATACGATACGATACGATATGGCTCTAAATTACGATATTTACGATTACGATACGATACACATCCCTGGTAAGTACACGGCGAGGTTCGCAAATTGCATCCAATTGGCGATTGATCGCGTAATTGGCAATTTGAGTTTTATTGCTAACTAATTTAGTGTCCAAATGGTTATGAGCAAGTGGAAGGTGTGTGCCAACGGAAAGACACTAATAAGTGAGTTATCAGATTGGACGAGTTGCCCGCCCATCGCCCGTCCTCTCCAAGGAACTTTGTTTTTTAGGCCATCTTCGCATTCGCCACCGCCTCCCAACCGTCAGACGGCTGCTAGCACTTCGTCGCCCGTTGTCAAACTGGCCAATATTTGTCCGCACCGGGAATGAAGTGCCGTTCGTCGACCCTCACGGGGGAAAGTTGCGCTTCTGCGCGCCGAAGAAAAAGGGCGCATGCCCTCCGGAGTTCGCTTGTCAGCGCAGCCACCTGTTGAAGAAGTTTTTGTGCTGCGGGAAAGTCGCCGGTAGGCACTTAGTGAAGTCGCTGGTGGACACGGCGGAGTCGCCAGAGAACAGCGACGACAGCAGCGCGGAGGAGGAGAAACAGCCGCGAAGCAGCGAAGTCGGTCGGGAAGTCGCTGCAGGCGCTCGCGGGAAAATTGGCACCGGCGGCGGCTTCCTCCCGTCCTCAGTGGCCATAAAGGCGACGTCATCGAGGCCGCCCCCCACAACAATTGGTCGCCTGGCGGCCGGGCCGTCCACGAACCGACGGCTGGAAGGCATCTGCGAACGCGGCGCCCCGCTGCTGGTCAACGGCCGGCCCCAAACGTGCACAGCCACAGTGTGCCCCTCCGACTACCGCTGCGTGTTCTCCAAGAGAGCACGCAACTACTACTGCTGCTCTAAGGCTAACATCGGTAAGAGTATTTTTTGTTCTGAATTGTTTGAAGCGAATCCGAGAAAATAAATGCTTAAATTGTTTGTTTAATTCAACCGCAACGACTTTAACATCGTTCATCTGTTTTATCCCAGTTTTGCCCGGTGCCCACGGATGTCCGTGGGGCAACGCCCTGCTCTTCCCCTCCACGGGACAGCCTGTCCAGTGCTCCGACGTGGGGCCACACAACGCGTGTCCCCAGAGATTTGTGTGCGTCCGGTCGACAAAGACCGGGCAGCTGCAGTGTTGTAGCGAGGAGCGGAAGCGGTCCAGAGAGGACGGGAGGAGTTGGGCGCCCGAAGGGAGGGCGGTGGGACTGGGACATTTGCACGAGTTCCCCACTAGGGTGCCGAACAGACTCAAGATTAAGTCCCCTGGGGGGAAGCTCAAGCCAAAGACGACCAGCCGCCGGACAAACAAAGCTCCGCTCATTGTTGGGCCTTGTGCTCGCGGGTAAGTAAAGAATTGTGAGGCTGACATTAAAGCACTCATTGCCAATAGAAATTCAAATTTTTACCCAACCAGTGTTCATCAAACTTTGTGACCCCTCAGATGGATCCAAGTGAGGCGCATTCTAAGGGGGCGCGTGGCACGCCGCTGCGAACGCAAATGCCCGAAGGGACAAACGCCGGAGGGGATCTGCAGAACGACGAACGCGAGGGGCGGGAAGAGGGGTCGCGCGAAAGGGGACCCAACGAAGACCTGGCACGAGGATGACGCAGGCGGAGCGGCTCTCGGAGGGAACGGCACAAAACAATCCATAGCCAGCACAGCAACGAGCAGACAAAGACTGAACCGGACGGAAAACACTGATCAAAATGGGCAAGCAAAGGCAGTGGCGATCTCAGAGTTCAAACAATCAAACCAATAACGGCAGCCAAGAAAATATAAAACATTATAAAATATTTACAGCAATTTGCCTTTGCAAGAATAAATATCGGAATTAATGTTTGAATCAAAAACTCATGGCGTATGTCGCTCGTAAAAAACATCGGCACCGCCAAAGCCCCCAAAAATGTGCTCTTGTTTTAACAAATTTTGTATGAGAACTTGCTCAAAACTGCCAAAATTGGTCTTCAGATTTAAAACTAATATTTCTCTAAAATGTGGCCGCGGGTAGAAGTGTACAAATTTGGCACGTATGTCCGTTAAGTTGGCACTTTATTTGAAGAAAAGGATTTACATAAATAGACAACAATCAACTTTGTGTGTAAGATTCAATACGCAGCTGAACATTCTTCAACAATTCCTTCGCTTGTTGGAAGTCCAAGCGAAGGGTAATCGACTCGAACACTTCAGAGAAGGCGCAGTCGCTAAAGCTTAGCCGATTTCGGAAGAGTGCCAGACTCGGCTGATTGCCCGCACCGATTTTTGCGACGAAAATCGATTCTCCGATACATTGAAGGACGTAGGCTATCATCAGCTTGCAAGCTTCAAGGGCTATCCCGCGTCTTCTGAACCCTGGCTCGGCTAACATCACTGACAGTTCGAAACACCGTCTCCCATCGAGCCGTCCATCCCCTTCGGTGATATTCCACTCTTCCCCAACGAAGTCCATAATTTGGCCCGAACACAGAAAAGCATTGATGTCGCCAACCATAGAAGCGATCTTGAAAATGCTTTTTATTATTTTCCCTCCTTGAAATCGAAAAGTTCCAACGATAAAACTGTTACCCAATAGAGGAACCCTTCCCAATGCCCACCTCGTCACCTCCGCTTCTTTCCATGGTGCGCCTGTCCAGAATGATAAAGGTGAGCTTGTCCGGGTCGTCTCTCCACGCCCCCTGCATTTGCTCCTCTTCCTCAAGTGTCAAAGCCTCAGAGCAGGTCTCCCGACGGAGTTCTTCACTGCCCATCCATCCGTGGTATTTTTGCACATGTTTGAAACAATACGGCACGAGAACGGCACAATCGCCGACGATGGAATCATTGGCATTTATTCTCATCAGGAAATGCAATGACAGGGAAAACGTATTTAAGACTCAAAAAGTAAACGGCAAATATAAATGAATGAATGAAAAACAGCAATTTGGTGACTTTAAACTGCTCTTTTATGCAACAATTTGAGAAAATTGATGGAGAAATCATCACATTTTGTTGTGTACCACAAATAATGCGGAGGGGAAACATATTATGACAGGGGAAAAGCCTAAACGAAAATGGACTGTAATAAACAAACAAAAGCAACCGAAGAATATGTCGAAACAGAACAACCAATGGAATTGCATGAAAAGGTTTTGCGAAACGAAGGAAAAATGTTTGGCCATCTTTTGACTTTATCGGCCCAAATTAATCTTTCTGGCGCTATTAGACTTGGCCAACCGCGAGCTGTTTGTACGTTCTCGGGTAAATGATAAATAGGGACAGCTGCAGGGTGCAGATGAAAGTGCCGATTGTGTTAGGGACCGTAAAGAGAGAAAAGCAAATTGGCGTACCCCCTAATTCAACCAACTTTCATGTAAAAGTCGTCAACCAGAAATCCGTAGAACAACCACTGCACGCAGACCTACAAAATAACTGGAGAAAAACAATTAAAACGGAGCAAATCAACAACCGCCATATTAGCGACGCAAAGCATGAAAGGCAACGACTCGGTGCTCTTTGTCCGAACAACCTGGCCGACATCCACGAGAGGCGAAGCAATTGTTGCTGAAAATGGGAAATTGGAGGGAAAAGGACGAAGGCGCAGCCGGGGGAAGTTTATTCGAAAATTACACAAATTTGTTAAGAAATGCTTCTAATTTCCCTTAACTTTATTGAGCTGTAACTCTTACCGATGTTGAGAAGCATACAAACAACTCCCAGCAAGTTTTCTTTTTCATTTTCGTTCAAAATGTCGCCATTTATTACCATGACCGTGATCACGGAGATGACCATTTCGAGAAAGATGAGCCGATTGAGGCGAGACTAAAAGAAAAGGACGCCTCTTTCCTTGTCAATTTGGAGATTGCCCACCTTCAGTCTCGTCTTCATGTAGTAATAAATCAAATAGACCGTCTGGAACACCAAACCAACGCCGTTGACGAATATCACCGTCTGGTCTCTCCTGAGAAGGCCGTAGCCAAGCCAGCAAATGCAACTGACAGACGTCAAAAAGAAGGGCGCAACACCAGTGCCATCGGTGGAACTGAAATAAAAGTCCTCCGACCGGTGCTTTATGTCAAAGAAGCCAAGTCGGGTATAAAAACAATTTTAGGGTAATTTATGAAATTAGAAATAAACGGGCATCGTCTTTTCTTGCAAAACAAACCCTCGTTTTCGTATCCGAGAACAAATTTGCAGCCCGCAAAGGAACATGCCAACTGTTGAAGTTGTTGCGGTGAATGAAAGCAAACTGACAAAACTCTCATAATTCATTGCATCAACCAACAGCTGGCGACAAAACTCAGGACGACTTCCGGTTAATGTTCAATTTATGCTTATTGATGAGAATCTGTTAAGCTAGGTATGACAGCGGTTTATGCTCAAACATTTTATTATGCTAAACACGCACACATAAAACGTTTTATTTTTTAATGAAAAAACGGAGATTAATTTGACACTAAAAACCAGTCCATTTCTATTCAACTACCCAATCTTTTTGCGGGATCAGTTATTTCCGGTCACTTTCAAAGGCATGTCGCCAAATTTATTTTGCGTTTTTTTGAGCCGGCGCCAAATTAGACGGCGGCCAATAGGCCGGCCTTCTATACAAAGCCACAGCATTGCTGACTTTTAATGAATCTTCGAGCATTTTTACAAAATTTTTAAAATTAGTCAACCGGATCAACTCTCTGACTTAAATCAAAACAAAGTTGAAGAAATGTATTAGTAAAAAAACAACTATTTATTCTGTACCCAGTGTCATTCAAACAAAAGTATCTAATAAAATTGCAACAGAAAATCACAAGAACAGAAAAGCTAATATAAATGGTGATTGATTGGAGTTCAATGAATTAAGGTGATGCTGTTTGTGCTCTACGGGCCTTAACTTCCAACAATTTTTTATGATGTTGCCTGGAGGCATTAAGACGAATGGCGGTGACTTTGTCGAAGTGCTGGATAAGCTCCTTGAATTTGATTTTGGCGGATGAGGGCACGGATGGAGGGGGTCTGCCTTGTCTTCTTCATGCCACTTAAAAGAAATGCCAACATAAAATACATTTGGCTGGGCAGAAACTTTTAGTAAATAAATATATTTATATATTTAAATTTACTCAAGAATTGCCAAATGGGGCACAGCTTGGAGCCGTTTTTGGAGGACGGCGAAGGCAGTCGCTTTGCGGCAATAACATCAGCAGCGCGGAAAGAAGAGCGCTGAGGGGCTTTTGATGGTCGGGATGAAGCAAATCCATACGCACATCTGAAAACATTATGTTTCAATTTCGAAATCCTTCAGGATTATTAAACAAAATTTAATGAAGTGCGATTACTTGGAGATAAAACTTTCGAACATTAGCTAGAGAATATCAATATTGTACAAATATAGTACAAACAAGCAAGGATTGGAGACTCAATGAGCTGCACAACTCGATCAACTTCAGTCAACAGTTCAAATGTTATGTCGATCTCCGAAAGCCTCGGAATCAATTCCAAAGCTTGCTAAAAATCCATTTTAGCTTTGAATGACCGACTAACATTTACCTGATAATTTTGCGACAACAAATAAAGGGACAGCAAGCAGATCGGCTGATGAGACCAGCACTTGTACATGTTCTGGAACAGTTCAGCACAATCATTTTGCTCCGGGCAACGGAGTCGCTGCCGAAGGGGAAACAGCTCACAGAAAACAAAAGAATTACATTCCATGCCAAACTTACTTAAAGATAACCCTTACCTGGTGGTCATCAGGATTTGGTTTAGTATTCGAACCATTTTTGCCACAAATTGGAGATCGGGAAAAGGATCTTTGGTGCTCATTGACAGAGACATCGTTGTCGATTGCGATTGTTGTCCCGTTGGTGCCGTACTCTGAGGGGCCAACCCTTCGATGTTTACCGTTGTGCCAAGTAGCAGTGCCAACGACCGGAACACATCGGTTGGCTCAAGCAGCAGGCAGACCTGGCTTAAAATGAAAGTCATGCCCTTGAAGTTAAAAAATTAGGTGCATCCCTTGATTTTCTTGTCCCTTTAGTCAACCAATTAAATCCATTCCACTTTTCGTATCTGGTAAAACAAAGGTTACACGCACCGAACAATGTGAATCCCCCGCTCGTCAATTAATTTGTCGTCGTCTTTGAACATCTTCAGCAAGGCCACACTGAACTTGACCAGATAAGGTGACACCGACTTGAGCTTAAATGGAAATCTCAGCTTCTTAACCCATTTAAGGTGGCTGCTTTCCTTTTTATGCCCTTCGACCCCGTAGCCAAATTTTCGGCTCACCTCTTGGTTAAGCTCCTCGCCAAGCCGTAAAGAACGTATGTCCAGCTGTTGCTGCTGTTTTGGTTGGCCACAAATTTCAGTGATTAACATAATGTCCAACATCAGAACATCGTCCGCCGGGTCCGACAGCAGTTCCAACAGAATGGGGAAAAAGCGGTCCATGTAACGGAACATCTGTCAAAATTTAGGCCATCAGTCAGTCGAACTGCCCGCTTTATATTAGTTAATCCATGGTCATTAGTTCAAATGTGAACCGAAAAACGTTAAACTACCCCAAAATCGAATTCCTTTACAAAATGCATCAACTTAACAGGCATAACCCAATCAAATTTTGGGATGAGGGGGGTGAGGGAGGGAGGGGGGGGGGGGGGGGGGGAGGCAGATACTACCAATAGAAAAGAGTAAAATAAAAAATTCTGCGGCGCTGTTGGTCCACATGATTTCCGGAAAAATGTGTGTAATTCTAAGCCTTTGGAGCGGCTGGCTTGGCGGGGCCAATAGGCGCCGACAAGCAAAATTATATTTTGACAAGAAAGATCAGCTTTGCAGGGTTTTGCCAACTTTTTCGTTTGGGACTTTTCTTTTTTACTGGCAGTTTGGGGGGGAGGGGAATTCCACCTCATGGCTAGCCTGAAGCATTACTCTTTTAAACTTTGTTAATTGCTATTCTCCCCCGCCCAAAGTATTATCTAAACATTCCGGCACATTGTTCGGCTGAATGGAGTGAAGATGGCGTATCCAGTTCAGCGTGGCCATCCGCGTTTCCATCCGCTCGTGACGCAGATGGGCTAAAAGCACCTCAACGGTGGGCTCAACAGGAATTGGAGAGTCGAATTTGAGCTAAAGAACGACATTGCTTTCAATCCCTAACCGATTTACACAGTTTAAAAGCTCGATACAAAAGTTTAAATGTGAGTACCAATTCGGTAAGGCGTTGGTTAAGCTGATCCGAGCGTGCGATTTGGCCTTGATCGCCACTCTCCAAATGGGGGAGAATTGAAAGCAGAAATGAGGACAGTTGAGGCAGAATCCTGTCACCGTAGTACACAGTAATCTTTAAAGTACAAAAGATAACAAAAAAACAGAACTTGCTTCTTATCAAGAGCTAAACTGTCTGAGTGTCGTCGGGTTTTCGAACGAAACTTGGTGGGTGGATATCACCCCTGAGTTTAATTGTAAAATGAGTTTCCATCTTTTCTATGGACGCCAGGGGATAGTTACAAGAGGTTAAACTTTCTTTTCCCTCCAAATTCAAAGCCATGTGTCTACATTTGATGCTGTGTTGGTGTCTCTATTCACCGTACCCCAAAACTCCCAAGCATCTGCACTTTCCGAGTTAACAATCTCAGGCAAACCCTGGCAGCACCTGATCCATCCACTGGACGGAAAGTTCGCGCGTTGTGTCCGTTTGTGAGTTGGCTTGAACCACTAACACATTGACAATGCTGCAAATGTCGACCTAAACCTTTTGTGAGCTTTGAACATTCACTGTTTCAATTCCAATATTTTTGGGTTCTTCTCATAATTTTGTCGTCCAATTGGCCGATTAATTCCCTTTGTCACTTCTCGTCCCAAAGCCCACTAACCGGTGGTCTTCCTTCCTTTGGCTCCAATTTGTGTAGCATTTCCGTTAGCACAGTGATTGTGGCTTCGCGAACCGCAGGCGACGGATCCTCCAATGCTTTGAACACGCCGTCGATTACCTCTGGAAAGTATTGGCCGATAGAAAATTCGGGCACAGTGAGTGTTGTGTACAGCTACAATAATTAAAAATATTGGTGCATACAAAAATTGGAGCATTTTTATATTTATAACTAATTTCACGTTTAAATTTTTCAGCAAATTCCTTATTTTTAAAACTTCGTTTAAAAAAATGAAACAATATGCAGCCATAAAATTGTACTGCTTAATGGAATTGTTTTTCTTTATTTAATAACTTCCAAGTCAGATTAAAAAGCAAAAAAACGTACCCAAGAGATAATAAAGCGTCGATTGGACGAATTAACGGAATAAATTCCGTTCTCGGAATTAACAAGATCAGAGCTTCAAGGTCAAAACCATGTTTGGAAACAACAATTTCCTGAAATTCGTTACGAATAACTCTCTTCAATTTACACATACTTTTACGAGTCGATCGAGCAGTTCAGAGCCGTTTCGAACATTTTGGTCGGGATCTGAAGACAACTTCCATAGAATGTCGAACAGTTGTTCAAAGTGCTCCAAGGCGGCCATTTTTACAATTTTGACAATGTTGTAGAGCGCCTAATATAAAAATTTCATGGAAAAATTAGTTCAATCGTTAAATTAAAGGAACCACTAATGTTTATGACGCTTCCTGCGCCAATAAGCGCTGCTGGGAAATTTTTTTGAAGAATTTACATTTGGTTGGGAGGGGCACATAATAATAAAAGTACCTTTGAGGTTTCCCTTTTCGGGGGAATTATTTTATAAAATCATTCCCAACAAACTTCACAAGCGAAATAGCGAACGCGCGAATCAGCGTCAGAAAAACAGGCAAAAACGGGTTCAAGCAACCGCTGAGCATACGGAATGGCAAACTGCAAAATACAATTTGGCTAGCTGTAGGATGGACGGAATAAATAGAAGAATAATAACTTTATTGCCAAGTCCAATAGCCGTAGCAGCCAACCCAATAAGGCCACCTTTCCGAGTGTTACCATTGGGTGCTGTCGCCAATTGTTCGAGAACTTTTATGAGACGCTCCAAATCGACCATATTATCATTTCGCACGTAATCTCGGGCTTGTCTTAGTAAAAATCATATAAAATTTTAACGACAAACTTCACAAGAATTTATTAAATTAAAATGGTTTTAAACCAAACCCATTTTGTTCACAATTAAATATATTTTTTATTTTAGCTTGCTATAATTGTTCTTTGTGAGAAATAAATTGAAAAGGCGGCGCCGAGTAAAAATCACTGTAATTTTTTGAATTTTTTTAAAATTGCTTTTTTGCATGCTCATTCAAAACCACTTACCATTAATTTCCTAAAAATAAACTTTTCAATCTCCAAAGCTGCTGCTTTCCTTTTCTCATAGAGTTTGTCAGTGAGAGTACGAACAATAGCTTGGCTGAGCGGAGCATGATGCTGATTGTCTGACATAGTAAAAATTCTTACTGAAATTTTATGATTATTGGAAAATATGTCCTTTTTGGGGGGGGGGGGGGCGCCCCAATCTTTACAATTTGAAATGTACTTTTTAAAAGATTCGTCTTTTATTTATGGTACGCGCCAGGGATGGTCGGAATTCCGACTTCCGAAATTTTAAGGAAAAAATCGGAACTTTTCGGAAGTGTTACACTATAACTTAACGATGGAAATAGCAAGAAATAGCAATTAAATATGGCATTGAGCTTTGGCGTTATGTCATTTCAAAAAAAAGAGAGAATTACAGCAGAAATCGAGTTGGTCACACATCGAACAGTGGAATTTTTTTTTAAACAGTCAGATTTTCCTGATTTTTTGCACAGAGCTCAGAAACAAAATGGCCAACAGTTTTTAACGTGTGGAATTTTGATCCTAACGCTCAATTTTTTTTTATAGCCCCGTAAAGGTCAAAAAATTGAAATTTAGCCCTAAATAAGTGAAAAGTTCAAACGAGCCCGCTAAAATTTTTGTTGTTCCATCGTTTTAGCACCTAAGAAAATCCATAAACCGGTTTTGGGTGCTTAATGCTCAAAACAAATTATTAAAATCATAGATTTTCAAAATCTTAGATGTTGTCAGATCAAAAAAATATTGTCAGATTCGTGATCAGCACCCTTGAAAACCCCATATATGATGTTTTCATCAGATTTAGTGAGGGGGTCGCAAAACAGGAAATACCCGGTGAAATTCATCCTTGCAGTCTACCGGGCTCGAACCCGCAAAAATGCACTGTTTGTGTTGTATAAATACAGTATGCCAACATTTTTGAATTCCACTTCACCGCGCGTGCAATCTTGCTATTTCCAAATCTATTGGGGCGTAAGTTATAGTTAGGGCTGGGATTTTTATGTTATAACTAGAGCCCGGATTTATATTTTTTAAAATGTTTTTTTTTGCGAATAGGGAATCATGAGAGAAGCCCAAAAATAGCATTCATTTTGAAAAATTTTACAATTAGAGCGACTTTTTAGTCAATATAAATCAATATTTTGGCTTTTTTGAGAATAAATCAATATTTCGCCATTTTTTCATAATAAATCAATATTTTGGGCTTTTTTCTTGAGAAAAATGCAATTTTTAGGCATTTTTTCGAAAATTCTTGAAAGAAATTTAATATTTCAGGCACTTTTTCTCAAAATTTCTTAAGAAAAATGGAATATAAACAAAAAACGTACTCTTAAAAATCAGACCAAAAATGCACCCCTAAAAAATGTTTTTGCACAGAGCTCAGAAACAAAATGGCCAACAGTTTTTAACGTGTGGAATTTTGATCCTAACGCTCAATTTTTTTTTATAGCCCCGTAAAGGTCAAAAAATTGAAATTTAGCCCTAAATAAGTGAAAAGTTCAAACGAGCCCGCTAAAATTTTTGTTGTTCCATCGTTTTAGCACCTAAGAAAATCCATAAACCGGTTTTGGGTGCTTAATGCTCAAAACAAATTATTAAAATCATAGATTTTCAAAATCTTAGATGTTGTCAGATCAAAAAAATATTGTCAGATTCGTGATCAGCACCCTTGAAAACCCCATATATGATGTTTTCATCAGATTTAGTGAGGGGGTCGCAAAACAGGAAATACCCGGTGAAATTCATCCTTGCAGTCTACCGGGCTCGAACCCGCAAAAATGCACTGTTTGTGTTGTATAAATACAGTATGCCAACATTTTTGAATTCCACTTCACCGCGCGTGCAATCTTGCTATTTCCAAATCTATTGGGGCGTAAGTTATAGTTAGGGCTGGGATTTTTATGTTATAACTAGAGCCCGGATTTATATTTTTTAAAATGTTTTTTTTTGCGAATAGGGAATCATGAGAGAAGCCCAAAAATAGCATTCATTTTGAAAAATTTTACAATTAGAGCGACTTTTTAGTCAATATAAATCAATATTTTGGCTTTTTTGAGAATAAATCAATATTTCGCCATTTTTTCATAATAAATCAATATTTTGGGCTTTTTTCTTGAGAAAAATGCAATTTTTAGGCATTTTTTCGAAAATTCTTGAAAGAAATTTAATATTTCAGGCACTTTTTCTCAAAATTTCTTAAGAAAAATGGAATATAAACAAAAAACGTACTCTTAAAAATCAGACCAAAAATGCACCCCTAAAAAATGACTTTGTTTGACAAAAAATCCACCCCCAAAGATCGACATTTTCCTAAAAATTTTTTATTTGATTTTTTTTATAAAAATTTTCAAAAACATGTAAAAAATAATACATTTACGATTGTGTGAGCAAAATTAATAAAGATAGACGGATTTTGATGGTTTTTATGCAAAATTTGACTGGATTTGGTCAGTTTTTGCCCATTTTTTAATCAATATTTTGCCACTTTTTGGGGTTTTTGGTCAATATTTTGGGGTTTTTTGGTCAATATTTTAAGTCAATATTTCGCGGTTTTTAGTCAATATAAATCCGGGCTCTAGTTATAACATATTTTTTTCGTGGATTCCTTACCATGAGAGAAGCCCAAAAATAGCATTTGTTTTGAAAATTTTTTGAATTAGGGCGACTTTTTAGCACATATAAAAACATATTTTGGGGGTATTTTTTAGCACATATTTACTGACATATTTTAAGCTTTTTCAGAGTTTTAGCATATATTTCGCCATTTTTCAAAAAATTCCTTAAGAAAATGCAATAAAAACGAAAAATATACCCCTAAGGATCGACTTAAAAATTTTCAAAAATGCACCCCTAAAAAATGACTTTATCTTGGACCAAAAATCCACCCTCAAAGATCGACATTTTCCCTAAAATTTTTTACTTTTGATATTTTTTATAAAATTTTCCAAAACATGTGAAAAATAGTATATTTACAACTGTAGGAGCAAAATTAATAAAGATGATGAATTTTTAAGGGTTTTATGCATAAACTGACTAGATTTTGGCCATTTTTGACACATATTTTAGCACATATTTTGGCATTTTTAGGATTTTTAGCACATATTTTGGCATTTTTTAGCACATAAAAACATACATATTTTGGGTTTTTAGCACATATAAATCCCAGCCCTAGTTATAGTGTGTTGTTACCCAACAGATTTTTGGAAAACAAAATGAGAATTGTGCCGATTTTGAACACAATGCCAAAATAGTCATTTTATTGATCTTATTTGTTAGTCAAAACTAGTGTTCGGCAAATGGGGTTTTTCGGTATTACCGAAAAATACCGCCCAAAAAAATTCGGTATACCGACCAGTATTCGTTTTTTTTTTTGGAAATTTTGAATTTCAATTTAAAATGAACAAAAACAGTTATTCAATACTTATAATTGATTGTTGGCAATGTTTTGTTGAGAAAAATAAGCTTCAGCTTTTAAGTTTAAAAAAAATGATTAATTTTATTGCAATTTTTAATTTTATTTCATTTGAATATCTCAACTTTAAGCTGAGATTTGCATTCCCACCCAATTTTGCTGAGCAAAAAATTAAAATTCCAAAATTTGTAAATACTGCCAAAATTAGTGATGCACGAGACCCAAATTTTCCGATACTCGAGCCCGATACTTTACCTCGAGACTCGATCACGAGTCGACACTCGAGATCGAGACTCTCGTGCGAAATACCACTCACCACTACACCAAACTAGTGTCTAGTCGAGTGAAATCGTTCAAAAGTATCCATTATTCAAAATACCAGAAAAATACCGCGGTATTCAGAAATGGCTCGGTACGGTATTTCGAGTTCCGAAATTTTTTGAGGGCGTCGGCTCCCATCCCTGGTACGCGCCCCTTTACGTCCTTTATTTGAGATTTCTGGACTTTTTTTAAGAATTCGTTTAAATTTGTAATCTTTATACAATGGCCAAATAATTTCAAGCATTCTCATTTTCTTTTTGTTTTTTTTGGAATTTCGATTAAAAAAATACAACAATGTCAGCTTAGTTTATCCAAATTTCTAAAATTTAAGTAGTTGTCTTAACAACATTGTTAAAATCTTCAAAAAATACTACCATTTTTTAAAAATTTTGATAGCAAATCTCTTAACAAATCAAAAATTTAAAATTTTCTCGGCAGCGCCTATTCCCCTCCCCCCCCCCCCCCCCCAGAAGTGGGAACAGGACGTCTGGGCGCTGCCCTTTGGGCGCCGACGTTTGGGTTTGGACGCCAGGGATGTTTGGGCGCCAGGGACGTTTGGGCGCCAATTACCGAGCAATTTTTTTTTAAACGAGCTGAAAAATAACAGAAAAAAGTTCAAATGCAAGAATGTGAAAATTCAAAGGATTAGGGGTTCATTTGATAATTGCTTGATATGCCACGAAGAAATTTCCAAAATGATGTGAAGTTGGCTTTGCTGGTGATGATAAATGTGACTGGTATAGAGAGGTATCCTTTGTGCGACAATTTAATTTTACTTTTTATGGATTTTTTTGGCCTAATGCTTCCTGCGCATAGGGTGGCTTAGGCCTAAGCCTAACGAACCCCTGTCTTATTGTACGAATCAGCAAAAATTTCTTGCCGGAAAAAATTATGAAGAAAGTTATGGCCCCTCAAAGTTTGCCAAAAACCATAGGGGGGGGGGGGGGGGGGGACCCTTTTGGTCAAAATTTATAGGGAATTTTTTTTTTCTAAAAATTGTCTAAAAATACCGGGACCGGGACTAAATTTGGTCCCGGTCAAAAAAAACCGGGACTGCTGGACAGAAACAAGAAAAAAAAATGCTTGTAAAAAACCGGGACCATTGTAATTAGAGCCCGGACTTGAGCTTCGAGCGAGACTCGAGACGAGATTCTCGAAAAAATCTCGGATCTCGAAAAATCTCGTGAAGCTCATTTTAGTCGAGACGAGATGTCGAGACGAGATTCTCGAAAAATCTCGAGCCGGAACAGTCGAGATTCGAGATTTTTGATGAAAATTCATTTTTTTTTCAAAATTCTCAGAAACTTACCAAATTTTGTAAGGGTAAGAAGGGATCAGTAAAAGCATGGCTGCAAAATTTGGTAACGAAATATAAGTGTTAGCATGTGTTCAAAGTTATGAAAATCAAAAGAAAATTCAATGGTGAGGGGATATAGTGTCTGACCATATGCTGTCTGCCGCATGGCTATTTTTGAATCATAAGAGAAAATACTTAAATTTTGGCGTTTCGCCTCTGGGCTTGACCCATAGGTGCCAGGAAAATTCGACAGTGACTGATTTCGACAGTGACTGATTTCGACAGTGGATTTCGACAGTGAACTATTTCGACAGTGACTGATTTCGACAGTGAACTATTTCGCCTCCTTTCGCACTTTTTCAGACTTTTTCGACAGTGACAGATTTCGACAGTGACTGATTTCGACAGATTTAAAGATTAACTAAATACTAGTGATAAAAAGATAAAGAATCAAGTGTGATTTGTCAATAGCTAATAGTATTATTTATAAATTCGGCAAAAAACAATGAATTTTATGTGAGAAACAAAATAACGATATTGGTCTTTTTGCAAACTGATCAGCTTTGTTTGCTCTTATTGCTTAGAGGTCATTCAGTTTATTTGACCGTCGAAAGATAAGGAGTAATGGAAAAATGGTTTTGTGGTCATTCTCGAACATTCATTTTCTTGATATTTCTCCTCCTCGTTCTATGGCCGGACTAATTCGTTTTGCTGAAACAAAATCGAGCCGAGGAAAATTGCTTCTTTCTCATGGCGGTTACGAATACACCTTTGAGGTTACAGTATCCTGGTTTTTTTGTATCATATAAACATTATAAGGCTTTATCTAAAATTGATGATGGAAGCGAGTACTGGCGTTGCCCGATTCGCCCGCCAAAGGGTTGGCACAGCGCCTGGAATGTTCACCTCAAAGGGAACCAACGGGCGAGTTCATTTGCGAGAAAGATGGTTGAAGAAGACGACACTTGGCAACATATTGTAACTGACTTTCAAGGAGCACCTGCTGACGGCATTAAAGGACCTTATGACACTCGCAAAGCACAGTACATTCGTCAGGACCGAAATTTGGAGGCTCTTGTTGCTGATTTTCAGAATCGCGATCCGCTTGAATTCCTCCGCTCATGCGCTTACCACTTGCGCTTTTAAACATTATTCATTTTAAAAGTAACATAGGATTGCAATTCTTCACTAAATGATAAATCTTTTTTAAAATTTCGGATTACTGTCGAAATCGTCCACTGTCGAAGTCCACTCTTTGTAAAAAAAATGGGATAGATTAAAACAAAGTGTTGAAATAGTTGACTGTCGAAATCAGTCACTGTCGAAATCTGTCACTGTCGAAAAAGTCTGAAAAAGTGCGAAAGGAGGCGAAATAGTTCACTGTCGAAATCAGTCACTGTCGAAATAGTTCACTGTCGAAATCCACTGTCGAAATCAGTCACTGTCGAAATCAGTCACTGTCGAGATTACATAGCACCGACCCATAGTGGGGTATGAAAGAGCCGGTGAGAAAATTGTTAGAATTTTTTAAACATTTTTTAAGAAATTTTTCAAAAATATTTTTTGAGAATTTTTATTCCAGGCGTGGGCATGGACGAATTTTTGTATCCGTATCCGTCCGCCCTCAAAATCTTATATCCGTTATCCGTCCGTATCCTGGCGTTCCAAAATCTCATATCCGGAAATCAGTCCGCGGATATCCGCATTATTTAAAAATCACTAGTTTTCTCTAAAATTCGAAAAAATGTTTTTTCAAAGCGAATTTTTTTCCGATCGAGTTGTATTGACTTTTGGGAGTGAGAAAAGGTTCGGCGGTGCCAATAGGCGCCCCCGAGAACATTTTGAATTTTTAACTCAATTTGTTAAGAGATTTGCAGCCAAAATGGAGTATGTCCGGCGGTGCCGACAGGCGCCACCGGGGATATTTTTTACAAAAATTGGCAATCTTTGTTAAGAAAAGCACTGTTTTTATGAAAAATTTTTGGAGTCGAGATCGAGAATCTCGAGCTTCTTTCGAGCGAGACTCGAGACGAGATTCTCGAAAAAATCTCGTATCTCGAAAAATCTCGAAAATTCAGTTTTATTCGAGACGAGATGTCGAGACGAGATCTCGTCTCGACCGGGCTCTAATTATAAGGGGATTTTAAAGGAATAAAGGAATTTTGAAAAACCGGGACCAAATTTCAGTACCAAAATGGGAAAAATTGACCATTTCAGTACTGGTCCCGGTCCCGTCCTACCCTAGTTAAAACTACCGGGATTTTTTCGATCTTTTTCAACTTTCCAAAAATACTAAAATAATACGCAAACGGGCTTTAAATCTACTTAATTATACGTTAAATAAGAAAAAAGTTAAGTTTTAAGCAAATTAATGCACTAAAAGTGGCACTCTTCTGTGCATATTTGGTGCATATTTCGGCATTTTTGGCATATTTTGGTGCATATGGACAGTTTGATGAATAACCGTATCTATTATCACTCTTTCGTAAAAATTGGAACCCTGGTCGAGATTAAATTTACTAAAACACTTATCAGGTTGGAGAACCTCCGTTATTTGATTTTATTGTCTCCTACATACTTTTCACTGCCTATCTTCTGATCTACGAATGATGATGTCCGCTTCTAAAGGTTTGTATAATCTATTATTAATAATCACTTTCCTAATAAATTCTTCAAAAGGCAATAAACCATTAATTAGAATTTTCAATTTCTTTTGGTGGAAGTCTCTTGAAACCGAGGAATTCTGGTGAACGTTTAAAGTACGGGCTTCAGATTGCATTTAATTAAGGCAAATTTCACCACAACAACAACAACAACGGACATTCTGGCTCGCGTACGTTTCTTCCTTCACAATCGATGTTCCATGCATGTCAAGAATCGTCGATGGTGTGTTTCTGCCTACCAGCTATCTAAGAATTCATCTCCCGGTTCTAGGGGATTACGCCGGGATTCTGGATTCTCAAATGATTCATCTTCTAGTTACAAGATCACATTCTAAAGCAAATTTTGCCAGAAAGGATTTGGGTGAGCGCGGCTGAACATCTTTCTATCTTCTAACTTTTTTATAATCTTTCAATTTCTTAAAGGGTTTTTCTCACCTTCGTTTAGCTATTCCTCGCCCGTTTTTCCATTTCTATAATTTAAAGCAATTTAATAATTGAACTATTATACTTTTTATTACAGCTCTTTAATGAATTCGTGCGCCGTAACATCAATAGTTTTGAGCAGCGACGTCGTGCTGAATTTACTCGTGGTGACAATTCACTAAAACAATTGCCCGCTGCAACGAACAACTTCCCACGGGTTAACTTAAGAAATTATAGTGTCCTTTTAGCGCTTTTCTGTAAAAAATTCAGTACAGCAAGTTAAAATTTAGACATTGCATGCTTTTCAGGACTTTTCCATTTAAATTTAGCAGCCTTTGCCAACAAAGCTCCAGTTGAAAATAGAAGTCCAGGGAAGTGATTTTGCGAGTTTACACGACGGACGAGAAGCGTGGGCCGTCAATGATTCCCTTGCTGCCATTATGGAAGACACCAAATGTATGCTTCTGTTTGCGGACCAGAATGATCCTAACGCTGAATCAATGGGATTTTTCAACCAGGTGAGAAAGTTAAAATTGTCAAATTTTATTAAAAATATTTGTTTTAAATCATTACCGCATCAGTCATAAGACAAACTGCTAAAATCGGTACTGGGTAACGAAACCACTAGTTCTCGGAATTTGGGGCAAAAGCGTCGTTACTTGTCCAAAATGTTTTCGTCGAATCATATACCAATCGACTCCTCTCCGTCCTTAAAGCAGCTAATCTTAAACGACAGTTTAGCTTATTTTGGCTTTATAGAGTCGGCCCTTCTAAGTAGGGCTGGGACCGGAGGTTTTCTTGTATTATCATGCACACAATTACATTTCATCTAAATAATAAAAGCAAAATGGCCTTAAGGATAACCATCATCGGCGATATGCCAAACATCGACTGTGCCATGGATCGAATTCGGGTATATGATAAATTCCAAACAAATTATTTGTCAAATTCTCAAATTTTTTAAACAAAAGCATGCGAAAATTGGCCCTTATTTAAAATTTTAGAGCATTTTCTAACAAAGAGTATAAGCTAGGATTTACCAGTTAAGATTGAATTTTTTATATCCAATTGTTCTTAATTTGTTTTCTTTAGGAGTTTTCGCCCATTACTGTTGCAATATCCTTGAAAAATGTCAAGGACCAATTCAAACGTGAGGATCTGGCCCAGTTGATCCGGCAGTGGTGTTTGGGTGACGAGCTTGGTCTTTTCTCGAGAGTTCAATTCAGCATTTTGTTTCCACCCAATCCATTCATCATCACGCAGAGCGAAGACGTGAGTTTTTTTTTATTAGACAAGATTACAGAATCGATTATTTTCTGACAAACTGATCTTTCACCAGTTAACTATTTATGTATTTAAGGCAAATTCTCTCTCTCTGGTTGTCCGAGGGTCGCGAAAAGACCACAAAATGATGGTCAATGCTTGTGAGGCGCTCCTGAAATTGCTTTTCACTGAAGTCGATAACACAATTTTATTGTAAGAAAAACGATATTTCGCCTTCAGAATTGTCGTGAACAGTTTTTCGCTGCGCTGGAGATTCCCGTGTCGCAGAGACGTATGATCGTCGGGTCTCCAGAAGGAGTGCTGATCAGTGCCATTTCCTCGGAGACAAAAGCAACCATCCATTTTCCGTCTTCGTCCTCCGACTGTTCATTAACATACTCCACATATTTGTTGAGCGGATCCGCTGACTCTGTTATTCGCGCCGTCCGAATGATCCAGGTGCCGTCGAGTTTAGTTGTTTTAAAACCAAGTCACTGTTTAACTATGGCCTTTACTATTTAAACTGACCCGATCATCGAATTTGATTAAACCATTTAACAAATTTTTTTAATTTTGTCGACCTTCCTAATTCTCGATGTGTGCTTGTATATTCAAAACTCCTCCTCGTATATCATTTTCTAATTTAATTCTCAGGATGTCAGTCCTGTGCGCATCGAATTTGATGTAGAGCATTCAGACGTGGTGTTTCCAATGTGCACCAGTGAGGAACAGCATCGTGAGTTGGATATGTTTGACAGCGAGCGGGGAGTTATTGTGCAAGTTCGGAAGAGTGCGTATGAGGGCAGTTTTCGAATGAGACATGAGCAAATGCGCGTGAGTTTCCCTTTCTTTTGTTCCAGTTTCACATAATTTATTCAGCATTCACTGACTTTGATGACTTCTGAGGAGAATGTCAAAAATCTCTACGTAGTCCGAAGTCAGTTGTTGCTCGAGTCCCATTGGGGTAGGGAGCCCTGCGTTCAACGTGTGCTTACGTCGCCACGTTTCCTTGAATACCTAAAAGTGCTCGTCATGGAGTCAGCAGTGCGAGCTTACATCGGAGACGGCAAGGTTCTGTTGAGGTGCTCCCCACAAAAAAATAGTTTTGACGTCCCCACTAACCCAACTCTACCAATCAAAGAATAAAGCTGTGTCCAAAGCATATTATTGCCCAGTTAAGGTGATTTCGGTGTGCCGTTGCCGTGTCCATCAGCAAGGATTCCAACAGCAGCAGCAGCAACAAGTGGCCGAAACATGCAATGCGAGCCCTAACATTGTTGAGAATGACATGACCAATGGCCGACTTTCCATTGACGAGTGTGGTGGATGCAATCCTCGTAGTTGATTGGTCGGCAGAGATGATAGATGGCGGTGAGACGGACTTAGTTTGAATTTGTCTGGTCTTTGGATTTGTTGGATTATCTTTATGGCACTTATCTTTATTCTCTGTGTTCATATACAAAAAAACAAATATGTAATAACGTTAACGTTTATTTATAGGCTTCAACAGGGGCGTAGCCATGAGGAAGAATCCTATTTTACACAGCTCTCGAGCGATAAACAAAATTAGTACTTTTAGTGAGGATTATAAATTTCTCATCGTTAGGAATCTTCAGTCGAAAAACTTATTTTTGAAAAAAGTGACAACACTTTAAGGCTGTAAGGCTACGTCCCTGAGCTCCACACACAAATGTTGTTTGCCCTTCACCGTCTTTCCTAGGCGAACAGCGCACACCCACTTATAACATAGTGATATGCAACAAGTTATAACGGTTCTGTTTTCTTTTGTCGCCATTTTGATTGTTTGTTATGTGTATCTTTTGCTATATGAAGACGATGACATATCTAACAATAAGCAGTTATAATTAATGTTGTTGATCAACGAAATATTAAATTGTCGAACCCAGGGCCCAAATTCGAACAATTGGTCGGAAAAAAACTTTTTTCATTTTTTAAGTCGTTAAAAGCTTAAGATGGATGTAAAAATTTACGAAATTTTTACAAATTTTTCAACAAAAATTTCATAAAAAAAATTACTGAAAATTGAACCTTTTTTTGGGGGGAAAAAAAGTGCTTTAAAAAATGCAATAAAACCCAAAATGCACTCCTAAAAAACGACTCTTTTTTTTTAAGGCTACGGCCCTGCCTCTCCCCCTATGGTTGCCAGCTTAATTTGGTTGTAACTTTCTTCATAGTCGTTCCGGTGCTAAACGCATTGTACGGAACGTGAAGTCGGCATCACATTTTTTGCTCTCTCTGTAGAACGTCTGTGAACGCCCAAAGACCAAAATGCTAGAAAAAAGAACATTGGATTCAAAAGTTCGGATTTTCGGGAAAGTCGGAAATTGTTAACGTTGGCGTAGTGGGTTATGTGATTTCTTAATATTTTTATAAAATAATAAATAATGATTTAGCCAATGATTAGTTGTTTTTTTTGTTTTAATGGTTTTTGAAAAATAAAAGAGGGTAACGAGATGGGACAAAAGTAGCGAGTCGAGTTGGGTATTTACCCTTTGCGAGCCAATTTTCTTAACAATTCCATCAAAAAATTCGAAGAAATTTCTCGTTCCTAAAAAGCTTCAAAAAGTTGCCGGATTTTTAAAATTTTAGTCGAAAATCTCGGAACAAATTGAGTCGAAAAATTCAAAAATTTTCTCGGCGGCGCCTTCTAAGAAACAAATTTTGCGATGTATGTAAATGTTGTTTTCCAGAAATTCTTAATTGAATAAATAAACTACTTCGTCCAATTTGACGATGCCTCCAAATAATCCAAATCTGTTAGGAAAGCGGAAGGCGGCGTTGAATGATTGCAGAAAGCTGTACATCCAACGTGATTATAGCCAAGCAATGATTGTCAAATTCAGCACAGACTTCCCAGAAGAACTCGAGCATTACGTAATTTGTCAATGCTAACATTTGTTGAGACTTTTGATTTAGGTTGAGAGAGATGTTTGGACGGACTTTATCACCGAGCTGAATCAAATATATGCGGAGGCAAAGAATCTGACGACGATCGTTTATCTCGAGAACATTCTCGGACTGATAACCTGCCATCTTTCCAGATTGTGCTTCAAGTCGCTGTGGAGTCGGAAGTTGGAGGAGGCACAAGCACTTTTATGCGAGGCCAACCGACAAAGCTTTGTGGCGAAAGGAGTCTGTGTGTGTAACCCTCTCGACAAAGGCTTCAGAGTGGTATGTATGATGTACCCACATTTAAAATTTTTTTAAAATTAGTTTTCAAAGTTGATTAAAAGATTTTTACGGGTACTCGAGGGTGTAGAGTCCTATCTGACCTCCATTTTGACCAATTCCAAATCCCGGACCCGAATTCGAATAATTTTGAAAATTCAAAACTTTCTTGAAATTGGCATGAATTCGATCTTTAAAATTGCCTATTCGATGTAATTTTGTGCATTTCCATCGATTTTGAGCAATGAATTTTCGAAAAATTGTTCGAATTCGGGTCCGGGGTTTGAAACCCCTTTTTTTTGTTGCAATATTACCTTTTGGGAAAAATGCAAGCGCCCCTACAGATTGATTTTTTTAAATTAGCTCCACCCCCTCGAAAAAAGGCTCTAGACACGCCCTTGGTAAATATGGATCTGAGCTTCCAGATTCGAAATCACTCAAAACCACTTTTATAGGTTTTCTTAGGTGGTGAAACCGATAGAACAATCCTTTTTTGTCGCTCCGCTTTTAAACCGGGTTTTGAACTCTTTAAAAATTGCCAAAAATGGAGATTTTTCCAAAATTTTATCTTCCTGTGGATCAATTGCAACAAATTTTGTATCATTCGATAGCTCTCAACGAGTCGGTTTTAGCACTTAAGAAAACCTTTTAAAGTGGTTTGAGTGATTTCGAATCTGTGAGCTCAGGTCTATATTTTCCCCAATTTTCCGGCCCCTTAGCTGACACCCTTACAATTGGATCGCTGCATTCTTTCTTTGAACATTTTAAATTCGCATAGCCTCCGTTTTTAAACGGTATTGCCCATTTTGTTTATACATTATAATCCTTTTCGTTTGATTCGAGGACACCCTCTGGTTCATTTGCAATTCAGATAGAAATTGTTCTACTTGATGAGCCAATTTCTACTCAAGACGAAAAGCAAGAAAAGAATGTCGTCGCAGAACAAATTGTTCTACAGCCAAGGCAGTGAACAAAAAAGCCCGATTTCATTTAACATTAATCAATAAGTTTCATTTTAAGTTGCATTGGGGTGAATATTGGCAAGGCCGTACCAAGCCTTGGATTACGGGGGGGGGGGGCAATTCTAAAATAGGTTCTGTTAAAGTTGATCTTTTACGATGCTGGTTTCAAGGAACAATAAGAGCTTGAGCATGGTCGGAGGGAATGGGAGCGAAGTGGACGGCTACGTTAACAGTGTCGGCAGTGCCAAACCTTTTGGACAAAGCCATATCAATGGAAATCAGTTTCTGTCATCCAACATTTCGAGTTTCAACGCGCGCATTGAATTTGCGCCTGAAGGTCGCTGTATAATCGTTAAGCTATAGTCGGTTAATCTCAACGCCACTTTGCATTTTCTTCACATTACATCGTTTTGCGTTTATTGTTTCTTTGATCTAGTCAGATTCGTTCATTTCACCCCAGTTGGGGTGGGGGGGGTGAGTTAGGTGGATGGGCATAAAAAGAACAATCGTCGGCACCGGTAGACCCATCGGACATTTAAAAAATCAAATAATTAAAAGTACCCCCACCTCGCCCCCCCCCCCCTCCGGTAACCTGCCTGGCTTTGGTTAAAATAGTAAGTTTATTTATTTCTTTATTTTACCAATTTTGTACTTATTTTTCTCTAATTGTGAAAATTTGGACATAAGTTCACAACATTTTTGTTTTCATATTTAATGCAGTGAATCTAAAAGTGAAATGATTTTATTTATTCAATTTTGTTACCACAATTTATACAAGCTGATGGAGTGGAAGAAGAACATTTTACAATAATGATCACTAATCGACAGCTAAAGTGCAGCAAATGAGTGGTTTCTTGGGGGGGGGGGGGGATCATTTGTGGAATTAATCGTGAAATGATCGGTTCACACCGGTGGTCCAGGAAATAGGATACAATGTTCTTAAATCGAGTATTTATAATCAAAGGAACTAACATAAGGCAGTCTTTAGAAGTGTGATGTCGGGGGGTTTGCCTTGTTTGGATATTTTTGGGCAATATTACGAAAAAAAGAAGCTCACTTTGCTTTACAAGACAAATACAGAAGGCGGCGGAGTGGTCTTTGTGGCTTCGACATTGTCGCTTGTGTGGTACTATTCAAAGTGCGAGAAGACAAATACAACGAAAATGCGGGAATGGAGCTAAGGCCGTGTCATTAATTAATGCGTGGATTAACAGATTTTAAATAAAGTCGAGAAATGTTTGTTCGGAGTCCTCGACCGTCTGACTTCAGGTCAGACCGGACGCAATTTGATTTCCGGGGGCGCCAATTCGAAGCCGCTGGCCACAATTCGCTGCAATTCCCCTCGCTGTTCGAGACCCTCAACTTCAATTGTCCACATCAAAGAGCACCAATTAGCACTGCGACTGCGCAGCACCGCCTTGCTGACGCAGACCAACGCGTTGGTGAGGTTAGCCGTTTCTGAAAGCGCGCATTTTATTGTTTGGATTACATTTTTGTATTCTCGCCTCTGTCTTCACTGTATCTGCCGACTTCTCCGCGCAACTGCTGCAGAATTGCCGTACGTTCGTTGAGACGATTCTGCTGAAGCATGCGAATGGAGTCGAGGAATTGGCGATGAGTCTGAGAAAGCGAGTAATCAGAAGACGGTCTTGGTCGGTTTGGCGCCGACAAGTTTAAAACATTCTACTTTTTGGTTGTGTAAACCAAATCTTGGCATAATTCGAACTGATTGTTCGGTATTAGAAGCTAGTAACAGAAAAGTGTCAAATGCTTCGACGTAAGCCAAGATGGTTAATAAAAAGTTGCGATGTTTATCCGAACTTTTTTGAGAAAGGTTAGAGCTTCTAAATGGTATCGATTTTGTTTGATTTGTTTTCCCGATGACTAAGTTATGACTGATAGCGCCAAAAGGGCCGGGTCAAACTGTCATTAGATTAGAAGGATGTAAGTTGGACATTACCCCAACACTCACCTGGTGGACTTCATCCGGCATCGGTGTTCCCCTTAGCTGCTCCATCTTAGCAAGCAGCGTGACCACTCGCGCATGCTCCCGGAAAAAATCCACAATCAGACGGTCGACGCGTGACGGGGCTGGTGGAAGACGTGGGATGGGCAGCGAATTGGCCGAGCTGATCCGCTTGCCCAAGTGGTGACGGGCCAACTCGGCTTCTGTCTTCTTGCGCTCCTTCTCCAACAGTCGATACTGCTCCATGCACTCATCCAACCAGTGGTGCAACTCCAGCCCGGCAGCACTCCGTTGCAGAAACAACGGGTTGGAGTTGGAAGTGTTGGTCAACGCGGCTATTTTCTACATGGTTAAAATTACCGTCAATAATTCAATATTTAATTATTTTGACGACAGAGATGGCTCACCGCATTAAATAAAGCATTTCACCAAAATTAATTTTTACGTTACCTGCTGTTGGCTGTACGCGTCTATCTGTTGCTGCTGTTGGTGGGCGGTGTTGAGCATCTGCGCGTACACGTGCTCATAGATGTGTTGTTGTAACTCCAAATGTTTGTGATAGAGGCGAAGTTCCGATTCATCACAGCTGTTCGTGTTGGCTCGTGAGTTTTGCTGCTGGTGATTGTCAGTAGGCTGCGAGAACTGCTCGAATGGGACGGCATTCACTGTCGTGCTCAACGCATGAATGGCATGCCGAGGTGGGGGCGAAATGGGCGAGAAAAGCAGAGATTTGGGTTGTGAGAGCGGAAGTTGGGGAAAGAGCGGTTCAGAGTCGAGTAGCGAAGCCGGAGGAGTACAGTTGGAATACGAAACATAGCTGTTATGTTGGCCGATGATAGGCCTAAGCCGTGTAGGAATGGGGTGTTGAACCTGCAAGATTGAACATGTAATAATGCGCATAAGCATGACATCATCACCCCCCCCCCCCACCCTCCCTCCCCTTTCTCACTTTGATATCGTTTTGTTGCTTTTCGTCCTTTGGCTGACGAGTCCATTGGCCGGCCACGAACTCGTTCGGCCCCTCCTCCGTTTCGCTGTCCTTTTCCGACCAAAGTCCTTTGGGTCGACTCGGCGGAGGTTCAAAGGCGGCGACTGCCTTCTCCCGCACTTGCCAACCTCCTCCAGCGTTGCCCCTCTCCCCGAACGCCTCCAACTTGGCGAACCTTTCCGTCAATCCATCCGACAAAAAAGCATTCTGTCGCTGTTGCTGAGAGAGGGCGGCAGAGGACGAATGGAAGTGCCACGGGTTAACGGCGCCGGGAGAAGAAGTGAATGAACCAGAGCTGGAGCGAGTGGCACTGTCATTCCAACCCCCGACGCCTCCCACCGCCGGCTCATCGCTGACACTGCCGCCCGGACTCGCGCTTTCACTGTCCACCGATGTCTAAAAATGTTTTTATCGTTTAACGCTTTGTTTTCTTCGAAAGTCCATTCAGTCCCTCGCCTTTTTCTATTTATATTACTCTCCCATTTTCCTCTCCCCCCCCCTCCCCTCCCCCTCCCTTCGCTCCCCCCGTGCCAGCCCGTCCCAATCGCCCGTCCCAATCGCCCGTCTCCTCCCCAAAGGTCAGGACGTAGCCCGGGGGGGGGGGGGGGGCTGCAGCTCCCCTTCCCCCGAAATTCAAAAAAAAAAACGCGTTTGAAGAATTTTGAAGATAAAGAAGTGTTTTATTAATGTAAAAAATGTTATATGAATCCTTCACAAAAGAATAATCAAATCGAAAATGAGTCGCCTCCCCATCCCAAAGCCAAGGTCTGATTAAGCCTTTGGAGATGAGCATCTATTTCTGATCACCACAACCGAAATGGTTTGATTCATTTGCCCACCTTTTGCCTGATCAGTTCGGTGGCATTTTCCAGACTGTCTGTGCCGTTCTGTTGGATCCAGTCCCACACGTTGTCCCAGGTAGGTGAATTGCTGTCTTGGTCCCCTCACGTTCCCCTCTCCCCCGTCTTCCCTTCCTTCCTTCGGGTGGGACCAGCATGAGTAAAGGCGACTCTGGGACGGCATGTGTGGACTCTTTGGCGTTGTCTGCTGGGAGGTTGCCGTTGTTGAACAGGTAGACTTGGAGCAGGTTTGAGGCTGTTCCATGAGACATGCGAAGGGCTGCTTCTGCTGCTGATCCTTCTTGGACAGACCGAAGAGGCCGATGTTCGCCACAAGTCCCGCGCCGTCAATGTCGTTTCCCCAAATCTCGGCAAGGCGATCGTTGGTGAAAAGACCGGAAGATGCGTGGTAACGGCATTCGGTTGCCATTTGCGGGAGGTGCAGTTTTGTAAATAAGTTAAAACACTCGAAGATCTGAGTTAAAGTTGTGTTTAGTGATCTGCTTTCGTTGCTAATGGAATGAGAGCTTCGCCAAGATTAAACGATGACTCATTTGTCAGTGACGTTGGGGTCCGGAGATGTTCAGAAAATCCGAGTCTAATAGCCACCCCACCCCCGAAGCAGTTGTTGCTCGTTGTATGCAAGTAATAATGAAAATGTCCCCCAGGAAGTGTCAATGTTCCCCAGGGTCCATTCGGACGGAGATTAATCCAATTTTGTGCCTCCCATATGAAAGGGGAAGGCGATTTTCTCTCTCCTAAAGTGAGTGGATGAATGAATAAGTGTTGTTTGCCCCATTTTAAAAGTCCCCCCCCCCCCTTTATTCCCCCCCCCCCTTCCCGCCTCTTTCCCATTGGTGACCGTGGTGGGGCAGAAATGGCACGAAGAGGACCGAACGGGTGAGGGAGTTCAAAGAATGGATGAATGGGAATGGGGATGGTGGTGCTGGTGGTACATCCATTCCCCCTTTCGTTCGTTTGACGTGTTTTTGTTGTTTGTTGGGAGGTGGGGGGGGGGAGGAAGGAAAAAGTGAAACAACGAGAGATGACTTCCTCTTTCTTCTCATTAACATCATTTCCAAAATTACAACAGATGATGGGGGGGGGGAGGGGGCAAAGGTCCACTGGATTTGGGTTGTGTTTGGTTTTGAGGAGACAAAAGGGAGTGAAATGGGGGGGGGGGCGGGGGAGGGGTCCCAAGTGAAGAGGGCGGGCGCTCCCTCCACCCGGGGGGGGGGGGGGGGGGGGAAGGACAACCCAGCACGGGCCAGCACGGGGCGGCGAGCGTAGCTGGGCGGGGGATGAGTGGGGGAGGGGACGGGGGGCACCAGACACGGGGACGCACTGAGCAAAGGGAGGGGGGGGGGGGATTTTGGCAGTGATCGCCCGTCCAAGAGCACAATGGGGCCAAAGGCATTCACAGAATACCCAGAAAATTGAACACGCGGGGAAATTGCGCAAAGCAATGTGAATTCGTCTTTGACGGCGACGGACGTATAAGGACGCCGCTTATGGAAATGTTTTAAAAGGATTCTTTTTTTGCTAGGCCACAAAGGCATGGGACGGGTGAATAAACAGATTCACAAAATGAAGGTCGGTCGGTGGCCGGTGAGGTGAAGCCACCAAATTGGCAACAATAATATGTATCATCTGCACTGCCTGGCACCAGCCCATTCATCACATGCACTGAATCAGAATTTGCCAAATCCATTCCCAGTCAAAACATCCCTTTGGGGCATTTTGTGCCAAAACTTCTTCGAGACTTTGTTTTGGCCCCTTTCACTTCCAATGTTTTATGCTCTTCAGCCCCCATCCCTGCCCTCCCTTTTGTATAATCCGTCACAAAAATCAAAACCATCATAAGAATTTGTTTTTGTTTTTTCACAAAAAGGCTTTGGTGTCCCATTTTCCGGCACGTCAAAAATACAGACAGCTCTTAGGCTCTTATTTTAGCACCCGCGTTCTAGTGATTTAACGCGCTAGGGCGAGTGCTTTGTGAGGAGTAAAAACGGAAATTGCAGAGAAATTTTTTCAACGCTCGTCAACAAACATAAACATATATATATTATACGTTGGAATAGGCCATAAAAAATTGTTGCAAGAAACAGAGAAAGAAATGACCCCGACGGGGGGGGGAGGCGGATGACCTCGGAAAACTCAGCCCGCCCCCCGGCACCCACTGTCACCAGCCACTGCTCATCAAAGGGAAGACCACCACCTCCGGCGACAAAGAAATAAAGGGCACAGAAATAGGCCGATTGCCCGGAGGTCCGTCTGCCGAGGACAAACGAACGCCCCCCCCCCCCCCCTCACCAAAGTGTGACGTCCCTTTGCTGTCCTCTTCAACATTTTATCCGACCAGGATTGTTTTTTACTACCGCATGACAAAAAGAAATGGAAGGAAACTTTTCAGCCTTTCGGGAATTGAATCGGTCAAGACAGAACGACACATGTCCGATGCCTCCGCATCCCGTCAGAATTGCCCTACCTTACGAAGGACGAAATTTGAGGGTGAATATGTAGGTCAACCATCCACCCGTCGTTTGAGGGAGGGGGGGGGGAGCGCGACAACAGGTCGGACGGGCGGGGTCAAAAAAGGTGAACACTTGCGGTTATTTTTATTGCAAAAGAATTGGAGATGAACGAACATTCTCCCATTGATGGGATCGGATGAGCGGTTGAACGGATTTACAACATTATCCAATCCAATGATGGTTCGTGGGTATATTATATATATATAATGGGGAGGGATCTTCTGACTTTGTGTAAAATATAACAAACTTGAATAGTGTGGGGGGGGGGGGGCTCGGGGGGACGGCGGACCTTACAATGAAAATGGTCAAAGGAAATGGAAATGAAGAGAATTAAACGCATCGAATGGGGAAATGATGACAAAGGCGCGGCGACGACAGCAAATGTAAATGGCAGGCATTGACAGAACGAAATAATGAAAGTGCAAATTCAAATGTGAATGATCGGCATCGGCAAATACTCCTGCGTGGAGACTATCACTTGATTCAGCCACTTAATTGCAAAACAACTTTTTGGAAAATTGTAATAAATTGGAACAAATCACAGCTCAGCAACTGCACCAACAAAATTCTTGATTAGAGAGAATAATCGTACACTTTATGTCAGTGCTGAGCTGTGTTCAGCCGTTGGCCCACCTGAAGTCGCTGTATTTCGTCCTTGAAAGCCACACAATATCCAGGGAATTTTCCCTTGCAAATGGCCGTCCTTTTCTCTCTCCCTGACACAAAAAACGTCAGCGGATGCGGGATACGGACAGCGCCGGTCAGATTCGGCACCCACAAACCAAAACATTTCGTCCACCTTCCATTGGCACTGCTTCCTCATGCCACGCGAATATTGGCACACGCGCACTCCATCCTCAATTCGCAGAGAGGCCGATTTGAAAGGTGCGCGACCCCGGCTCGGCCAACTTCAAGTCTTCAGCGAAGGCACGTACACTCTCAAAATGGTTAATTCTAAGGGTCGCCCGATGGTTCCATTTATTGCATAAATATTCGTTGGTCTCACAAAACGCTGAATGCGTCAGTCTGATCAGATCACCTGCGGTTGGAAGGGATGCATGTCCTTTTTAAACAGAAGGAAATTGTCCTTTTGCTGCTCCTCCACCCAATCCATCCACCGGCCCAGCACAATCGACCTCAACGATTCATTGGCCCCAATTCGTCTCTCCAACTGCCCATTTTTAACCACTTCGAAGAGGGCGTAACTTTCGCAAGGCGACACGAATGCCAACTTTTGAATTTTGAACGACACAACTTGGGCAGCTGTCCATTCTGATTGTACGTTAAAGCATTTATTGTCCCGCTCGAACAAATGGATCGGAATCAGAAGGCCGTTGGCCGGATTCTGAACGTAAAATGGCTTTGGTTTGACCAAAACCAACGAAGGTATCAGCTCCTTGAAATCCGTCACTCGCCTTGGAAGGCTTTTGCTCCCGGATCACGTCCAATTTGCATTTTGCCAGAATTTCCTCTGCGTCTACCCCAAATATTTCGCAATAATAAAATATCAAATCGTGCGTTACAATCGCTTGTTTGGTGGCCGCGCTGTACAAATCCAGCGAAATTTGTTCGTCCGTCTTAATCTCGACGAATTTCGGCTTAATTTCAACCAAAACAAACGCACGTTGGACACATTGAATAGAGTGGGGCCAAACACCTTTCGAAATATTGTCCAGCGAGGCCAAATTGCGGTCCTCGTGCGAAACGATCTCCAAAAGGTGGCCGAGCAGCTTCTTGAGCGTACTGAGGTGGACTTTGGGCATAGCTTTGAACCGTTCCCGGTAAGCAGCGGACTTAGCTTCAGGCATAAATTGAGCTAAACCTAAAATTAAATAAAAAGATTCGAACATCCCTCACAAATTCCATAAAGTTCGGAATGGAGAGCGATGGGGATAAGAGGAGAATTCAACTGGCGGAAAAAGGTTCTCAGCACGTCCGCAATAGCGTTTATTGTCTCGTCAGTAATTGGAGGTTTCAGATGGACGGAGTGAGGGTCTAAAAGTCGAACCTTTAAAATTCACTAGCAGACTATGCACACGAGTTGACGAAATTTCGTACATTGGTTGTCTTTCGTTTTTACAATTTTTATTTTGGTTTTGTCCACACTTTGGATTCGACGGCCGTACCTTCTCTGAATTCCTGAAGTATCCTCTTCACCTCCGCAGCCGAACCATTTTTGCGATAAATGCCGGCTTGAAACATGCCATACGTGGAGACGAGTCCGATGCACTTGTCCACTTAACAACCAAAGCAATAATAAGATTCTTCCAAAAGAACGGACCAATGACGGGCACATTGTCGGGCGTAAGACGGTACTCCTCCAGCGCGTTCGAAACCTTTTTGAGTTCCGCTTTAAGAACGGTCAGCCAACTGGAGGTGCACTGGTCGAACTCCGATTGAAGATAAAGCGAACTGAATAAACCAATTTAAAATCTTTATTAAATTCAGCCACCTTCCTTCGAGAGCGATGAGCAAGGGTCCAGACGACGAATGTTCGATGTAATTACACCAATCCGACAATGGAATGTCGCTTTGCTTGACCAAAAATATCTTCCTTAAATTCAAATGTGCTTTTCCTGAGAATGGACAAAAAAAAAGCCAACCGAATGTCCACCTCCGCAATCGCATTAGGCCCTTGCACCCAATAGCTCAGAATGCGTCTTTGGACAAAGGCCCATCCCTCGTTCCAAAGCCCACTGATCCCCTGCTTTATCCACAGCCTCCCGCAACAATCGACCAAAGGCAATTCCTCCTTGAAAAGGTCACTTCGCGGAGAACAGCACTGAAAGTGAAAGTTGAAACGAGGGGACTTTGACTACAATTTTCATTAATTAAATAATCGTTAACCCGCCCCCAGGGAATTGACAAAAATCCCAATAATAGAATACCTTTGCTAAAAGCGATAGCCAATTTTCATGGTTTTCCTCGGGAGTAAAACGGACAATGCTAAAATCGTTCGAACTGAGCAAAGGCTTCTGACTTTTGCCTCTTTTCAACAAGTCGCGAAGGATAAACACAATCTCTGAAGTCCACAGCCGCACTTCTTCCAAAAAAAACGCATTTGGACATTTTGACTGGACCAAAGAATGGAGCAGAACTCTGAAAATGAAGACTTTTCCACCTTTTTTCTTGAAACTAACTTCGTCATCTTGGCTGATAGAGAGCTCGTTGTTGCGAACAATGGCCCAACCTCTCTTCCGGTGTTTGAACATTCCTTGGGGAAGTTGGACCCAACCCGAGAAGCAAATTGATTCGCCATCGAATTTCAAATATCCGTCATAAGGCTCGCAATAAGAAGCATAAAGATTGTAGGAAGGTGCGACCGCAGTGACAGGCGAAGAATCCATGTCCAAAACGCTGTGCTCTGATGATGAGAATTCGCTGGAAGTGCTCGAAGATGCTTTTGTTGGAACGGCTGGCCAATTCGACTTGAAATTTGCCGTTTCTTGTGATGGATTTGGGTGAAAAAAGTCGTCTAAACTCGGATAAATGCGCTGCACTTTTATTTCTTCGCCGATGATGTTATCGAAAGAGTGGGAAACAACATTGTCGTGTTCCATCTTCGGAGGAAGCGGCAATGGCCGCTCCACGCCGGCAAGAGATGGCCTTGGCGGTAACGGAGGCGGTGAAAGTGGCCGAATGAATGCAAATTGAAGTTTTTGCTGGTGTTGGTAACTTTTTGTTGATGCGTTATCTGCGAATAAATTGGTATCCCATTGCGTTGTGAATGGCGTTGACTGAGTTTTATTTGGCAATGACTTTCGCGGCTTTGGAATTGGCTTACATATAGCCGATTCGTTTTTCTGTTGTTGACTTTCGGAAGAATATTGGAATGCTGGTTCTGGTGACTCGATATGTTTTTCCATCGGTATTAAAGGAATTGTCCATCAACTTGAGGCATGAGGCCTAGATTCATTCAATGCTGCTGTTTAAGGAAACGAAATAAATTAAAAAAAAAACATTTATTTAGTATGACACTCCCAGTCACTTGTAAATAGTAAAGTGAGCATTAACTGGCATAGTATGTTAAAGCAATGTCAAATGTGGGCTAAACATTGATGAGTCATCAAAAAATTTGTTTCGAAAAAAACGATGGTGGAGGAACGAATACATAATGCATAGATAAGTAAGTGTCTTTCTTTTAGAGAAAGTTATAAACGTTCCATTTAAACTAATTTGGTCTATTTATTATGTTCGTTCATTTTGTTCTAAATGTAAGGTTTTTAGAATTCTCAAATGTAATTTTAAGCAAAAAAGCACTTCTTAATTTCAAATTAAACGCAGTGATGGTAAATTTCCTCAGTGTTCCCCTAAAAACGACGAATGAAGTTGACCTGTACAAGCCGTTGAAGAGTTATATTGACTCTCTGTCCGAATTGACAGACGAGCTTCGCATCGAATCAAATGAGGGTCTCACTGAGCTCAACAAATTGCGAAACCGCGCCTGTTGTCAGCCTCTGGACAAGCACCAGAGTTCGCTTGATATTATCACCAGGTTCTTATTCGAAGGTCGTATTGGAGGAAGAATTTTGGGTTCTTTTAGATATTACGACCAGCTTTGCGCGATGGAAACAAAACTGCCGATAACACCAACACAGAACCCAGTCAGCTTTAAGTGGAAAGACGCCTTCGACAAGGGGTCGCTGTTCTTCTCGCGCGCTTCGCTTAGTCAGTCCGACAGAATGGGTTCTTAGGCGGCGAACTCGTGTCTGATTTTTGTTGAACCCTCGTACTATAGTTTGGAACGCATTTCAAACTCTTAAGCGAAATCCCAAGGTGTTTCACAAATAATTGGGCAATTTAGCTCTCAACGACAGTTCTTTCGAAAGGGCCTGTGTGCTCTTCAATTGTGGCGCTTTGATGTCCGCCATTGCTTCAAATCAACAAACGCACACCGACGAAGAACTTAAGACGATGGCGCGGTTGTTCCAGCAATCCGCCGGGGTTTTCTCCAGACTGAAGGATACTGTTCTCGCTTTGGTCTCTGTGCCCAATTAATTTGATGTCATGAAGAAAAATTAACAGGTTCAACAGGAACCCACCACATCAGATTTATTGCCGGACACTTTGACCGCACTCGTGGCGATGATGGTTGCACAAGCGCAGGAAGCAATTTACATAAAGGCGGAGAAAGGTTCACTTCTTAACTGATAAAGAAAATAATAGAATCAGCTTAAAAAAATATATAAAAAGCAATCTCAGCCCAGTCATCTAACTACCAGGAAACATCACAATTTGCTCTCATACATTCAACGTTAATTCCAGACAAGATAAAGCCGGCTTCATTGCTCAAAATTGCTGCTCAATGCGCGGATTTTTACCAGGACGCACAGAAGCTAATGAATCGAGAGGCGGTAAAACGAATTTGGGATAAGGTAAATTTGGTAATCCAAAAGGATGGGGGTTCCGATTTTTTTTTCCTCAAAAAATAAAACCATTTTATAAAGTTGTTAGAAAATAGTTTCTAGAGCTTTCTGGGACTAGAATCCAAATTTGACCTCCATTTAGTCCGATTTCAGACCTCGGACCCCTTTGAATTTTTCGGAAAAAATCGATTTTCTAAATTTTACAATAAAATATTGAAAAGGTCGTTTCCAGGTTTTCTGATGCGTAGATTTCGAATCGTCTAAAAAGCCAAATAAATTTGTTTATTCTTTATTTTAAAAAGAAATCGGGACCTCCATTCTTTAGTATTACCTGTAAATTTGGTTAAATTGGGGAGTTAATCCGATTTCTAAGGAATGGACTCAAAGCGTGACTGGGAAGGGGTTGGTATTCGCTTCCTTGGCGCAATTTCATGCAGCTGGGACGGCACTTGAGGAACACAAGTACGGGGAGCAGGTGTCCCGACTTGCCGAGGCACAAAAACTCTTCGACCAGTCGAAGGCGTACTTGCCGAATGCGTTCCTCGAGGAAAGTGCGCTGGTTAAAAAGGAACTTGAGCGCGCTACCCGTGACAATGACTTTATTTATCACGAGCGGGTGTCCGACTTCAAGACTTTGCCATTGCTGCCCAAAGCACCGCTGGCTAAGCCGAACGTGACTTTTCCGCTTTCGACTCGGTTCAAAGATCTGTTCGAATCGTTGGTTCCGGTTTCTGTGCAAAACGCTCTGTCCACCTTTGAGGCGCGACGTAGCGAAGTGATTAACATTGACGTGGGGCGAATGCGCGAATATACTCAGCTGATGAACGCGTTCGTTTACATTACATTTTTAAAATACGAATTAATTCAATTCTGTTTTTTCAGCTGTTTGGCGTCGATGAATTTGCCCGCTGCGCTGGACGACGTGACAAAGCAGGAGCAATGCCCCGAGTCCATTCGAGAAAAGTCGGCCAAGGTGAAAAACAATGGCGGAATTTCTGCAATGTCCGCAAAGATCAATGAACTTCCTTCGCTTTACAAGAGAAATGATGAGATTTTGAACGAGGTAAGTCAAAAGGTAGATAATTTGGAATAGTTTTTCTGCTCAGACTTCACGCATTATCAAAGAGGAGAAGGAGAACGATGACGGTCTCCGAGTTCAGTTTCAATCAAAATGGACACGCGTTCCGTCGGATCGTCTTACGGCACCGCTTTTGCAGGAATTGGGGAAGTACCGAGGAATTATGCACACAGCGTCTAATTCGGATGCCTTAGTGCGCAACAAATTCGAAGCCAACCGACGTGGTATTGAACTGCTGAGTATGACGGAGGTCTTTGCAGAAGGATTTGGATCTTTTCGAGAATGCTCAATTTTAGAATGATTTGAGGACTGCAATTCCTGGCATCGGAGCAAATAAGGGAAATGCAAATTCACCGACAGTAAATACTTTGCGCAATTTATTGGACCAATCGCAAGAAATCAAAGTGGAACGGGAGGGCATTGAGAAGGAGCTGAAAAAGGTTTGACACTATCTGATAAAGAAAAAATATTAGTGGCGCGCAGTGGTGGCCGCATTTTCATTTCTCTTTATTTTGCAGATTCGATGTGACATGAGCAATGAGTTCGCGAAGGCATTGACTCAAAATGGTGTCATCAACGAAGAGAAGATGAGCTCAGAGAAAATTCATGAGCTGTTTAAACCGTTGAAGGATAGTATTGACAAGAGCATCAAGCGTCAGGAGACGGTCATGGCGGAAGTTGAGCGGTGTAGCAAACGATTTTTGGAGGAACGGCACACTGCGGGAGGCGCGGAACGTGAAAATCTGCTGAAACAATTGGCCACTTCGTATGATGCGTTCATCGAAATCCATTCGAATTTGAATGAAGGCATGAAGGTTGATTTGGTCCTGGCGACCGAAATAAAGACAACTGCAACAACCTTTAGTTTTACAACGATTTGACTGCGAATTTGATCCGGTTACAGCAAAAAGTTTCCGGTGAATTGCCAAATCCACCGCTTTTTTATATCGCACATTTTCAATTAGATTTTTGTTTTGCTCGTCAGACTGAAAAGGAGGATTTGATGAAGCAAGTGCAGCAGAACATCGTTTCCGGTGGCACTGGAACCGCCGCTGTCACTTCGACGAAGTCGCCGCCGCCTCGGCCTCCACCGCCGAATACGGTGGCCGCGCAGCCTGCGTCAGTTCAACAGACCACTTATCAATATCAGGGTTTTATTTCAGCTTCTCGAACACTTTTTAAATAAAAATTCAGCACCTCAAATGCCTTCTCAAAATTTTGTGCCCTTGCAAAACCAAGGACAGCCGATGCTGCAATATCAACAGCAGCAGCCCTAATCAGTACACTCCATACGGTGATTCGTATATAATTTAGTCCCAAAATAATTTGTCCATTATAAAGAAAGATTTTCAGAAAATATGACATTTAAATATGAATAAATGGTTTTTTCATTGTTTCTCCTTATTTTTCAGCACCATATCCTTTCGGTGTTCCGCCGAGTTCCCAACCGTCCCCCTATACGCCCTATCCGATGCAATACCCGGGCACTTATCCGGGCGCTTACCCTCAGCAACAGTACGGCGCCTATCCGCCACAGCCTTTCGTCGCACAGCAACAGCAAAATGCGGGCAACAACGCGGGCACGAATCCATTTAATCAACAGTGAACGACCGTTTGGAAAAAATGACGCATTATTCTTCTTATACGATGTGTATTTCCAGTGAAGTGACACTCGAAAATTAATAACATTTTATTTGTCTGATTTCTTATCGTATTTGACTTAGAGATGTATCTTGCGCTTAATCATATTTGACCTTACGCATTATTTACTCTAAAAATCTTCGTTTGACCAGCCCATTGCACTTAAAGCTAAATAAATTCTTTAATTGAATTCGATTTTTGTGAGTTTCGCTGCTGTTTAGTACTTTACCGCGTTAAAAAAAATGTATACTGAATCATGTTTAGAAATGCTTACTCCGAGAATCGTTTTGTCAACAACTCGTCTTTTGCGGCATAGTGCCATGTCTGCTTCTCATTTGTGGGTTACCGGAAATTGTGCTTCTTTGGCTTTTCTACCTTTTCGGCGATGTTGTTCGTCAATGTTGTCAGACCCAACAACGGCGACTAACAGCGGAAGCATTCCCCAACCGAAGTTGGACAAGCTTTTTGAAAAAATAAACGTCGAGGTGCGCGGTCACGACTTCACTGTGCTCAAATCGTACACACTTTTTGTTATGGTAAGGAAGTAAATTAGTTGATCCAAATCATTAGTTGAAGTTTAATTTGAAGATTGTTTATTCAAAAAAAGTGGTTCTGATAATAGGCGATTTTGGCAAAAACCCATTAACTTTTTCTAAACTGACGGTTAACATCTCGGTGCACCCTAACTCCCTTCTATATTAATTAAAATCTACGAGTTGACTCAAATTTTAGAATATGTGCCAAACGTTGGATATACATTTCTCTTCTCGAGACCGTGCGTTGATGAACACCGATCATTCAAAAGTCAATCGTCCTAAGTACAAACGCTGGATCCAGTGGTTGCTGAGATCAAAATTTGTCAAGAAAAAATACAAATTGCACTACGAAACGCGGACTTATCTAATGGAATTTGACGTTCATCATTTGACGGGAAGCACGGCAAGCGCGTTTTTGGAATACATTGAAAGGAACACCCCGGAGGGTGTCGCTCTGAAGGTCACATACACGGAAATGTGCTTTTTGCCCGAAACAATTGTAAAACTGACTGGATTGAATGGACACCAAATAGATGAAATGTCATGCTACGGAATAAAATATTTATCAATTTCCAACATTTTCATCAATAGCGGATGCCCCTCATATGAATCCAACACATAAATATGCCGTCACCAATTAGTTTTTCCTATACGGTGGTACGTATGCGCCTTTGGTGGGGACATGTGCGGCCGCTTGGGAAGCTTGCGTAGTCTGTGATGTCGTAGGCGTCCTGTTACAAAAATTCATTTGTCGAGGTCTGATCTAAACTAGGAACAACTTTGCAGCGTTTCGCCAGTTGTCTTGTGAACCCGCAGAATTGACCCTTAAAAGGAAGCGGACTTTGAATGGTCTTCAATGAGTCTAAGAACATTATTATACTTACACTTCAGTTGGTTTGGACCGCCAGTTCATTTCCCCTTCTCCGGACCTAATTTGTAAAAGTTATTCGCGTTTAAATGGCCATGTCAATTTTGAAACGAATTGAAGAACTCAGGGGGAAAAAAATGCTTATTTCAAATCACTCACTTAACAGCAGCCGCAGGATGATCGGTTGAGAAGTTCCTCACTGGTCTGTGAATTCGTGTTTCATTAAATACGTTTGAACCCCCCCCCCCCCTCTTCCCTCACTTTTCCTCCTCCCTAATAACAGGTTTTTGCATGTCTCTCCAATTAGATGTTTGGTCCGATTCGGTTGGTCTAAATAATTCTTCCAAAATCTCAATCAACACAGACAATTTCTCACTCGGTTTGCTGTTGTCTACGGCTGTCGATTTGATTGCGCGGACTGTCCCCGTCGGCGGTATGACGCGGTTTGTAGAGACTTTCTCTAAAGAATAAAGCAAACAACAAGGCCTAAAATTCAATTATCTTGGATTTTGCTCGTCATATGGACATTAGTTCTCATTCCATCGGTAAAAGTAAACCTTTTGGTCTTATCCTCCTTCTCCCTTTCCTCCTGTTGCTTTCGCTCTTCGAGCTTCGTCCGGCGGTTCATTTCCTCTTGCTCCTTTAGTTTCTGTTCAACTTCGGGCGCTTTTTCGATGGACGGGAACATCTCCTCGCTGTTCAGGTCCAATCGGGCCGCTTTCTTTGCTTTCACCACATATTTGGCGGGTTCGTTCTTCACAACTTCGAGCTCTGTGTCAACAGCCTCCTCAAGACAGGTGTTAGTTATCCCATTAGAATGCTTACTCGCTCAAAACCAACTTCGTTGTTAGTCTTCCAAGTCCTCGCTGGCTCGGCGCTCGTTCTTTTCTCCTCATCCTCAGATTCAACGTACGAATCGGCCATCTCCTTTATTGCCAAGGGTGCGGTCGGCGTATCGTCAAACCCCAACCACTCCAAATCTTCGCTGTTTTCATTGGTCGGCCGGTTTTTGTTGTTAGGGTCCTCCGATACTTTATTTTCTGTGTCTTCAGTCTCATCTTTTTGTTCCTGGAAATTAGAGATCGCTGAACGAGGATTTTTACGGGGGGAGGGTCGAAGAGTGGTACGATATTCAAAAATAATAATAACCATAGCCCGCCGCTCCAACTGATCACTTATCTCCTGCAATTTGATCACTCCCTTTTTCTTCCCTTTGTTGGACTTCTTAGCGAAAAAGGCATCCAAATCAGTCATTTTGTTATCGTCTTAGAAAATTCTGCTACTGTCAATAGTTGAAATAGACAATAAAATAATTGACGAAGTCTGTTGCTCCCCCAAATCCTGTCGCATTAATAACAATTTCTGAAAAAAAACATATGACTTGAATAATGAATAAGGCAATTCGGAACCGCGAACTGGATTCGAACATTTGGTCGAAAATTCAAAGATTTCCAAATAATCAATTTGGCCTCAAAATCGTTTAATAAGCACAATTCGATCGTTGCTTGCCTTTTCATTGTAGTGCTTTTTAAGATTTTAGGCCGAAAATTTTGAAAAAATAAAAATTAGTTTTCAAATGAGATAAAAAGATTTTTCTAGGGGTAATCGGGCTCCATTTCTACCAATTTCGAACCCCGAACTCGAAATTTTTGTAAAAATCCAAAAATTAATGTTAGCCTCGATTTCAAAATTTTTTTGGAATCTTTTGGCCTCAAAACACTCAAAACATGCTCAAAATCATCCATAATGTACAGTTGGCAAAACGTAGTTTGTTGGTAATACATATGCATATGATTCGACGAAAACATTTTACTACAGTAAATGACATTTTAGCCCAGTTACGTGGTTAAAAAGCCAAGCATCTAAATTTGGGTACGCATCGGTTCAGTGCCGGACGGTTCAGTGCCACGGTTCAGTGCCGCACGGTTCAGTGCCAGCGATTGAAAGGCTATAACTTTTTTCTAACTCAACCAAATCAAACAATCAAGATGTCATAGGAAAGCTCTAAGCTTTTAAAAGCTATTGTTAAGCCAAAGCTACTCAATTTAAAAATTCGTGAAAAAGTTATCTCAATAACTAGGGCCCGGATTATATGTTTTTTGCATATTTTGTATGCTTATATGTAGGGTAGTGCACGGTCGGTTAACCGAACCGAAACCGAAACCGAAAACCGGCTTTTTTAGCCCAAAAACCGAAACCGAAAACCGGGGGTCGTAAAACCGGCCTAACCGAAAACCGGGGGTACCGGTTTTCCGGTTTCGGTTGTAAAAACGAAAAAAATACACACCTAATGATGGAACTTTTTTATGGGAGTTTACTGAGAAAAGCGGTGGTGTAGTGGTGAGTGGTGGCTGTGAGTTAAAATTTTGTGAGGTGAGGTTCAAACCCGTGATGCGCCAATTGTTTTTTCAACATTATCTAAATATATTTTTCTGTAAACAATTCCCAAAGTTTTTAGGCTTTCTTGGAGGTGCCGGGTTTTTAAATTCTCATGTTTTTTAAATTAGATACAATTCAGAAATTCGACCAACTTTCTTAACAAATCCCTCCAAAAATTCAAAAAATTTTCCCGACAGCTCCTTTCGGCGCCGACGAGCCTCTCTTATTCCTAAAAAGCTTATACAAATTGTCGTATTTTTTAAATTTTGGTAGCAAATCTGTTAATAAATTGAGTCAAAAATTCAAAATTTTCTCGGCGGCGCCTATCGGCACCGCCGACCCCCCCCCCCCCCCCCCTCCCACTTTTTTGCCTTTTAAGTAAAATCGCGCAAAAAAACAAAAATTTCGCTCAGAAAATCTTAAGGTCGGCGGTGCCGATAGGCGCCGATCTGGGTTTCTGGCTGTTTTTGAAAAATAATTCATCTTTAACTATGGACCTTAGACAAAATATTTTTCAACTTTATTAAACTTTTAAAATGTTAAAATAATACGCGAAAAGGCTTTAAATCTACTTATTATACGTTAAAAGAAGGAAAAAATTAAGTATTAAGCAAATTAGTGCAGTAAAAGTGCCATTTTTCGGTGCATATTTCGGCATTTTTGGTGCATATTTCGGCATTTTTGGCATATTTTGGTGCATATTTTGGCCTTTTTTGGAGCATATATATGCGCATATTTGGCGATTTTTGGAGCATATTAATCCGGGCCCTATCAATAGGGCCACGATTTATATGGACAAAAAATCTCGAAATATGGCCATAAAATATGGATGAAAAATTGCAAAATATGGATAAAAATCGTGAAATATGGAAAATATGGATTATAAAATAGGCTCTAGAAGCTCCAACCAAAGCTAAAAACACTATTTATGGCATTTAGAAGCCGTTTCAAGTTCGCAGAAAAAATATGGATTTCCATATAAATCGTGGCCCTACCTATCAATAACATTATGAAAAACCCTGGATTTTGCGTGTTTTTTCACATTAAACTTTTTTAAACCAATTAAACCGCTTGGATTATTTTTTAAATGCTTCATCTCATTTATAGCTTTCGAATGATATCTGGTTTGTTTGATTTGGTTGAGTTTAAAAAAAGTTATAGCCTTTCAATCGCTGGCACTGAACCGTGCGGCACTGAACCGTCCGGCACTGAACCGTGCGGCACTGAACCGTCCGGCACTGAACCGTGCGGCACTGAACCGTACGGCACTGAACCGTGCGGCACTGAACCGTGCGGCACTGAACCGATCGCCGCCGTCTAAATTTTGATTGTTATGCGTTTTCAGCACCGAAGAAAAGCTTTAAAGTAATTTTGTGTGATTTTGACGCTGGGCCTTTTCGAATTCTGATCCATTAATGATGTTAAACAGACTTTAAGTGTAAAATTGAGAGGAATTTTGATACCCGTCGAGAAAAGGAGCCCTTTGCGGAATGGCGAGTCGTTGTGCAACATTTCCCATCCAACGGATGGAGGGAAAAGTGCCGACAAATAAGACATTCTGGCGACGATCACCGAACATTCATTCGCAAAACAGCGGGACAGTGAAAAGGAAGAAGAGAGGAAGGCATTTTGATGATCGAATTGGCAAAAGTTTCTAAAGAGAATAATTTTGAATGATCAAATCAATCCGTTTGATGTCGCGAAGACAAAATAGAGTTCCAATTCATCAAAACAATTCCGCGAAGGAACGAACCCCGACTCGCTAGTACCTTAACTCGTTACTTTGTCCCGATTCGCTACCCCTTTTAAAGCCTCTATAACTCAGTTCATGGTGGATTACTCGAGTCTCGAGCCTAAAAATGGTACCGTTCGTTTTGGCTCATCGAAGAGATGAAAAATACATTCATTTTTAATTGTAAAAATGTCTTAAAAGGTTCAAAGTAGCGAGTTGGGTATTTACCTTCCGCGAATTCCCTTTTCCAATTTTCAGTCACTTTTCTCAGATTATGCCATTCTTTCTACTTCTCATTCCACCGATCCACCAAGTCCTTTCCCAAAGTTGACACCTGCGTTTGGTTGTGCCCTCCGTAATCCCCAATGGGTCCATCACCAAACTCCGTTTGTCTTGAGGCTGTTTTCCCAAAGTATTCGTAAACTCGTCCCCCCCCCCCCCCCCCCCCCCCTAATGTTCACTTCTGACTGGTGATCCTCATCCGCCAGTGGACGACGACTGAAATGTTTGTTGGTGATGAAGGGGAAGGAGTTGATGGTGGTGGGGGGGGGGTGGCCCTTCCCATTTGGGATTTGCCGGATTCCGGTGAATGAGGAGTGTCTGTGGGAGGGGGGTTAATAAATACGGTGTGACCGGTGACAAGAGAGTGGCTGAATGGATGAGATGAATGGCATGTCCCCCCCACCCCTTCGCCCATTCGTCCCGGGCCCCGCCCCTCCAGCAAAGGCAACGGTCCATTCATTTTCATTAATTCTCTCATTAATTCGCGCCAATTCTTCATTTTCACCTTTCTCGAGTTCAGATTTCTCCAAATCGACCCTTTTCCCCTGCAATTGCCGGATATTTACGACTTGAACGGCGCCCCCTGTTCCAATGTCCCAACAGATTCCGACTTCGCACTCGCACCTCCAGTCTTCGCAGCACTTCTTGCAGCTGCGTCCGATGTTTTTCCCCTACTACTGCCCCGTCCCTCCCCAACTTTCGCCCTCCACCTCATCCAACACCGCCTCTTCCACCACCACCGTTGATGCAGACTCGTCCACGTCCAGCTCCAGCGGAGCTGCCACTCCAATCACTCACCAGCACCAGCAACCGATGGTCCACCAGCTCGGCAACGCCAATGTTCCATGCCAGCCGCAACAACTTCCCACGTTTTCGTTAGCACCTCCAACAACAGTGTGATGGTCAGTGGGCCCTTTGCACCTCCATCGGCAGAATGTATAACATCTGTTGATAACAAAAATGTGAATATCGAATTGGCGAACAAGGAACTTTGGGAAAAGTTTCATCGGGTCACCAACGAAATGGTAGTGACTCGGACTGGCAGGAAAATGTTTCCCAAATTGGAGCTGAATCTGCGCGGGTTGGACCCGAATAGATTGTACTCGTTGACGCTGTGCATGCGTCAGTTGGACACTCTCCGGTATGTTTTTGGCATTTTAAACAATTCAATTCGTTTTGAATTCCGTTTTGCTATTCTGTCCCATTTAAATGCCGTTTATTTACTTCAACTCAAAATCCGGCGCTCTCCTTATTGTTTTTAATTAGTTTATCTATTCCATCGTCAGTTACAAGTACCAGGCGGGCGGGTGGTCGCCGGCCGGACAGGACGACAGTTCGGCAACTGTATCGAAGATAGTGAACCACCACGACGCATGGAACCGGGGCGAGTTCTGGATGAGCCAAGAGAAGCTGTGCTTTGACCGAGTCAAACTCACCAACCGGGAGATGGAAAGCAATGCTTTGGTCCGTTCCATCGAAAGGGAATTGCTCTTTTATACCCTCCCCCCCACCCCACAGATTTCATTGTGTTCAATGCACAAATATCAGCCCGTCGTTCGGCTCTATGTAATGAACGGGCAAGGTAATGGTGACTTTGTCTGTTCATTTGAGCCGCCTGCGACACAATTTATTGTGAGTTTAATTAAACTTTAAAGCTTTTCGGATTATGGCGAGGGTCCGGGCACAACAAAAGGCTAGGCCAACACTTCCGATCGGTCATCTTTAGGCTGTCACTGCATACCAGAGTGAGGCCATCACGCGGCTGAAGGTCGAGTACAATCCCTTTCGCCAAAGGATTCCGCGAGGGCTCTTCCCGCAAAGCGAACGCTGTCGCCCGTCGCCCATTTCAGGTCATTTAATTAATTAATATTTTTTGTTTTGTTTCGTCAAAATATTTGCCAGAAAAAAAAACCTTTTGCCCCCACCCAACCTGAACACTTTTTTGCTTCAGAACGAAATGCTCCCAACGATTTCCCTGCGGGCTGTCCGTCCGTTAAACGCCCGCTGTTTTGCCCGTCCGCACCGTTCGCGTCCCCTTCGGCCGTGCCGTCTTTCCCCATGTTTTCTTTGTACAGCTCCGTCCCCACGTGGAATAATAACCCTTTGGGCGCCTTGTTGGCCGCCTCAATGGCCGCTTCTTCGATGAGCAACGGCCCCTTCACCAGCGGTTATCAGCAGAACAGCCAAATGACCACCGAGCTGAGCAAAGTGTACAGCCGATTCTATCAGCAGCAGCAGCAGCAGACGAGCAGAAGCAACGGGGAAGGCAAAGATGAACAGTGATTTTGTTTTGGGTGTTTCGGAGTTTCGTCCTTTTCTAATTTCTGACACCAAATTTTGAAAAAACTTTCTTTTTGTTATTATTGACCAATCACTGCTCAGAGTTTGATTTGCAAAAAGTTCTTTGAATAAATTTATTTGTCCTTTTCGATTACCAAATTATTTTTTCATTTTCACCAAATTTGAATGGGATTGGTCTGTCAGAAACTCTGCTCAGCGCAAAATGCGAGTCCGATCTCCCGAGTTTTCGGACACTCGGTCGATTGCCCGAAGCAAAAATACGTTTTGGCCCCTTCCCGTGGGCAAAAATGAATTCTCACTCGCCATTTATGAATGAATATGAATAATTTTCGCTGTTCGTTGTTTGCCATTGCCCCGAGGGCATTTCCGTTGAATAATGGGAAAGGAGGAAAGAAAGTTCCGGCGATTTCCCCCCCCCCCCCCCCCCCCACCGTCGACAGGGAAATTGTTCACCACACTATCAGAGGTAATTAAGGGTGGCTTTGGCCACTTACATAATAGGGCTAATTGACAACACAACCAACGAATGACGGAACAACAAATACCGCCGAGGACCCAAAATGCTGGGGAGGGCGTCAGTTTGGGGAAGAAGTTTAAACCCGTAATGGAACAGAGAGACTGATCATAAAAATAATGTTTTCTGTTTGGCCTTTTGGTGGCCTTGGTGACCCACCCCCCCCCCCACCCTCCCCCCCCCCTCTCCCGCCCTCTCCCCCCCTTTCCCCCCCCCCCCCCCCTCTCCCAGTGCCCCCCCTTCCCCCCCCCCCTCTCCCAGTGCCCCCCCTTCCCCCCCCCCCCCCCCTCTCCCAGTGCCCCACCCTCCCCCCCCCACCCTCCCCCCCCCCTCTCCCGCCCTCTCCCCCCCTTTCCCCCCCCCCCTTCTCCCCCCCCCCTTTCTCCCCCCCCCCTCTCCCACCCCCCCCCCACCCTCCCCCCCCTCTCCCGCCCTCTCCCCCCCTTTCCCCCCCCCCTTCTCCCCCCCCCCTTTCCCCCCCCCCTCTCCCAGTGCCCCCCCTTCCCCCCCCCCCCTCTCCCAGTGCCCCCCCCCTTCCCGCCCCCCCCCCTCCCCCGTCCCTCTCCCCCCCTCTCCCAGTGCCCCCCCTTCCCCCCCCCCCTCTCCCAGTGCCCCCCCCTTCCCGCCCCCCCCCCCCCCTCCCCCGTCCCTCTCCCCCCCTCTCCCAGTGCCCTCCGTTATTCCCACTAATCCCTCATTTGTGAAACGTCCCAAAGGACGGCACACGCGCTCCTTATTCTTCCGCGTTTACCTGTCCATTTGTGCTAATTCCAGCGGAAGAACAAACAAAGATTTGGATGACTGCCGCCCCCCCCCCCGCCGGGGGCGGCACCCTCCAGAAAATGTCGTGGGACCTTTACTCCGTTTGGTGTGGTTTCTCCGTCGCCAATTATATTGTACGCCTCCCTCAGTACAACGACCTTCCCCCTCCCTTTTACCACAAAAGGAAGATGCACGCACAAATTAATTGACTTAGGACATCCCCCGGGGGTTGGGATGGATTGAGAGAGATAAGCGATCGCCCCTCGGGGCAATTTTTTACACAAACTTTTGATCCTTGCCATTAACGTGATTATTGGTGAGAAGAAAAAGAGTATTTGCTGTAATATTCGATATCCGTTGCGAGCAATTGATGTCGAGGAACCATCGGAACGGCTTCAAGAGAATTTGGAGGAGGGGGGGGAATTTGGTTGGGAGGGAGGGGGGGGAATTTGGTTGGGGGGGGATTTTGGTTGGGAGGGGGGGGGGAATTTGGAGGAGGGGGGGGGGGAATTTGGTTGGGAGGGAGGGGGGGGGAATTTGGTTGGGGGGGGATTTTGGTTGGGAGGGGGGGGGGGGGGAATTTGGAGGAGGAGGGGGGGGGGGGGGGGAATTTGGTTGGGGGGGGGGAATTTGGTTGGGAGGGGGGGGGGGGAATTTGGTTGGGGGGGGATTTTGGTTGGGAGGGGGGGGGGAATTTGGAGGAGGGGGGGGGGGAATTTGGTTGGGGGGGGGGAATTTGGTTGGGAGGGGGGGGGGGGGAATTTGGTTGGGGGGGGATTTTGGTTGGGAGGGGGGGGGGGAATTTGGAGGAGGGGGGGGGGGGAATTTGGTTGGGGGGGGGGGAATTTGGTTGGGAGGAGGGGGGGAATTTGGTTGGGGGGGGGGACACTTTCTCTTTCGAGAATTTTAGATTAAACACGAAAAGCCATCTTCCCTCCTCTGTTTAACCCCTTCACTTTCTCTTTTAATTTCCCGTCTCTAATAGTTTTCTAATCGATGCCTCCGGCGCCGTCCTCCGTCGAATATGCCATTGGATTGCGCGAAGGATAGAAAGGGCGTGTTCATCGACCGTCAAAGTCCCTGGGGGCTTAATTTGTAAGGGCTTTCCTTTCGTTAATTGAGGCGCACAAAGGCATTTCTTTCGAATTGTTTTTTGCGTTTTTGGGCTCGGCCCGGCCAATTCTTTCGTCCGTTCGAAACGGCCAATCATCGCCACCGCAAAAGAAATGTTGCTGTCTCCAGAACAATTCGCCCGACTAATTGAATATGCTTCTTGTGAGATTTGTCGTCGGCCTTGGCATTATTAGCGATTGATATAATCTTTTTTGGAATTAAAATTCGAAATTGAGCCGAGAAAAGATTTGTCTCAACAGCGAGCAAATACTTTAATTCCTCAATTATTTATTCAGATTCCAGTCACAAGTTGCTGGACATGCTGGCCGAGTTTTCCCACCCAGAGGGTCAGCTTTTGCAAAACATTTAATTCCCTCCCCCCCAAGCGATGATGGCCCCTTAAGGGATGTTCTTCCGTTACCTCTCACCGGACCTGCAGACCATTGGTTTTGAAGTGATTGCCCTTAACTCAATAAGCTCCCCCAAATCCCCCCCCCCCCGTCTGTCAAAGGGCTTCACCTCCTTCATCAATTGCTACTTTGGTGCCGAATTGCCAGCCGACCTGAGTCAGCAGCTGTTCCTCTCCTTCTGCAACTCGTCCAATGGTTAGACTTTGATCAGTTTTTGATCGTTCATTTGCCCAAACTTTCCATTGGGCTTCATTTAATCATTATTTCAGGGCAATCGCAATCAGAAAGACGTCCCTCACTCATCGAAGGCGCCATAAAAAGCGTGAAAAATGCGTTTAATCAGCGTCCGCCATTATCAGAGAAAAGTGCGGGGCGCAAAAAATCAAGCAAAGTTGACCGCCATCAGCGCCAGCAGGACGCCGGAGCAGCGAATGGACCCTCCGGCAACAATTGTCTGGAGGTGCATCACCAGGTCCGGCCGGTTTGGTGACAAATGTGGCAAAAAGTCCATTATCCGCAGTTGTTGTTGCCCGTGCCGGATCTGGAGGACAAGCGCATCCCATTGAAGCCGTTGGTGTGCTACTTGAGTCTGCTGGAAGGGGCACCTCCCGAGGACAAATTGGAGTGTCCGTTGAGGGGGGGGGGGAGGGGGAGGGCGATACTGAACCTTTGAATCGATCAGGACACTGGCCGATTTCAGTTGTGTTCCATGTGTACGACTCAGACGGAAACGGCTATTTGGACTCGAAGGAGATTGAGAGCATTATCGAGCAGGTGAGGACGAAAACCAAAAAGAGGACAGAACAAAAAGCAGATGATGAACGTGGCACAGTATCAGCAATGGGACACCATCGAGTTGGAGCCGGTCAGTACCAACACGGGACAGTGAATAAATGTAACCCAGGGAATTATGCAGCCCCAACTTTCGGCAGATTCTGCGCCAAATGATGCATGAAATCGACTACGACAATGATGGCATTGTGTCGCTGGACGAATGGAAGAGGGGCGGCACGTTTTGCTTTTGTTTTAAACAACAAAAATTATTGTGGATAAAGAATAATTAATGTCCAAAAAACAAATCAACAAATCCAGGCACTCAGACCATCCCTCTGCTGGTTTTGCTCGGCTTCGACACGGAGATGAAGGAGGACGGCTGCCACATCTGGCGCCTCAGACACTTTAGCAAACGTAAAGCAGTGCCATGGAGAATTTGGAACCCTTCGGGCGCTTCCAAACCAACCAAAAAAAGAATCTTTCGTTATCCAAAAAGCGAATGCTTTACGATTAGCTTACAAATTAGAACTCCCCTCCCCCCTCCCCAGCAACGTATTGCAACGTTTGTCTCACCATGCTGGTGGGCTGGGGCGGCAAGCAGGGCTTGGCCTGCTCCTTGTGCAAGTACACCGTCCACGAGCGATGTGTGCACTCCGCGTCCAACAACTGCATCCACACGTATAACCCCTCGAAGAGGGCTGCCGACAACAACGGGGAGAGTCTGGTGCAGGACCATCGGTGGATGGAGTCCAATTGGTATGTCCGGGGACGCGGAGAGGTATTTACAGATTTATGTGCAATTTCTGCTTTCCCCAGTGCTGGAAAGTGTGCCAAGTGCAAGGCCAACGTCAGCATTTTCCAAGGCCGGCATTGTCGTTGGTGCAAAAACCTGGTTGAATTTGAAGTTGAGCGCCTTCTGAAGTATTATTTTGTTCAGCTCCATTCCAAGTGCATTCCATTGTGGCCAAATGCGTGTGACTTTGGCCAATTGGCCAATCATCTGGTAATCGTTTTGTTGAGTCGGATTTACAGAGTTGGAATCCAAACGAACAAATTGTACCAATTGCAAAAAGTGACCACCGCCACAAAACTCATTCAGCTCCCTCCTGTGCACATCATTCCCACTTTTATGGACCGATCCTGCTCAATCTCCACTAATTCCCGACCTCACCACCATAACCACTCCCAAACGGCCCAACCGGGCACGAACAGCGACAGTTCCACCGGAGGGGGATTTTTGCAGGTTTTCTTTCTTAAATTGAAATTTCTCCGAACGCCATCAAATCCATTCGTCAGTTGAAAGTGATTCCGTTGCCGCCGAACAGCCGATGCCGGCCATTGTTGGTGTTGATCAACCCGAAGTCGGGCGGACGCCAGGGCGAGCGCATCTTCCGAAAGTTCCAGTACCTGCTTAACCCAAGACAAGTGGGCGGTCAACAGAACCATTCCATTCCGTTTACGCCTCATCCTTTCCGCAGGTGTACAACCTGTGCAAGGACGGGCCAGAACCGGGGTATGTGAGCTTTCCAAGTGAGCGAGAGAATTGATGCTTCGCAGGTTGAACTTGTTCAAGTCAATGAAACACTACAACATTCTCGTCTGTGGTGGTCTGTGGCAATTAGGGTTGGACAAAACCAAGTTATCCAGGACCGTTACGGATATCCGGGTGTTTTTGAGCTACCCGGTATCCGGGTACCCGGCTAATATCCGGTTTTGTCTAACCCTAATGGCAATGCCTCCAGGGCAAAAAATGATTCCATGCCTTCAGGCGACGGCACCGTTGGATGGGTGTTGGAGTCGATGGGTATATTGACCATGTATTCAGGGGCAAATTGAAAGTTTGCTGAACTCGGAAATATTAGGGCGATAAAACAATTGCAAAATTACAAAACACCCATTTAATTTAATTCAGAAATTGTTATGTCAATTAACAGACAAAATTGCTTACGGCGACAGTCGCCCTCCGGTGGCCGTTCTTCCTCTTGGCACCGGCAACGATTTGGCACGGTGTTTGAAGTGGGGCGGTGGCTACGAGAATGAACCGTTGCAGACGATTCTGCAGAGCATCGAACGATCGAGTCAGGTGGGCTCGACAGCGATTTCGATCAGTTTTTTGAAGAATGGCCCGATTTGATGGCCTCGTCAGGTGTTGATGGATCGCTGGCAAATCACCATCGAACAGAGCCGAAGATCGGACAAAGGCGATCCCCAGCCTTATCAAATCATCAACAACTATTTCTCGATCGGAGTGGTGCTTTTGGGCGACTTTTGGACTTAAAAGCCCAAATTACAAAGGACGCTTCGATAGCCCACCGCTTCCACGTGATGCGGGAGAAGTACCCGGAGAAGTTCAACAGCCGAATGCGCAACAAATTGTGGTACTTCGAGCTGGGCACAAGCGAAACGCTGTCAAGTTCGTGCAAGAACCTCCACGAACAGATCGACATTCTGGTCAGATACCCACCCCCCCCCCCCAAAAAAAGCACAAAATCGGGGATTTGCATAAACGGACTGCGCAATTCTCTCTTTGGCTATCGGTCCGAAGCCACCACCCCCCCCCCCCCAAATTCGCAGTTTATTTTGAATGGACGGGGGGGGGGGGGGAAGTGGCCGTGCCGTGATACGAAAAGCCCCTTTATTGTCTTTTGCCTTTCCCTTCGGCCCTATCAATAAAATCATTGCGAATAGTGCGACGGCGAAACCATCGATTTGGGCAACGGCCCCAATTTGGAGGGCATCGCGTTGCTGAACATCGCCAGCATGTTTGTCACAGATCGCTTTCAGCCAAATGCAAAGGCAATTTAGCTACGGCGGCAGCAATCTGTGGGGGAACAGCCGCAAATCGTCCACCTCATGGCACATTCCCTATTTGTTCCCGCAAATTGCCAACAACCAATTGCAACATCGAGTTCAGGACATTGGGGACAGACTTATCGAAGTGGTGGGGCTGGAGTCGGCCATCCAAATGGGGCAGATCAAGGCACGGAAAGGAAAGGGGACGGGGGGAGGCGCCCGAATTGATTGACCCCCCCCCCCCAAACGTGCATTTAACGTAATTGTTGAACAGTGTATAAGTGCAAATTTAGGCGGGAGTACGACAGGCGAGGCGGTTGGCCCAGTGTTCCACGGTGGTCATTCAGTGAGTCGGGAGGGGGGGGGGGGGGGAAACCGAAGGTTTTTCTCCTGAACTTCGAAGGACACACAAAACGCTGCCAATGCAAATTGACGGGGAGCCATGGACACAGCCTCCGGCGATCATTCAAGTGGGAGGGGGGCGGGGGGAGAGGAGTGGTCTGATTGATTGACTGATTTGCTTATAAATGGGATGGGAACCCAGACTGATCAGACATGCAAAGGGGAGGAAATAATCTGATCATCAAAAATAGCCCAAACCGGACTGTGATTAAGGTCATCCACAAGAATCAAGTGCCGATGCTGATTGGTGAGGCATTTGAGGGGTTGGAGAATACTTATGCCCTCACCTAACAATTGAGGAAACCAAAAAAGGAGCACGTGGAGTTTAATGAGAAGACAGCACACAGACGATGTTTGACTTTTGTCCCCACCTGCCCGCTCTCTGCTCATTCCGTCCAGCCGAAAAACCGAGCAATGAAAGTGAAAGTCAAATCGAACAAAACGAATAAAAATTCTAAATATTGAGCCGCAATAAATAACATTTGATAAAATTTGTCTGAGACTAAAGGACGGAGGCAGGGAGGGAGGAAGGCACTATTTCTCGTTCTGTTCGTCGTCATCCTTTGAACTTTCTCCGCCTTGCTGAAAATACTCAAATACGTCAGTAAAAAGATTGGTTCGGGTTGAGGGTTTTAGAAGCATGGATCCGGAGTATATATTTAAAATTTGCTTGCCATTTTAAACAAAGTTACAGTTCATAAAAGTCACATGGGAATTCTTATTGGCGCTCAGACAGCAACTCCTGGCGACCTTTCCCCTCCCCTCCCCCCCCCAAAAATTGTTTTGGTTACGCCCCCCCCCCCCCTAATTTGACTATTACCGTCTCCCACCTTTAATTTTTCCAAATACGTGCGAAATTTGTCCATCGGCAACGACTGTTTTCTCATCTCCTAAAATGGATGGATTTTATTTTTTGTTTTTTGTAAATGCTCCGATATGTCAGCTGACAACGTGAAATGCCGGTCTTAATAACGGATAATTTGGATTTAGATCGTCAATTAAAACGATAAATACTATGGCGTCGCTATCGGAACCTACCGGGGACAGACAAGAATAGCCACTTTTGATGTAACCGAAAAGTGTGAGCATTCATCCGACTGCATTATCCCCCCTATCAAAAAAAAAGACTCACGCTCATTATATCCTGCAGCTTTTTGTTGCTTTTCGGGTCAAATCCATCTTTGACAGCCCTTTTCATTTTGCTATACGTTTCACTCAATGCCTTCCCTTTCGCCGTGTCATTTTTGGCCTTTACGTCTTTGGTATTTTGCCAATGCGAATGGCCCTTTTCGTGAACGGCACTCAGCGAAATGTCTCGCCGAAGCGTAGGGAATGAAGCCGCCGCAGGGAACTCTCGAATCTGGGCTGAAGACCGAAAACAACGGTACCGAAGAAGCACTTTTGCATGGGACATCCGTAAATTAGACACATTTAGAGAGAAAATTGAATGAAAAAATAAGCGAATTTGACATATAGGTAGGTGACATGGTCGTCAAAAAAAACGGTCTTTATGTACACATAGGTCTGAAATGTATAATAGAGGCATAGGGACAGAAGGGGTCAAAGGAGGAAAAATAAGTTTACATCTTTTCCATTTTGCCTGTTCTCTTTGACGACGTCTTTGATTTTGGTAGCCCTCTCCGGATAAATGGTTCATTCCTTCTTCATCTCATTGCGTCTTCTGCCGACCCTCCTTTTGACAAGTCCCAATCCCATACCAAGCGACTAAATTTTTTCCAAAATTTGGCAAAAATATTTTTTATCGAGCCAACCATAATTTTATGATTTGCAAGAACGCCCATCGCCTGCCAAATTTCCTCTGCAGAATGTTCTGTGAATCCAGCCGACTTCAACGTGTCCATCACATTGTCTTTATAATGCATTTGGGCCTTCTGTAACGGATTCGGACGTCCCTCCCCGACTCTCTGCTGTTGTTCAGTTCCGCAACTCTCTGCCTCCCCCACTGCCCCATCTTCCGCCGTTTGACCCCAATATTTTCTCGCATTGTTCCTATCATGACCTCTCCTCCATTTTCGTCCTGCACAAAAACAAATTCTGTTTGAGGCTGGTTATGGTTTTATAATTAACATAACAAATGCAACAAACCAACCTTTGTGAGAAGCACCGAACGCCTGCTTTCCCGGGTTTGGGTTAGAATTAATCGGCTCCACAATGCCTTGCCCACTTTTTCCCAGCCCCTTCCCGTGTTCGTAGCCCATCGACTGAAATCGGTCGTTTTTACTGCTCAACCATTGGTGGACCCACTCCAACCTTCATCATTTGCAAGAGTACGCCACTCTTCTGGGAGTTGGTCACCCATTCGAGATCATTCAATGCCAAATTTGGCCCATCGTTCGCATTCGAGAGCGCCTCCCCCTCCAGCGGCTCATCTTTAACAGCAACGGACAACCTTTTCACGTCACACATCTCAAAATGTTTCGTTATCTCTAGAAACCAAAAAGTTCCACCCACCTCCGTTTGTGCAGCATTACACTCGACCTTCTGGCCACAAACGAAGGAAATTGAAGCCGAATCGTTTCTATACATTCTGCCGACGTTTTGTTTATGATTAAATGTCCGCGGATTATTTGATGTCGACGGATTCGCACTCTGTTCGCCGCTCCCACAAAAAAGTTGCGACCCTAAGACGTTAGAAACCATAATTCGTTCAAAAATTCCATTGTACCCAAAACCGCGCGTTTCCCTGCACTTTCACTCATTCAGGATTTTAGTAGCTAAAGATTTAAAATAACAAACATTAAATTGCTAAAGTGGGAAACAGAAAAATATCACTATATGTACATTCCAATATCTGCGAAAAAAGTGAACACAAAGAAGCAATTAATATTTTACAAAATTACAGTAATATTTATTGGCCAATAAAATGACGTTAATCAATTTCAGCCACAACACTCCCGCGAAATTTGCTCAGCACGTCGTCCTGTTTATTCCCAAGCAATTCCTTGGACAACAGCGAAACCCCCAGTTGATGGTCCTTTGTGAAGGGTTGTGCCATCAGCGGAAACCATCGTTTTGCCGCCATGACGGCCTCTTCAATGCTCAAATTAGTTTGCGCATCTGTCAGGTGCTCCTGGATCCATTTGGGCAATTTTCCGCGTTTGTCCATCCGACAAAAACGCTAAACAGAGAAAATAAGTCGCCTAACGGTGGTTTTCAGCACAGTCTAACTTTGTCCGCAAAAATAATTAGTCCATAATCGGTTTTGCCACGAATTACTCGTCCGACACACTGCGCCGCATGACGCATCGCATCGAAAGTGAGGAAATCGTTCTCCCTAATAAAACAATGAAAATAACAAAAGATCGGCCTCTTGTTCAAACCGTATTCCGAACTGATCTCGCAGATATTCAAGGCGTGCCCTGAGAATTCGGCTCTCCGTGTAAACATACGGAATTCCCAGCATGACAACCGCTCTTCCTTTGAACAAAATAATTGGCAAAGATTGACAAATTGCGAATGATTCGCTCGCTTACCCAAATGGTGGGAAAAGTCAATTCCCTCCGAAACTTTCCCTCTGGCCACTGAGAAAAGAATCGCCCCCCGCCCACTATCACAAGCCTCGACATATTTCTCCAATGCTACCGACGTTTCGAGAGCGTCCGTTGTTTCGATAAACAAAAGCTTAAGCTTCACTAACTCGTCGATCATGCGCTAAACAGTGGATTAAGCGAAGAAAAGATAAAGGAATAATGAACTGATTTGCTTTTTAAGAGAAATTGATCGTTCCTAAAACTCAATGTCAGCCAACAACAAAAAAACAAAACAAAAAGTTGGGGTCCGCTTGACATAATTAATTGATAAACAATCAACAAACGGGCCGTCCCTTCTACAAAGCATCCCCCACCCCGCAGGTTCTATACATTAAGACAACACCTGTTCGTACCAGGCCGCCACAACATTCTCCATGTAGACATAACTGGTGAAAAATACGACGATACCATCCGGGACAATTGAGGCCAACTCCAGAACCAAAGTGCCATAATTTCGGACGACGGAAGGGTCTTCCCGACTCTCAAACCGGCTCGTAATCTCAACTTGGTCATTTCCTAAAAGGGACTAATTGTAAGTTTATAATGCGATTTTTGACATTTTCACCTTTGGAAACAATCATTGGCGAAATGCAATGTCGTGCCAAAGTCATCGAAAGACTTGCTTTCACAACCGGGTCGAAGTCAAGAATCTTTGGATACATATCCAACGGAGAAAGTGTCTAAAACAAACCAAAGCACACAAAATTGGTAACAGCAATTAGAAGAAAAAAACTACATCAGAAATTTGTGTAAATCAGCATTACCCCCGAGGTGATGACTACAGACTGAAAACGTTCAAAAACAGGTCGCATTGCGATAGAGGCGTCCATACAGTTGAGATGAATGGCGTAATCGCTAATCGAATTCCCGTCTTCGGGCGGCTCAAAGACCAGAGAAAATCCGACGGAGTACGTACTCACAATGGTCGAGAATGTGGCAAGTTTAACCAATGCACCAAAGTCGGAAATATCAGACAACTCAAGCGTTTTCGATAGTGAAGCGAATCGTTCCGAGCAAAACCTTAAAAAGCACTCATAAGCACAAAATGACAAAAGTCCAATGGAGTGACCTCATCGGCTTCCGATCGACAAAAACCCTGGCCTTAATGTCCCTGAGAAAAGCAGCCGGACTCTCGATCTGGACACTTTTCACTCGCATCCGGTGCTTTATGTACTCCATTATTCGTCTCATAAACTAAAACTGTGAAAGAAAATCCAACAAAACATCATGCCCAAATATCAAAAAGAGCCCTCATTAAGTAAACAACAAAAAAAAGTGTGCAAGCGGTCAGCCTTTGAAACACCAACCGCCATGAAATGTTCCGCAGTCCGAATGCTGCCCGGGACTGCTTCTCTGAGAATTTCTGTGGGCAACACTGGATTGGTCCAGGCTCGCTCGTCCTCCTCCCGCTCCTTCTCGACCCGCCGGAGATTTTCCACCAATTTCTCGTATTCATCTTGAATTCGTTGCTGATTCTCCGTCTTCAGTGTTTGAATGTGCTGCTCGAGGACATCGATGTTCTTGGCACACTTCTCCATCATCGTTTTGGTCTTAAACATAAAAAAAGCAAAATGTTATACAAATTATGCAATAAGATTACAAGAGTCACACTCATCGACTCAATGCAAACATTATCGATGTTATGCGCCTCGTCGAACACAACACAAGCCTTGGGGCTAAGCTCACGCGACACCAATTCGGCGATCTTCGGGTCCAACAGATAGTGGTAGGAGTAGACGATGATGTCGGCCCGATTTATCAGATGCCTCGCGACAAAGTACGGACACATTCCATGTTCCCTTCCCCATTCCCGCAAGTCCGACTAAAACTATGGCAATCAGACAAGAAAGACACGACATCACAAAGCGTACCAAATTATAAATGCCCTTTGGCAGAGTTAGGTCCCTCTTCTCGTCGAATTTTTCAAAATACGAACAGCAGGGAAGGTTCGGATTCAGACGCCTTTTAGCCCGAACAAAACTCGCTGTCAGTCGTTGGCAAGCACCGTCCACAGCCGAACCATGCCGAAAACTTACGACTGACTTGTTGATGCACAGATTTTTACGAGCAGAGAGAGTCAGGGCAAAGAACTCAGGCGGTGCCTAAGCAAAGCTCATGCCCTCATTTAAGAAATGTCGAAGGACTTACACCCATGACATTAGCGTAATAGCGGAAAAGTCTCTTCAGTTCCTCAACACATTTCTCAATCTCCGGTATCGTACGTGAGCAATAGACCAATTTATAGAGCCGTTCCTGAACAATTCACACAATTAGGTAGCTGTGAATATAAAAAAGAGAACTAAATACTGGGTATTTCCGCATGTAAGCGATGACAAGCGCCAGAAGAGAAACGGTCTTGCCCGTCCCCGAAGGCATTTCAAGCAGACAGTGACCCTACAACAAAGCAAGAATACAAAAGAGGAATTCAGAAAACCGAGCGTCTTATTTTTAGAAATGGCACCATAAAAAGGCATACCGGAGCATCCAAAACTTTTTTCAGTTGTTCCATGTACAAGAGTTGCTCAGGATAAACATATTCATAAGGAAAAAGCACATTTAGGCCATCGATGTGGAGACTAAAAAGGCAACAAATTTCGCCGAAAACGTAAACTGCTCACCGCATTTTGCAACAAAAAGTCCGATGCAATTGAACGAACAAAATTAATTGGATACTGGGTCAAATTAAGTAAATACAGTACAATATACAAATTAACGCATTTCATAAAATTATTTATTTAATTTTATTCTTATTAAAAGTGCCGTCAGATTAAATGATCGAATTTAGGCAAAGGAATGGCTTAGAAGAGAAAGTATCCGTTTTGGTAAAGGTCATCATCACAAAAGCTAACAATTGGAAGGCAAAAGCGTTCTCCCCCGTTCGCACGCACTCTCTGCATTTCGCTTCACATGTGACGCGTGTTGCCCATGATCATCTTAAAGTTCAGCACAGTAAAATTATGGGCAAATTCGCAGCGCACCCCGCTCTGGTTGGCGCCTTTATTCGACCCCATCTGCAATCCAATGATCGCCTCACCAGCACGCAGCTGCTCCGATGTCCATTCTTTTTTAGCACCCTCCGCCTCTTTGGGACCAAGACCGGGCTTTCTGAAGCAAATGAAACAAACTGACTAGTTTAGTTAGACCTTTATTTAACAAATTTTAGCAAATATAGTTTCTATCAAGTTTTGTCCTAAATCTTGTAGTAAAAATCTAGGAAGTTAAAAAAACTTTCCCTGCAGAAAAGATGAAATTACATAGAACAACACCTCAAAATAAATTATTTGCAATTTTTGGACCATCACCCTTAACAAAATTTTTGGTTTGTTTCATGACTGGACAATATAACAAATCTGCTAACATAATTTGACCCGTCTACCGTTTATCCCTTTAATCTAAGGCTTTTTTACTTAAATCCGAATATATTACCCAAATGCTTTCTCTGATTTTCGAGCAAGTGCGGCCAGACAAATGAGCACAGAGTTCGGGTCCTGTCCTTCGAATAAGTCAACGGTTTGGAACAATTCACCTGAATAACCAGTGAGTGTGATTAGTGCCCAGTTTCCTCTTACTTTTGTTCACAAATTTCTCAGTGAATGCCAAAAAAAACGAAATGTTTTCCATTTGCTTGAATGGAAAAGTACTGTTGTTGATTTTCTTGACGGAATTGGGAGCCAAAGCATTCGCAAGCCTAAATTATGAAAATTAAGAAAACCGGGGTTTTCATCTATTCTTGGGTTTGAGTCTACAAAAAAGTGAATCCAGAAAATGAATCTTTAAAAAAACTTCAAAATCATTCAAAAAAATATTGTGATTAATGTTTTCAAACTGTAATTACTTGCATAAAACTGTCCCATCATGGAGGACGGATAGAAATTCGTTCACTTCGCCATTAACAGGAAGTGGTTCTCCAGTCACTTGAGAAATCCACTCAGATATCTGCTTCGACAGCCCTATGTCAAACTTGCTATGAATCTTTTGTTGAGCTTCAGCCGCCAAACCAGATTTAGTAGCTCTCTCAGTCATTAATTTTTCGCTTATCTTTAGTCTTTTTTACATTTGTCAAAAAATGACTTACAAATTATGTACAATACGAATAATTAAATGGAATTCGGCACTGACAAATGAGTATTTCCTTTACGTCACCAATAATAAATAGAGCCCGGATTTTCATGTTTTAAATGTACCCCTAAATCAAAAAAATTTTTCGAACCAAAATGCACCCCTAAAAAATGACTTTTTTCTTTAACCAAAAATCCACCCCCAAAGATCGACATTTTTCCTAAAAAAATTTATTTATATTTTTTATAAAATTTTCAAAAATAAATGTAAAATAGTACATTTTCTATTCTGAGAGAAAAATTAATAAAAATGACGAATTTTGAAGGGTTTTACGCCTAAATTGACTGGATTTGTCAGTTTTCGCACATTTTTTAGTCCATATTTTGGCCCTTTTTGGGGTTTTTGGTCCATATTTTGGCCCTTTTTGGGGTTTTTGGTCCATATTTTGGTGGTTTTTAGTCCATATTTTGCGTTTTCTAGTCCATATAAATCCGGGCTCTATTAATAAATCAAAATTATGGCGCTAGGTCAAAATGCCAACCGGTTAATTTCGACCGATTGGCTGTGCTAAAACGAAATTATTTCCTTTTTTATTGGGTTTTTTAGGTTTTCGATAAGGACCTAAATCTGTGGCATTATTTGTTCCGATTCGACAGTAAGTCGATTCCCCGATGAGAATGGTCTTAGGGAGCGCAAAATCAACATTTTTGTTGATTTTAAATAAATATCAATGTTACGTTGATATTTATTAATATCAATGTGCATTACGCCAACAACGTAAATATCAACATTTTTAAACGAACGGCCTTTATTTTGCGTGGTTAGAGTTAGAGGGCAGAGAAAAAAAGGAAGAAAAATTCAAGGGGAGATGAGTTTAAAATTTTTCGGGGTTGATTTGATTGCTTCTAAAATCAAACGGGGAAAAATTAGGAATTTTTGCATATTCGGGCCGAGAAGAGAGCATTAGGAAAATTGAATTTCTCCGGCTTTATCTATCGGCGGCGTTGTTTTTTCGTTTTTACCCAGTTAAAAATCCTTAGTACGCAACTGATGCCTCCCCGTAATTGCTGATGCGGATTTTGTTTGCCTATCCAGGACCAGCCCGACAACAAGGACATCGAAGCTTGCAAAAGTGTTGGCGACGGCGGAGCAGTTACTAGCCAAGGCAGAGAAAAAAATATGGCGGTTATTCAGTCGAAAAATTTTCTTATTGTTATTTTGATACAGATAAATAAGACAAAAAATTTATTTTCCTGAAAGCGATTTAAAACATATAATTACAACAAAATTCGGATCAGACGCGTCACTCGTCTTCGCCAAATTTGATGTGCCCGGCTTTCCGCTCCCCCGGAATCTGTTGTTCCTTGTCTGTCCTAAAATATTTTCTATTTAATATCATTCTGGTAAAAAAAAAATTGGGCTGCTGACAGGCTACTCATATGAAATTCGCAAAAAAAAATTGACCATAAACTCTGAACTAAGCGAATTTAATTTTTATAGAAGGGAACAGGGCTAATTGTAATTTTTTGCTAAAAGAATATGGTATGCTTTCAAGAAAAGAAATGCATGTTAATTTAGATAAAAGGTTGGAAAGTTGTTATGTACGTAAATTCGATATATTCAAGAGTTAACGGAGAAAAAATCTTTTTCTCTTCCTTTTTTTCTCTGCCCTCTAACTCTAACCACGCAAAACAAAGGCCGTTCGTTTGAAAATGTTGATATTTACGTTGTTGGCGTAATGCACATTGTTTTTAATAAATATCAACGTCAATGTTGATATTATTTATTTCAACTTTTGCCCTTAAGAAAATGTTGATTTTGCGCTCCCTAGAATGGTCTACGCCCCGAAAACCCATAGAAACTCCCTTTCACGGCTTAAATTTTTTTTATTTATTTTCAAAGAATGGGGCCGCCCGTATTAACCCAACATTTGTATCCCTTTGAAGATAATTGATCACTTTACATAGTTCATTTCTATGTCCCATTCACGTGCTCCTGAGCTGACTGTCGAAATGTTGAAAAAACGTGTAAGTGATGGACGAATGGACCTCAGTTCTTTGCGGTTGAACAAAATACCGTTAGAGCTGATGTGTCGCTCTCTTGAAGGACAACGAATTAATCGCGTGGATCTGTCTAACAATCTGTTGACTTCATTTTCTGCCCAATTCTCGCAATTTTTCCCAGACATCCAGGAAATAAACCTACACTCCAACAAACTCAAACGATTACCAGAAAATTTCGGACTTTTGTCCAACCTGCGCTGGCTTGACTTGTCTAACAATCAGATCAAGGTTAGAATTCATGGAACGATATTTAAAGCTACCCACTATTAGAAATTGCCGGTCAGTTTTGCCGAGCTTGACCAATTGGGTTGGCTCAATTTAAACGCTAATCCACTCGAGAACGATTTGGCAGAAGTTGTTGGGGATTGCTCAAACGACAAGAAACGTTCGCTTGCTGCTAGAAATGCGGTGCAATACGTCCAGTTCTTTTCCACTTTGTCTTCTGAGTCGACAGCAATTGCGGACGAGGCTTTTTTACAAAATGAGTCGTCCTCAAATACTTCAAATGGCTCAGCCAATCCAAATGCATCAGGTAGGACAATTTGGTAATAGTCCGCTGTCTTTTTTTTGCAACCAAAAATTAAAATAGGATAATTTTTAAGCGAAAAACACAGCCCTACGAATCGACTTTTTGCCCCCCCCCCGAAAAAAAACCTGGCCTGGGTGGCGTCGATAGGGCTGCGCCGGGAAAAATTTGAAGATTAACATATTTGTTAAGAATTGGTCCACGAATTACAATGTTGCAAAACAAAAGGGATCCTCCATTTTATGGTTTTTTCTTATGGATCAAGTGTTAAGGCCATAACTTCTTTGAAACTTGTCCCTAACTTAATGTTAGCTTCGAATCTTTCGAGTGGCTTTAAGCATTAATTGCTCCGGTCTTGATTGATATAAGTTGGGTGGTGATGAGTGGGGAAGACCCAGAAGCATTTTTAAAATATTTCTCATTTCGAAAACTTCTTCCTTGGGCTGTTGTGTCTATTTAATTTTAGCAGATCTTCGACAAGCTGAGAAGCGCCATAGGAACTGGCGACTCCGTCTGCAGCAGGACAACAAAGTCACACATCATCTGGACGGCGAGAGTGCGAACATTCGTCATGCGTCTTCCCGTGTGTGTTCGTTTGTAATTCGTTTTGGTAAGAAGAGAAGGCATTTTAACGTTGAGTTGCAATTTATTCAGTGTTTTTTCTGACTTTTCTCATTCTGGTGGGAGTTCCAATTTGGCTGACTCTCGACTCAATTCGCGAAGTTTGTGTGTCTTCTCCGGCCGTTCTCGACCGGGCATTGCCACACAAACGACCGGAAGAACGTTTGTGCGCCAAACTTGCGCAATCCATAATGAAGGGCATTTTACCTACGCCCTTCGTACAATTCCTCTTCGATTTTGTCAGCACGTTCAGAGATCATTGGTCTCATGCTGTCAATGAACGTTTGATGGCGTCTATTCCGCAACAAATGCAACATTTTCGATGGTAAAATATGAGGGTAGGGTACATATTTTGGCCAAAAGTATATACGGCAACGCCAACTTTCTTAACAAATTTCCCCCACCTTTTTCTGGCTACGTTCTTGGTCTGTGTCCATAAGAGAGTGAGGGGGGAGTTTTAATGGGGGGGGGGGGGAATTTGGTACTTTTCGGTTATGGGGCTGCAAATTCAAATTTAAAAAAAAAGCAACAAAAAACGTGCGGAACATTCGGCAATCCTTAAGAATTGCGGTCCCGACGAAAAAAAATCTTACCACTTTCAAATGCATGTTTTCTAAGGTAAAAATATGCGTAGAACACGAATCCGAGCTCGGATTTTGCGAATGTCGAATCCCAAACCCGAATTCGAACATTTTTCAAAATTTCAGCCACGTGAAAAATAATTTGTGCATGAACCCAAAAAGGTTAAAACCTTCAAAAATGTGCGAAAACGTTTGTAATCATGGGAAAACAACACGATTCAATCGTTAACGGAGTCGAAATGTGCAATATAAAAAATTAATCAACCCAAAAAAAAAGCTTGTATTTTAAATTTCGGAAAATGTTCGAATTCGGGTTTGGGGTTCGACATTCGCAAAATCCAAACTCGGATTCGTGTTCTACGCATACTTTTAACCTAGAAAACATGTATCTAAAATTAGAAACATCCAAAAATTCAAAAAAAAATTTCAGCGGGACCGCAATTCTTAAGGATTGCCGAACATTCAAAGCGCGTCGACTATTTTTGGCGGCATAATTTATGCGCGATTTGCTGATGGGCGTATAACCTTTACATTCCGTTAATTTATGCATAAGAGCAGGGCCGTAGCCAGAAAAAATTTTCGGGGGGGGGCAAACCAAAAAAAAAAATCAATTCGTAGGGGTGCATTTTCCCGTTTTTATTGCTTTTTTCTTAAGCTATTTTTTGCTTAAAAAAGGTTAAATTTTCAGTAAAATTTTTAACATTTTTGTTGAAAAAATTTCTAAAAATTTGTCGATTTTCAAACTTTTCAAAAATGCAAATTTTTTTTTGCGAATTTGATTCTTTTGGGGGGCGGCCCCATAACCGAAAAGTACCGGAAATTTTGCCCTCCCTTTGCTTCGTAAGAACAGTAAAATAAATGTCCGTTTTTCGGTGGTTTGGTCGTCTTCTTTTCATCTTCAAATTTGCCGCTTTGCTGTTTTGGCAATGTGTAAAGCCTTTGTTCGACTTTTTGGCTGCTTATTTTTGTGACCTTTGGGTTACTGTTGCGCTTCCATTCGCTGAAGGTTCGGATTTATCTGTAAACTTGGAGTAAATAGAAAATCCTCAAACCTTAAATGTCTAAATTGTTTTTTAATGAATTATTTTAAGGTTGGCATTGATTGTTTTGGATTCTATTCTTTACAAGGGAAGATTCGGGTGTTTTAAGGATCTGACGAAGCTTAGAAAGGAAACGGGGCGTGTTTTGCATAGATTAAACACTTTTGATTTGTTTTTCTGCCAAAATCGTCGGCTTAACCTAATTATTATTATTTATCGCGCCGTTTCGTTTCATAATTCATTGACGGGTGAGGAGTCAGTCACTCGTTCCATTCACTACAGCAGATTGTGTCGTATTGATTACGTTAAATGTTCAAATTGTTCATTTTCTTATCACTGACAGCAAAGAAAAGTGAATAAAAACTTTGATTATTTTGTATGAACGAAAGAATTTGAAGATATTCAATAATTTGTTACATTTTCCGTTTGCACGGGTGAGAACCTTTGCCTATTCCGTGCGCCTTACAATTCTCAGCCCGAGTCTCGCCATTAAATATTTAACAGCCTTTGGGGGAGGGCGTGACGTATTTCTTATTCGGTTGGGTCTCTGATTCTCGGGATTTCGGGCATGTTCTCGTCTCCTGGGGGGCGTGTAGTGTCCATTCCCCCCCCCCCCCAAAGTGATTCATTTAATATTAACAAAACGGCAATGTTCCTCTTCCCTTCCCTTCCCTTCACAATTCCCAAAATATGAATTAAACTTTTGGATTGGACAACGGCGGAAAAGGAAGGTCCTTGGGCCCGGGGCCCCGGAGGGGAGATTGTTCGTTTAACAGTCCTTTCGGCAAAGCCCCCCCCCCCCCTTCCTTAAGAATGCCCCTACCCCCACCCGAGTAATTGTGACGGATTAACGATGGAACGGCAAACCCCCCCCCCCCCTCAAAAGGGAAAATGCGTAAATCTCTTCAAAAAAGAGTCCGCGCGGGAGGGGCGGTGAAGAAAAAACAATTGTCGTTTTTTAATTGTGGGGAGAAGACAAATAAATTACCTCAGTCATTCATCCGCTGAAGAGCATTTAGTCCTCAAAATATAAATATTAATGAAAACAAAAGTAATTTTCTTATTTTCTTCTCCAGGGGGGGGGGCGTCTCCTGACGGAAGCCCGAAGCTCTAATCGGCCTAAGTCTTGCGTTATTAGACATACGCGAAGCCCGCCATTCTTTCCTCACTCGTCTAACAGTGAGCATCCGCGCGTCTTTATTTGCTACGAACATTCGTCGTCCATTAGCTCCGACAAAACGTAGCCCATCCCCTCGGGGGTTTCCCACGACTAATCCCCCACCCCCCCCCACCCTTCTCAGGTTTTCCACCCAAATTCCATTCGACCAAAGTGACATTACCCCCTCCCCCCCTCCCCATTTCCCTTTCAGCCACCTTTTGTTGCCCATTACCCTCTGCCACCCCACGTCCAACAACCCAATTCCGTCCCACTCACTTCCCTTTCCTGCCGTGGCATTTGCCTCCAAAAGCCTTCCAACCCCCTCCCCCCCCGCCCCGCCCGCCTCCGTTCCCCTCCATCCGTCCGGATTGGATATCCGTCCAATCCGTTGCCGCTGTTCCCATCAATTTTTCTATTCCGTCAACTGCTTTTGCCCTTGGACAATGCTTTTCCTTTCCCCATACGAGCATGCTCTGACGTAAATATGCATGTCAGTAAGCCAATTTCGGGTGTCAACCGCCCTCGAGCCCAAAGCCCCCCCCCCCTCCCCCCCCCCCTTTATCTGATTGTCCTTCCCTTCCATCAATTTCCAATTGAGGTTGTTACGCGACTTTCCCTCAAACACCGCCTGGGGGAGGAGTCTTTTTTTCAGGCTGGAAGAAATTGGCCGTTAAAGGGTCGAATTTCGTCTGTCCATCTGCCCTCTGGGCGTGCCATCGGATGGCTTCCATCCGCCAATGTTCTCCCCTCGCCCGTTGTCTAAAGTCCAAATTCATTTTGTGCACTTCCCTCAAATTCACATCCCCCCCCCCTCCCCCCACCAACACCTCAAATTTTTATTCAAAATTCACGCATCCCCACAAAAGGAGTACGTGGCCACAAATTGGGCCGGACAGGGCCTTTTCGCACTTTCGGCACCCTTGTCCCCTACCGAATGCCTCTTCCGGGAGCATTGGCCCGTTAAGCGCTCAGCCACACTTTGCCTCCGGGGACTTGACTTTGTTGGCCTAAGCTTGCCCCCTGCCCTCATCCCACCCATCCATTCATCCATCCGCATCTTCTTCCCCATTCGCTCCACCCACCACCAATTTCATTTCATCTGAGAAGAGAATGGCCACAAATTTAAGCAGAAAAAAGGGCCGCTGCAACTTCCGCGCTGACGGAGGCGACGACTCTGCTGAACCCGCTGCTTCTGGCCTTGCGGGCGTTAACAGTTCCCCGCCGAGCCCCGGCCCCGTGCAAATTGCTTACGAATATGAGCGGCACTGTTGCCATTGGACAGCGGTCGCTTCCACTTCGACTATCGCGACAGCTCTTTGCCCCCACCAGCGCCGCTTCTGCTCCGTCTCGTCCCCGTCCTTGCTGCGCTCGTCCTTCCGCATCCCGCCGAATTCCGCCACCAACAACCGACGACCTCCCGCCGATTTTCTCTCCTCCAGTCACTGTCAATTCCTCGCTGTGCCGGCCATAGCCATCCAACGCATCCATCGGAGAATGAGCGCCTACGGAAGCGCCGAAATGGGCCGTGGAGGGGCGGACAAGCGGAAGAAGAAGCACCCGCAGCTGCTCCGGCTGACCGGACAGCGGGCCCAGTCGTGCACCGACTTCAGCAACCGGTTGGCGTCGTCTGCACTTCCGCCTTCATCCTTGGCTGCTGCAGCACGTAAGATTGTGCCTCTCAAAGTATTTGTGAAACCCATCATAAATCACCTCTTTTCGATTTGCAAATTAATTCTCATTTTCAAAGCGAGCTTTGCGGGGGGAATAAATATAAATAAATGGGTCAGGGGAGGGGGAGGGGGGGGGGGGGGGGGGGGGGTGCCTGCCCCTGGGGCTGAAAATGCCAAGTGGTTGTGTCCCGGGGGAACAACGGACGGGCGTCCGTCCACGTCCTCCACCATTCATCTCCAAGCTCATTCGCTCCATTGATTCGGCCAAAAATGCCATTTTACCTTTTCCAACCTGCGAATATTAGAGCAAAAGCAGAATTTTTTGCCAAACTAAGCCAATTTTCGTAAAAGAAATTCTGTTCTGATGAGCCAAAACTCCGCAATTGCTTCTCCCCAAAAAAGTGGGTGCAAATTCGAGACATTGCCTAATTTGCATCATTAAGTTTCCGCCAAGCATATTCACGAGTCTGGCTGGGACAGCTCGGAATTGTTCGCGCCCTTCCAGCGGATCCCCCCTTCCCTTTCTTCCGTCAGCGGTTCGGCACCCGCTTCCGCCAGTGCCACCGACTCGGCATCTACGAACATTTTCAAAAATAAGGTTGTTTGATTTCAACGAAATTAACAGAAACTTCGGGGGTTTGTTGGGGGGGGGGGGGATATTCAAAACAAAGACAATAAATAAAAGTGTAATTTCATGTATAGGGGAGAATGTACTGTTTTGGTAACAAATATTCAGGAAGTGGCAGCACAATGCTTGAACAGCCATCGTCCGCTGCACTCCTCCGACTCGGGCTCCTGCTCCGCCCCGCCCTCTCTGTCGCCTGAGCGGAAAACGTCCTCGGCCCGGCTGCGCTCCTCCCGCTTTTGCTGTTCCTTTCGCCGAACGCTCAAGCGCACGCCGAAGCGCGAGCGGTTAGTCAACGAATCTGATTCCAACTTGTCCAACGTGGGCTCGGATCGCAGCTGCGGCGACAAAAAAGAGTCAGTCGCGTCAATGGCGGCGCACCCGTCGCCGGAGGAGTCGCAGCTGTTGGCGAGGGCGTGGAGCCGAAAGGAGTCGCGGACGCTAATTCTGCCGGGCGGCCCGCGGGCGGGCAATGGTCGAGAGCGAGTGGACAGCTGCGGGGCCCGCTCAGTCGCAGAGGGAGGCGAGCGGAGCCGCGAGAGCAGCACATTTTCACGTAAATCATTTTATTTATTTCGTCTTTTATCCTTTTTTATTTGTTGAAAAAACAAACGGAACTCTCTGGTTTATTGTCCCCTGAGGGGGCGGGGGACCATTCTGTTGTTGTTTTGACCTCAGTACACATAAAATAGAGGAGGAGGGGGTTCTGCAGTTTCGGAGAGACACTTGGAGAGGAGGAAGCCTGCCGAGGGAAGGACCAATGGGAAAGGGGGGGGGATGCCTTTGCCCACCCACCCATTCATCCCCCTAAGGGTAATTTGGTCCACCGAACAAACTGGGGAGGGGGGGAGTGGAGGCTGTTGGCTTTGTGCAGCATCAGAGAGCATTTATTTATTCGGAAGGGGGGGGGGGGGAACAGCGGAAGGACGAACAAAAAGAGGGAGGAGGGCAGCGGAGGTATTTCTTCCGCTCGGATTGTCCCCACAAAACGACCGAACCGCGGGAAGTGAGCCCATCTCGCCTCAATCTCCCAGGGGCACCAAATCGTAGTGGGATGGCACATAAGCGCGGTTCAAGCGGATTGGGGACGTGGAACGGTTGTCCATTTCGGCATATTCGTCCTTGGGGGATGGAGGGAGGGGATGCCCTTACCCCCCCCCCCCTCCCCTCCTCCTCTCCCCTCCCCATTTTCCAAATTTGTTCTTCCATTTGAAATGATTTTCATAGCAATCCCTAGAGGCCCAATGCGAACAATGGAAGGCGTTCGTTTCCGACATTTACTATTTACTCCCCCCCCCCCCCACTTCCAATTCTCTCCCACGGGGCTGAATGGAAATTCCATCAAAAACGAAATTCCTTTTCATGAAACGCTCTTTTCTTCACAATTGCAAGGTTATTAAATACATCTTTTAGGGTTTGTTAATTGAATTGAATTATTCTGTCGGTCAATTGTCTTTGCTTGACATTATGTTCCCTCCTCTCGGCGTGCCCTTTTCGCTTTCCCCCGTCGCCCACCATTCAAATTCAAACTCTCGCCAATATTCCCTCTCCGCCCCTTTGGCGTCCCTCTCCCAAAATTCAGCCAATTTAGTCCGTCGCCTCTCCAAGGCGTTCTTCCAGGAGAAAGATGACCAACGGATCGGTGAGTCTTTTCTTTCCTTTCCTTTCATTGCATATCGGCAAATTGAGGCAACAAAATTCTTTGCTAGAGTTTGGATGCATTTGTAACAGAATTCATAAATAATTATGGCTGTCAGTCAGCAGAAGCAGAAGCAACCCGTGATTTATGGTCCCATGCTTAATTTATGCCATGCCCTGACTCTCTGCTTTCTCCCCCCCCCCCCTCCCTCCCTCCCTCCCTCCTCCCTCCCCCCCCCCCCTCTCCCTCCCTCCTCCCTCCCTCCCTCCCTCCCCCTCTCCCTCTCCCCCCCCCCTCCCTCCCTCCCCGCGCCTCCCACTTTCTCCGCCCATTCCTTCCCATTTACGCGTGCCAAAAGCCGCCTAATTCATTTTCTCGACATTCGAGAAGAAAGGAGAGCGAATTGGAAGAAGGGAACAGTGAAGGGGAAGGGGAAGGGAAGTGAAGTGAAGGGATTGAGTTGGTCGGTGGGGGGGGGGGGGGAGGGGAGGGGACACACAAATTCAAATGGAAGAGAGACAACAACGGAATGAATGAGAAAGGAAAAAGGCTGCCGAATGTTGTGTACGACTAGAAAAGCTGGCCAAGCGAGGCAACCGTCAAGCCTCATCCAGTTGCTTGTGTGCCATTCATGCCAATTCGTTTCCCCTTTTTCCGTGCCATCATCGATTTTAGCAAAACACAAAGACATGCCGGGGGGGGCGTGTTTATGGAAGAGAAATGCGCCGAGGGGAACTTCTGCTGGTGGTGAGAGAATGTTGCCCCCCTCCTCCCCAATACAGCTGCCCTCGCCTTCTTGGCCAACCTTCCAAATCGGGCACTGGCATTCCATTCCATTCCTTCTCATTATTATTGCTCGGCTTGCGTCTTTGACGGCGGTTGTCATTTCCATATCCCCTCCGGCGATGAATGGGCTGTTTATAATCATACCGGCATATTAGCTGCTGCTGCTGTTCGTTACCAATTTAATAGTCAATGATAATAAGCCAACTTGCTATCAATCTTTGTCCGATTGTCCAATTACAGCCAAAGTACATAAAACACGTTGAGAATTGCGGTTGAGTGAGAGAGGGGCGTCAGACAAAAGGGAAGCGATGGCCTAAGAGGGACCCGGCCAAGCTGAACATCCGCAAGGAATTCCTCGGTACCAACCATCGCCCATAAAGTCAAAGCATTCATCCTTCCCAAAATGCATCTTTTTGCGCTCATTTCTTTCCGATTATTCTCAACCATTCGATCTCTTTTGGCTTCGACGTAAGGCAATAAATTGGGGGGGGGGGGGTAGAAGCTAATTTATTTTGCTCATTTTCTGAGAAAGAAGGCTGATAGATGTGTGTGTTAACCAATAAAAGTTACTAATTAGATTTGATGAACGACTGGGAGATCGGCGGCACGCCCAAACCCGTGGGTATGTCCCAGTGATCGACATCTCCAACTCCGAGCTCAGTGAGTGCCAATTCATGCTAATTTAGGGGACAAGACCGGGTTAACCGTTAAACGAGACCCAAACCCCAGCTACCGGTCCGAACGTCGAAAGGGTTTTGAATGTCAAATGCTTTATAACTTTCTTTGTACTGAACTAATTAGGTGGAAATTATAACAAATGAAAGCTCTTGATGAATAGGATCTATCTCTTAAAAGAATCTAATTGATTGGCATTGTCCAATTACAAAACGTTAGCTTAATGATAACATCATCTCATCGCGAGCTTTCATTTGATGTGACGTTCGACCAAATCGCTTCATGAATGAATAAAGTTATAAATCTTTCGACGTTCGGACCGGAAGCGCAAACCCAACTTGACAAATGAGTTGGAAAGAGGCCTTAATGTCTCTAAATGTCGGCTTATCAGGCTGAAGAGTGGTTGGAGTGTCCGTACAGCGAACGCCCGTTCCCCGACCACTTCAAAGCTGGCGCTAATAAACTGGAGGCATCTCCGAGGCGGAGCAGGCGCAAATACAAAAGGTGCTCGAACGGGCCGAAGCCGGGCGTCAGAATGAACAACAACGCATTTGGTGGGAATTCATTTGCTAACACTATTCGTCAATCTTTATTTAAACTTACAATTTTTTTAAAGCCAGGTATTCATACTTATTTTTAAAAATTCTCCGTGTTTTTCTCAATTTTTTGATGCTAAAATCTTGGAATTTCGCCAGCTTTAAGCTAAGATATGATTTTTGAAGTTTCTGCGCCGTGGTTTTTCAAGAAAACATGCAAAAATTTAAATTGCATTTTTCGACCCTTCACTGTGTGGGCGGGGAAAAAAAGCCGAAAATTTACAAGAGTAAATCAATGAAAATCCCAGCTTTATGTAGCAGCTTCAGCTTTCAGTATTCATTCTTTCGGCAAATTCCCCTTCAGCAAAATGATTGAACGGTTAGAGCGCCTGAGGGCTCGTGCCACCGGCAACGGAGTGACCCAATGTCTTTTGTGCCAGACCGAATTTCGGATTGCTAGCAGCAAAAAGTTACGCGGCAATGTGCTCGGACTGTCGAAAAGTATGCCCTGTTTAGAGAAGAAAGCCCAACAAAAACAGGCATTTCCGAGTTCAGTATGTGTGCCAAAGGAATTGTGGCGTTGAGACATTCGATCAGAAGCGCCGTGAGCCCATTTTTTTGTGCAAAATTTGTTCGGAGTACCGGGAGGTTGTAAGTGATTTCTGTGCTTTGCTTACTTTGCCCTCGACAACCTTCCCATCCAACTCGTTCAGATGTGGAAGAAGTCCGGTGCCTGGTTCTACCGCGAGGTCCCGCTGCCCCCGTCCTCCTCTCGACCCGCCTCCGCCATGGCTGGCTCCATCACAATGATGGTCAACGGCGGACCGGCCTCCTATTTGCCTCTCAGTCCGTCGGCACGCTCTAACCCACCCCTCGGGAGTCAAACGGGGCCCAATGCCACGAAGGCATTTTGACTTTGGTGCCGGAAACGGCATTTGCAGTGGAGGAGAAAATCGAATGCCTCCGATGACAGGAGGGGGTCATCAGCCGAGGACCGACGGGAGGTCGGAACAGCACCATCAGCAGCAGCGGAATAGGGCGCCAGTGCCCATTCCCATGGAGCAACAGCAACGGTTTGACATTGGAGCAGTAATCTATAAGAAATGAGCCGCTTGTATAGACTGAAGACGACTCCACGGCCTCGGATAATACCCTCGTGGGTGCACGACGGCCTTCAACAGTCCAGCGTCAGTGTGGACGACGACTCGGACGGCGAGTCGGCTTCCTCCTCTACTTCCTCGTCCCTGGAGCCTGCACAATTCCGCAAGTCGTTGGTCGCAGCCAAAGAGCGTGCACTTTCGGTAAAACAGCACGCTGCTGCACACGCCCTTGGGGGACACGCCAGCGGCGCCTCGGGGGGCATAAGGACAAACAAAACAAAACATAAGGGAAAAGTCGGCGGAGCTGGAGCTCTGGTACACCTCGGCACTCAGAAGTTGCAGAGAGTGGCACTGGGAAGAGCCGGACGGATGTCTGACACCGGTGGGGATGCAAATAAGGGTAGGGGAGGGGGGCCGATGCATTTGAAGAAACCATTTGTTTTGGTAATTACAACGAATTTCAGTATTGTCAGATTCCGAAAATGAACGTGGCGGATACTTGCGACGACGCGGTCTCCCGGCGGAGTTCGCCGTCGACTTCTCCACGCCATTCTCTGGCCACTCCGTCCAGCTTTGGCGGCGACGACATCGGCCAAAATGCTCAAAACGGTGCAATCGGAGCGACGCGTGGGAGTGACGGCACCGGGGCGTGCGGAGAGCAGACGCTTAGCGACTCGCGCAGCGTCGATTCCGGTGGTTGGTGGAGGAGCTAACAAAAACCAAAGGGATTTAAAACCCAACAATTTAATTTGTAATTGCTTCAAAGTAAAGCTGTCCGATCGATCGGAAGGGACCCTTTCACACAGAAACAGACTTTGTTCGCTTTCCATACTTAAACAAACGGACTTATCGCATTTTTCCATTAGTCGTTCAAAGTGACCACTCGGCCCAACAGCAGGCGACCGCGGACGGCTTGGTCGCGTACGCGCACTCGCAATTCATTGCGGCGCCCATTCCCCACGATCAGCCGTTCTTCCAGCAGGTCGTTGGCTGCTTCAATCTGTTAGCCTAACTTCCGGTGTTTGTTAGCGCCTTCCCGCACAAACGCCGTCGCCCGTGCCGCCACCGATCCCTCCACGAAGTGCCACTATCGCCGCCACCCCACCGAAAGCCGTACTTTCGAATACGGCATCTCCCTACCACACGCATTTCCCTTACCCTCCGTCCCGGAGACCCGCCTCAGCCGCAGCGACTCCATCTGCAGCATCAATGATCAAACTGAGAGGGTCCAGTGGCGGCAATCACAGCGGCTCTTCCCATGAAAGCATTCCGGCGAGAGTTGGGGGAGCAGCGAGTCGAGGCATGGGCTCCGGAGGAATGCACGGTTTGTGCTTTGAACACATGGATTTGTTAAATTAAGGGATTATAAAGGATGATATTTATTTATTCTTTAGATAAACGATTATTTTATGACATATCCTTTGGGTCCCTCTCGAACTCTATTTAATATGGCAATGCTTACAGGACTTACCGACGGAGAACATGCGCCAATGACTGCGGCTACCAGTTCGGCGAGTTTGGCACCCGAAGTGTTTGGCGATAGCAGACGCTCCACCCAATCGACGGCACCACCGACGAAGGAGGAAAGGGCAGAGTTGGAAGAGACGGCGGAGGGGTTGGAGGAGGAGCTGGACAACAACAACAGTCCCGACTCGCCTACATTCATGAACTCTCCTGAGGACGATTCTAGTCAGTTTCTTTACTTTTTGGTCTTTCGAATCCGTCCGAATTGTCCCCAAATGCATCCTCCGCTTATTTGTTTATTATGATCTGTGGAAATGACAATCCCAGAATGTATTGCTCGGGTTGCTCAGTTTTTTTGATCACTTCCCATGCCCCGTTATTCCCCGTTCAACTGATTAGAGCGTTTGCGCACGTTGAGTAGTCGTCGGGATGCGTTTGCCTTCCCTCCGACCGATCTCGGGCAACTCCGCCTCCAGCCCCACCAGGGCGCCGTGCCACAAAACACAGTCTTTGGGCACCTCATGCCAAAGTCAGCAGCAGCAGCAGCAGCAGCAGCAGCGCCGTCGATACCCAGATGTTGATGCATCCTTCTGTTAGTGTCGAGTCTGCACGGTCCGACGAGTCGACGGACGACCCCCAACACATCGCCATTAGCAGCAACAACGGCACCGAACTCCACCACTCGCCCCATTTGGCACTGACGACGCCCAAAAGGCCCCACTCGGCAAACTCTTTGCCGACTATTGACGAGAACAGCGGTTAGCGCACAGGCCATGAGCGCCTTTCCCATACAATGGCACGACATTTGCCCGAAAGGCCCACTTTTTCCAAATTCCGACCGATTGTCGGGACTGACTTGACGCGCACGGCACTTCAAATTGCACTTAAAATAAATTCCTTTCCTCCCAGTGGTTGTCTCGGCATCCAAATGCCAAGAAGCTACAGAAATGGGCTCATCCGTCCCAACGCAGTCTCTGACAAAAAAACATTCTGCCTTAATAGTGACTTATTAGATCACTCACTTTCTCCACCTCTTCTCTTCTTTCTTCTCACTCTATCCACTTTTCTCTCTTTCCATCACTTCTTTATCTTAATGCTCCTTCAGGCACTTTGGGCTCCATCCAATTCAACCTCACTTATTTGGTGGCGGAGAAGCAGCTGATCATCCATTTGATCCGAGCTCAGGTACATACATTTTGTTGAACGAAAATGGATCAGACAGACCATCTCCGACCTCCTCAACAACCTTCAGAATCTGAAAGCAATGGACAAGAACGGCTTCTCAGATCCCTATGTGAAGTTTCACCTGCTGCCTGGCAACATTAAAGCGACCAAATTGACTTCGCGGACTATTGAGAAGACGCTGAACCCGGAATGGAACGAGGAGATGATCTACTACGGCATCACGGAGGTCAATCATAATCTTTTATTTCCATTTAATTTTGCATAAAATCGCAGGAGGAGCGTCAGCGCAAATCTCTGCGCGTCACCGTCCTCGACAGGGACCGTATCGGTTCCGACTTTCTCGGCGAGACGCGCGTTGCACTGCATAAACTGCCTCTGGGTCAGACAAAGAAGTTCAACCTGTACCTGGAGCACGCGATGCCAATACCGACGCATGAGAAGGGCTTTGCCGGGTCGAACAAAGCTACGGTGGCAGAGCGTGGAAAATTGTTGCTGGCGGTACAATACAACATCCAGCAAGGGGTCGTTGTTTGTCATCATTAAACGGTGCGCCGAACTGCTCGGCATGGACTCGACCGGGTTCGTTTGCGATACGGCTCCCTTCGGATGTGAAATGGGCCTGGATGGTTCCCATTCGCGCTATCAAACAGAATTGAAGTCTAACTTTCCAATTTAAGCTTTTCCGACCCGTACTGCAAAGTTTCGCTCACCCCTCTCGCAACAAAAGCACATCGGCTGAGAACAACCATCAAAAAGCGGACTCTGAACCCGGAATTCAACGAGGTGAGGGCGGACGGTTCAAATCGAACTCCTCCCCCCCCCCCGCCGCCCCGTTTAGGTCCTTCAGTTCATTGTGCCGTTCAAAGATTTGCCGCGCAAAACAGCTGGTCATTGGTGTCTACGACTACGACGTTGGCCGACATGACGATTACATAGGTGAGTTAAATGGATCTTTTGCATTGGATAATTGATTCCCTGGCCTTTCCGCCCAATTATCAGGTGGAATTGTACTATCCACCGCCGCCCCCGGAGAAGCGAGGCCGACAATGGCAGCAAGTGATCGAAAACCCCGGCAAAACGTTCGAACATTGGCACCGATTGGAGGTGGACGATTGATCAGCGATAATCCGCCGGATAAAAGTGCCTTCACAAACACGACAATCGAATGTTCACATTCTTTCCCAAATCCTTCGGGTCTTCTTCCAATAACCCCATTTATTCGTGACGTATTTGAGGCATATCCTACCAATACTGAATTGACATGATGAGCAACTGCTGTGTGGCATATATTACGTTTCAGGGTAACCGATCGAAACTCGAGACTCTTGAGACTCGAGGTTATTCGTGAAAATTTTCAAAAGCACGGCGGCGCCAAACCTCTCCCCCTAAACCGCCGTAAAAACAAAGTTCGCTCGTGGTTCTGAAAAATCATTTATCCAAAAATTTAAACTTTTTATGACAGATTAGAGAAACCAAATAATTGCTGAAAATTTAAAAACTGCTATTTTTGCATTAAACATTTGTCACCGATTTTTTTAACAATCATTTAAAAAATACTCAAGGTTTATGAAAATAAAATTTCTAAGTTCAAAACTCAATTGTTCTGACATCCTCAAAGCATATGAATTTATTTTATTAGTTTATTATTTATGTAAAATTCAACACATTAAAATAAATTTACAAATAAAACTCTGACGAAATATTTTCTCTCACACATAAAAATTATATCTTTGACTCACTTTCTGTCATGGCCTACTCCGAATTGAGCAAAAGGAAAATAAAAAAGGGAAATTTGGAGAGGATTCTGAGAGAGTTGACCAGCAATTCAACGAAGGGCGATGAGGTGACAAAAGGACACAGATATGTTGCTATCAGAGTACACAGAAAGGGGGGGAGGGGGGTGACCTGAAGACAATACAAATAAATGTACAAGTGGAAGAACAGTGACAATTCATAGAAAGTGCAAAAATATGGACGGAAAAGCGACTAAAAAGATTTCATTTTCGATAGGATGAAAGGACGGCGCTTCAACCAACGGGAGGGGGGGGGGGGGAGGCTAAGGGCGAGACGAATTGTGCACCTCGTTCATTATGTAATTGCTCAGCGCCGTTTCGTCAGTGAACGCTCCGCTCGCTGTCGCCAGTCTGACCAACACATCGGAAGCGATTGGACGAAGCACCGACGCATTCCAATGGGTGTCTAGCCATTTCCTCAGTGTGTGCAACACGCGGTCGCAATCGGACGCTTCCTGGTGAATTTGTTCGGCAAACGAAAGCACAATGGGCTTCAGCACCTCGCCCATCTGATGTAAGCACAAAAATTTTCTTCAAAATCATTAAGCTTCATCCTTTAATTTCCCTTCTAACAATAAGAAATACATCGACTCACCAGCCAAAAGCGGAAGTCTTCCCGGGACCTTTCCTTTTTGTAGCGCTCAAAGAACTGTTCCACTTGAATGCGCATCCTCGGCGACGATGCCTCGTAAGGACGTGATCCGGATGCTGATGATGACGGCAAATTGGACTGGATCAGTCTGAAGTTACTGTTTTTATAAAACAACGCCATTCCCAACGCAGGCAAAATATGTAGTTCCTGCTTCTTTACTTACGCAATACGTTCGTTCATGCTGGTGATCTTCTCGCGCAGTACCCTCAACTTCAGCTGCTGCTGCTTCCTGCTCGCTCCTCAGCTGTCGAATGTGCTGTGCCGCTCTGTTTAGCACCACCGCATTGGTGCACTTTACGCCTGTCTGTTCCACCACCGGAATGGCCAGCACCAGTGTCTCGAAGCCCTCCTTCAGCGCAAAACGGCGGTTCTTCTCCGCGTGCAAATGCAAAATACGCTTGCGCTCTTCCTGGGTGCAAAGTCGAGTCGGCCGGCTCCGACTGACTTGAGGAGGGGCCGGTGGATGGAGTGGAAGAGCCGGCACCAGCGAAGGATTGGCCTTGGTCGTAGACATGATACCGTCTCTTATGGCCCATTATGACTGAAATAACAAAAATAAATTATTTCCCCCAGAATTTTAGGTCGTAGAATCAATCCTCAACTCCAGACTTATAAAAATGTATTTGCACCGGCGGGGGGCTTTTCATCCAGCAGCCCGTCGTCGCCCTCTTCCTCTTTGATTTGCTCGCTCAAATCCAACAAAGTGGTCGCCATTAGCATCGCTGACGAGTCTCCCCCCGAAAACTGTCCATCCTCGCCAAGTTCACGTGCCGAGTGCTTCAGCAAATCGCCAACACGGGAGAGTGCCAATTTTGGTGCCATGACATTGATGGACTGCTGCTGTTGGTGTTGCTGCAATATTTGTTGCTGCTGGTGAGAAGTCGGGCGAAGGGAGGGGTGACGAAAGACGGAAAGTGTCCGTCGACGGCTGACGACGACTTTGGGGAGTCCAACGACGAGCCGACGATGGAAACGGCGGCAATGCTTTTGAAGGAGCAGACACAAATTCAGTGCACTGTTGTCGCGCATCCAAATCCTGGTAAACAATTCATTTCTATATTTTGAGATCCGAACTGAGTTCCTGCTTTTTGGAACCAAAGAAGTATTTGAGAGTTTGCATCTGTCAAGTAATAAATACAATCCAGTTTCACTTCAGAAATTTTCGGATTCCATTTAAACACAAATCCTCTGGTATAGTGTCAAATCTCACATAATCACCTGCATTTGTCCAGCAGAAAATGCTGTGTTCGTGTCCATGCCGATGTCGTCACAAGATGGACCTGGTTGGACAATATCGCCGCCTTGGCAATATTTTTGTCCGTCTGCCCAAATGAGGAGTCCTTTTGAGTTCCAAAAAAGTTCCGCTTCCACGCCCTTTCTTCGACGGCGGATGCATTTGCTCGGAAATGGGTGGTGGCAATGTTGCGGAAGATGTCTTTTTCGAGGGAGAACTCGTCGAGAAAGAGCAATGCATCTCCACATTGTGTGGTTGTTGAACCGATTGCGTCTGTTTGGTCTGCGTCTGTGGGTATGCGCCCAACACCGGAGCCGAGTGAGGCGTTGATGCTGCCGGGGAGTGGTACCGAGGAAGCACATTTGGAGACAGCCCTCCGGGGGGCATGCCCGGAGGCAAATAGGAAGTACTCAGCCGAATTCCAAAAGACTGCCCGCTGGAGGCGGGCGACCCACTGGGAAGAGGGGAAGCTTGTAGGTGCTCCAGAGTTGCGGGGCTCAGACCGATCGGACTCTGCTGCTGGGTTAGGTACCTGAAAATCCGGAAGTGAACCCAAAAAAGTTCACCACACGAAAGTCCCCCCACCCAAAACGATTTTAAGTTTTGTTGATTTGAACTTAAACAATTTTCGATGATCCGCGTAAAAGAAGCACCTGGACAAATCGCTCATCATAAATTGGCGAACGGTTGAGGCGCCGGAAGTTTCGGAGGAAAGTGAAGACATAATTGGCATCATTTGTTGTTGGGTTTTTGGTTGTTGTTCAAAGTGGAGGGCAATTGCCGACTGGCGGCCTCCGACGCCGCCGTTTTGAGGAGGCGCGGCGATTAGATTGGCCAATGATGGGGCACTGCCGGAGGACGGCAATTGGAGAGCCGCTGACGGGGAAAGTAACGACTGGGCGTTAAAAGTGGCGGCGGACAACGGGGAAGTTGACGACATTCGGACGGAAGTGGCAGGCGACGGCCGGAACAATCCCTAACAAAAGCCGTTGTACCTCAAAATCTCTGCTCCTCAAAACTCTAAGAATAATACTGAATTTACGTATACATATTTTTGTCCAAAATGTTGACAGGGAATTTTGACCGTTATTTAATTGTCCGTAAAATTCAGTACCATTAATAAGCATTTTGAAGGAACGGTGTTTGGAAACGTCGACTGCTACGGTGAGCTCTTTCCTTTATCCCTCCCCACCCTCTAGCGCATGAGAAAGGACTCGCACAGTTCGCTTACGTTCGTCGTCGTCTTCTGCTCCAAGTACTGCATCGGCTGCTGCACCGTTGCGTAATTCTGTTGTTGCTGCTGTGACGTCGTCGTCCAACCGTTGTTTTGGGTCGGCCACGAGTTCGCCGACGTCAATTGGGGCCCTAACCGTGAGATGGACCCAATTTGGGCCGTTTGTACAACATTTGGGACGGTGGAAACAGCCAAAATTGAATAATTGAGCGCAGGCAGCAGCTGAGAGGCGGCGGAAGAGGCAATGGAAGTGATCGGGTGGGGGATTTGCGACGGCTGAACAGTAACAACAAAGCAATAATTCAGTGAATAAACCTGTGCCATCCGATCAGACCCGTTACCCAAAAAATGCCGTAGAATGACGAAATTCGTTTAAAAAAATTGTGCAAAACTGCAAATTTTTGCCCATAATTTTCCCACTTTTAAAACACCTCAGAATTAAACACTAATTTTTGTCTTTCTTAATGTCAACTTTTTGGAAGTTTTGGGCTGAAACTGAGTCAGGACACTTCCGTACCTGATTTGCCATTTTTGTGGCCATGGAGAGACCACCACCAACGACCTTTTCTCTGCTGGTCGAGTAACTGTTCAGTGCCTCAGACGCCGACATCGAATTGCTGATAATGAGCTGATGCTTGCTCAGCCACCGATGTCGTCGTTGTCGCTCGTTGTTGACCACCGCCAACCAGACCAAGTTGCAGCGGATCGTAAACAGCCGCCTGAGGGAGTCCGAAAAATTTCAATTTGAATTCAATTTAAATTGTCAGAGTTGGAATTTCGCGAAAGAAGTGTTTGGCACATGCGGTCTCGGATTCGGTAAAATACCAATAAAAAGCGAAATCTCAAAACTTTTCGGTCGGTATACCGAATCAGTAATACCGTACCGCGTTAAACAGTACGCGAAAGTCTATGAATCCCGAATAGACCAACACCTGAGAATAGAGGGGATGAGAAATGTTGGGAGTGATGACGGGCACAGGCAAAGCCGGCTGAGCGACGGAAGACGGACGAGAGGGCGGTGGATGAGAGGCGTTGGCAAGCGGAGGATGGCGAAGAAAGGCGGTGGGCACAGAGGAGGAAATTGGCATGGATGGGTGCCGATGGCTTATGTTTGGTTGATTGCTAAAACGGGCGGAAAAGGCAAATCAGTTAATTAATGAGTAAAAAGAGAGAAACGGAAAAGGCGGAAACCTTTCGGGGGGGGGGGGGGGAAAGACACGACAAAAGTGAACGCGTCAGCAACCCTTTTGCTCATCTAAGAGCGTTTAACAGGAAAAGGGACTAGCAAGTCTGTCTTAAGGCAATTCCGTCCCCAACTTCAACCCGTACTTGTAATGGACAAGCATGGTCGCCGCATCGTATTCCTTCGAGCTGTACTGCTGCTGTTGGCTCGGAATGGAGACAGTCATCATTTTAATCGCGGGCTGAGAAAAGTGCGGGGGCGGCGCCTCGCCGCTGGTCATCGGTAGTGAATTGACGAATTCCGCCGGGTCAATAAGTTGGGAGTCGTCAGCGACAAAAGGATAATCGGTGGACATTATCTCCTCAATGCTGAACAGTAATTAGTCAGAGGCTTTTATGAAGTTAGCGAAGGAAAGACCATTTTCCAAACAAAAAATTTCCAATATGCAAAAATCGACGCCCACCCCCACCTGGGCTGCAAAGACAAAAGGCCGGGCTGCATAATGTCCGCATTGGCACATTGTTGCGCTTAAGTTAAGACTTGGCAAAATGTTCAGTCGTACCCATGCCACGCGAATGGAAATGCTTGAGAACATGCTCATCTTTGAGCATTGTTTTATTTGAGTGGAATGGGCAATTGATCAATTGTAAAGTCGGCAACACCAAAGCACAAACCTCCGGTTTCTTTTGGGTTGGGAAACAAAAAGGGCGCGTTCAGCTGCTCGAAGAGTTGGTTGGTGAATTCGTTGTCCAAGTCGTCGTCAAAGTCAAAAAACAGACCTAAAGTGACAATAGTACCAAAAGGGACGCGAGGGGGGGGGGCCTTCCCCTAATTCAGAAGAAACCGCCATTTCTTTAAGGTTTTAACTCAAAAAACCCACTTTTTCGAGTGTAAAATGAAATTAAAAAAATTGCAAAGTCCCTTAAGACCGTTGTTGCCGGTCGACATGTTCTCGGGTGTCATGCTTCGCTGTTGGGCATTTTGCTGCGCTTGTTTTGCATTCGGCCTAATTTGCCCAACGGCGCCCGTGTCACAGCCGCAACTGTTCTCCTGCGCATAAAAAGAGTTGGAGTCGCACTAAATAACAACACACAACCCCTCGAAATGCATGGAAGTACAACTCTAAACCGAATCCACAGCCATACAAAAACCCCAACCTTAGAAAAATTAATTTCTCTTTTTTTCAAGTCAAAAAGTCAAAGAAAAGCCTCGCCCCTTGGACCCTCTTGCCCATGTCCAATGCCCCCCCCCCCTCCTCTCCTCTCCATGCCGTTTCAACACAACCGCCTCACCCTTTTCCGGCAACACTTTTTTCGCGCTTTGTTCCGATTGTACGTCCTCCACCGTTTGTATTGCGCACAAACGGCCTCCATCCTCCGTTTCCAATACATTCCTTCCAAAATGACGCCCTAAACTCTCTCTGTTTAGGCCAAAAAATTCACTGCAATTCCCACTTCAATTTTCATGTGCGTTGTGTCGTCGTCGGGCACGGAGAAATAACAATAAGGGCGTCTTCCCCCTCCTGTCCGGCTTTCGAAATTCCATGTAATAAGCTCGCCAGATCACATTGTTCAGTCGAATTCTGAAGGAAACAAATTAAAAAAAGAAATCACAACCCAACTTTGATAATTGGCATTTTATGCTTTGGAACCTCAACTGAAATGCTCTTTCGAGAGTTCAATTGGTGTGCCCCCCCCGCCCTCCCTCCCTCAAAAGTGGCCCATGTTCTTGCTTATTGTTAGCTTCGCACCGATGCTTCCACTGGAGTTTGAGTCCTTTAAAGTCCTTCCATTTGGGCGTCGTCATTTTCATGTAGGCCACCCGAATGCATTTGTTCAATTTGTTCAGCGATTGGTCAATGACTATCGACTGCGTCTTCTGGGAGCCAAATTTGTAGAAGGTCACCGGTCTATCCTCGTCCTTCAGCAGAGACCCTTTGGCCGCGCTTTTGTCGGCCATTTGCACGGCCGAGCCGCCCTCGTCCACGTCCACGACGTCAACCTAAACTGACAGAGTCGGGATGGAAACGGAAACGGAAACAAACAATTCGTTTTCAAATTTAGAAAAACCACCAAAAAGGAAAATTGTTTTCGTCCCCCAAACCTCAACATCCTCGTCCTCGTCGTCCGGAGAGATTTCCGTGTGCGGGTTCGAGGTCATAAAATGACCGCTGTGGATCGGCTCTTTGGAGGCCATTGTCGACGTTTGGCGGTGTTTTTACTTTTGTCTAATTGTATTTTTCTGTTTGAATATTTTTTGGCACATGGCTAAAGATGGAGAATAAAACAATGTGAGCAAGCAAAAGTTTGTGCTGGGGCGGCATATGTGCCACATTCGGAATTTGTTGTAAATAATAAATTGACGAGATTTGTTGTACTTTTTGCAGTTTAATCGACAAAAGTTAAGTCTAAATAAGCGAAAATGCGGCCAAAATAGGAAGAAATGCTTCAAAGGCTGAAATTATCAGTCGAGGGGGGGGGGGAGGGGGGAGTGATGGGAAAGGCACGCAATTGTGACGTTCCCACGGCTTACACAGCTCCAATTCGGTGTTTGTTGTCCTGGAGAGTTTGTTGGCCGAGCAATTTAAATGATGCGGGAAATTTTGGACGTAAACAGCGAAAGCTTATTCATTCATTCAAAAATAATTTGCCTAACAAAGGCTAAGCGCACAAAAGGAACATTAAATTTATGTTGTTTCCCCACAGGCACAGAATCAGCCGATGTGAGTGACCCCCCCCCCCCCCCCCGGCGAAACGTTGCTTCATACGCTGATGCACCCGCCCCCGCCTACTTCCCTCGAATTGTGGAGGCTTGAGCCTTGCAAATTACTCTCTGATTCTTGGGCCTTTTCAAATCAATGTCCTCCAGTACAACGAGAATTCATTTGCATCGAAAAACATCGTCATCATTTTAAATTATCATTCCCCCCCCCCCCCGCCAACCTTTGCATTGGTTTAAAATCAAATGTCACGGGAGGACGAGGACGTCAGAGTCATTGATCGGGGAGAAAAGTATTTACTTTACGCTCGTGCATTATAAGGCTGCCCGCGCATATGCAAGTAAAGGAAGGACGGCCCCCGGGGGGAGGGATGAATACGGCCCCCCTTTTCCTCGCAACTTTTCTGCCTGCTGGGCATAAGCATCCTGGGCACCTTGGCAAGAAGGGATAAGCAGCAACACAAACGCATTCAATTCAATTGCCCACCAATCATTTCCAATTCATCCCCCCCCCCCCCCCCCCTCCCCCCCCCCCTCCCCCCCCCCCCCCACCCCCTCCTCCTCCCCCACTTTCCTTCCTTCCGTCATTTCACACACGTGACAACTCTTATTAACACGCCCTCTCGTCGCAAACATCCATCCAACCTAACAGCCCTCCGGGGGTAGTTGAGAAACGACGAATGGGGGAAGGGAACGGAGGGACGAGGGGATATGTGATGATGGCGATGCCAATCAAAAGGTAATGGTAATTGGAGGGCAATGGAAGACACGTAAGAAGAATGCAAAGGATGGAGATGGGAGAGAGAAAGAGAGATGGGATGGACTATAGGGAAGGGATGAGAAAGGAAAGAAACTCGGACAGAGTCGGAGGGTTGGCCAGCAGTTGGCCGGCCGGGGGAAGTCTCTTCGGAGGCATTGGTTGGTGGTCAAAAGGGTGCACTCTCTCTGCTGCTGTTGATAAGGCACGGGGTGAGGGGAGGGGGGGGGGAGTGAGGGGAGGGGGGAGGGGGGTGATTGATAAACGACTTAGAACAAAAAGTGTCGGTGTTTTGAAGTGAATTGGGAGGGAGGGGAGGGGGGGGGGGTCGGGTGATTGTTAGCCAATTTTACGAGGTGAATGAATACCAAAATTCATAGGCACAAACTGCGAAATTGTTTGCACCAGACATTTTTGCTAAAATACATTTAATGTAATGCGTGGAATTGGGGGGGGGGGACGGGGGGCGGGGGCGTTGGATGGCACGGAAGCACAGAAAGCCCTTCAAGCAGATTTTTAAATGAATATATTCCAACCAATTTTGCCAGCCAACAAACATTTCCGTTTATCGATAAAAAAACATATTTATGTTTATAAATCCATAAATAATTCGACGGTTCGAAGTTCGGAAGTTTGATGTCCCTGCCTTCGGGTAATGCTTTCAATGAAGGAATTGCCCCTGGGAACAATCGATCAATGTCCGTAGGGAACGAATACACTGAGCAATGATCGCTGCTCCTTCGGGGAGGGTCGGGCGCGTGATTTTTCTGGGCGGTGGGGAGTTTCACTAGTGGCAGGCGTGGGAGAAATAGTCAATAGCAAAATTTCACAAATTTTAAATATTCGTTTGGAGGCTTATGAGAGTTAAAAGGAAGAAAGTGAAAAGGTGCAAAATACGATCGATCGGTTTTTGTCTGGCATTTGCTCTCTCAGCTCAAGTAAAGTCGGAAGCTAGCTGCTCAGAGGCCGTGGATCAGCTGCGTGAACTGGACGAGCGTTGCGGCCAACGACGTGCTGCACCGGATCATCTCCCGCGTCTGGTCGAAGCCACGCGATTGAATCGCTTTTTGACACTTTTCCACTTCTTTCATTGTGTCCGAAAGCGTTTTTAGCAGCTGAAATAAAATTGCGTCTTTTCGCGACGGAATGCCCAGTGGAATTCTGCAGGCCGACCTGGTCGGCATTGGTGGTCAGCTGCTGGGCCTGAAATATGGAGCTGCTCTTGCGGATCAGCAGCTCTGTACTTAGAGTAAGCCGATCGGCACTTTCAACCGCATTCTGGACAAGTTGAAGAGAGTTGGAGGACCTCGAAGAAGTTTCTGACGAAGCAGCAGAAGATGAAGATGGACAGTTCGGAGCAGAAAACGGAGAAGCTGAGCGAATCATCTCTTTGCATCTTCAATGTTTTAAAAACATTAGAAGAAATCGGTTTGGACTTGGAAAATGCGCTTTTGTGGATACCATTCCTAAATGATGCCGCTAATAAGTAAAATAGCAAATCTTACATGGCCACGAAAAATCGGCACTCGCTCAGCAACAGCAGCTTCTCCCTCTCCACGGATGGGGCTTTGCGTGGACTTACATTTGGCACCGATTGGAGCGTGGAGTTGAGCCGGTTCCGGATGTTGGTTAGCCTAGACATGCTTCACGTACATTAGCGTTGTTCTCGTCTTGTTCAAAAACTTCGATTGCCCAAATGCTTCCCTAAGCGCCCTTAAAACTGACCACCGATGGTCTTCCTGGCTTTTCCGGTAAAAGCCCTAAAATGCTTAAATCGGTCTCCTCCAAAGCACCTTTGATAAGTGTGTCCAAATCCGCCCCTGCCGGATTCCTTGCTGTCCTCCTCCCGCTTTTGTTGCAGCAACTCCTCCGACAACTTGTCATCCTCCCCGACCACCTCTTGGATGGCCTGGCAGATGCAATCGATGGCTCTGTCGAAAGCGTTGGTCGAGGCGCACTCCTCCAATTGCCCGACCGTCCCTTCCGGCATCGTACCCAATCCCCCGGCAACTCCAAATTTTGTCGCGGCGGAAGAGGACGAACGACGACGAGTGCTGAACTTGTCGATCAAACTGCCCAACGCCTGCGAGCCGCCCTTCCATGGGTGGAGGAGGGGCGATCCGATGGGAAAATGACCGCCTCCGCCGACTCCGCCACTGTGGAAAAGAGTTCAATACGCAGCTTCTTTATTTGTGACATACTGGTTGAATAGGCCCTTTTGCTGCTGATCCTCAAGGCCCAAACCCTGAAATGACAAAATGCCAACCATTCGCCCATTTGTCTCTCACCGTGAACTCTTTCAATGACATTCGACGCACTTGCACCTTTTCATCCGCTTGGCTGTCCATTGAGTGCATCTAAAGAGAATTGAGCTTAATAAACCAAGCAATTAGGTGAAGGGACGGCTTGGGCCTCTCCACAAAGTGCGAAGAGGAGGGCCCGGGACGAACCCTAAAACGAAATAAGACATTTTCCCTCCCATTGGACGTGTCACGGGTTGGCCGGCTCTGTTTTCACACAACAGGCAATTCAATCGCGTTTCCCAAATGAATGCCCTGGAAGGGCCGGCCGGCCAATACGAGAGTATTTAGGGGGGGGGGGGGAGAGGGCGGGGGGGGGGGAGGGGGGGAAAGGGGGGGGGGGGGGGCTTCGTCCGCTGTTAGGTCTACACACCGCCTCTCCAACCTCGGGGCACTGTCCCCTCTCCGCTATGGCACATTTCTCCCGTCCCTCACCCCCCCCCCCCACATTCTTCCATCTTCAAAGATTAAAATCCCCATCTTTTTGTTTCCCCTCTCTCTCTCTCCCCACTCCTTTAAAAACCATTAGAAATGGCATAAGCGGGTGGAGAGGTGCAGAAGCGGAGCCTCCCCTCCCCTCCCCTCCCCTCCCCTCCCCACCCAAGGCTGCTGAGCACTCTTTTACTTCCATTATGCTCTTGGCAAAGTGTTTTAGGTGCTTGTGGCCAGCGGGTAATCCCAGGAGAATGGGGGCAAGCCAAACCAACAATTCCCTCCCCTCAGCAATATGAGGCATTGGAATCCCCTCGAGGGGGATTAATGTCCTTCCGACGCTCCGCGAAATCCCATTTTTGGTACAAACATTGAGCAACCCGATATTCCTCTTTTTTGAATTCGATATTGAATTGCCTGGGGGGGGGGGGGGAGGGTGAGTTCTTCCAGTAACCATACGACGTTTTTCCAAGTTGATGGGCGGAACAAAATTAGGCAAAGGGAGCAGCGGCGAAAAGACAAAGTGAGAAATGACATTGCCCTCGACGGGCACCCCCCCCCCCCCCCAACTCCAAATTGACCACCCTTTCGGTGCATAGAACGGAATTGGATCCCATTTGGCAAACGGCGTTGGGGGGGGGGGGGGATGGAAAATATTGTTGAAAATAAAACGAAGGACAACAGACTCGGGCCGCTTCCTGCCTTCTCCTCGTCCCGTCCCATTCCTCCGTGATTATATTTACTTTCGAAAATGTGGGTTGGACGTGGCGGGGAAATGGCATGTTGGCACAATGAGCCCCCCTGAATGTTTCCATGGGAAGAAAATTAGGGGCTATAGCAATAAGTGGGATAAAAACTAATGGGTTGGCATAATAGGGTAAAGGGACACGCCATGACCTACTCGGTTCTGTCGGACGACTTCTGAACGTGGCACAAAATCTTTCTCATCGAACTCCTCCAACTCTTGGAATGTGTGTTGTCGTTGCTGTGGCATGGTTTTGTTGCTGACTGCGCGTGGCCATGGTCGGTGGCGGAAAGGAATGGCTTAGTGACAGGCGATAGTGGCGATGGCGACGGGCATAAACAATGGCCTTTGGAGGCGAAGGAACGGCGGCCACTTTGGCCCCTCCCCTCGCCCTTTGGCTGTTGACATCGCCGTCCCCCCGGGCGGACATCAGCCGACACGGGGCTTCCGTCGGGAGTGGGCCAACCCGTAAGGCCGCCGCCACTGCGTTATCCGCCGCCTCCTCCCAACCAGCGGCGGTCCCCCGGTGCCCCTTTCGACCGGAGGAGGCGGCGACCTTTGTGTGCCGCCGTTTCGGTATCTGATGCCGCCGCTGCTTTTGTTTTTCGTCCGACCCATGCCAAATCTGGCAAAGAATGTTGGGCATGGACGAGGAGGAGGAGAGCGAATGGGGAGAGGAATGGACGGTGAGAGAGGTGGGTGCGGGCAAGGCAGGCACAACCCTTCCTGATGCGCGTGAAGACGCCGACGACCCTCCACCCCCGCCAGGGGCTACACCGGTCACCAGTGAATCGGCACTGCGCGATGTGTGCAGCAACACCGCGTGCAACAGACGCGAAACTAACGAGCCTGAACGCATCATAGCCCCCCTTCGTCTACTGGAAGAGCCAATTTGTCGCTCCGGAGAATTTGGCAAAGAACGATTGGAGTGCATCATAAAGAAGCGATTCCGTTGACGGAAGGAACGCGGGGACGGGGACCGCCCGTAAGCGGGGGACGGAAGAGGCGGAGTCGGCGGCGGCGAGGCCAGCGTAATCTTGCGACAGCTGCTGATGAGAGGGGACACGAAGCGGACCTGCTTACGCGCGGAATGCCCCGCCGCCGCGGACGGAGGCGGTGGAACAAACATTGAAAAAGGGCCTGTAATGTTTGTTATAAACGTTGGAACAAAATCGAAGACCAATGTGATTTGACTTCTGACTGGTCCAACAGGGCCAAAAGATCCAATCGGCGTTATGAATTAAGCAAAAAAAACGTCGGAGGATGGCACCACCAATGAATGAGTGAAGCAGGTGGAGGGGAGGGGGGGAGAGGGGAGGGGGGGGGCAACTTTCGGCGCTTGACATAAAGCACCACCCAAAACAATAAATCCTGCACATCTGAGGGGAGGGAATTGCCAAGTCCCTCACATATCGCCCGTTTCATATGCACCAACTCAACAAACTTCGAAGATAAATGAAGAAAGGAAGGGAAAAAGGAAATTGTTTGGCAAAAATACAAATGAACTGAATGAAGAATATCCGATCGTATGACGGCGATGGTTTGTGGAAGAATATTGGCAAAAATAAATTGAACCGAATATGGAAAAGTGGAGACTGTCGTTTTGATGGTTAAGTAGGGGAAAGTGTTAGTTAATACTGGCTTTCGATAAACGACACACAATGTGACAATGAAAAATCGCAATGTTTTCCTGAACTGATCAGCAACTCAAGCGAAGGGATCCAGGTCCGACCCTTTTTGGAGTCAGAAACATTCTTCATCATCCATCTGCTCGGGCCTGGAGGGCAAAGACTGCTTCATCACCTGTACGACGGGCATTTTTGGAGTTCTATAAACGGAAAGTCAAAATGCAACTGTCAGAAAACAACCTTTTCGGGGTGGGCAAAGGAATGCCGGTCTTCCCAGGAATTGTGGGGCGACGCGGAAGGGGAAGGCGCTGAAATTCCGAGAAAAGGTAAAATGAATGGCCAAATTCAGCAGGAACCGAATTCGGTGGCTGATTCAAATTGTCCGAACAGCAGCTCAAGTCGGCCAAAGAGCCTTCGTTGGAACGGGACGAAGCGATCGACGAATGGTCCGCGATGTGGCCAGAAGAACTGCGAAAGTCCACTGATTTGCTAGTGGCCAAATGGGAATGAGACAGGGCATTACACCCCGAGGCATTCGCTCCGCTCAAAATGGACGAAGTGGAGGAAGAGTCGCTGTCTGAACGGAAATGTTCTTCGACAACCAAACGAACCTTGCTCAGAATTGTTTTATTGGTTTCCCTATAAAAGTCCGACCCGGTCTTGAGCGACTTGTTGTTGTTGCAGTGCCTCCGGTGTGCGTTTCTCGGATGGTGTTGCCCAAACGTTGGCAACGGTCTCGCATCAGTTCCATTTGAAGCTCTTCAAAGGGGGGGGGGGATGTTGTTCTGTCAGAGTCGCATTCGATGCAACCCTTTCGACCTCTTTCCTGCTCCTTCGCCCGCCGTTCGATGTCGCCAAGGTCACGCCATTCTACGAGCACTTCGTTCTGAACTCCTTCGTCTTCTTCCAGTTGCATTTGAATTTGTCGCCTCGTCTGCTGCTGAATTGTCCTCGCACTGGCAACAATTAAATGATTAAAAATTAAAACTTTTGCTAATTTTTCGACTTTCGCCTCGGGCCTTTGGCGACGCCGACGCTTTTCGTCGTTGGTCCATTCGTTTCCGCCAATGCTTGGCTAATGCCCGGCCTCAGCAAGATTCCGCCGGGCAATAGCTTGCTTGGCATGATTTCTGGCCAAATTCGCCAGCTGAGGCGTCTTTTTGGGAGTGCTCGGAGCGTCGAAGTATTCGTCATCGTCTTCCTCGTCCTCCACCTCATCGTCCGAACACACGCTGGCCTCACTTATGGCTTAACATCACATTGACTTTATGTAAAATGTGTGGGACCATTCAATACACTCAATACGACACAGGCCTTCATTAAATAGCTGCTTTCCAAATTTTCCAGGATAAACGGGTGAACCCACCTTTCCTGGCCGCCATATTCTCCTTCTCCCGTGGCCTCATGCGCTGTTCCCGGTCGCTCATCGGGCCCGATTCGCTGCTGACCTCCTCGATCATGGACAACGAACTCTCCAAATTGTTGTTATTCCTCAACCGTTTCTCCTTGTCGGCTCTTCTTTCTTGGAATTTTTAGTTTTTAAACATTCAGTGCGATTTTGGCCAATTAAAGTTGCAATTAACATGTTTATGTCTATTTACAAATTGGCCAATTCTTAATACCCCACTCGACCCATTCTTTTCTTATCTCTTCCCGAAAGTGCGCACTTTTCTTCTCCAATCGACGACTGAGTGCCGATCTGGTCCTGAAGTCGACCTTCTCCACAGCTCCTCTCAACCACTTTTCCAAGTTCTGTTTTTCTTCCGATGCTTTTGAGGCGGGCGATTTGTCAATGCTATCATCCGGAACGAACAGCCAATCCTCCTCGCTAACCGCCCCATCTTGCCGCAAATTCAGCGTGTCCTCCAGCTCCACCGCCAACTCGCCAAGGTCCATCTCTTCTCGTAATGCTTAACGCTTTCGGCAAAGAACGTTTTTATCAAACAAAGCTCTGAAAGGTCATTTCGATGGAGTAAGGAAATTGGATCCTAAGCCGAAAGAAAGGTCCATCCAACAACAACCAGACCCAATGGGTCATAGCAAAAATATGGGAAAAGCATCAAATCGATCAATTAATTGACAATCGTGGATTTGATGCACGTAAAAATGCATGCCACGCGCTAAAAGATTGTTTATTGTCGTGACATACTTACTGTAAGAAACGTAATGAACGAAACAAAGAACGAGTCGGTGTTTCGAAACCAACGCAATAAAAAAACATTATAAGACACTAAAATTGTTTTATCAATTTAAGCACTGTTTTTTTGTGGTACAAAAGTGAAAATGCCCCAAAATACAAAATGAGTTCAAAGCTAAGGCACACTAAACCACGGCTCGCAGATAAAAATTTACAAAGCCCCGTTTTGCAACAAAAAAAAACAAACAAAATTTAGATTTGCAACCAAAATTTAAAAATGTGGTTATCTTGATATTTTGAAAATGTAGTCTCATCGGCCTCTCAAAAAAGCACAAAATGGGGCTAAAACCTTCAGTTCTGCGAGCCCTGCAACTAAAGCAAATCGAATCGAAGATGTAATTACTTATAAAAAAGGATGGGAAATAGACTCAAGCCCGTTGGATTAGGGACTCGCAAGAATCGCCGTTGTGCATGCGCTTTACCAAAGGGAGAATGGCGATGAAAAGGCATACATTGAGCACCGACGACAGAATGAATCTGGAAGTGTGGGAAAGAATTACTAACAAACCAATCCTTTGAACTTTTTGTTTACAAATTGATTTTTCAAATTTAAATTTCCAAAATTTGTTTTTACGTTAATTCAAAGAGATCAAACAAAAGTGCGCACAGATTTCTCCAGACTGTGTAACGATGTTCACAAGGGATAGGACATTGGACATGGGGCATCCACGTCAGTAGCGAATTGTTGCTTTGCAAAGCGGCCAAATCGACGAGGGTGTTGACCAGAGTCTCAACGCTTCTCACATCGATCACATCGTATGGGTGCAATTGAGCAACTGAAAACAACAGAAACAAACAAACAAACAATTAAAAACTGATCAATTCGGAAGTTTCAGTCAGTTCATACAGCACAAAACAGAAAAACGATAACACCTAAATACTCTCTCAAAAGTGGGTTCTTACTCACTCATCGTATTGACGGAATGGCGTTTTGCTCTCTCAAATTCCTCTTTGTACGGATGGACATTGCGTTGCCGCCACTGGTCTATCTGAAATTGTCAAATAACTAAATCATATAATTTGCAAATAATTTTCAGGATTTCACTAAAGTTTGCGGATTTTTCGTTGGTTTGGATCAGTTTTCCAAACATTTTGAAATTTTTTTAAATATTAAAGCAAAGTGGATTTAATATTTTGTAATTACTTTTTGCCATAAATAGTTTCGAAAATTTCTGGACGTTTTGAGGTCCAGAATTCCGGATTAATACTCCCTAACGGATCTCATCACAAACATTCATTTGGGCCGCCACATAATTTCGCATTTGCCCCAAAAGAATCCTTTCAAAGAACACCAACGTCCTGTTCCAACATTCCAAGTCTTTATCGTTGTACGAGCAATGATTACTAAACGGAAATACGAAACTGTCAAACTTCTCAAATAAAAAACAAACTCACGAGCACCCACGAACAGTCGAATTATCGCCCGTTTCGAAATTTTGGGCAGCAGCAAAACTTAGAAAGAAGACAAAAGCCGCCACCCCAAAATTGCATAACATCGCCAAAAAAGGATTGATTAAATATGAGAAATTGTAAAGTTTTAAAATAAGAGATAATCAAATCAAAAAATGTCGGTAACTGCCCGATAAAACAAAGTTAGAACTTTCTTATCCTTAATGCCAATTAAATAGCCATTCATATCGAAAGTGGACAAACGAAAGGAGAAGTAACAACAAAACAAAAAATAATAACAAATCGGAGAGGAAGGAATATGTTGTATTAGGTATGCGTTTCTGCGTTTTCCGTTGAGCGATTGGCCAAAAAATCGGTGTTGGAGAGATCAAAGTTGGCCCTTCAAAGAGGCACGTGGGAGAAGAGGTAGCTGCAAAGGAATTAAGCATTAATGAATGGTTAATGCGTCTTGAAAAAAGGACTAAAATCAGAATGCGACGAGGATAAACGTAAAATTTGTAGTTTTTTGTTGGTTTCTTAAGTCCAAAAGTTTGAATCGGCCAAAAGTCTAATAGAAAATTCATTTACTTTTTTCATCAAATTTGCCAAAATTCCATTTCTGCTGACAATGAGTTGCCCCACCCTCCATCCAACCTCACAGACTCGCCATTGTGCGTTCGACGGATCGCTTCCGCGAGAATCATCGAAATATCAATGCACTTAAAGAAAAAAAAAGACATTTTTAGGCGAACCCTCTAAAAAATGACTTGGATTTTGTTGCATCTTTTCATGTTTTCCTCTTGTGGAATTGTGTTGGTGACCACAACGGCTTCAAACTTTGATTTGTTCAAACGGTCAATCGCCGGCCCCGAAAAAATGCCATGGACACAAATTGCGTAGATTTTTTGCGCCCCAGCCTCAAAAAGTCTAAAATATTCAACATTTTCGGAAAAAGCTTAAAAGGTCACTTCTCAGCAGCTAAAACAATTGTTCCGCAAGTGTCCGCCATGTCGTCCACCAAAATTGCTACTTTGTCTTGAACATTGCCCACCAACGTCATCTTTTCCACTTCATTCGGATTGTTGCGTTCCTTGTGGATTAGCGCAAACGCCGCATTTAAACGATCAGCAATCGAAGTGACACTTTGGCGTTTAGGGAAAATTCTATATTCTTTAAAAATTAAATTTAAGAGACCTATAAAATAAATACACCTTTCCTTAAATTTAAATGAGTACAATTGCCCTGAAAAATTTTTTAATGAACCCTTTTCATTTTTGAAAGGAAGGTGGGGGTAAAACCGTTTGGCACCGCCGGCGTCTGGCGACACGATGACTGCCTCCTGCCAGTGCGGGATGGTCTCCTGGATGTATTTCAGGATGGCCGGCTCGGCGTACAAATTGTCCACTGGAATGTCGAAGAATCCTTGAATCTGAGAGGCATGCAGATCCATAGTAATAATGTGGTCAGCTCCGGAGATGGAAAGCATATTGGCGACCTGAACAAAATTCTACTTAAAATTAGGATGATACAAGCCAAGGGCGTAGCCAGGGGGGGGGGGGTGGGAGCTGCAGCCCCCCCCCCAAAATGAAATTTGAGAAAAAAAGAAGCATAGGGGGGACCCTATTGTTTTGCAAAATTAATCATTTTGACAAATTTTCATAACAAATTCCCTCAAAAATTTTTCCCGGCGGGTCTGTCGGCACCGCCGGACCTCGTCGTTCTTAAAAAGCTTCAAAAAATTACCGTAATTTTAAAATTTGGCTGATAATCTGTTAACAAATCGAGTCAAAAATTCCAGATTTTCTCGGCGGCGACCCCCTCCCTAAAAGTGAAGCGGAATTCGCAACAAAATTTTTTTTTTGTTTTTTTTTGAAAAATCGCGGAAAATGTAATAAAAAGCAAAAAATGCACCCCTAAAAATCGAATTTTTCTTTAATCAGCCCCCCCCCCCTGAAAAAAATCCTGGCTACGCCCTTGATACAAACCAGTTTGGCCGTGATTGGTGCACGAGACTTGTCCTTCTTGTCCTGTCTGGCATACGGGAAGCACGGGATGACAGCGGTGACACGACAAGCGGATGCAATTTTGCAAGCACTGATCATAATCAACAACTCCATCAGATGATCGTTGATTTCTCCGCATCTGTAAACACAGACCAAACACTGCAAACCCGAAGTTTTGTTGAGTGAGTAATCGATGAGAATCGACTTATATTTGTTAAGTTACCCGCTCTGGATTATGTAGACATCCTCGCCACGAACAGATTCGATGATTTCTACATTGGTTTCCTTAACAATTTACTCAAACACTCACTTATTGCTTATTCGGATGGAAATTTTGGCAAAAAAGCAATAATTTATTATAAATCCAATATCACTGAAGATTGAAGTTTCTCAAAAACTCAATAAACACCACCTTATTGCTGAACTTTTTCAAAGCGGCTTTTGCAACTTCGAGCTGAAGTCTGTCACAAATTCGCTGTGCCAAATCACTATGCGATGAACCAGAAAAAACTGAAAGGCTTTAGATCTTTATTCTGGGGGTCCCTCACCTTTTATGTTGGGCATTCGAACGTTGCCAAGTGATATTGAATGCTCTCCTTCACTGAGAACCAAACTTCCGGTAGGGCTAGACGTCTTGGGAGAATTAAACTTTCCAGGTACCTGAATGGAATTTTATTTAAACTTATTCTTTTATTGAAAAAGGCACAGAGGAAATTGAAACGAGGACACTACGAACTGAAGTCCAATAATGCGATAAGTGTCTCAACATTGTCCTAAAAGCATTTAAGCTTATAATTAGCATAAAGTGATAGTGCATCAAATTCGGTGGAATTTGCATCAGAATTTATTTTAAATTATTAATGAATTGGAAATTTTCTGACTTTTCTAAACAATAAAAATCTTGAGTTTTTAAAGTAAAAATTTTTGGCCCGTTTATTTTGACCGTTTTTGGCCCAGTTCGCATTTTGTCCGGTTGGCATTCGCCCTTACACGCCGAGACAACCCGATTTAGGGGTGGGGGACACTTGAGTCCAACTGAGTACTGGTGTTAAAGTGACATTTCAGTACCATTAAATGATTTTTTAAAAACAATTTTAATTTTCAATTAAAATATTAGCAAAACACCACACACTCGGCTACGGCGGCCAGTAAGTGGTCGATGCCTTCACTCGGTCGGACAACCTCGGCGCGACGACTTCACCATCGCTTCGGCACCTCAGGCGCCCCATTACTTGCGCCGTCATCGCATGTTCGCTGTTATGGCGGCATTTTATCTTATAAGTTTATGAAACAAAACCCGTCAAAACATAAAAATGATTTGATTCCATTATAAACCTAACGCACGAATCAGAAAAAAATTTTCCGCGGAAAGCCACTCTGCTGAACAAAGTTACGATGTGTGGACTGAAGTGTCCCTTTCAATGGGGACCAACAAAGCTGTAGAAAAATAGGCAAAATCCTTAGAATCCCATCCATCCCTTGTTCTATTGCCTACCGGTCTGAATCCCCCTCATGATGGCTGATTCTAGCTTAGGCTTAGCCTAAGACGTTGAGAGGATTCGAGACACATTTGGCTGTGGGGGGATTCGAGAATGCTGTGAGGTTTTCGGTAAATTGCTGCAAAATAATGCTCTGCTGATTTGTGAGAAGGAAATACGACTTGGAGCTCACAAATCAGCGACCGGAATTTAATAAGACGAAAAGAAAATGTTGAAATGAACGGTTCGAAATTCCCGTAGGCGAACGAGAGCGTTAATGAACCTCTTACAATGAAACACAGGGGTGATCTATTCACATTTATTTTTGTTGCGACTAGAATCCGGTAAATTAAAATTCCGGGAACGGGAATTTTAAATTTTAACGGGATGGGAGTCACGCACGGGATTCCCGTGTTTTTTTCCGTTCCCCTAAAAAAAGGGCGGGGAATCCCGTACTTTTCCCGTTCCCGTAACCCATTTGGTCGAATTGGTTACGACTCGTTTACAACACTGACACGTCCTCAACTTAACTTGTGAATATTTTGATCTCAACAATCGTATTCTCTCTCTGTCTCTATTCTCCTTGCTACAGTAGCGTGTCTCCCCCTCCGGCGCCCATCAGCAGTGGGGTGGTCGTCTCGCTGCCTCTGCCGCCACTGCACACCCTCGGGGTCGAGAGCAGCGTGTGCATTTTGTCCTGTCCCTCCTCCTCAACGACGGGGAATCCCCCAAAGGATAGTTGCCTCGGCCGATTGCTCCGTTCAATTCTTTCGTTTTCCTTGCGCGACGGACTCGGCACCCGGTGATTTCCGGCAGCGCACTGACTGAGCACGTCAGCGGCTGACACTTTTAGGGAACGCCCTGGGGCGAAGGTGCGAGTTTGGATGCACACGGTGAACATGCGACGGAATTGGCTGGAGCAGAGAAAGAACAGAAAGAACGGAATGGTCGCGTTCAGTCTGCAGAAAAAACGCACTCCCGGAGGCCGATTCTCAATTTAACTTACGCAGAAAGAACGTTGTTTGCGGCAGTTAGTGCGCACATCCATTCGCGTTGGTCCGGCATTGAGGCACCCCGCAGGGCGAAGAAGGCATAGCCAAGCGCGGCAGGTCCCTCCAGCAGAAGGTGGGAGACGGTGGTGGCCACCGTTAGACGGATGACGCACTTCCGCCGCTGGGAGAAGGACTGGCCCAGCTGGGGCTAACATGGAACGAGTCGGATTTGGCTGGGTCAAATGTTTGCTGCATCGACAAAAAGCATGCGATAGGGCGGGGGGCGGGGGGAATCCATTCTCGAACTAAGCCTCAACACTCACTTTGATGAAACGGGAAACGACCAAAGCCGTGCACACCATCATCACCAGCGTTGGCAGCACAATAGTGGCACTCATCTGCACCCAATAATACCGACGTTCGAGCGCAGGCGCCCAAACGGCGTTCAGACGCATCCGAAAAGTTGTCACAATGCGAAAGCACACAGCAGAAGCAGAGGGTTTGGCCGAATTGAGTTGGAGAGTGGGCACGGATACCACCTCGTGGCTGACCAAGAACAGAGAGTGAATGCCCGCGGCACAGAGGACGGAACCGATGAGGCAACAGAGAGTTGGACGACGGCCGCACCAACGCCGGAAGGCGAACGGTCTCAAAACGCAAACCATCGTCTGCAATTGAACAGGAGATGAGGACTTTAACGGAAGTGATTAGAATTCAAAATTCGAACCATCTCTTTACCCATTCTGATAACCGTTCCGTTTTAGTTTCAAAGGTTAGGTATAAAAACGGACAAAAAAACAAAAACGGACCTGCAATGAGATAAACATGGTCATCCTTAAACATTCGTTTTTGATTACTCAAACCCAAGTACACAGACCACGTAGAAATTGTGCCGTTGAGGTTGCCCACTGTCATCATCCACGGTCGAGAGTGCCAATAAAGCCACTCGAGATAGGACTGCAACGGCAGCCAAGCATGCAGCACTTCCAGCAAACGACACTGCACAAAAAAGAGGTTGGCCACAGCCTTGGCGCGAAGAAGATGGACGAAATAGTTGTCGCCGAAGTAAGGGAGGCTGTAGACGAGAAGATTGAACAAGTTTCCTCCGAGGCACAACAGCTGCAGAAGCGGGAAAACGAAACGCAACGTCCACAGTTCCAAAGCAGTGCATGGACCGGCAAAGTGCTCGCGATTGTGTGCCACCGGCAGAGACAACGCTAAGACGGGGGGGGGGGGGGGGAGAGGGAACGTTTTCGGCCGGAGTTTCGCCACTTAGTGACCTCGTCACACCCCAGCTGAAGGCCTTTCGCTCCCCCCGGGAGTTCAGTCATCGACCTTCACAACACTTTTCACGTCGGACGAGATTTACAGGGTTTTAAGGGTCTATAAGATCTCCAAACTCCACCAATTACGTCCTTCGACTACTGTAATATACTCAACCCGTTGGTCTGACCTCGCTCTCCCCAGTCACCAGGGCATCGTCCAATTCCGCTGCCATTCGCTCCGCTTCCGGCACTTCCTGGCATCCACACAGCATCCTTCAGCTGAAACAGTTCACCCAGCATCTGCAGACACGCCTCCAGCGCCAACTCAACACCAAACTTTTGCTCACAATTTTGAATTACCTTCTCCATTTTCTCTAATAAAGAACAGACAGAACTCACTATCAGGGATTTTGCAAATTGGGGGGTGAAGATCATAGAGAGAAGGAATGAATGCTAATTGGGTTAGAACAAATTGTGTTGGTTGGGAGGGGGAAGGAGGGGGATGGGGGGGGGGGGGAAGTCCATGGGAATGGCTCGGAGATACACGTAAATAATAACCCCGGGAGGGGAGGTTAAAGCACCCACCACCAGACACTAATCAAAAGTTTTACTTGACTCTGACCGGAGAGCAATTCCCACTAATAAGAATGCCAAAGAATGGCAAAGAAAGTGAATAACTCCCCCGCCCCCCCCCACATGACATTGTGCTTACTTTGTACCATCGGGAATTCATTCGCTCTGCCAAAGTGGGAAATATGGGGGGGGGGGGGGAGGCAAAGTTTGAAAGGCAAACACATGGGGGGGGGGCTTTCTGCCGTGGGAATGGAGAGGCCAAATGAACTCGAAGTGGGGCTGGGCGAGTATATGGAAGACTTTCTGTCTGTTTTTTCACCGGAAGCCAATGTACACGCTTTTCTCCTCACAAAAGACCGTATGGATTTCTATCCTCTGCTGATGGATTTTAATGGACAAAAACGTCGTAAAAAGCCGGACATTATTGAGGGGGGGGGGGAGGGGGGGGGGGGGGGGCGGGAGGGGAGGGGGGGGGGGGGGGCGGGATTCGTAACATTCTCGACCAACGTGCCTTTGGCAGTAGTGCAGAGGCAAACAGCGGGCGAAGGCAAACAATAAAGAGGGCATAATGTGTGGGATGCAAAGATAGTTTAACCCGCTTCATCGCCCTTTAAGCCTAAAATGAATTAAGCGCATTGAATTGAGCGGGGAGTGAAAGGACCGGTCGGGTAAGGTGGAGGGTAAAGCCTTAATTAAGTGGACGACCAGCACCGCCGTCCTTCACAACATGGCGACGGACAAGGGCTACCAATCCGCGTGTCGACCCGTGTAAATTCCTTCAAACTAACCTATTTGGTCATATACCAGAACGGAGGAGCTATCATTAAGCTACGCTTTGCGGCTGGACAAAGCTCAAAAAAATGACCAAAAAAGTGATAAACTCGCCAATTTGTGGGTCTTTCTAGTCACAATTTTTAGTTTTGTTACGATTCGACACTCCAACCGGAAGCGCTGACTAAACACACATTTTGATAAACATTTTACGTATTTTGGAAAGGAAACAAAAAGGGGAAGAGATAGGGTAATGGAAATTGGGTAAATATGCTTAATAAATATAGGCGGGCGAGGACATTCTTATGCCAGTTGTTCCTCTACAATGGCTCTTTTGTCCGTGCCCTCCGGCTGGCATTCTTTCGATGACCGAGAGACGGCGGCGTTCCAATAAACGGTCGCGGTTCAGGGGTCATTTGTTTCACAACTTTTGGTTGGTCATGCCAAGATTTGACCATGATTCAGACCATTATTAGTTTGTGCCTAAATCACTCCCGACCCTACATATTTAATCATATGTTTAATTAATCTTAATAAACATGGCACTCACAAATCAGCAGAAGAGAGATTTGACTCCAAAATTAAGAAACAAAAGTTTGTGTTAGAAATTACCGTAGTTCATTTGGCATTTTGTTTCTTTATAAATAAGCAGAGAAACAAAAAATGCAAAAAGAATAATTTGTGTTTTCGAAATTTCTGCTGTTGTTAAACACTTCCTTATATTTATCTTAAGCCTTATGGCTTTCCCTTTTGGTTATTTACCTATTTAAAGCCTGACAGCAATTCGATAATATTCTCTAACATTTTTAGCTATATTTTGCATTAGCTTAGGATTGAACAAATTTGTTTTAGAAAGTTTGGAAATAATGAAAGTTCCAACGTCCGTTTCGTTTGTTGGTCAAGCTGGCGCGTCTTCGGCGCCGTCACTTGACTGTCCCAGTGTTCAACATCAATTGTCCCAACAGGAGGAGCGAATTTTCACGGACAAGTCGAAAAAGTGGAAGCAGTTGCAGTCGAAAAGATTTGCAGAAAAACGAAAATTTGGCTTTGTCGACTCCCAGAAGGAGGAAATGCCGCCAGGTTTTTGATTTGGGTTTTCTAAAGATATATTTACGTACTTTGTAAATGAATGGTTGATGAAATTGAGCAAACAACGAATCTTTTGTAGAGCATGTCCGCAAAATCATCCGCGACCACGGGGACATGACCTCACGCAAGTATCGCCATGACAAAAGAGTTTATTTGGGTGCGCTGAAGTATATGCCACATGCGGTGATAAAACTGCTCGAGAATATGCCAATGCCGTGGGAGCAAATCCGAGATGTCAATGTGCTCTACCACATAACAGGCGCCATCACTTTTGTGAACGAAGTGCCGCGAGTGATTGAGCCGGTGTTCATCGCCCAGTGGGGCACAATGTGGATTATGATGCGCCGCGAGAAGCGTGACCGTCGACATTTCAAGGCGAGCGATCCCCTTGCTTAGCGATTATAGGAAAAGGGCTTAAAAATTGAGTTATTGTTCTTCTCAATAGCCATTAGGAAAATAATTCTACAGTCGACCAAGCTACGAATTTATTTTTTCGATGCCTTTTGACTTGTTGTTTCGCATTACCTATAGTTAGTCCTAAGGGTGTAGCCAGGGGGGGGGGGGCTACAGCCCTCCGAAAAAATTTTTGGGGAAAAAACCAAGTGGGGAACTCTTTTCTTTGCAAAATTTCCTCCGGCGGCGCCTATCAACACCGCCGACCCCACCACCCCTAAAGAAAGGATTTTTAAACCCGCGCAAAAAACCCAACAAAAATGCACCCCGAAAGATTAACTTTTTTTCAAATTACCCCCCCCCCCCCCCTCCCCTCGAAAAAAGCTCTGGCTACACCATTGGTTAGTCCTTCATCTTTTGCTTTGGTTAGAGTAATCACCGGTATGTTTTAGCGGATGCGTTTCCCTCCTTTTGACGATGAAGAACCTCCACTGGATTATGCCGACAACATTTTGGATGTTGAGCCGCTTGAGCCCATACAAATGGAACTTAATGAGGATGAGGAGTCTCTGGTTAAGGAATGGTTCTACGACCACAAGCCGTTGTCCAAAACACGGTATGTTCTTTTGCTTCCGTCCCATAATTTGTAATGTTCTTTTGGTCAAGATTCGTCAGTGGTGAGGCGTACAAGAACTGGGCGTTCAGCATTCCAATTATGTCCACTCTCTACCGACTTGCCAACCAACTTCTGACGGACTTGCTCGACGAGAATTACTTTTATTTGTTCGATCTCAAGTCGTTCTTCACTGCGAAGGCACTGAACGTGGCCATCCCCGGAGGGCCTAAATTTGAGCCGCTGATGAAGGAACTCAACTTTCAGTCTGTTTCCTTTTGTTTCTGTTTTATCCCTTTACTTTTGTCCCAATCAGAGACGAGGATTGGAATGAGTTTAACGACATCAACAAAGTCATTATCCGGTCGCCCATTCGGACAGAGTACAGAATAGCGTTTCCGTTCATGTACAACAATCTGATAAACGCATTGCCAGTCACCGTGTCCTGGCACCATGCGCCGTCGGTTGTGTTCATCAAAACTGAGGATTATGATTTGCCCGCTTTTTACTTTGACCCACTGATCAATCCAATCGCTCAAAGGAACACGGAGAGGGTGAGATGAGTTTTATCAGACAAAGATGCGTTTGCTGCGATTTAGGGCTAATCTTATAGCTGGGGGGGGAGGATCCTCCTTTCATTGCAAAATGAGGGATAGAGGTGGTTTCTTTAAGAATAAATCGTTCGAATTTCCAAATTTCCCTGGCGGGGCCTTCGGCATTAACGGACGCCCAAAAGCTAAAATTTATTTTAAAAAGGTCAATTATCGTTTGGATGTATGATAATACTTGACAATAGTGAATAAACAGACGCGACCAGCAAAAAGAGCAAAGTTTTAAATGATTGTCATTTGCTCAATGTGTGCGTGTCGTATATTATTTGGCACATTTAGGCGGATTCAAATCCTAATGACTGATTTTAATCAGATTTTTAATGTGCTACATTTTCAGATGCCCGAACCTCTACCGGATGATGCTGAGGAGTTCGAAATTTCGTCGGATGTTGTGCCGATGTTCTACGAGTTCCCACTTTACACTGAAAACACAGCAAATGGAATGGCACTTCTCTGGGCCCCGCGTCCGTTCAATCTTCGCTCAGGAAGGACGCGTCGTATCATCGATGTGCCACTGGTGAAGAGTTGGTATAAAGAGCACTGTCCAGCCGGGATGCCCGTCAAAGTGCGCGTCTCCTACCAAAAGCTGCTTAAAGTTTTTGTGCTCAATGCGCTGAAACATCGTCCACCGAAGCCACAAAAGAAACGGTAGTGAATTCTAAAGGTTTTGACATATAGACTCGGGGAATGTACATCAGTGGCAATTGAACATTTTTTCGAAAAATTGCTTAACAAAAATGCAATAAAAAGGAAACACACCCCCTAAGAATCGATTTTAGAAAGCAAAAAGTACACCCCCTAAGAATCGAGTTTCCCCCCCCCCCCGAAAATCTTTTTTCTGGCTACGCCACTGATGTACATCGTACATTTTAGCATTTCTTTGCTTTTTAAAGGGAATTTATTCGTCTTACGAAGGGGAATGTATGTGATTAAACGTTTCAGCTATTTGTTCCGTTCGTTCAAAGCAACCAAATTCTTTCAAAATACTACTCTGGATTGGGTTGAGGCTGGTCTTCAGGTGCTTCGCCAAGGCTACAACATGTTGAATCTGTTGATCCATCGGAAGAATTTGAACTACCTCCATTTGGACTACAATTTCAACCTTAAGGCATATAATAAGTTTAGTTTTGTTTTTTTGAACTTGTCATAATTTTAGCCCGTCAAAACTCTGACAACGAAAGAGCGTAAAAAGTCTCGTTTTGGCAATGCCTTCCATTTGTGCCGAGAAATTCTCCGTCTCACCAAATTGGTGGTCGACGCACATGTTCAGTATCGGCTCAACAATGTGGACGCTTATCAGTTGTCGGATGGACTTCAGTATATTTTTGCGCATGTTGGACAGTTGACCGGAATGTACCGCTACAAGTACAAGCTCATGCGACAAGTACGAATGTGCAAGGACCTCAAACATCTCATTTATTACCGTTTCAACACCGGCCCAGTTGGTACGTTTTTAAAAATTCTGGTTTTATGGAATCAGTAATTTTATAACTACTAAATGATATCCACGAAGCTCCAATAGTAAGTGTAGATGTACACGGGGGGTGGCTTCGGTTGGGAAAAATAGTGAACTTATTGTTTCCAAATTTTACTTATCCGCTTGAAGCATTAATCAAAGGAATTACTTTATAGGAAAGGGCCCTGGCTGCGGTTTTTGGGCACCTGGATGGCGTGTGTGGTTGTTTTTCCTCAGGGGCATCACTCCTTTGCTAGAGCGATGGCTTGGCAATTTGCTTTCGCGGCAGTTCGAGGGTCGCCATTCGAAGGGAGTCGCAAAGACGGTGACAAAGCAGCGAGTCGAGTCGCACTTCGACCTCGAGCTTAGGTATTGCGCCATGCTTAGTTAACTATCAAAAAATTATTGTAAAGGGCTGCTGTAATGCACGACATTCTCGACATGATGCCTGAAGGAATAAAGCAAAACAAGGCGCGTGTAATTCTGCAGCACCTTAGTGAAGCGTGGCGATGTTGGAAAGCGAACATTCCGTGGAAAGTTCCCGGGCTTCCTACTCCAGTCGAGAACATGATCCTACGCTACGTGAAAGCAAAAGCGGACTGGTGGACCAACTCGGCCCATTACAACCGTGAGCGTGTTCGCCGCGGTGCGACTGTGGACAAAACGGTGTGCAAGAAGAATTTGGGTCGTCTGACGCGTCTCTACCTAAAGGTATGTTTAATGGACTTTACGTTAATAAACGACTACTATATTATGCTGAGGGCTTTCAAGATTAAAATAACTCAATATTAATGAGCGCCATTTTGTTTCATCCTTATCTCTAGAACCCTTTGTCGGAATCACATTTTACAGGCGGAGCAGGAGCGTCAGCACAATTATCTGAAGGATGGGCCCTACGTGAGTGCTGAGGAAGCGGTTGCCATTTATACGACCACTGTCCATTGGTTGGAGTCTCGACGCTTCTCACCGATTCCGTTCCCGCCTCTCTCCTACAAACACGACACAAAACTGCTGATTCTGGCGCTCGAGCGCCTCAAAGAGGCCTATTCGGTGAAGAACCGGCTCAACCAAAGCCAGCGTGAGGAGTTGGCGTTGATTGAGCAGGCCTATGACAACCCACACGAGGCGTTGTCCCGGATTAAGCGTCACATGCTCACCATGCGGTCCTTCAAAGAAGTTGGCATTGAATTCATGGACCTGTACAGCCATCTGATCCCCGTCTATGACATTGAACCGTTGGAGAAGGTTACGGATGCTTATTTGGACCAGTATTTATGGTACGAAGCGGACAAGCGACGGTTGTTTCCGTCGTGGGTGAAGCCTGCCGACACTGAGCCGCCACCGTTGCTCGTCTACAAATGGTGTCAGGGGATAAACAACTTGCAGTCCGTTTGGGATACCAGCGAAGGCGAGTGCAACGTGCTACTTGAGGCGAAAGTGGAGAAAATGTACGAGAAGATGGACTTGACGCTGCTCAACAGACTGCTTCGACTCATTGTCGACCACAACATCGCCGATTACATGACCGCTAAAAACAACGTGACGATTAACTACAAGGACATGAACCACACGAACTCGTTTGGTGGGTGTCGAATTTTTCTATCAACTCTATGATGAGGCCTGTGAGAATGTGAATTTTTCCTTCGTTTAGGCATAATTCGTGGGCTCCAATTCGCCTCATTGATTGTCCAATATTATGGTCTTGTGCTTGATTTACTTGTTCTCGGACTTCGACGTGCTAGCGAAATTACGGGACCGCCGCAGGTTTGTAAGCTGCGTTAGCATTTCTAATTAGGCACTGTGCTTATTTTCAGTGTCCAAATGAGTTCCTTGCCTTCGAAGACATTGCGACTGAGGGGGCTCATCCGATTCGTCTGTACTGTCGCTACATTGACAAAGTGTGGATTTTCTTTCGATTTAACGCGGAGGAGACCAGGGACCTCATCCAGCGATACCTAACTGAACACCCAGACCCGAACAACGAAAACATTGTCGGCTACAACAACAAGAAGTGCTGGCCGCGCGATGCTCGGATGCGACTGATGAAGCATGACGTTAACCTTGGAAGAGCAGTGTTTTGGGACATTAAGGTTGGTGTAATCAGCTCTATATTGGATTTATTCAACTTTTTTCAATCTTTCAATACGATTTTGTTTCTAAGAATCGCCTTCCGCGTTCGGTCACCACAATCGAGTGGGAAAATTCGTTTGTTTCCGTATACAGCAAAGACAATCCGAACTTGCTGTTTGACATGTGCGGGTTTGAATGTCGAATTTTACCAAAATGTCGGATGGCCAGTGACGATGCGACAAACCGGGATGGCATTTGGAATCTTCAAAATGAGGCGACTTGATTTGCTTTTTATTCATTAAACAAAATATCATTTTATTACATTTTGTTAAGGTCACGAAAGAGCGAACTGCTCAATGCTTTCTCAAAGTTGACCAGGAATCTATGGAGAAATTCCACAATCGAATTCGTCAAATTTTGATGTCGTCTGGATCAACAACTTTTACGAAGATTGTCAACAAATGGAACACGGCTCTGATCGGTTTGATGACTTATTTCCGAGAGGCGGTTGTCAACACGCAGGAGTTGCTTGATCTGCTGGTGAAGTGTGAAAACAAAATTCAAACTCGGTAACAAGGGGGGAAATCCGTTGTCAATTCTCATCCAAATCCTTAAGAATTAAAATTGGTCTTAATTCAAAAATGCCTGCTCGTTTTCCGCCTGTAGTCTTCTATACTCCGAAGGAAATTGGCGGTCTTGGAATGCTTTCAATGGGCCATGTGCTGATTCCTCAATCGGATTTACGTTGGATGCGACAAACGGACTCGGGAGGCATCACTCACTTTAGGAGTGGGATGACTCATGATGAAGACCAAATCATCCCGAATTTATACAGATACATTCAGGTAATATTTCATAATTCTTTTATTGCACGTTTTGGACATGATTATTGTATGGGTGTTATAAGAATGTTATTTTAAGCCATGGGAAGCGGAGTTTGTCGACTCTCAGCGCGTGTGGGCAGAATATGCGTTGAAGCGGCAGGAAGCGAATGCTCAGAATCGCCGACTGACGTTGGAGGATTTGGACGACAGTTGGGATCGCGGAATTCCCCGAATCAACACACTGTTCCAAAAGGATCGCAACACGTTGGCCTATGACAAGGGCTGGCGTGTCAGAACAGAGTTTAAAGCGTACCAAATACTGAAGCAGAATCCTTTCTGGTGGACTCACCAGAGACACGACGGAAAATTGTGGAATCTTAACAATTATCGTACAGACATGATCCAGGCCCTTGGCGGCGTCGAGGGCATTCTCGAGCACACACTGTTCCGGGTTTGTTTCGACGACCTATCATACCGCGAACAAAAACTAGCATTTTAGGGAACATATTTCCCTACTTGGGAAGGCCTCTTTTGGGAGCGGGCATCCGGCTTCGAGGAATCGATGAAGTTCAAGAAGTTGACCAATGCACAACGTTCTGGGTTGAACCAGATCCCGAACCGTCGCTTTACACTTTGGTGGTCTCCGACTATCAACAGAGCGAATGTTGGCTGTCTTAATTTAAATAATGCTAATGATTCACTGATGTTTAGGTGTACGTCGGTTTCCAAGTGCAGCTTGATCTCACTGGAATTTTCATGCATGGCAAAATCCCAACATTGAAGATTTCCTTGATACAGGTGCCTCTTTCTGGTCTATTAACCCTTATCTTCAAATAAATTTTTAGATTTTCCGAGCTCACTTGTGGCAAAAAATCCATGAATCGGTTGTGATGGACTTGTGTCAGGTGTTCGATTTGGAATTGGACGCTTTGGAGATTCAGACTGTCCAAAAGGAAACAATTCATCCGCGAAAATCGTACAAAATGAACAGTTCCTGCGCTGACATCCTCCTCTTTGCCCAATACAAATGGCATATTTCGCGGCCGTCGCTGTTGGCGGACACAAAAGACGTTTGCATTTTTTTTAAAATTAAAGTGCTTTTGTTCAGTAATGAAACTCGTTTCTTTCAAAAAAATTGGGTTATGTTTTGTGTCTATAGACCAGCGTGTAATTGGTTTTTACAGGTGATGGACAACACAACCACGCAAAAGTATTGGCTCGATGTTCAATTACGTTGGGGCGACTACGACTCGCACGACATTGAGCGTTATTCGCGTGCCAAATTTCTGGACTACACCACGGATAACATGTCCATCTACCCTTCCCCCAACGGGGTTCTCATCGCCATTGATCTCGCTTACAATCTGTACAGCGCCTATGGCAACTGGTTTCCGGGCATGAAAGTGCTACTGCGGCAGGCAATGGCCAAGATCATCAAGGCAAACCCGGCCTTCTATGTGCTCCGGGAACGTATTCGCAAGGGTCTGCAGCTGTACTCGTCCGAACCCACGGAACCGTATCTGACCTCGCAAAACTATGGCGAGCTGTTCAGTAACCAGATCATTTGGTTCGTCGACGACACAAATGTGTACCGTGTGACCATTCATAAGGTCGATTTTGAATTTCAGCCATCCCTTTTTGTTATTTTGTTGAATTTTTTTCAGACATTTGAAGGGAATTTGACAACTAAACCGATGAATGGCGCAATATTTATTTTCAATCCGAGAACCGGGCAGCTATTTTTAAAAATCATTCATACCAGTGTTTGGGCTGGACAGAAGCGTCTCAGTCAGGTCGATCAAAACTTCATTTGCTGTTAATACAAACGTTGAATACTTTAGTTGGCAAAATGGAAGACAGCAGAGGAAGTTGCGGCATTGATTCGATCGCTTCCGGTGGAGGAACAGCCAAGGCAAATCATTGTTCACAAGGAAGGCCATGCTCGACCCGTTGGAGGTGCACTTGCTGGACTTCCCGAACATTGTCATCAAGGGTTCGGAATTGATGCTGCCCTTCCAGGCCATAATGCGCGTAAGTTAGCATTCGTCACACGCTTGAGCGCAATAACCGTATGTAATGCTTTCAGATTGAAAAGTTTGGCGATTTGATATTAAAGGCGACAGAGCCACAAATGGTCTTGTTTAATTTGTACGACGACTGGCTTAAGGTCCATTGAAAATTATTTTTAATTTTTGCATTTCAATAATACTTGCAGACCATTTCGAGTTACACCGCATTCTCGCGTGTCATTCTCATTCATGCGTGGGAATGCACATAAACCCGGATAAGACAAAAGTGATTTTGAAACCGGACAGAACCACGGTCACTGAACCGCATCACATTTGGCCAACATTGACTGACGAAGGAGTGGATCAAAGTGGAGTTGGCATTAAAGGACATGATTCTGAACGATTATGGGAAGAAGAACAACGTGAATGTAGCTTCGCTGACGCAGTCCGAAGTTCGGGACATCATCTTGGGCATGGAGATCAGCGCACCGTCGCAGCAACGACAGCAAATTGCCGAAATTGAGAAGCAGACGAAAGAGCAGAGTCAGGTGACTGCAACAACGACCAAATCGGTTAACAAGCATGGGGATGAGATCATTTCGGCTACAACGAGTAATTATGAGACGCAAACATTCTCTTCTCGTACGGAATGGCGAGTGCGAGCGATCAGGTGGGCTTCTTCAATTGTTTATTTTAACCCTTTCCAAACTTTTAGCTTTATTACCAAATCATTTTTCATATCGTGCGAGTTTCCTCTATTTATTTTTTTTGCAGTTCGACCAACTTGCATTTGCGCACTCAGCACATTTACGTAAACTCGGACGACGTCAAGGACACCGGGTACACTTACATTTTGCCGAAGAACATCTTGAAGAAGTTTATCATCATCTCTGACCTGCGCACACAAATTGCCGGCTTTATCTACGGGGTGTCCCCTTCGGACAATCCGCACGTGAAAGAGATACGATGTATTGTGCTTCCGCCTCAGTGGGGCACGCATCAATTGGTTCATTTGCCGAATCAACTGCCACAACATGAATTTCTCAAGGACTTAGAGCCGCTTGGATGGTTTTTTAGTAAATCAAAAGTTTTCACAATTCTTTTTACTTACAGGATGCACACACAGCCAAACGAGTTGCCTCAGCTTTCGCCCCAGGACATAACAATGCACTCAAAAATCATTTATCAGAACCAATGGGACGGTGAGCGGAGCGTGATGATCACATGCAGTTTTACGCCTGGTTCCGTTTCGTTGACCTCTTATCGCTTAACGCCCAGCGGCTACGAGTGGGGCCGAAATAACACTGACAAAGGCAACAACCCCAAAGGCTATTTGCCGTCACATTATGAGAAAGTGCAAATGCTTCTCTCCGATCGCTTTTTGGGCTATTTTATGGTACCATCAGCTGGTGGCTGGAATTACAATTTCATGGGTGCGTAAGTGCGTTTTGGCACATTGCATTCAATTTCTCTAGGCGTCCGACATGACGTGAACATGCAGTATGACGTGTGTTTGTCGGCTCCGAAGGAGTTTTACCATGAGGATCATCGTCCGCTGCACTTCCACAACTTCAATGTGTTTGAAGACCCACTTGGCGTGGCCACGGCCGACAGAGAAGATATATTTGAGTAAAGTGAATGGATGATGAGTTTTGGAGAAATTGAAGATACAAACGTCGTGAATTTATATTTGTTTTAGTTCTGTGCAGTTTGTAACCATTCTATTTTATTCATTTGGTTAAAATGGTTGACTTGATCAAAACTTACAGCAATAGTTTTTTGCCTAAGAATGCAGTCTACTTATAAAATGTCAATGTGCGTTACTTTTTTGGGATTGGCAGTATCCCATGGCCATGCCGGGGCCAATTCCACTGTTGGGGGTTTTCATCCCCCGCGCAATAGTTTTGTGGTTTAATGCAGGACTTTGGCCAAATGACTGATTTGGTTTCGTTGTTAACCCGTGTTTATGCTTAACCCATTTTTACCCTAGAAAAATGCTTTTCCAATTCTCGGATGCTTCCTAAATTCGTTTTTTAATTCCTAGTGGTGATTTCGTTTAAAGAGATGCAGCCTCAGGCGAAACGGAAGATCCAGGTGTTTTGCGCATCTGGTTTTCATCAGAGGGACAGTCCCCTCCTTTTCTCTCAGATTTCGTTTCTGATCAGAAACGGTTCGGTCGAGTCTAAACATCGGGGCTTTGTCAACAGTCTTCAATTCGACCCGATAACGCGCAATCTCTTTTCTGCAGGCTCAGACTCCGTCATCCGGCAATGGGACACCTGCAGCGACGTCTGACAGCGCGGCCTTTGTCCGTTCGTTGGAGCATCACTGTGATTGGGTGAACGACATCATTTTGTGCAGTGACGGTTCTCGATGTGCGTTCAAAGAACACCTTCGGCAGGGGAAACTTTTGTCGTTGAAATCATTGGGTTGACTTGATGACGAAATGTTTACTCTCATTTGTCATAGTTAGGTTAGTTTGTAATAATTGCTGTTTATTGTTAATTAAGTGATTTCCGCTTCTTCCGACACCACCGTGAAGGTGTGGCACACGCGGAGGAATGGGGCGTGTTTATCCACCCTCAAAACACACAAAGTATTTTTTTGTTGTTGCGAAAGACGCTTTTACTTCGCAATTTTCCGAGGATTGCGTCCGATGTTTGGCTTATGCGCGAGACCCGGCGGAATTGGTGGCGAGTGCGGGGTTGGACAAGTGCATTTACCTTTGGGACGTGAACACACTGACCTAAGGTGACGGCCACCAACAACACGGTGAGAAAGCGGAAAAGTAAAGAAGCCACTATCCCTAAAAAATTCTTCTTTTCAACACCTTTGTCAGGTGACCACTTCGTCATTGCGCGGTACGAAAAATTCCATTTATTCCTTGGCGATGAACGAATGTGGAACGGTGATCATTGCCGGGTCGACTGAGAATTTGCTCAGAGTGTGGGACCCGCGCACCTGTCAGAAGATTGCCAAACTCCGTGGGCACAACGAAAACATTCGGGCAATTTCGGTGAACAGAGACGGAACTTTGGTGAGTGTTCACCGAATGCAAACACAAATCAAATAACCCATTCCAATTCAATGCTTTCTCTCTCAATATGCCAGTGTCTGTCCTGGGAGCAGTGACGGCACCTATCAAATTGTGGAGCATCGGACAGCAGCGGTGCATCGGCACCGTTCGATGTCATTCGGACAGCGTTTGGGCGCTGCAAACGGACGCCGCTTTCTCCACAATTTTTTCGGGCGGTCGTGACCATCGCGTCTTCCGCACGTCCATGCGTAACCTCAACGATTCGGAATTGCTGTTCATCGAGAGAAAACCTGTGCAAAAACTACTGCTGGTGGACGCCGACCGACCGAAACATTTGTGGGTAGCCACTTGGGACTCGTCCATCAGACGATGGCCAATCGACGGGCAGAGCACAGGGCATGCAGAAGGGGGAGGGCCAAGAGTCAAAGAGGCCGCCATGGAACTGCACGGTTTGTGTTAAGCAATGGAGGGATCGTGAGCAGCGGGTGGGGGAGCCAGAGGTTAAAATGAATTTCCATATGGCATTTGCCGTAAGGCGTTCTGGCACCCCTGGGGGGAGAAACGAGATAAACCCGTACTGTCGCAGTCGAGGGGTATTGGGGTCGGTTGAGCAACCCTGCAGAAACCTTCAATTCTACCGAATTTTGAGTTTCAGAAAGATTCGATAAATTGTAGATTGAAAACAAAACATTGTCAATTAGTTATTTTTATTCTCTTTCTTCTCAGGTGCTCCTAGCATCCGAAAGTATGCCGTGCTGAATGACAAACGGCAAATAGTAACGCGGGACAGCGAGGGGAATGTGGAGCTGTGGGATGTGATGCAATGCGGGCGGGTGAGCACATTTCCAGCAGGTACTAACATGGAGGAGGTGATCAAAGACAATGTGCGCAAAGCGTGGATCCCGAGCTGGTTCAGCGTGGACGCAAAATGCGGGGTATTTTTATATTTAAATAGGTCACTTATGAACAAAGAGTTCATGTGACAACTTAGTCAGAGCCATTATTGAGAATGTGTAGAGATGTGTCGTCTTTCACTGTTTGGCGGTTCCAGGTGTTGGAGATCACTTTGGATGAAAGTGACGCCTTCTCCGCTTGGGTCTCTGCGCGGGACGCCGGGTTCACGGACAAAGCGAACGACGCGAAAGGTTTTATTGTGCCATTTTTTGATTCGGTGATCGGCGGCATTTTCAGTGAATTACGGTGGCCTCCTCCTGCGCAGTCTTTTCGAGCTTTGGCCCCACGCGTACGCAGGGGATGACGAAGACTCTCCCCTACAGGGATTCTACTCATTGCCCCTTCACACCCCCATCCTCATCCGGTACAGCACTTTGAAGCACGGAATAATCCCCTGAAAGCCCCTCTCTCCGCCGCCCCCCGCCGCCAATTCTTAAACTTATGCATTTTAGCCACTGCCACGACGACATTGTGAGACCGCTGTTCCGCACTACTGTTCACGACACGGCTTCTCAGTCTGACTCGGCCATGCTGAGAGACGTTTTGCCAGCTTGGGTGTTACAGGTTTCTGTCTGGCTAGAAACGGCTGATTTACCACTTAATAATGAAGGTCGTGGAGCTCAACCAGTTTCCCAAATTCAACAAAATTCCGTTCTATCTCCAGCCGCACAGTTCTTTCATCCCGAAGTTTCCAGTGAAAAAGTGCGTTTGTCATTTTTAATTTTTTTTTATTACATAATTCGATTGGACTTTGAGGGATCGGCTGAGTGCCACCGAAATGTTACAGCTGCGCAAAGTGATGGAGCACGTCTGGGAGAAGATCCTTTACCCCGCGGAAACGGCGGGCGACGACGGCGGAGGGGGCGCCGGAACGGCACATTCACTGGCGACTCAGTTGCTCGAAAACATTGAAGAGCGAATTGAACTGTTTTGCAATGATCAGGTGATTATTTATTATTCAGGGGTTTTGAATCAGTTTCATCTTCAGAAGTTGGACTCGGAGATGGACTTAAGGACGGTCAAACACCTAATTTGGAAGCAGGGCGGCGATTTGCTGATATTCTATCGCCCCATTAAATGATCTTTTTCCCGAAACGATTCAATGATCCAAATTCCTCCGATTGGACGGACAACGGTGTTCTCTTCTTTCTTTTGTTCCTATTTGTTTTTCATTACTTTTTGATTTTGACGTATCTTTTGGCCAGTTTTTGGAGTTGGCATAAGTACAGATTCATTCGTTTCTTAGTTCGCATATCTGGCGATTGTTGTTTGATTGCATTATGCTTATTTAACATACAAGGGAAATGACATGCACTGCTCGTGCTTTGCATTATGTGTTCCGAGTTGCAGACAGACGCAAGTCCCTCAAGTTCTACACACAAACTCTTGGGATGAAAGTGTTGCGTCATGAAGAATTCCGGGAGCCATGCAAAGCAAACTGCAATGGGTTTGTTGGGCGGAGCCTACAGGGAATAGTGCAAGTTTGACCCATCTTAAAATGCAAATATAGACCATTTGATGGGATGTGGAGCAAAACTATGGTTGGCTTTGGGAACGAAGATGAACATTTTGTGTTGGAGTGAGACGATTGGACTTTGGCCGGTCGTTGCTTATTGTGTGTCGGTTTAGGCTCACTTACAACTACGGTGTCCATTCGTATGAGCTCGGAAATGATTTTCATGTGGATTTAAATTTAATTTTGTTTTGAATTTGAATTCCTTTAGGGCATTCACATTGAGTCGGACGACGTATTGGCGCGTGCTGAGGGGATGGGCGAAAAGACGGCCGACGGTGCGCTTCTGATCAGAGACCCGGACGGTCATTCCTTTTTCGTCAAGGGCGGCACTTCTGCGCGTCCGTTGACTAAAGTGTCGCTGAAAGTTGCCGATTTGCGTGAATCGCAGTGGTCCTTTACATATGCCATTCGATGCCCATAAAGAGCTTTTCGTTCAGAATTCTGGTCCCAAATGCTCGGGATGGAAGTGCTTGAAGGGCCAGATGGTGATAAGGACAAATGCTTATTCACATACGGCCCAAATCAGGTCGGCTAGAACATTTTTGAATAGTTTTTCGATTTCTCTATTTCAAAGGGACTTTCTTTAAGTGCTCGCTCGAACTCATCTCCCTGAAAAGTGGCCAATTATTAGACCGAAAGTCGGCTTTTGGACGCATTGCCTTTGCCACAGCGACAACGAACGTTTGTCATTTTCGAAAATCATTGAGAATAAGTCCCGTAATTCTTAGAAATTAATGTTTTTTTTAAAGTCGAGGAACATGATGTTTCTGGCGATTTTGGGGTTGCATAATCCGAGTCTTCATTCCCTGGGTTATACTCTCAAAATCACGATAAAAGACTTGAATAGCATGGTCATAGATAAATTGACAAACACGATGTCAGATTCACTGATCAGCATCTCCTATAGTAAAGCCACATGTGTATTTTTCAGCATTAAAATACTAAACAACGTAGGGACCAACGCTCTTAATGATGGCCTTTTCATTATGTCGCCTTAGTAAGTGCCGTGCTTTTTAGCTCAAAACACTCGAAGACAAAGTCGGCACCCGTCACATCCATTCGTCGCTTGTCTCATTGGACACCCCCGGGAAGGCGACCGTTTGGGTGGTCATTCTGCGCGACCCGGTTAGCAGGGAAAAAGTAAAAGCTGAATATTCTGTCAAAATTCGCAGAATGAACATGAAATTTGTTTTGTGGGCGATGAGGGTTTCCGAGACCTATCGAGGATCGACGCAGAGGCTGAGAAATTGCTAATGATTGCGGTTGAAAAAGATGACAGCTGAAATGTCCTGCGTAATTGTGATTTGACTGTGATAAAGCATTTTGTTATTCGCTTACATTTACCTGGATTCGTAAACCGTCATTTTAGACAAATCAACAACGAAGTCAAAATAAAGCAAAATAATCATTCTTATACGTATGGGACGAATGGGTCATCACTATCTTTAGTCGCTTTTCTGTTCAAGCCGACAAATCGGGTTCCTGTAGACCATTTCGAGGTTTATCTAAAACAACATAATAAGCTAAATGGCACAATAATGGTCCTTAAAACCTTATGTCCAAACAGCTCTCTTATGTTGGAAATCCCATATCTGATCATCGTCGGCCTGTCAAAAAAATAAAGTTCTGAAACTTCTGAAAAGGCTCGCACCTCTCCAGAGACAGTCCAAACCCAGCCACGGAAACGTCTTCGGGAAGTCCCATCGGAAGGAGCATTTCAGGTCTGGTAATTCATGAATCCAAGTTCTATGATTTTGCAATGATAGAGGATTGTCTACCTGAACATCCCCGAGTTGCCAATTTCCACCCATTTCCTCAGCCCATCGTGGTAGGCGTAGATTTCCATGGACGGTTCGGTGTACGGGTTATAGGTGGGTTTAAAGCGCAAATTCTCAATTCCTGAATTTTCTAAAAATTGGCGCAGGCCCATAAAAATCCAGGAGGGGGGGGGGGGGGTGTTAGATTTAAAATATTTCGGGGAGAAAGGATTTCCCCGCTCCTCTCGTACTAAAGGCCTGATTGGCGGAGATAACCGACCGCATTTCCTAAAAAACTCCGTGAAAAGACCGATGACATGCGCCAGCGAAAGATTTCGTTCCGCCACGACGCCTTCCACCTGATGGAATTCGGCCAAATGAGTGGCGTCCAGCGTTTCGTTGCGGAACACGCGGTCAATGCTGAACATCTTCGACGGCTCGAAGGGCTGTCCAAAAACAATTCGTAAAAGTGAGAACCACGTATAAGGGCCGCGGGTCGACCTTTTGTGCAAGAAGGTAAAGTTGACGTGCCGAAACAGCGGTTGTGTGCGTCCTCAGCACGTTCTTCTGCGCCTCCTCCAACTTCCAATCGTATCGGTAACTGAAATTGGAGAAATGAATGTTTGCTCCGATATAATTACCCAATAGAGCCAAATCCGCCCTCGGAATGCACTTTTTTGACCTTTTCGAGATACTCCGTCGGGAATTCAGTGGAAATCGCCGGCTCTAAATGGTAAAACAATGGGATAAGCAGAAATTACTCGCTAAGTTATGGTAAGGGCCCCACTTTTGCATCGGTTTTCTTGTCACGGATATGCAAGAAAAGTAAGGCCGCCAGGGACTATAAAAAGAACGCCTTCCTTTCACACTCACGCATAAACTAAACATTCTACCGAAAATTATGAAACCCATTCGAAGGGTAAACCGACCACCAAAAAATGAGGCCCCCTCCTTAATGTCATAAGCAAATGAATGTATAAGGGGAGTTGTTGATCACTTGAAAGGAAAAATGTGTCATGAGAATCGCGGGCCTGGGTGTTGCTGAGGTTGGAAGAGTGCTTAAAAGATCGTTCGGGAAAAGTGCAAAACTCGTCAAGACCGTCAAAGTTCCAGAAGGAACTTTCCACAAAACGGTTGGTCGGCATTTCGGAGAAGCCCATCTGGAAGAAAATGTCACGGAATTCGGCGCGAACTTTGAGCAGTGGGTGGTGGTGGCCAGCGGAAGGCGGGACGCCCATCGCGGAGAAATTGTACTGCTTGAACTGTTTTCCACGCCACGAGCCCCTGGAGATGGACGGGTTGAGTGCAAAAAGTGAACTGGCATGTTTACGAGGAAATCATCTCTGAAGTCAAGTCCAATTCCTGCTTCTGCATCGACGTCGTAAAGTTTGGTCCTTTGGCAACGGACAGAGCTTTTATTGCACTAAATTAAACATCAATAAAATTTAACTTCTGTCTGCTAAATAAGCGTTTTCGTTTATTTATGCCAAAACAGAGCAATTTGTCATGTAAACTTTTGATTGACGGACCTTTCCGTTATCCATTTTCGCTTTTTTAGTTGTGCCACGGAATTCTGTGGCAGTTGGTCGCCTTTCCCGTCCTTCACCAACTGCAACTGTGCCTTTAGGCCGTCCTCGGCATGTGCTACCTTCCGCATCACCACAGGCACTCCTCCGTCGCGCGTGTCCATGCCCACCCAACCGCATTGGAGGGCCTTCCCAAGTCCGATGGGACCAAATGGCGTTTTCTGACAGAGAAATGGGTCTTTTAAAGAAAAAAGCAATTTGAGCTTTACGTCGATTTCAGCCTTTGTAATGCCTTTTTCTCCGACGATTTTGTACACGTTAAACTCGTGGGAACCCTTTTGAATGATTTCCTCGCCTTCCTCAGTCAGTTCGATCCGTCTGATTTTGACTTCAGTGGTATTCACTAGCTAAATAATGAATAAAATAATAAAACGATCCGTTCTAAAAATGACAATTGTTTGTTTATTTATTTTTGTAAATTATATTATTTAACGAAAAAAAAAAAAAAAAACACAATATCGTTGGCTCAATCATGCCAAAATATATAAAGTCAAAAGTAAAAGTGCTATCAGAAATGCATAAGCCCCAATGCAAAAATGGCGAACAACCGACTTACCCCGTCCTTAACCTGCAGACTTTTGATTGCTCCGATCAGACGTTGATGATCAATGGCCAGTTCCTCGGTGAGTTCATTGCTCTGAAAAGTATCCCTTGCTGCCAAAATGTTCAACAGCTGCTGCGCATCAAAATGATAGGCCATTATAAAAATTTATGCGAAAAAACGTCAAAAAAATTTCTTAAAATAAATTAAAATACCAAAATCCTGAAAAAAAGAAGAAAAAATAATTGTGACGACTAACATTAAATTCCATCCAATGCAAATTTGAAGTGACAAATTTATGTCAAAATGCCAACGCAAAACACGAATAAACAAAGAGTTAAATATCATAAGTAAATAATAATAAGAACGTAAATCAGCAAAATAGAAAGACGGAGACTAATCAAAGAAGAAGAATTTTGTCCTCGTCTATGAAAATGATATTCTCAGCCGACAGCTGATCAAAGGCCGCCCTCAATTCGAGCTCTGTGAACGATTGGCTTCCGGCCTGACTTTGTATTGAGTCCCGAATATTCTCCAACTGCGCGGGTTCATTCTCGGGCACATTCGCATCGTCGAAAGCTTTGCGCAAACAAATTCGGAACTTTTTATATCTGAAGTCAAATGGATGCATTTGTAAATAAAAAGAGAATTTCTCAAGTCACCAACCGATCCACGGAAATTGCAGGCGTTTCGACAACAATTTTGGCACGTTTAGATGTTGACTGTTCGGAAAAAACATCGGCTGAAAATAATGCATATACAGAAAGAAATGAGGACGGACGGAAAGACTCGGACACACCGGTCTGAGAGACCGAAGACCCATCCCCCGTGTCCATTGCCTCTTCCATCGTGGCCGCACGTCTAAATGCAATTGTTTTGTTCACTTGTAAGCCGATTAGGTAACTATCGATTCAAATCAATATCTGTTTTCCCTCTTCATACGGGATCCTTAATTAATTCGGATTTTTCGGAACTAGAACCGCTCTTTGCCCGACTTCATCTTTAATCTAAAATGTCTTTGTACACAAAAGACCTTTTCGCATGGCGTTGTGCGCGTGTAGTGGCGCTGCCAGTGGTTGTCTAAACAGGTAGAAGCAAATAAAAGCAATCGAGTGGAATTTGCCACAAATATCACATCTTCCATTGTTTCCTCCTCTTCGAAGTCTACGCCCCGTCCATCCTTTTCCTGGTGGTTCTTCTTCTCTTCATGTAACCTCTCTTTTGGTTTCTCCTGAATAGAGAAAAGAAAATTTAATGCCACAAAGCAAAACGACCTTAAAGCAGGCGAAGTAAATAAGTTCGTAGGCATTCTTCGCGTCTTCAAGTCCAACCGTTTTCGAAAGCCGAGCCTTTGCCATTGCCGTGGAAAGTCGAATCATTGTCTCCAATTGTCGGGCAGTGAATGGCATAGTCTAATTGGAGAATTAACAATCAGCAGAGGTTATCTAGGAGAGTTCAACCCGTTCAAAATCCGTTTTGATCAAATCAGTTGAGCGAAGTTCCGTATAGCGTTCCGAGATGAAAGCGGACGCTTCGTCCGTCAGCTTCGGCTTCACATCCCGAGCCGTGTGGATGTACTTGCGCATGAACTGAGTGCTCAAAATCTTCTGCCTGAACGGTCAGCCCTTTCATCGCATTTCCCTTCTCTTCTCCCACCCCTCGTCCACCGCCGTCCAGTCTCTATTCTTTTCGTACACCTCCATTCTGCCGTGGCTGTCGCCCTTTTCGGCGTCGAATGTCGTACGCACTTCCGCAACCGTCCCAATGGCCTGAACAGCGCCCACCGGCTCACCTTGAGGGCGATAACGGTGAAGTTTAAGCACATTCTCAGCCACGGTTTGGTCTCGTTCCACGTCATGCTTAGAATAAAATGACACTATGTCAAAATGTTGTTCAACATCGCTTACCTCGTCCAATAAAACAAAAATGAGGTCAAAACGGGAGAGCAGTGAGTCCTGCAAACCGATGTTTTCCATTGGGGACTTGAACAAATTGTAACGGCCAAAAACGGGATTTGCTGCGGCCAAAACTGAGCAGCGCGCGTTCAATTTGGCGTGAATGCCGCCTTTGGAAATGGAGACGCGTCCTTGCTCCATAACTTCATGAATGGCTGTGCGGTCGATGTCGGTCATCTGAAATAAAAGAGATGAGCAACCGAACGGACAAACGTCACCAAATTGAGATCATTTGGATTTTTCTCGCCTTGTCAAACTCGTCAATGCACACAATCCCTCGGTCCGCTAAAACCATGGCGCCCGCCTCCAACCGGCGTTCCCCCGTGTCAGAGTCATGGACAACGGCAGCGGTCAGCCCAACTCCCGAAGAGCCTCTCCCAGTGGTGGCGATTACTCTTGGCGCAGTGTGAATTACGTACCTACAAAAGGAAAATAAGTAGAGATCGAATTCTTTACGTGACAACACTTTGGACCTTAGCAGCTGACTTTTGGCCACCGACGGGTCGCCAATCAACAAAACGTTTATGTCGCCTCGAAGACGCGTCCCATTCTCCAGTATTTTCTCACAACCGCCCAGTAAAAGACAAAGAATTGCCTTTTTCACCTCCTCGTGACCGTAAATAGACGGGGCCAGCGAACGGGAGAGCAGCTCGAAAATGTTTTTGTGCCGACTCATTTTGCGCATCTCTTTGATGTCTTCCGGCTCAAAATTCGGCTCCATCTCTTTGCTCAACAATTGTATGTTGTTGGCGATCAACACCGACCTTCAAACACATTTTAAAACTACAAAACTTATGACTTGGTCGGACCTAAAGTTGCCAGTGGACATGCCGGCTTGTTTGTTGGGCAGCACGCGGAAGAGAGAAATGACTCGGATGCGATCGCCCGGCTTACAACGGTCGGCTAAGTCATCATCGGCTAAAATCGCAAAAAAAATGGCGTTGTACAAAAGCAAGTCATGAAAATGCGACGCGCCTATCACGTCAATGTTTCGCGGCAGATTTCCAGGTGGTGCCACTTCAGGCAATTCCTACAAAAAGAAAATGTTTTTTTTGGATTTGTGCTTTTGGGGAATGAATTGGGCCGACCTGGATGGAGAACACCTGATGGTCTTTGTACACGCATTTCCCAAATTCGGTCTCCAAAGGGTTCTTGTTCTCGTCCTTAACATTCGACATGGAAACGTCAGAGAACACAAAAGCAGTCTCACTTCTTTCGGGTATGCATTGCTTGTCGGGTAAGCATCATATGAGGTGAAATCGGTGTACTTTTTCTCCAAAGTTTTCTTTGTGGCGGGGCAATAATGCGTGGATTTGACAATCTTCGGCCGCACCAAAGAACCTGCACAAATTGAAAGGCTTCCACACATTCCCATGGTCCGTCTGACATTTCTAAAACTCACATCTTGTGACGATGCCCTCGCAGCAGACCATGTTGCCCAGAAAGGAGGCCTTCAATGTGCGCGGATTTACGTGTCTGTCGCCGAACGACCCCTCAAATCCGACACGGAAATCGCGATCTTTTGAAAATTCGGGGTCAAGCCGAGTGATGGCATCCTTTAGTGCGTGCTCGAAACAAATTGCTTCATCCACAAAATTCTTGATGAGTCTTGGAAACAAAGATGAACATTAATTATTAAAAGATGACCAATCAGAAACAAACCCTATCGCTCTTTCAGGAATTTTTCGTCGGACGTCGTTAATGTCGACAATTAAACGGGTCCCATCCTCCCGGATCATCTCTTCAATCTTCTCGATGTAAACCTTTTCCTCTGCCTGTTTTTGTTTCAAACTTTAACTCTCTTTCAAGGGTGCGGAATTTGTTAATAAAATTGATCCAAAAATGATTAATTTTGCAAAACAATAGGGTTACACTGTCATCCAGGAAGTTCAAATACTCCTGGGTGCTCTCGCGCATCCGATTCTCATCCGCCTTATCGATCATTCCCAACGTTTGTAGTCGATTTGCCATTGCCTGCTTTCTACAACAATTGTTTTTGAGTGTAAAAGCAAGTGAGGGAATTATGTCATATCAAAGAATCTGAAAAATAAAATATTCCTTCTAGTCAAAATTAACTTTCATAGTGAAATTCCAAATCGGCAATCCATCATAAAGAAAAGATAAAATTATGTGGTGCTAATTGTATAAGTGAAAAATTTAAAAATTCAAATCGCGCTAAAATGGAAAATAAATTGAAAGTAAAAAATATGCATCAAAAGGTCCCACTGGACAAAATGTCCCCTAATGATGGGCTCTGCTCTCTTCTGTCGAAACAATTGTTGACGTAGAATGTTGATGAACCTATAGGGGGGTGTTGGTCAAGGTGGACAAAAGTAGATGCAAGTAAAACCGACGACATTCAGAAATAAGTTTTCACGTGTTGAAAGATTTTCCTTTGGGGGACAGTTTTGAACGATTTTTCGTTATGGGACATTTTATCAGTGGGACCTTTTGTACACGTACGTGGTATGATCTATCGATGGATTTACTTCTACTTGACAATTTTTTTTTATTTGGTTGTTGGAGTTATTTTGCATAATGTTTGCTCTATTTTAGAGATTACGGTTCAAATCAAACGAATTAAGCTGCAAAATGGGCATTTCTCTAGATAGATGGCACAAGCGCCGAAAGACTGGAGGAAAGCGAAACCCCATTCACAAGAAGCGCAAGTACGAAATGGGACGTCCGGCAGCCAACACAAAGGTTTATCTTTCGATTGCAATTTCTGATTAGTCTTTGGAGAAGGATAAATAATGGCTTATTTGTAATGCCAATTAATTGTCAAATTAAGCAAAAACTTACAGTTTGTTAGTATATCAGAAAGAGCACATCTAAAAGCAAAGCAATTCGAAAATTCTCTGACTGTTTGCTTTAAACTTTGATCAGAGGACTCCGAAACATTTTATATGTTCACTAAATTTATGGCTAACTTTAGATTGGTGCGAAAAGGATCCATTTGGTTCGTTGTCGTGGTGGGAACATCAAACACCGTGGACTTCGCCTGGACAACGGAAACTTTGCCTGGGCTTCAGAAGGTTTGTGCTTTTTTGAGTGCTTCGAGCGAATTTTTTTTGTGGGGATGCCAAGTTCCGCTACAAAAAACGAAACATTTGATGCTCGGGAGTAGAATGGCAGTACTTCAATGCAAATGCAATGGTTTAGTTTATTTGCCAAGCATTTCACCTCGTTTGACTACAAAGCCTTCCGCAATATTAAATCGGGAAGATTTCGAAAAAACTAAAGGCGGCTAACTTTTCACTACTTTACTCCCCTTTATTAAATAAAAACAGAAAGGGTTTTATAAAACAGAAAACCACTTCATTTCTTGTTAAGGATGTACTCGCAAAACACGTATCATCGACACGATGTACAACGCGTCCAACAACGAATTAGTGCGCACTAAAACTTTGGTCAAGGGAATGATCGTCGCCATCGACGCGATTCCGTTCCGCCAATGGTACGAGGCGCACTACGCACTGCCATTAGCGCGCAAAAAGGGACAAAAACTTGACCGAAGAGGAGGAGGCGCGCATCGGTGGAGCACAAAAGCGCTCAAAGTCTACTCTGAAGAAGTACTCCGAACGTCAAAAGACTGCTGGTGTTGAACTGCATGTCCTGGAACAGTTCCAGGCTGGACGAATTCTTGGTGAGCCTTTCTTTTAACGATTTTCTGTCCAATGATTTCGTACAATTTTGTTTGGTTTATGATTTTTCTTCAGCTTGCATAAGCTCACGGCCTGGCCAAAGCGGACGTTGCGACGGTTACATTTTGGAGGGCAAAGAGCTCGAGTTCTACAACAAGAAACTGAAGGCCAAAAAGGCAAAGTGATCCCGGAACATCCGAGGCGGGGTTTGGCGGTTTTCCTGACTTTGTTATCCGTCTGTTTTGCGTGAGGATAAGCTTATGTTGTTGTTTTATGAAAAATGTGGAATGAATGTTATTGTTTCTGTTTTTGAATTTGGGGGATGGGAAATAAATGGGGGGGGGGGGTCTGTGAATGGATCAATTTGGGACTTTTCTTATGAAAAAAATCAAACATCCTTCAATTTTTTGTTGGGGTTGAACAATAAGATCTGTTTTTAGCTCAATTTGTTTTTGTTGTTTGGGTCCATTATTTACTCAACCATTAAATACAAATACTGCTTTAAAATGCTCGTCAACATCATCTAGCAAAAAGGACATGGGATTTAACGGAGCTTGATAATTTAGTTGGGCGCGCTCGGAACAAAATTTGTAACTTTCGACGGAGTCTCGATCGTCAACAACCGAACCGACCAACACATTTGCGGTCATTGTGTTATGCAAAAGTCGAATGTTATTCATTCCCTGTCCCATCATTCATCCGGCCGTTATAATTCAATTTTCGCACTGCATAAACTCCCACCGGCGGATCTGCGTGCTTTTGTTTGCTTTTGCCCCAAATACACCCCGCCATTCTTTGCCTATTTCGTGAGTTTCTTTCCCTCTCCCCCCCCCCCCCTCCCTCCCTCCCCCCCATCCCCCCTCCCTCCCTCCCTCCCTTCATCGCCCCAACTCGAATTTCCCCTCGGGCGTGTTCATTAAACCACCACCGACCGGCGGTGGGGGGGGGGGGGGGGAGAGAAGTGATGATGTTAATGAATCGGGTGAGAAGCAGTGCCGTGCCGTGCAAGAAAAGGACTGACGCGCAATTGGTCGGCGCTCGCTCCCCTCTCATATTTCTCTCCAACAAAAAACCCCTCCGCAAATCCTTTCAGCCAATCCGAACCACTTCCCCCCCCCCTTCCCTTCCCCGACACTTTGTGGGAAATGCGTCTTACATGCATAATATGTCCGGGTAATTAATGGCCAAACTCAGTGCTAAGGCCAAGGGTGGGGAGTGTAGAGAAGACTTTGTTGGATTTGCTGAAAGCGTTCTCTGATGCCAATGGGCTGTGTTGTGTTGTGCAGTTGGGCAGCTATGCCCCGCCCCTCCTCCGCTTCTTCTCCGTTCCGATCCTTTCTAATCCGTTTTCAACTAAAGATTCGGTTCGCCCCAGTTATTACCCTCTTAATCCATTTTCCCACTTTCCTTTTTTGGGTCCAAATTTAAAACAGCAAACCAGACCAACAAAGCGAGTAAATATGGCGGCTGTCCTTGCCGGAATTGATGATGCGAATGTGACCTTTTCCGTGGAGGCGGGCGTTGGGCTGACGGCAGAGGTCGAACTTATGCCCATAAGCCCCATCATTTGGCGCCTTTCGGTGACCATGTCACTGGCTATCTGCGGAAATGTGTTTCTTGCGTTTGTAATCCGTCGGGGCAATGCCGTGGCACGACAACGCGCAGTCGCCGGTTCAGGCACGGCAAAAAACGCACGCATATTCAAGCAGTACACCTTCCCCTCCCTCCCCAAATAACTGCAGCTTCTCCTCCTCCACACATGCACGGCCGACTTGCTCTTCGCTTTGGTCCGTCTCATTAGGCATTAGGCCCAACTAAGTGCCATTCAAAAATAATGCAATAAATGTTGAATCTGCAGCTCTCTCTCGGCACCCAAATCGTCATCCTCACCACATATCCTTACTTTTATGGACCCGATCTGGTGTGGTAGGACGGGCTAACCGAAATTTGGCTGTTTGTTCAAATTTAAAGGTGTGCCGTCTTGTCCGCTATGTTCAAGCGCTGCCGATGTACGCAAGTCCATGTGAGTACAAATAGGGAGGGACACACTAATCAAGTCAACTTTCGCGGACGATGTAAAATTGTATTCTCTGTTCAGTTCTTCTAGTGGCGATCAGCATTGATCGATACCAAGTGGGTTTTGTGCCAGTGCCAAAAGTCGTTTTTGTTTTGGGCGATTTGTCGGCCCCTCGTCCACTATCGCAGCGACCGTTTCCGACGTCCGAATTGGCTTGGTCTGGTCGCGTGGCTTATGGCCCTTCTCTGTTCCGTCCCGCAGCTTTTCTTCTGGCGCAAAGACTCCCTGCGCCATTCACCGCCCTCCGCCAACGATGGCCCATCATTGCCGATGACGACACCAAAGTTAGCAAATGATCGCTAATTGATCTACATATTATATTCAGCGTATTCAGAGAGGAGTGCCACACCATTTACAGTCAGTAAATTTGTCGGTGTTTGTGTTGCTAAACAGTCACTCCCCTCGCACCCAATTCAATGGGAATTTGTTGGGCCGCCGCTGGCTTTAGACTCAAACTTACCGTACCCACTCCTGGTGCCCTAATTGACTGGAAAAGACATTACCCTCCCTCTTCTTATGCTCGAGTGTTCTTTGCACTTACCAATTAGTGGGGGAGGGGGGAGGGGGGGGGGGATTTGGCGTTTCTCGCATTTTACGTTTGATCCGTCGTCCCTTTCCTCAGACTCTGTGACGCTTGACCCGTGGCTGTGCGTTTACGTCGTTTGGTTTAGCACAGTGACGTGGCTTCTGGTGGATTTTCCAATTGTCTCCCTCACATTAATGTCTTCTCAATTTGAAGCCTTCCGTTCTGTCTGCCTTCTTTTACTTCCGCGTGTGCAGCGCCGTGTGGAAGTCGCGCTTTTGGAGTCGTTCGGACGAAGAAATTGTGTCGGATGGAGGCACCGGCACAACGATAACAACGTCCGTGCCGTTCAATCAACACAAGCTGAGCGTTCCCAGGCAATTCTGATTGATGACTAGGGCTGGGGTTTTTAGGTGCCACAAACTTGAGCATTAAACATGTTAATTTATTTAGTTCAACCTCATTGAAAGTTTTTGAATTTATGCACAAAAATAGTTTGGAATGATGTTTGTAACCGGCCCGTTGTCGTGGCCTGCCTCCCCAAACACGGATGTTGGGCTAGTTACATAATATGGGGAAAGGCTCCCCCGATTCGGGATAGGGAAGTGGGGGAAGAATTGGTTAATCGGGATCCGCCCGATCAAAAGTGATTGGGGGGAATAGCGGAGGTGTTCGGTAACATCAAAAAGAGTGGGAGGGACCGCCCCCGGGACAGTTATTAATTGGGGGATAGGCAAAAAGGTTAGTATTGGGGAAAACAATTGTCGGGGAGGGGGGGGGGGGGAAGAACGATCATTGTCAAGAGCAAGATCTTTAATTTAATTTTGCAATATTTCTAAATCTGCAAGAGTTATCCGTCGCGGATTTACCTTACAAATTAGGGTCCCTTCTCTTTAGCTGTCAGCTGACTCGCGATTACGTGGAGGGCCTCCGGAAGAGTTCTGCGGGTTTCAGGAACCAAATGTCCGAATTTGACAGGAAACGGTGACCATTTGGAGTTATTTCAACGCCTGACAAGTCAGTCCCCTCCCCTCCCCCTCCCCTTCAGCATCCAAACGGTACGTACCGTATGAAACGACCCCAAAGTTGCATGGGACAAGGAACCAATGTTTCACTCATCACAAACCAATCATTTTTAGGTTAGACTCACGCTAACCATCGTCTTCTGCAACTTTTTCTTGTGGTAAGTGCCGATCGGACTTTGGAATGTGCCACTTTCTCTTTTTCCCTTTGGGCTTCCCTTCTGCGTCATCAACGTCATTCAAGCTTTTTGGGGCCTCAATTTGCTGAGTGAATGCCGCCAATTTTGTTACCCGAATTGAATTTTGAGTCCCTTGGACAGGCCAAGAAGTGATCCTTTGCGTCGTCATTTTTGGCAATTTGAACGCTTGCGTACGTACTCACTCGTCGGGTCTCAACTAGGGTTGGCGGTTCCGAACCAAACCAACCAAACCGTAGAACCGGGATTTTTTCGGTTCGATTCGGATACCCGAAGAATTCCCAGGAACCGCCAATCCTAATCTCAACAATTCTTGCGTTAAGGTTAATCCGTGGATTTACATTCTTTGGAATTTCCGCCAAACTCGTCGAGCGCTCTTCTCTTTAATTCGAAAGGGTACGTGGGGAAGGGGAAGGGCCAATGGTTTTGTGCCGAAGCAAAATGTCGGGGGTTCTTTTTAGGAGAGTTTTTTTTTGGGATTATCAAATTAAAAGATTTGCGGAAAAAATATATGATCAGCTGTCCATTTTGTATTTGTGAAGCTTTAATGATACATAATTCATTCACATCAGAGCTTTTCTTCTTCAATTAACGGGAGGATTTAAGAGAACGAGTTGATCACCACGTCGACGAGTGCCACACGACAAACGAGCATTGGCCTTCGTATGACAGTGAACCCGGCCAGTGGCGGAGGGGCAATTCGATAGTTACCGACCGAGCCGAGCCGAGACGAGACGAGCACATTATTTCGCTAATGTTGGGAAGTAAATTTGCGAATCTCCGGTTTATAATAAATCGATGAAAATCGGAATTTCCTTACACAAAACATGGCAGGGAAGAACGGCCATCAACTCGTTTTTTCTGATTCAACTCGTTTTTCTAGTAACAAGAAGCATTTATGAGCGGAAAAGGTGTTTTTAGGGGTATTCGGTGGCGTAGAATCCGAATCAGCGAAATTGGCTGAAAAGGAAATCAGATCCGGATTTTACGCCCCCGAATACCCCTAGGGAACACTTTTTCTCAACTTTGAAAAATAAAATAAGAATTGTTTTGAGCCAAAATCAGAACATTTCTTATAAATAAGAACAAATGGCACTCTTATCAGGGGTTATTGGGGACATTTATTCTGTGCCCGGTAATAGTAAAAAAGTCCCACAAAAAAAGGTTTTAGAGGGTTTTACGCAATTCTGAAAGTAATCGGGGGCGCTATCGAGGCCGCAGATCACGGATTGACATCGGATTCATCATATCACATCATCTAATCTATATTTCAACATCTTGGATTTTTTTTTCAAATTTTCTGAAAATAAATTTTGGCCTCCGAATCATCCTAAAGCACGATTCGATCATTCGTTGCCTTTTAGTGATGATTCTGATCGAACTCTCCGCGCGCGACTCAAAAATAAGTGCTCAATTAGCGTCCGGTCAAACGCAATCGTGCCACGGCCATTCTCGAATTAGGAGACTCCTTGCCGTTCAATCGCGCGTAGTTTTTTGCTAAGTAGGCCAACTAACCGTCCGTTCATTTGGTGGGACACTGTTGAGAATTCAAATTTAAATTAATATGTGAAGAATTAAAACTAAACCGACCTTATTCTTTGAGCCCAATTATTCAGTCTCGAAACAAATTCAATAAACCAGCCTTATTGTTAGCGCGCCATTAAATCCCCAGATACCGGAGCCGTTAAGCGGTGGGGGAAACCGGAATTGGTATCCGGTTCTCGGGATAGGTATCAGGGTCCCGGGATTGGTATCCGGGTGCCGGGATTGGTATTCGGGTCCCGGGATTGGTATCCGGTTCCCGGAATAGGTATCAGGGTCCCGGGATTTGTATCCGGGTCCCGGGAGGGTCCCGGGATTGGTGTCCGGATCCCGGAATAGGTATCAGGGTCCCGGGATTTGTATCCGGGTCCCGGGAGGGTCCCGGGATTGGTGTCCGGATCCCGGAATAGGTATCAGGGTCCCGGGATTGGTATCCGGTTCCCGGAATAGGTATCCGGGTCCCGGGATTGGTATCCGGGTCCCGGGATTGGTAAAAGCCATTTCCAACACTGGGGCCAACAGTTTCCTTCGGGGGTTGCATGAGAATTGATCCAAAAGGCTTGAACATGTTGATTCCATTCGGCTACCAACAAAAGTTACCGAGTCGTTATCAATCAAAATTAAAGTTTTTGGACCCATTTTCTTGCAACTTTTTCGGTTCCGCCGGCACGCATAAATATAATTATTTTTATTTGGTGTGATGTTTTTTTGCGTTTTATGCAGATGATCCAAGTGTTCCTTGGCAGCCGCCAGTGCGAATGTTGTCGTCCCCCCTAAACGATCGAGCCGAGGCGTTGTCTCATGCTGAGCCCCCACAATTCATCATGTTTTTGGCGGCAAATTCTCCCATCCCCCCCCCCCCCCCCGCCGGCCTCGGAATCGCGTTGAGACCCTTCCAGTGAGCACAATTCACGCCTTCCCTCTCTCCCCTCCTTTTGTGCCCCGAATCCCCCCTCCCCCCCCCCCCCCCTTTTGCCCCCCCCCCTTTTGCCCCCCCCATTGAATTGCGTATATTCCCACTGAATGAATGGGTGATGGGATTGGGATTATCCCTCCCGTCCGCTCTCTTCCGAGTGCCCAATGGCTCTCCTTCGAATTTCCCTAGGCGGTTTCATCCTCCAAATTCCTCCATCCATCCTTGGCTTCCCCCTTCCCCCCCCCCCTTTCATTGAGGGGAAATCATTGCGGAAATTAAGTGAAGTGGGAGGGGGGAGACCCTTTCCCTCCTCGCAATGCAACTCCCCGAATTTCGACCAAAGTTTCGTTTGCTCTGTGTTGAGAGTGACCACCGAATGAATTAATTCCCCTTGGGGGCCATCCAATCCGTCCAAGGCCCTTAATTGCTCTTCCCCAATTTTGCCGTTTTTGTTTGAGCGCCCCCCCCTCCCCCCCCCCCCCCCCCTCCCCCTCCCCCTCCCCACCACTCTGGAGATTTTCCTTCTTTTGCTCCGCCCCCTTTTCTCACCTCCCCCCCCCCCAGCGCCCCCCGCCGCCCCCCCCCCCCTCCACTCATTCCCTTTCCTTCCTTCAAAATCCAAAACTATTTCCCCCGATTATCCTTCCCATCGTCCCTCACAATCGCTTAGCCATTCACAAAAGAGCAGCTTCTTCTGCCACCGTTAATTGGCAACTCTTCCTTTTCCCTTTTCCCTTCCGTTTTTGGCTCCCCCCAATCTCCGTGTCTGAGGAAAGGGCGCGGGAATGCGCCATTCATCTGCTGCACATTCACTCTCGACAAACAAACCAAACCTCCCGTTTGGGCCCAATTGGGAGGAGGTCCTTGAAAATTGCTGAAGAGCCTTCGGGGGACAGCCGCATTCTCTCTCAGTCGCAATGCCCCGGCTTCCACAACCTTTTCTTCTTCTTCTTTTGCCATTTTTGTGTCACTTCGTCGTGCGTGCCGCTTACTTCTCCCAATTCTCCTCCATGCGCCAACCGGAGCGCGACCCCTGCTACGACTCATCCGGACGGCCCATTCGCTGTGTGCCCGACTTCATCAACGCCGGTCGGTTTGCCCCCAAAGGAATTTTGTTCCATCGTTCGATTTAGCCTATGGAAAGCCGGTGATCGCATCAAGCACTTGCGGCAGTGACAGAAAGCCGAGCAGGTAAATTAGCTAAGTCCCCTTAAACGAATGAATTTGATGATTGCTTCGAATGGAACTCTTCCGACCGATGGCCTTCCACCCCCCCCCCCCCCCACGCTCTCTTTTCCAGGGCTTTGTCCAACGATTTGTCCCTCCCCCTCACTCCCCATCCATCAGTTCCTCCCCCTCCCCCCCCCCCCCCCTCCTCCCTCCCTCAACTTGCTGCCATCAGTGTCCAATCAGCCACCAACTTTTAACCTTTGCTCGAGTTCAAATTAATTTTCTTGGCTTTTCTCTCTAAATCCGTAAAACCTTAAAAAGTCCCCGTGAGGCGGGCGGCGCGGGGGGGGGGGGGAGTGTGAACTCGATCGGGTCGGAACCGGTATCTTCCCACATCCATTGCTGTTCCTTTCCTCGTCCTTTTCCAATTCCCTCCCCCCCCCCCCCACCGCTCGTTCATTTCAGCTAATTTCGACTATTTACGGCTGTGACGCGGGCGGGGAAAGAACCGATTTGGGGGAATCGGCGGGCGGGGGAGGGGGGGGGGGGGGGGGGGGGGGGGGGGGTGAAAATGGAGAGAACGACGAATTAGGAAAAAAATAAATGAATTAAATTGGAAAGAATTGAGTACGGGAATGGGTCGTTCTCAGATGCCATTTTCATTACCTGCTGGAATTATCGACAATAGAAATCAGTTGGGGAAAGTAACAAAATGGATGAAGGGGAGGGGGGGGGGGGAGGGGGGGGGGTGACAATGAATTATTGGCTAATGGGGAGATTATTTGATAGATAAAGCGGTGCATAATTTATCCAAAGGAAATCGTTCCCTTCACTAATTGAATGTGGTCCATCGGCGGAGCTTTGGAGGGGCGGGGGTAATATGAAAGAAAGGGAACGAATGATCGGCTTTTCCCTTTTTTCGTTTGGCCCAAATTGTTCTCGTCTTTCTCTTACAAATTAGGGCCTCAAATCCCCTCTGGACTTTGACACCTCTTGCCTTAACCGTAAACAAAGAGTTAAAGAAGGCAAAAAAGGATTTGGGCATTTGGAATGGGCTCATTGACCACCGCATCTTGTACTGTCCGCAGTTGATGAGCCTTTATCCCCCTCCCCCTCCCTTCTGAACAGTTTCTGCGTGGTTTCCGAATCCACCGGGGGACTTCTGCAGGAAAAGTGCGAACTTTGCGACCCGTCTGATCCTCGGCTGGCACATCCGGCCGCCCTTCTGACTGATCTGAACAATGCCAACAACTCGACTTGCTGGGTCAGCGAGCCGACCAGCGCTTACCCCAACAACGTCACGTTGACTCTGTCGTTGGGCAAAAAATTTGAAGTGATTTTGTTGGACAAAATATTCTGACATTGATTAATGCTAATCACATTCAGATAACTTATGTGTCGTTACACTTTTGCGGTCGTTTGGCCGATTCTTTGGCTATTTATAAGTCGGCAAACCGAGGCCGATCCTGGACACCGATGCAATTTTATTCGACTGAATGCCAAAAAGTGTATCAGCGGACTAAAGAAGCGCCGATAAACAGAGAGAATGAACAGGTGGGTGGGTGAAGCTTAATGAAGCTTAACTCGAATATCCAACAAAAAGTGGGTGGGTGGGTGAAGCTTAACTCGAATATCCAACAAAAAGTGGGTGGGTGGGTGAAGATTAACTCGAATATCCAACAAAAAGTGGGTGGGTGGGTGAAGCTTAACTCGAATATCCAACAAAAAGTGGGTGGGTGGGTGAAGCTTAACTCGAATATCCAACAAAAAGTGGGTGGGTGGGTGAAGCTTAACTCGAATATCCAACAAAAAGTGGGTGGGTGGGTGAAGCTTAACTCGAATATCCAACAAAAAGTGGGTGGGTGGGTGAAGCTTAACTCGAATATCCAACAAAAAGTGGGTGGGTGGGTGAAGCTTAACTCGAATATCCAACAAAAAGTGGGTGGGTGGGTGAAGCTTAACTCGAATATCCAACAAAAAGTGGGTGGGTGGGTGAAGCTTAACTCGAATATCCAACAAAAAGTGGGTGGGTGGGTGAAGCTTAACTCGAATATCCAACAAAAAGTGGGTGGGTGGGTGAAGCTTAACTCGAATATCCAACAAAAAGTGGGTGGGTGGGTGAAGCTTAACTCGAATATCCAACAAAACGTCCCCAAATTGAGGCTGCCCGCTGCACCGACTCGCACATTCTGTCGCCCCTTTCCGATCGAATTGCATTCGCAACTCTCGAGGGGCGTCCGTCTGCGATGGAATTTGAACAGTCGCCTGTCCTTCAGGTGAAACAGCAGCAATTCTTTGATATTCTCATTAAATTTGTAACTTTCAAGGATTGGGTGACGGCCACTGACATTCGCGTGGTGTTCAACAGGTTGAGCGCGGATCAGGCAAGTCGGTGGAACTTTGGAAAGCCATCGTAAACCTTGTACAGGCCGAACTTTACGGGTTGGCCGAATCCGACAAATTATCCGAACGGATCAGACGAGATAACGCCTCCGTGGTGGAGCTATCAGAACCGGATCGGGCCCGAGAGAGGTATTTTTACGCTATGGCCGAGTTGGCGGTGGGCGGGAGATGTAAATGCAACGGGCACGCCAGCAGATGTGTGATCGATCGGATGGGACGGTGAGAAGGGGAGGCGGGGGGAGGGAATTTGGAGGGGGGGGGGAGGGGGGGGGGGGGAGGAGAGGGGGGGGGGGGGAAGGGAATTTGGAGGGGGGGGGGGAGGGGGGGGGGGGGGAGGAGAGGGGGGGGGGGGAGGGAGAGAGGGGGGAGGGGTACATGTCAACTCGCCACGCCGACGGTCAACTCGCCGACTCGCCGATGGTCAACTCGCCGACGGTTCGACTCGCCGATAATAGTTAATTCCTGTTTTATCTATTAACTCAAATTTTTTAAATATAAAAAGTCAGATTTGTAACAATCTCAACAGAGCTCGGGTTTTGCGAATGTCGACCCCCGAACGCGAATTCGAACATTTTTCAAAGTTTCAACTACAACCTTTTTTTTTACTAATGTTTAAATTCCGCCATATTTTTTTTTCAAGAACTAAATTGAGATTGTTAGAAGTCTGATTTTTTATATTTAAAAAAGTTAAGTTGATAGCTAAAACAAAATTAACTATTATCGGCGAGTCAACCGTCGGCGAGTCGAACCGTCGGCGAGTCGAACCGTCGGCGAGTCGACCGTCGGCGAGTCAACCGTCGGCGAGTCGACGTCGGCGAGTTGAACTGCTCCCGGGGGGGAGGGAGGGGAAGGGGGAGGGGGGAGGGAGAAAGGGGGGACCCGTAAAACTGCTGCGGGGTACCGGTGGGCATGAACCGCATAATTTTGCCACCTTTTAGGTATGCATGTGACTGTAAACATTCCACGACAGGCTTGGACTGCGAAAAATGCCGTCCATTCCACTACGACCGCCCGTGGGCACGTGCCACTGCGGAAGATGCAAATGCCTGCGTTGGTCAGTGCCTTAAACATTCCCTCGGCAAAATGCCTCTGGGGATTTCATAATTGTGATGGGCGCCCTTTCCCTTCCTTTTTGGTGTGAGTGTACGGTTTTGGTCGGCTTTTCATTCAAAGTGGGATACTTTCACCGCTTTTTCCCATCTGCGCATCCCTTTTCGGGTATTAATGGCCCTTAGAGGGTTTTGTCTGATGAATTAATTATATTCCCCTCCCCCACCCCCACCCACTTGACACCCCCCCCCCCCCAACCCCAACCCCCCCCCCCCCCCCAACTTATTCATCTCCCCCTCCCCCCCCCCCCCCCCCCTATCCGCCATTGCCCTTTTGCAGCGGTTTTCACATTCGCAGGGATAAACTGGGAATGGATGGGTCCCGTGGGGACCGAATGCAAATTGCGCAGATGGAAGGAACAATTCGGGGGCAAATACATTTGTTAATAATAAAAAAACGAAATGCGAAGGACGGACCACCCCTCGGGGGACAATGCCCCCCCCGCCCCCCCCCCCGCCCCCCCCCCGCCCATTCGGTTCCATTTCGCATCCAACACTTAACACTGTTTGTTTTCCGATCATCCCCGGCAAATTGTTTGGAAAGGCGATAAATTGACTGGAAAGGCTGCGAAATTTGTTTATATTCAGACAAATGAATGCTCTTTTTTTCAGATTAATTGAATTTTGGTTGCTTTTGGTAAAGGTCAAATTCACCTGAAAACGTTTATTTATGTACAGTATAAGACTGTCGGACTTTACGGTATCTCCGAGCAGAAAAATGCGCATTTAATTTGCGCTCGGGGGCAATTTTAGTAAAATATAATAATAATCGGTGCGCGGAAGGGCAAACCAAACAATGGAAGTGACAATAATTCCCTTCACCGCACCGCCAGTCATCCGTGGACTGCTGCTGATTATTCATTCTCGCGGCAAAAATGGCTGCACAAACACAGAAATGAAAAATCCGAGTGGGGGGGGGGGGAATTTGGAGAGGGGGGGAGGGGGGGGGGGGGGGGGGGGGAGGAGAGGGGGGGGGGAAGGGAATTTGGAGGGGGGGGGGGGGAGAATTTGGAGAGGGAGGGAGGGGAGGAGAGGGGGGGGGGAGGAGGAGTGGGGGGGGGGAATTTGAGTGGGGGGGGGGGAGAATTTGGAGAGGGAGGGAGGGGGGGGAGGAGAGGGGGGGGGAAGGGAATTTGGAGGGGGGGGGGGAGAATTTGGAGAGGGAGGGAGGGGAGGAGAGGGGGGGGGGGGAGGAGGAGTGGGGGGGGGGAATTTGAGTGGGGGGGGAGAATTTGGAGAGGGAGGGAGGGGAGGAGAGGGGGGGGGAGGAGGAGTGGGGGGGGGGGAATTTGAGTGGGGGGGGGAGAATTTGGAGAGGGAGGGAGGGGGGGGAGGAGAGGGGGGGGGAAGGGAATTTGGAGGGGGGGGGGGGAGAATTTGGAGAGGGAGGGAGGGGAGGAGAGGGGGGGGGGGAGGAGGAGTGGGGGGGGGAATTTGAGTGGGGGGGGGGAGAATTTGGAGAGGGAGGGAGGGGAGGAGAGGGGGGGGGAGGAGGAGTGGGGGGGGGGGAATTTGAGTGGGGGGGGAGAATTTGGAGAGGGAGGGAGGGGAGGAGAGGGGGGGGGGAGGAGGAGTGGGGGGGGGGAATTTGAGTGGGGGGGGGGGAGAATTTGGAGAGGGAGGGAGGGGAGGAGAGGGGGGGGGGGGGAGGAGTGGGGGGGGGGGAATTTGAGGGGGGGGGAGAATTTGGAGAGGGAGGGAGGGGAGGAGAGGGGGGGGGGGAGGAGAAGGGGGGGGGGAGAGGGGGGGGGAGGGAGGGGGGGGGCGGAATTTGGGGGGGGGGGGAGGGGAGGAGAGGGGGGGGGGAATTTGAGGGGGGGGGAGAATTTGGAGAGGGAGGGAGGGGAGGAGAGGGGGGGGGGAGGAGAAGGGGGGGGGGGGAGGGGGGGGGGGGGAGGGAGGGGGGGGGGGCGGAATTTGGGGGGGGGGAGGGGAGGAGAGGGGGGGGGGGGAGCGGGGTGTCTGGACATTTCAGCTGAGCTTGCTAAGGCCTTTTCAGAGTCGATGCTGTAGGGTGTGTGTAAATAACGGATTAGAGTTCGGTTCAGGGTTGCACGAAATTTCGTTTCGTTTTTGTGTTTGGTTTTCGTCCTAGAATTTTTTTTTTCGTTTCGTTTCGTTTCGTTTCGTTTCGTTTTCGTAAACAAAATTCTTTTTTTGTTTCGTTGGATCAAATTCTACGAAAAAATCGAAAAAATTTACACCCTTAAAGATGGAGTTTTTGGAGATAATTTTAATTTTATGGGGGACAATCTAGTGTTTATTACAACAGATATTGTGGTGTAGTGGTTAGTGTCTGTATATTTTGGGGTGTCCTTTGTCAGGTTCGATTCCCCGGTAGTCAATGGCTAAACTCTGATTGTGTCCAACAGATCAGCAGTCCTCACTTTCTTTTACTAATTTAGCGTGCAATTGCAACTTACACTCGCGCAAGTGCCGCTTCAACGCCGAACTTTACCGTCTCAGCGGCTACCAAAGCGGCGGCGTTTGTCTGAACTGTCGCCATAACACCGCCGGTCGAAATTGCCATGTGAGCAAATTGCCATTGGCTAACAGCAGCGAAGCGGGCCACTCGCGTCTCAGGAACGTTTAACAGCTCATAACTTTTTTCAAGATTGACCAATCTTTATTCATTCGAAAGGCCCTAATAAGACGAATCTATTTATTATAAGCATTCGAAAAGCATTTGATAAAATTGAACAAAATTATGACCAGAAAACAGCTGCTAAACGTCCTGAGACGCGAATGGCCCCCACCCAACAGCAGGGATGGTCGACTAATTAGCTCAGTTGGAAGAGCTGCCCACGGATTGGGTGGAGGTCGTGGGTTCGAGTCCCACCCGGGGTTACCATTTTGTTTATTCTTTACTGTAGCACATCGTCTCTCGCGAGTCGCGACAATTGATCTTTCGATCGCAATTGTCCAATTGCCTCCATAAATTCGTTTCCCTTTAGTATTGTCGCTTCGGATATTTTCGCGATCAGAGCAAGCCGATCACTCATCGAAAGGCGTGCAAACGTAAGCGATATTCACTAAAGCTAAACCAAACGCTTTATCAATTTGAACGAATTTTCGGTTGAGAGAAATGAAAATTATTAATTTTGATCATTACGAATAGAGCCCGGTCGAGACGAGATCTCGTCTCGAAATCTCGAAAAATCTCGACGAGATTCTCGAGAAATCTCGTCTCGACATCTCGTCTCGAATAAAACTGAATTTTCGAGATTTTTTCGAGAATCTCGTCTCGAGTCTCGCTCGAAAGAAGCTCGAGATTCTCGATCTCGACTCCAAAAATTTTTCATGAAAACAGTGCTTTTCTTAACAAAGATTGCCAATTTTGTAAAAAATTCCCCCGGCGGCGCCTGTCGGCACCGCCGGACATACTCCATTTTGGCTGCAAATCTCTTAACAAATTGAGTTAAAATCCGGATACGGACACATTTCAATTCCGGTTTAATTTTAATCAGACAATACAACTCGATCCGAAGAAAATTCGCTTTGAAAAAACATTTTTTCGAATTTTAGAGAAAACTAGTGATTTTTAAATAATGCGGATATCCGCGGACTGATATCCGGATATGAGATTTTGAGGGTGGACGGATACGGATACAAAAATTCGTATCCATGCCCACGCCTGGAATAAAAATTCTCAAGAAATATTTTTAAAAAATTCTAACAATTTTCTTACCGGCTCTTTCATACTAGAGCCCGGTAAAAAAAAATTCCGGGAACGGGGTTTTAACGCGAGCAAAACAAGAATTTTTGGAATAAATTCATCACATCTTCTTGAATTTTTGCTTCAATTTCCTTACAAAGATTGCCAATTTTTGTAAAATTTCCCCGGCGGCGCCTGTCGGCACCGCCGGGCATCCTCCACTATGTAAACCAGTTTTTTATCCCAAAATTCCGAAGCAAAATCCATAATTTTGCTAAAATTTTGACGAAGTTTCTTAACAAAAACTCAAAAAATTTTCCGGCGGCGCCTATCGGCACCGCCGACCCCCACCCGCCCTAAAAGTAAAGCAAAATCTTAAAAAATTGATGATGGGATAAGGTACTTTAAGTTTAAGATAATAAGGAATATATTTTTTAATAATAATAAAAAAAATTTTGTTTTTACCATTGACCATTACAAACAAAAAAAATTTTCTCTTGAAAAGTCCCGGTTGGTCCCGGTCCCGGTTTTTGCCCAAAAGTCCCGGTCCCGCTCAACCCTAGCAGACAGCATATGGGCAGACACTATATCCCCTCACCATTGAATTTTCTTTTGATTTTCAAAACTTTGAACACATGCTAACACTTATATTTCGTTACCAAACTTTGCAGCCATGCTTTTACTGATCCCTTCTTACCCTTACAAAATTTGGTGGAGTTTCTGAGAATTTTGAAAAAAAAATTAATTTTCATCAAAAAAATCTCGAATCTCGACTGTTCCGGCTCGAGATTTTTCGAGATACGAGATTTTTCGAGAATCTCGTCTCGACATCTCGTCTCGACTAAAATGAGCTTCACGAGATTTTTCGAGATCCGAGATTTTTTCGAGAATCTCGTCTCGAGTCTCGCTCGAAGCTCAAGTCCGGGCTCTAATTACGAATATAGACAAACCCCAACTCGCTACCTGCCAACCAGGGCTGTGTATCGTATCGTATCGTATCATAATCGTAAATATCGTATTTTAGAGCCATATCGTATATCGTGTATTGTATTTTGAGGAGACAATATCGACAGCCCTGCTGCCAACTCGCTACACCTCAACTCGCTAATTTTTTTCAAACTTTTTTCCCTATAACTTTTTGATAGCTTCTACTAGTTGTAAAATGATATCAAATATCTTTGATTTGAACGGCCATCAACTCGTTTTTCACCAACTCGTTTTTTAATCAACTCGTTTTTTGGATCAACTCGTTTTTTCTGATTCGACTCGTTTTTTCTAATTCAACTCGTTTTTCTAGTGACAAAAAGCACTTAATGAGCGGAAAAGGTGTTTCTAGGGGTATTCGGTGGCGTAGAATCCGAATCTGACCTCCATTTTGCGTAATCTGAATCCCGAATCTAAATTCAAACAATTTTTCGAAAACTCAAAAAATTAAAAAAAAAAGAATTTTTGGGCTCAAATCATACAAAAAGCACAAAATTACAGCAAAAATGCAAGCAATGATCGAATTCATGCTTTTTGATCGATTTTGAGCCCCAAAATGAATTTTTGAAAAATTCAGAATTTCTGAAAAATTTATTCGAATTCAGGTCCAGGGTTCGAAATTGGCTGAAAAGGAAATCAGATTCGGATTCTAAGCCCCCGTATACCCCTAGAGAACACCTTTTTTCAACTTTGAAAAATTTTTTTTTTTTTTCAAAAAATCATAGATTAGATGATGTCTTATGACAAATCTGATGTCATATTCGTGATCAGCGGCCCAATAACCCCCGAGTACTTCCAAGAATTGCATAAAACCTTCAAATACTGCTCATTAAATGCTTTTTGTTACTAGAAAAACGAGTTGAATCAGAAAAAACGAGTCGAATCAGAAAAAAACGAGTTGATCCAAAAACGAGTTGATTAAAAAACGAGTTGGTGAAAAACGAGTTGATATTTTACCCTTTGATTTAGTTGACTTTGAAAAAAGTTATAGGGAAAAAAACTTGAAAAAAAGTAGCGAGTTGGGGTGTAACAAGTTGGCAGGTAGAAGTTGGGTAAATACCACGAATATTCGTTAATGACAAATAATTGACCTGGGGGACTTAAAATTCGCCTAAAAATTCAATGAAAGGTAATTAAGGAAATGTTAAGAAAGTTAATTGCGCTTTTAGCCTGCCTATGCCATCCGATAGGCTCTCTGTCGCGCAATTGCAACCAGACGAGCGGACAGTGCATTTGCAAGCCGGGCGTTGACGGTAATTGCGAGGCAGCGGAGCAAACGAAACTTTCCAAAACTCGTTCGTAAAATTTTTCGGCTTTCAGAAAGTGTTTAAATATTCGGGAATCAAAATCTTCTCCGCTCGTCGCCCCTTTTGGTTGAAATACTCCAAAAGTTTAGGCCCGACTTGCAATCGCTGTGCCAAGGGTTTCCAGCAGTCCCTTTCACCGGATACGCCGTGCATCCGTAAAATTATATTATTTGTTGGCTTTTTGTCGCAGTTTCTTCGACCATTTTGCCCCTTTAGGCCCCCCTGCCGCTCAGTTCGCTTGCCAAGTCGACTTATCCAAAAGGTAATAAACGCCAAATCCCCCGGTTGAATATTTAACCATAATTGATCTAATTGATCATTTCATAACTTCGGGCAGTTCTGCTCCAATGGGACAAACTTCTTTTTTGTTGGAATCAGCGTTGTAAGCTGTTGATGATTTCAAATCCCCCTCCCCCCCCCGGGGATGTTTTCTCTTTGATGGATTCGTTTCAAATCCCCCTCCCCCCCCGGGGGATGTTTCTCTTTGATGGATTTGTTTCAAATCCCCCCGCCCCCCCCCCCCCCCCCCCCCTCCGGGGATGTTTCTCTTTGATGGGTTTGTTTCAAATCCCTCCCCCCCCCCCCTCCGGGGATGTTTCTCTTTGATGGATTCGTTTGATTGTTTCAAATCCCCCTCGCCACCCAAACCCACCGTAAAACGCTTTTACAATTATGGTCCCCCAAAACAAAAGGATTTTTCAGAGGACTGTGAGAAGTGCCGCGCAACTCCCAACCGGCTTACCCACAAAAAGTTCTGTCGGCGCGATTACGGTAAGTCAAAAGTCCGTTACGGTGCTTTTTCATTTTTTTGCTTTTCTGCTGATGTATTTTTAAAACTTTTGAGCTCTTAAATTGCAACTCATCGGCCGTGAATTGGTGGAGGGATGGGCCAAATTTCGGGCCCAACTGATCGACAGGCCGATCAAAGATCAGCGCGGGACGTTGGAGGGCCGGGAAATGGGCGACGGGGCCGAGCTGAGTCTTTGGCTTGCCCAACCGCAATTTGCTTTGCAAGTGCCCGCGGTTGAAGGTCGGCCGCAAGTACCTTCTGCTGGGTCAGTCATTGGGTGCCAGTGTTTTGCTGTTCCAAGAAAAGTCTTGTTGAGAACAATTGAGGGTTAGACTCGAGACCGAGACTCCGAAACTCGAGACTCTAAAAACCCGAGACTTTGAAAGTTTTTAAATTAACATTTTTGAGAATTCTGCTTCACTTCTGGGAGGTGGGTGGGTCGGCGCCGTCGGGAAAAGATTTGCAACCATTTGGGGGGGGGGGGGGGGGGGGGGGGGTCCGGCGGTGCCGATAAGCACCGTCAAAAAGTGCGGATATGCACGGGGGCATACGCGGATATGTTGAAGAATTCGTTGAAGCAAAAAATAAAATAAAAAATTTAAATTGCCTTTAAAAATTAAAAATATTTTTAAAATTTTTAGAAATAGTCAATTCTGTTCAGTCCTGTTCCAAGAATCTGTTCTGTTCTGAAATCCTAGAACAGAATAGGCCAAGCTGAACAGCAGAACACTGTTGGGTACTTCTGATTGTGTCGGCACTTTCATCCGTGCAAATTATAAGTGATGATGCCTCATTAGTCTTTTCTGAAGTATTTATTGTCTTTTGTGATTGGCGTCCACTGACCACTTTTGTAACTTAAAGCACTGCGCTAGACACAAATCGACGATTATCCCGACAAATTTCAGCTCGTCACGGCTCTTTCAAATCCGATGCCAAAAGCATTGCGAAAGATTTGGGCGTTGAATTTGGCGGGAAGGGCGACAAACCTTCGCTGAAACAATCGTCTTCTGCAGTTGTATTCGACCGACAAACCGTCGTGATGGAATGGGGGGACGAAGTGGCGGAGAGAGTCCAGCGGTTTGGGCACCGACGGCACTTTGTGGAGAAGTGCCACAGAATCAGGGCGGAGGAGGACGCCGCGCAGGGAAAAATGGGCGGACGAGCTGCAAGAGGAGCTGGAGGAGGATGATTTGAACGATCGGCAACATTCTGATCATCTTTAGGCTTAGCCCACATTCTGATCATCTTTAGGCTTAGCCCACATTCTGATCATCTTTAGGCTTAGCCCACATTCTGATCATCTTTAGGCTTAGCCCACATTCTGATCATCTTTAGGCTTAGCCCACATTCTGATCATCTTTAGGCTTAGCCCACATTCTGATCATCTTTAGGCTTAGCCCACATTCTGATCATCTTTAGGCTTAGCCCACATTCTGATCATCTTTAGGCTTAGCCCACATTCTGATCATCTTTAGGCTTAGCCCACATTCTGATCATCTTTAGGCTTAGCCCACATTCTGATCATTCTTCAGCCTTTCCCCCGCATTGAGAGCACAGCCTCAAATTGGAGTGACTGACCGAGCAGAAGATTCTCGATCTGAAGACTGAAAACTGCATTTTCAAGTGAGGCTTGTTCGGCATGACATATCGAACGACGACGACCTCTTTTAACATTTCTCTGAGAGTTTCCTGAGCTTTACCTGTCAATTTTTCTATCATTTTTATATTTGATTTCCCAGACAAAGCTTTGCTTGCCAACAACAGTTGATCGGTCTCGTTTAGTTTTGGTCAGTGTATAAAATAAATCTTTTGCATCTGTCCTAACGTTTTTAAACATTTGCTGGTTTTCGCAGACTTTGCCCAAATTGGCCACGACCAAACATTGGACGGGGTGGAGAGGGGGGACGAGGGGGGGGAGAGGTGGGTGATAGGAGGGGGGGGGGGAGGGGGGGGGGGGGGGGGGGGAGAGGGGGGTGATAGGGGGAGGGGAAGGGGGGGAGAGGGGAAAGGGTGGGGAGCAGGGATGTCGATATTGTCTCCTCAAAATACGATACGATACGATATGGCTCTAAATTACGATATTTACGATTACGATACGATACGATACACATCCCTGGGGGGGGGGGGTACCTTTCTTTCAGCAAACCTAAAATCACAGCCGTTGAGTGGCCATCGGCCCTTTCGTGCCATATATTGCCATTATTATTATTTTTCAACATACCCATTTTTCATTATGCCCATCCCTTCCCCTCTTCATATTGTTTCCTTCCAACGCTACTTTTTCACACTTAGGGGGCGGTGCTTCTGCCTGCCCTTGCCCCGGGGGAGGAGCAATTGTGCTGGGCCTCCCCTTCGGGCGTGGAGAGAAAGCATTGCCTGCTGGGGAAGGGATGAAGTGCCGGGGGGGGGGGGTCCCGGCCGGCTAATCCCCTCATCCCTGAGGAAGATTTAATCCATAGCCCCGCCGGCGTTGGGCGACCGCCAAAAAGGCGATAAATAATTCCCCAACACTTTCCGGCCGCGCAACTTCGCCACCCCCCGCCCTGTCGAAGTCATTCGGCCGTGTCTTCCAATTCACTTTTTCCAAGCCATTCCCTAAAGGACCCCCCCCCCCATTTTGCCTTCCTCCGCTCGCCCAATTCATTCATCCGTCCAATTTTGAAGTCCATTCCGCGCAAATTCCCTCTTCCAACCGTACATTCATTGCCTCTGGCAGACTAAGAGAAACAATTCATTGCGTCAGAATTCCCTTCGTCGCCTCGAGGGATGTGAACAGCTGCTGGTGGTGCACAGTGAGTTAGTGTTGTGTAACGGATGTTGCTGAGTTTATTGGATGTTTTGGCCCTCCGAAACAACAAAGTCAACGCAACGGACAAAGCGTTCATTCGGCAACATCAGCCGCCTCCCCCCCCGCCCGCCTCCCCTCCTCCCATCGCCTCCCGACTGTACTCCTCCAGCATCTCCTCCCGCTCATTTCGTTAATACGCCCTCATCTTCCGCTTTGTGCCACAATACCCAACCATCTTCTTACAATACTCAACCACCGTCATCCCCCCCGGCGTCCTCAGCAATCGCTTTTCCTTCTCTTCGTCGTCTCGTTCCCTCTCCGTACATTCGCCCATTATCAAGGCGCTTCTCCCGATTATTTGTTCGGCAGGTTTTGGGTCTTTTTTTGCGTTAAAATGTCAATCCTTCAGCAATTCCCCTCGGTACTGCTTCTCCTGCATGTCCAAGGAGTTCGAATCCCATTGGTCGTATCTGGATGAGGTAAGACGGGGGGAGGGGGAGGGGAGGGGGGGGGGATGGTTTGAGTGTGGGGGAAATCATTTGGGCAATGTTGAGAAGGGCATTATTTATGTAAAAGAAGCGATTAGATTTGCCGCCGTTTGAGAGAGAAGGCATTCATTCATTTGTCAAGACCCATCCGATGGCGCAAAAAGTGCTGCTAGCAAAAGGGCAATCAATCTCCCCCCCCCCCCCCACCCACTTTTGTTATTTTGCACCTAATTGCCCCCCCCCCCACCTCCTCCAATGCCAATGCCAATGCCAATTCTTCCACCAACTTTTCACATCCCAAAGTCCCCTTTAACCGCAGCAGTGCACAAACATTGCTTCGTGGGAGAATATTTTTTGCCGACTAAAATTCAATTTGGCACTGTGAAGGGCGAAGTTCTATAAATTTTTGGTAGGGAAATGCCGTGAAAGGCGGGCATCTCATGCCTTGAGGCAATATTGATATTGGGAGGAGAATAATAGCGGTGAGGGCAATTGGATGCTCGGAAGTGCACGTCCGGTAGGACTAATTAACCTTGCAAATGGATAACATTCTCGACAACTCGCCCCCCCCCGCCTCCCCACCCCCGCTCCCCCCCCCCCTTCCCCCACCGGCACATCCCTAACAGCCAACAATTCCGAAAGCACGGGGAATATGGCGGGAGAGGAGTGAAGGATTGGATTTCTTCCACTTCCTCCCCCCCCCCCCCCCCCCTCCCCAATCTATCCTTACATTCACTCCCCCCCCCTCCCCCTCCCCCCCCCCCCCCCCTCCCCCCCCCCCTCCCCCTCCCGCCCCTCCCCCAACTTCGTTTGTGTCTCCCATGAGGGCAAATTCATCTCGATGTCATCCTTCCGGAGTGCGGGGGGGGGGGGGGTGTCAGCATATTCTTCCATTTTCATACAAACAAATTCATAAGGCCAGAAGAGCGGGGCGGCGGGTGAAAGGAGCAAGGAGCAGAGTAAAGTCGGGGGGGGGGGGGGGGGGGTGGGGGTCTGGACTTTTCTCTAAGAAGGTCGTTGGAGTACAATGGAGCAGGAATTTGCATGACAATTAATTGTGATTATCCCCTCGGGGATGAATAATGAACATATTGCCAAGGGCAGAATTGGCACTTTGTACCCCACGGCATTTGCTTTTGTTTATGTTACTTCAGTTAAGGCAGGAAATAGAAGAATTTGTCTTAGGAATGGGACAGCTGACGGTAGTTGAAAAGAAACGAAAAACCGATGCAAATTCGTTTTAATTGGGACAATGTGCTTAATCAGCTTAATCAGTCTTCACAGATTTACTACCGGCCAATGAACTTCACGGACGAGTGCCATGCCATTCCGACCGGGGCCCTAATTGGCCGAACGCCGTGTGCCCATTCGGTGTGTGTGACGGTAATTGAACCGCGAATATTAGCCGGTTGGTGGAAAGGGGGGGGGGGGAGGGGGGACACGGCGGGCGATTGTTGGACCATTTAGGCCAATATTTGGGCAACAACGTCATCCGAGGCTGCTTTTCTTCGGTGTTCAAATATGGTGAAGCGCCCACCGATAATCTCGTCGGTGAGCCATACGAATTTTGACGATTTTTATTCAAATTGAAATTGCGTCACCCAACCCAACCTCACCGAACCTCACCGAACCGAACCCAAGCTAACCACTCCATCTCGAGTACGCTTTCACCCAATTGCTCATAGTTAAGGTCCCCAATGGGTCCAAAATGACTTTTACGATTCCCGGCCCTTTCGACCCCCGGCAAATTGGGTGGAAAGTGTTGGCAGATGTGTCCCCGACATTGTCCGCAACTGGTGAAGCACGAAATTGCGGAGGAAAAGCAGAAACGACGGGGACTTCGTTTGCCTAATTGGCCGGGAATGCCCCCCGAGGGAATCAGGAAATGCCAATGTTCCTCAATGTTGAAATGCGATCCATCAAATCCGAAATTCAATTTGGGGGGTGGGGGGTTGGGTCGCTTGGTTTGAGTTCGAACTTCTCGTATTCTGTACCAATGTTGGGTTCCATAGAAAACTCCAAATTATGAGGAGGATCAACCAAATCCGAACTCCGTTTGAGGTTTAAAACTCGGGTTGCACGTGACCCTCTCCCCCCCCCCCCAACTCATCAATAATCACTCCTCCCCCCCTTCCCTGATCAGTGTCACTCCCCCCCCTGATCAGTGATCACTCCCCCCCCCCCCCAACTGATCAGTGATCACTCCCCCCCCCAACTGATCAGTGACCACTCCACCCCCCCCCAACTGATCAGTGATCACTCCCCCCCCCCCCCCAACTCATCAATAATCACTCCCCCCAAACTGATCAGTGATCACTCCCCCCCCCCAAACTGATCAGTGATCATTCCCCCCCCCCCACCAGACACCAGCTGTTCCACCTTCCCAATGCGCGCTTTACTGCCGCGTCATTTGGCATTGAAAGCGTCCAATCGAACGGTGCCTTTACTTTCTCTTCCCCTATAATTAACTTAAGCAGCAGGTGGAATTATGCCGTTGCTTGGGAAATCTTTGCAACGATTACCCGTGGACGCCGCTGATTAATTCATCCGACGCGCACCAACAAAATGCTCCGACGACGGCAATTGCAATTTGTACAATAATCACTTTAATGTCCATTTTATTTCATTCTTTTTTCTTTTAACCGTCCGCCCCACCCCCCCCCCCCCCCCCCCATTTCATTCTTTTGACATTTAAAATTAATTGCTGAATTTAATGAACATTTTTGTTTACTCGCCAAAAACACTAATAAACAAACAAAAAAAACGGGCTAATTGGTTGATCAAAATTAGTGAACAGCAGCAATTACATTAACAAAATGTTGTGGCGTCAAATAAAAATTCACGGCATTTCAATGTGATCGACTAAACTTCTGCATACATTCACACTGTTCAACAGCAGTCAGTTCGTTCGGGTTCAGTCAGTTCAAAACTTGAATTGGAATGGCGTCCACTCCGTTGATGGCCGTCAGCAAAATGTTGGCCATTCCGTTCTGTTCCAGCTGTGACTCTTCCCCCGTTTCCGTTCCTTCCCCGCGGGGCCGTTTTCCCTCCGTCTTTTGCAGCGCGTCTTCCGTCAGTGCCGTCGTCTCTTGCTGTTGTCCCGTGACGACCTCCTCGGCTTCGTCCTCGTGTCCCTCGTCCACCCGCTGGCTCCTCTTCTTGTACTCGTCCAGTTCATACATTAGCGCACCTGCAAGATGAAAGCAATCAATACAATCAGTTAGCCCATTTGTCCAACGTTGCTGATTGATGGATTGAATGGTCCGTTGGTACTCCGTCATATTCTCCTCACTGCGCTCCGTAAGAACGGACAATTTGCCACTTTGTGCGTCTTGCTCAGCCATCGTCGTGGTTGGCCTCTTCAATGTGTCTTCATAGTCACCTTTCATTAAAATTCGAATTTTATCGAAAAAAGTTTCCCATCTACCGACCTTCGTTCTTCAGCTGACTTCTCTGGTGTCTGTGTACCGTGGGGACCAAACAGCTGACCAGGCCGGACAACAGAATGAGGGAGCCGGCATAGATGAAAGAGGCATTGTACGAGTCGCTCAGATCGTACACAATGCCGGCGATCGGAGTGCCGAGAAGAGAGGCGAAACCGCGAGAGACCACCACAAGGCCAAAGGAATTTGTTAGCCGCTCCACTCCCAACAGATCGGCGAGAACGATGGAGGTCAAGCAGACGTAAGCCGCTGAAAGTTTCAGTTGGAAGTGCGAAATAGGCACTGGTGCCGACCAACGATGAACCCGAACGAGCAGGCGTAGAGGGAGAGCGACCAGTAGTTGGGCAGCAGGGGACAGATTATGGTCAGCACCCCGCAGGCGACCAAAGAGAAGTTGGTGATGGACAGGGCGGTCACCCAACGACGATCAGCCACCCACCCGAAGAAAACGCGGCCTAAACAGACAATTAGGTAATTGCAACAAATGATGTTTGGTGGTTGACCTAAAGTGTTGGCAATTCCGATGAAGGGCAGAAGGAAAGTGGCCTCGACGTCGGAAATGCCCTTGGAGGAGGCCAAATCGGTCAGATAAACAAACGGCACGTAAAAGCCGAGCATTGCGAAGATGTTGGAGACGCAAATGATGAACATCACCGGCTCAAACAGCAACTTGAAATCGATCATTTGTGACAGTGCGTGACGAATTGGGAACGGAATCCAACGGAACTTGCTGAACCGCTCTTTTTTAAATTGGACTTTCTCCCAATTTGCCTGTCATAGACAGTGCCCGCTTCGTCTTCGAATTCGCCAACTCCGAATGCGCCGCCGGTGATTCGGCTGTACTGGCTGCCCCCGAAGCGACAACTGTTCGATTCGGCAATATCCCCAGCACCGATTTGGGACATTGCCGACGACAAATTCTGAGCAGCGACAGCCAAAGGGATGGAAATTTGCGACCCGCGATAGCGTTGGTAATTGCTTCCTTGGGAAATTTAGCGGCTGATGGCGGAGGCTTTTGCTTATTCTCGAAGCAAATTGCACCTCTCAGCAATTTAAGTCAAATTAATAATTTTGTGAAAGATCGAATTAAGCGGAGGTAATGAATGGTAAATGTGCAAAAGGGGAGTTTGTTTGACAATAATCGTCTCAATAAAGTTGACTATTTTCGTTAGGAGTGAGAAAAGCTACGGCTTCTTAGGCTTTCCAAACTCTGATTACTGAAAGATGCAATGTTAAAATGATAAAGAAAGTAAAATTGGCACCTTCGCTCTCAAACTCCTTCAGATTTCTGATGCTTCCCTGCAAAAAGATGTCGTTCCTCGACAGCGGACGGGCGAATTCCTTCGGTTCCACGCTGCTCAATGCGATGGAAAGGACGGACTCGCCCGTCTTGATGGACTGAGCCGGGGCCTGCGTAATCCGACTGAGCGACTGGGCGTAGGAACGTGCAGAAACGCGGGAGAGTTGGCTGCACAGATTGGCCCGACTTTGCCGCAAATGAGTGCTGCTTCCCATCCAAACGGACTCGCTGGTTACGCTTAAGTCGCACTTTCAGCAAAACCCAAGAAATACAGAGGCATTCCCTCGGGGGTTCGAACCCTCTTAATACCTGGCCAAGGTTGGCTTTCGGGTTCGGGTGGACACAATCGTCGGATGTCTGCCCAATGCTCCGCTCGTTTCGGCACCTCCCTGCTGCTGCTGCTGTTGTTGCTGTTGCTGATGTTGTTGCTGTTGATGCTGTTGATGCTGCTGTTGATGCTGCTGTTGTTGCTGTTGATGTTGCTGTTGTTGCTGTTGATGCTGCTGTTGTTGCTGTTGATGTTGCTGTTGTTGCTGTTGATGCTGCTGTTGTTGCTGTTGATGTTGCTGTTGTTGCTGTTGATGCTGCTGTTGATGCTGCTGTTGTTGCTGTTGGTGGTGCTGTGAGCCCGCCCTCTTTTTGCTCAAACGACGCGACACTCCCTCCAAAATGGGCGACAGTGGGGGCCGATTGTGCGGGGTGATCGGCGACGAATCCACGTCATTATTCTCTTCAGCATTTTCCCCACCGACGAGGACGACTTCAACTCCGTTTGCCAGCAACAGCGGCTGTCCGTCCGTACACTCCGAACTCGTCCTGGTGGCGCCCGACCGACGCGGCGGCGAAATGCCCCCGGTGTTTGCTCCCTCCACTTCAGCTTCAGACACATTTGATTCGGACTAAACGATTTGCCTTCTAATTAATTTTGGGCATCTGTCAAAGAATGCCCAACGCCCCCAACTACTTCAACTTGCTGCAAGGCGGCCAACAACGCCTGCTGCTTCAGTTCCTCGTTCAATTTGTTCTGTTTCTCCAAGTCGAAGGCGGGCATAGGCAACGGTCGGAAGAGTACGGCACAAAACGCACACAAAAGAGTAAGAACGGCGGTCGCATAAAGAGCCGTCTTCCAATCGAATGCTTCAAACAAATGAAACTTTGCAAAAAAAGGGAATTAATTCCATTAACAAACGCGCACTTTCGAGTAAAAACTTCAAAATCAGCGGAACCAGAAAAGTGCCGAATCCGCTGCCCGCCACAGAAAGTCCGGTCGCAAGTGCACGCTTTTGCCTTCAAAATATTGGCTGACAATGACGATTGCTGGCAAATAGATGAAGCTAAACCCGATTCCTGCAAAAAAGGAGTTAAAGCCAAATAAAAAATAATTAAAAGACCTCCAAGCACGCCGTAGAGCAAATAATGTACAAAAATGTTTGGTGAAAAGCTGGACAACGCAAATGCCAACGAGGATAGGACGGTTCCAGCAAGCACGACTTTTCGCGCCTCGTAATTGTTCAGAAACGCCCCGGAGACCGGACCTAAATTGGATTATACAGTTTGGGTTCATCTACAAATCCTGGATTATACAGTTTGGGTTCATCTACAAATCCTGGATTATACAGTTTGGGTTCATCTACAAATCCTGGATTATACAGTTTGGGTTCATCTACAAATCCTGGATTATACAGTTTGGGTTCATCTACAAATCCTGGATTATACAATTTGGGTTCATCTACAAATCCGTGAAGAGATAGGCAAGTTATGCATGGTCTTTTGCGAGTTTACCCGCGAGTAAATATGTTCCGATGAGCAGTGACCCGATGATGGACGTGGCCGCCTTCGTCGAGTTGAACGTCGTCTGGTATGCATTCATAAAGGGCCCAAAGGAATTTGCAACGCCGTCCACCACGAAATTGCAGACGAATGCGGCACCCACAACGACCCACCCGAAGCCGCCTAAGGAAAATGCCAAAATAAAAACGGCGGAAAAACAAAAAAAGAAAAAACCGTCCGGAGGAGTTGGCAACTGATTGACGATGAGGTTGCCCTTCAGCTGATAACCTGCATAAATGGGAGGGATAAACGAATGGACGGGGCGGGGGGGGGGGGGGGGGGAGGCGGGGACCTGGAAGGTCGTTAATGGAGAAATTGCTCTGGAACTCGCTGTTGTCCGGCAAAAGGTTGTTCTCGTCAATGCCGCACTCCGAATAGACGTCCTCTGGGAATCTGTTGCAGCCGAGAAACGACTTCCCTTATGAGTGACTCAATTGTTCTTTGAGGTTTTATTGAACTAATTGAACTTCGGGGGCATGCCCAAGTCTCAAATTAAACGAACGCACTGTTGGGCGAGTGGTCGGCTTCGGCAGATGCTTCGGAAGTGGTATGTGCCCTTCCCGGACTCTTCGGCGTCGATGAGTGACTTCCATCCGCCACCATTACGAGTGGAACATTAGTGGCTTCTGCAATTAAAAGTCGGGTGAGGGATCGTCAAAAACGTAATCAAATCTCCAGAATCGACCTTTTGTGGCGCCTTTCCTTGTGGACGGTGCCGCAAACAAATCGGCATTTGCTGGGGGGTCGTCCTCTGCCGTGGGTTTTTCATCATTTACCGCCATCGGCGGAGTGAATGCGCGGGCTGAAACAATGTCTAAATGTTCAACAAATTGGAGACGAAAGTCCAGCTTATACCAGTTTAAGAAAATGCATTCATTTTAATAATTAAAAACGGAATAAAATTCACGAAAGAAAATAAAAAGCAATTAACGCCACCCCACCCCCCCCCCCCCCTCCAGTGATTGACAATTGATGAATAAACAATTAAAAAATATATTTTAGGCTTATCAAAACATTAGAAACAATTCAGGTAGAAAGAATCAAGACAGAACCTGGTAGAAAAGGTCTAAATAGCGGTAGTATCAAGTAAATTAATTAAATATTGATAAAATATATTTTTAATTCGTAAATAAAAGCAAAAAATAAACAAAATCTCAATTCTAAATTATGCAGCCTGCGCTTGGAAACATTGTGTAACTTCAATCATTTACAAGTTTTTACAATTTTATAAACTTTGTTCTCTGCCCTTACATTTACGAGCGTCAAAGCTAATGAATCAATGGACGAATTCGAGAAAATATTGTTATTTAAGTATCAATAAACACTGGGAATGGATGGAGTGGACATCCGATCGAAATGAATAAACAGAGAATAAATAATATTTAAAAAAACATTTTCTCGAAAATCCCTGCCGCCAACGGAACTTCCGTCCGTTTCCTATGGACCGTATGAGCCAAGTTTCTTTTCATAAAATTTCTCGTGCGGCCGAGGGGCAAATGTCATAAATTATCTAATGGTGAAGTCGTCAAAATTTGGAAAACGCTGAAATCAGATAAGGCGGCGGACGTCGTAAAAGCATTTTTATGGAATATTTTGAAAGAAACAAATTTTATAGGCTTAGGCGACGAAAAAGAACTAATAAAAATGGGCGTGAAAAGTAATAAATATTTGCAGGATTTGATTTTTGTATTAATTGCTTAAAAGAATTTGAATTTAATTCTTTGGCTTTTAAACTCTGATGATGAATATGAGGGAGGGATTAATCAAATCATTTCTTATTCATCGGAGAATGGGCGAAAGAGAAAACCATCTTTAAAATGGACGGTGAGTAATCTGAAAATTGAGAGGACAGACAGACGGAGACCACCGAATGAGAGCAAATTTTAAGGGCAATTGGAAAGGAAGTCAATCGTTCGCCGCTGGGGAAAGGGAAGAAGCCAACCGATCCATTCATTCATTCATTCATAAATTCTGCTGTCGCTGCTGACGGTTGGCGCATTTATTGAGCTTACAGCCAACCTCCGTGCAGCCTGCCCCCCCCCCCTCCGGCGTCCTCCCCCCCCCCCCTCCGGCGTCCTCCCCCAACCCCCCCCCCCCCCCCTCCCCCCGCCCCCAAGCAACCCCCCCGGCGTCCTCCCCCAACCAACCCCACCCTAACGACCGACTCAAGCGCAGAGAGAGGAGAGGAAGGGAGGGAGTCGCATTTCCATTGATTGTATTTCCATCTCTCTCCAGGAGGCTTTCTCCCATAAGCCTCGCTCTCATCGCTCCCCGAGGGGCGAATGGCTAACATACTGACGATGAGCGAGAGACTAGCAGAGAAAGAGAAGCGATGCGATCTTTGCTTTGAAGCGGAAGACATCCCTGGCGTCTGTCCCCAATTGTGCCGAGCCTATCTTTGTGTATCAATCACTTTCGATGGCACAATGCCAACATTCAGTTTATAGTTAGTTCTCTGGTCGTGTTTATTGGAGAATTTAGGATAGGCTCCGAGGATCGGAAAACACTGCCCACAACCGTCAGTCCTTTTATCATTTAAATGCTATAACCAAAATGACAATCTGAACAATAAAAGTCAAAATTGCTTAAGCAAATCAAAAAACAACAGAAGATATGATGTTATCCTTATCAACATATCAATAACGGATGTCAAATGTTGGAAACTATTTCTCTTCATCATTCAAGACTAAGAAGAGCTTCTGACAAAAGTCGGTAACAGACGCTAAATTCGTAAATTTAAGAAATGGCCCAAAATGTCTGAATCAAAGACCTGAAGCTCTGTTGAAGAAAGTGGGCTTATTCTTCCAGCAAATAAAAATGAGATAGACGGGCACGGAACTCAGCATTATCGCAATTCCGATCGCTAAAAATTAATTTTTGAGCCAAAAATCAAAAAGAATGGACAAACCGGTGTCTTTGGGATTGGCGATAATTGGAACAATTACCAAAGCGATACATCCGAGCAAAAAAAAGGCAGGAAAAATCAAATTGACCTAAAACCATAAATTCTTTCTCGCACGCAATTTTACGCCTTGAAAACGAATTTTCTATGGCTTCATCTATTAAATTGTGCTTTTTTGTTTAGATCCATCAATTCAAAACTCTTCTTTTTGAATTTAAATCAACAAGCTTTCTACCCAGTTGGCTTAATTTTCCGTTTTAAAAGCAGTAGGAAACCGAGTATTGAAAAATTGCTCAAAAATTACTTTTCGAAATGCGGAATGTCTTAGCTTTTCCGTCTCCAATTAGCAACTCACTTTTATGGGCCTCGACGCGTTAGGCATTTTCTTGCGGAAGTAAAACAAAGACGCGATAGCCGCCCCGATAGCAAGCCAATAGCTAATCGCAATGTAATTAATCAATTTGAGCGCATCGTTGCTGAACGCGAGATAAATCAGAGACAAAAGTCCCTAAAACGGATGAATAGAAGCTCAAGAAATTGACTCCATTCGACCAAAAAATCACCAGAAAAACGATAGCGGGGACCGGGGTTCGGGTTTGTTTGTTGATCATTGTGAGCACGATGGGCATTTGCTCTTCACGCGCACCCACGTAGAAAAGCCTGGGCTTCGGGCGTCAATTCTGTCAGAAATCCGTGCACAAATAAACCCACCTCGACGAAGTGAAAATGCTGAACCATTGGAAATGCAAAAGTCTGAGAAAGATTTGCTTACACTCCGTTTGCTGACCCAAGCGTGGAACACGCGACGAAGAGAGGCATTGTGAAGGCAAAAGGTCCGTACATTTTGTTGGCGAATTCCTGTCAAACAAAAGTCAGTCGTCGTTGCATGACAAAGCAACTGACCACAGCGACGGCCTCAGAACCCAGCATTTCTTGGGGACTGATGACCACGTAAAGAGCGACGTTCGTGAGGACGTAAATGACCGTGACAGAGACAGTTGAGATGAGAATGGCCAACGGTAAATTTCTGCAAGTGCTGTCGAAAGTAACAATACAAAGTGAGCAAATGCTCCAACCGCTTCGGATTCTGGAGCTCTTCGACAATGAAATTTAGATAATTCCATCCTTGATAAGCGAAGAGTCCCGAATAAAATGCGATCGAAACTTGAGCTACATCGGTGTTCGTGTTCTTGAACATTTCATTGAAGTTGGCTCTGTATTGGGGTCCACCTTAAGTAAGCCATGAAATAGTGGCAATTAATCCCGTCGAAAACAACACCCTGGATCAGAAGATAAAATCCGGTGACTATGATTCAGAATGAGGGCAAAAATTTTAGCGAGTGTGAACGTGTCCTGGATGAAGGTGGCCAATTTGACGGAAATACAATTGAGAGCAGTCAAAAAAACTGTAATGAAGTTATAAATAGAATTAATTCTTCAAACAAAAGTCCACTTATCAGAGCAGCAGCAATTATTTGAACAGAACCGTCAGGTGTAGGACAATTCGGAAAGAATGGATGCAAAATGTACTTGGCAAACGTTATGGCGACAATTGTACAAGTGCATGGTCTGAAAGACAAATGTTCAAATCAAGAGATACTCGTCGAAGAATAAACAAAGGTGCACAATAAAGAAAGAACGCCAAAATGTTTCTCAATTTAAAGAAGAACTGGCTGTCTTACAAATTAATGAATTTTTAACACTTATGGCATATTGTTGTCCACGCACCTGACGACAAATGCTTCGACCCAGAGTCGCATGAATGCCGGGAAGGGGCCAAACGCTTCCATTATGTAGGCGTAGTCGCCACCCGACTTTTTGATGAGAGTGCCCAGTTCGGCATAACAGTAAGAGCCAAGTCCTACGAATAAGCCACAAAGAAGCCAAATTAGCAAGGAAAGACCGACGCTTCCAGCTTCTTAAGTGGAATATGTGACAGTTTCTGATTTTGAAGGTTGCTCACCCCTCTGGACGCCCGTTGGCGATAAAAAAATTCCAGAACCGATAATACATCTTAAAAATTTTGTGGGCTGCAAATTAAAATACAATTTAAATTTAAACCCACTTAACCTTCTCCAATCAGTTTAACAAAAATTAAACCATAAGGCAAATGTTTATTTAAATACACCCACCCCACAATCATCGAAACTCCATTCATCAGTGTCAATGACTTGGCCAACCCTTGGCCTGTGTCCACGTCACCAGTGGACACGCCATCGCCTTCATCTTTACTTCGCTGTCTCTGCAGTAACTTCGAACTGGGGCCCTCTTGTTGGTGCCGATCCGTTGGTTCCTCTTTAGTGCTCATTAGTTTTTAATCTGTTTCTAAAGGTAAATTCAAAACTTCTTTATTTATGTGTTACAAAAAATCGCTGGGGTGGAACAAAGACTTGCAGTTAAATATGTACATAGGTTACTAATTCTATTCTTGCATTCGACAAACCAAAATTGGCCCAAAAATTGGCCAAAAAGGAGAATGTTAATATTCTATTCTACACTCTTTGATCTTTCCATTGAATAGTCAGTCAATCATAAGCAATAAATAAAAGGAGGGAACAAATGTGTAGAAAATTTGCAAGGTTAAACGAAAACTAAAAATCAAATTTGAACTAGGATTAGAAGTTGGTCGAAATGGAAGTCCGATTCGGATTCTACTGTATGCCCCGAAAACCCCCAAAAACAATTTTCGAAGACTAAATTCGTGATGCAACGAGTGTATCCTCCGCTTTTAGGACACTCAATTCGGACGCCTTTTTCCTACAAACCAGACAGACTAGCCAGATTCAAACAACCCCTGTGGTATACGTGTCCAGACATTTGCGGCGAAGAGATTTGCGGCCCAGACTTTTGCGGCCCGAAAACATTAATTAAACAAATTATGTACAAGCACGGCACGCGTGTCCCACTACTTGCTTGGTCAGAAAAAACCTCCATTATTTCCACACTATGATGGAATTTGCATGACTCAACTATTTTAAACCTACATAGGACTAATAATGCAATGAGGGATGGCATTTGAGTATTTCAAATAATATTAAAAAGATTTATCACCGCACTAAAATTGGAAGCGAAATACCAAACAGAATCAGGTCTTACGAGATTGATCCGACAAAAGGAGTGAAAAGGGCAAGAAATTTTCTCAGCTTGATTTTGCGATACGATAAAGATACTAATCGAAACGAAGAAGCATAACTGAGACATTTTGACTTAATTAATGTTTTTGAATTTTGGCGAAATGACGGGCCGCAAATGTCTTATTTTGGTTGAGGCCGCAAATGTCCGAAAAAGGGCGAAATAATTCCTTCACATTTTGGCCGCAAAAGTCTGGCCCGCAAATGTCTGATTTCCAACAGACCGCAAAAGTCTGGGCGATTTTTGACCCCAAAATCTGATATTTTGATTCCAATGTACTGATTTTGAAAAATTTTCGATACGATTCCTGGCTTAATTAGACGTTAAGACAAGAAAAAATGAAGCAAATTTGTGCACTAAAAGTGCCATTTTTCGCTGAATAACGGCATTTTTGTGCCTATTTTGGCATTTTTGGAGCATATAGGTACGCGCATATTTGTCCATTCCCTAACTTAAGTTGGACCTAGAAGCTTCAAATGAAGCTAAAAATATTTCTGGCATTTTGATACCCACACAAAAATATGATTTCTATATAAACCCTCTCCCCCATTGATAAAGGGATGCTATTTGTTGGTGCTAAACCCCCAAAATAAGTAGGCTAAAAATTTCCAAAATAGGGTTTCAAATGATATCTGAATTAAATTGTTTTTGAAAATTACGAGAATGTGAATTTTCGTTATGTAACTCAATTTTAGGGTATATTGTTCGGCTTTTATATAATTTTTTCAAAAACGCCAAAATAGCTGGTAAAAGTCAAGAATATTACCACCTGAGAGTTTCGGTCATTATATATACCATTCGACTCCTCTCGTCGAGAGAAATCGAACGGCATAATTTATTTGCTCCGGAAACCACTATGAAGAAAGTTATGGCCCCTCAAAGTTGGCCAAAAACCATAGGGGGGAGACCCTTTTGGCCAAAATTTTTGGAAAATTTTTATTCTAAAAATTGTCTGAAAATATATTATTTAATGTGCTGATTACGAATTCGTCAATAGAAACTAAAAATTGAGAATTTAAAGCGGTTTTTGAACTGGTTCAAATTTATTTGACGAATTCGTAATCAGCGCATCAAATGACATATTTTCATACAATTTTTCGAATAAAAAATTTTTTCCAAAAAGCCGTTCGATTTCTCTCGACGAGAGGGGAATCGAATGGTATATACATATAATGACGGAAACCCTCGGGTGGTAGCATTCTTGACCGTTTCCAAATAGCTGATAAAACTTTTAGGCGCTAAAAATAATAAACGATGGAAAATTATTGTGCTGACTTAAATGACCATTGATGTTTTCGGACGCGAAATCTCTGTTAGTATAGCACGCCACCACTTCCACAGGACCGCCAAACACTTCAAAGCCAATGAATTATCGATTCGCCTGGCTCAGACGGCTGCTGCCTTCCAACTATATAAACAATAAGAAAGGACTGACTTGATAAGGGATTTACTCTTATAAAAAATATACAAAAAGGCCATAATTTCAAATTCAATTATTTTCAATTATAACTATTTATGTATATATAGGTATGTATAAATGAATGAGATGGACGTATTTTTTAGTTAAACATTCTAAGATTTGTCGGCTCAAAAACAACAATCATATCACATCAGAACAGTGGCTTTAATGCCTTGATCACTGGGTCCCAGAATTTTGCGTAGCAGAATTGCCGCCCTTAAAGCCGAGCGTCGTCTCTTTGACTAAAGTGTTTAGGGTGAAGAGGTTGAAAAGGTCTAAAAAGCAAGCGATTAGCATAAACGAAGCAAAATTGGTTCGGCTTAAACCAATTATCTGAAGGGATTCGTTCTTTTTGGCCGCGACTTTGCGAATCATTGGAATTCGAAGTAAAATTGCGGAAAAACGTTTTTCTGCTTCGTTTGCCTCGTGGAATTGGCAAATGTGGCTGTAGAATGCACAAATCATCTTCTTCTGTTCAGCACTAACATTGCGTTGGCTTGCTGCGTCCAGCCCTTCCGTGTCTTAAAGAACCAAATAAAAAGAGCGCATGAAGAATGACAACTATAGCTGTCTTGATAGAAACTCTTAGAAAAACGATTACGTTTTTACAAAAATTTGATTTCGATTTTCTATCAGGAGCGTATCTAGTAAAATTTTCAGTGGGAGGAGGAGGAGGCTTTAACGATAGTTGTTAAGAAATTGGTCCGGATTTTTTAAAATTACAACAAAAGGGTCTCCACTACCCCTTTCCCTCAAATTTCTGGTAAAAATCGATTTAGGTACCTCGCTTGATTCGACAAATCATATAGAAATCGACTCCGCTCATCGAGCTGAACACGAATCTGCAAAAAAATTTTCCGCGGAAACCACTTTGAAGAAAGTTATAGCCCCTCAACCATAAGGGGACCCTTTGTGTCATAACCTGTGAAAAATATTTGTACTCTAAAAATTGACTGAAAAGATGTTATTTGATGCTCTGATTACGAATTCATCAATTGAAACCAAAAAGTGAGAATTTAAAGCTGTTTTTTGATCGGTTGACATTTTTTGGAATTAAGGAAAAACAACTTTTTTAAGTAACACAAAAGGACCGCATAGAGAGATTTTCAGACTATTTTTTATAATAAAAATATTTTCTACAAATTTTGACCAATAGGGCCCCCCCCCCCCCCCCTCCCTAGGGCAGTTGGTTAAAAAATTGTAAAAGTGCAAAACAAAAGTGTTCCCCCTCTTGTTTTTTTCTCAGATTTCATTTTGGCCCCCTTCCCCCCCCCCCCTGGCTACGGCTCCTGGTCCACCCTATGATTTTTGGCCAACTTTGAGGGGCTATGATTCTTCAGTGATTTCCGCGGAAATTTTTTTGCAGATTCGTGCTCAGCTCGATGAGCGGTCGATTGGTGTATGATTTGTCAAATTTAAAGCGAGATACCTAAACTCTATAGCCAATTTCATTTCGGAGGGGGGGGGGTGGGGGTCCCCCCTCCTACCTCTAAATACGCCCCCTTTCTTTCTATGTCCGACCCAATAAGCAAAAATCCACCTGGGTCGAAAAACATGATTGCTTGAAGAGCCGCAAATTCTTCAAAATTTTGGGGAATGCCCGTTTATTGTCTCTAACACCCTTGTAAGCCAAGACCTGTCGTGGAAATGTTCAGCTTGCGAAAAGGTCTCATCACACAATCGATCATCGCCGCCATAACCGGCGTCAGCCCACTCAAATTGCCCACCGTTGGATAGTGCACTCCCGGGGGGACATCGACCAGCGACCGGACGCCAGTTCGATTGCAATCGCTCCCGTCCCGTATCAGTTGTGGATCAAAAAACCTTCACAATCGTGATTAAAAAAAAAGGCAATTTTTGAAAAAGAAACGTGTGAATATTCCTGGCCAAAAGAGCTGTAGAATGTGCTGCAGACAATGACAACGCTTCACCCAAATCCGAGACGGGCGAAAATGTTGCTGGAGATTTAGTTCGTCCCCGGCTCTCGTACAACTTCCGTTGTTCCGTCACTCTTTTCGAATAATCCGGTTGAATGACGGCGATGCTTAGCAAATGAGGAGAATCCCTTCAACAAAATCAACAGTTTTTTTCGAATGCTTGATTTTTTTATTATCCAATTTAACAAAAATAAATTAAAAAAAACAATGACCTCTGCTGGTCGCGCGGTAATTTTCCTGCAATTTTTTCAATTCCATTGACAATTTCGTCTTCGTTTATAAGTTCCGGAGTTCGGAATGCTTCACACATTATCATGTAACTGCTTGCATGGTTTGTTATCAAAGCCACCCAAAATAGGCACAGATTGGAAAAGTCAGTCCGGAACCCTACTCTATCCGAATATGGAAGCTTCCTGAACGTAGAAAATGTCTTTGCCCAGTCAATGTAAAGTGCAATTATTCTGGAGCGCCAAAACGGCATTTTCTGCTCTTTTCCCGGCTTCGGTTGAACAATTGGATCAGTTATCTATTGTTGAAATTGGGGGAAAAATGTAGTGGTGTAAGAAACCTTTATGTTGATGGGCTGAGAAAAACGACTCGATGCTTAAATAAACAATTCATTCTACAATATGTTATAAACTTTCGAAGTGATCGGAACACGAGCCTTACTCTCTTTAAACTCGATTAACGGTACCTCTAAGTGCTTCTTCCAACGACGCGTACGGCTGTATCTCGCTTCTGCTCAACAACAACGTAAAATTGTTCTCGAGCTGAGTGAGACGTTCAAGGACTGAAACAAGTCATTTCCAAATACGAAAGTAATTGTACAGATGGAGTTAAACCTTTGACTTACCATCTTCGTACGCGTGAAACTGAGAAGAATTTAAAAAACCGAAAAAAACATTCAGGGGTCGGTCACCTTTGAACGCAACGCAATATTTCCAGACAAACCGACGGTCGGCTCGGATGAGTCCCGAAAAACGAGGTCATCTTCCTCATCGGATTCCTCCAAATCCGCTTCGTTTGAAGTAAAAGTTCAAAAAAAAAAAGAGTATAATAAATGAATTATTTGTTCATATTACCCTCCACAGAGATCGCTCCTCCCATGGCTGGCGTCATCAAATCCCGTCATTTTTTCTCGTCGTGTTCTCTTTGTATAACCGATTCTATCCCGCTCAGATTGGATAGCTGAAAACCGAAAGCAGGCCCGTAGCCAGTGGGGGGGGGGGACAGAGCCCCTCCCGAAATGAAATAAAAACGGAAAATGCATCCCTAAGGATCGACTTTTTTTGGCTTGCCCTCCCCCGCCCCTGGCTACGGCACTGACCGAAAGTAACACTTTTTTTGTTGAAATTCCAGGTGTGTGAAGATCAAGGAATCCCATCCTCCCCCCACGCACCGGAATAAAATGTTTAAATTTCACATTGAACCGGGAGGACCTTCCGATTTAATTCGATCAGCTCTATATGTTACGTACCATTCGGATCCATTCCGACCTGCAAACATTTCTCTAAGCGACACGCCCGACACGCACAGCGAACGCCTGAACATCTAACAATTTTTTTTTCTGTAACTTAAAGTCACGCCTTTGTCAATCGGACAATGGCCATTTCCCATGCAAATGAATGACCGATTATTCTGAAATTCTTCCGTTAATAGAGGCAGTCAAAAACCTTGCTTACCACAATGGCACGACGGAAAAATGTTTTACAACTAAAAATAGTAAAATAAACCGTAAAATTTATCAAGTTCATTAAACAGTCATATCATAAGTTTTGGAAAACTATTTATTGTTGGTTAAAAACTGCGATGGTAGTCAAAACGACATTCAAAGTAGATCTGTTATTGTAATACCATTTTTTGTGGGCCTTGGTACCATATTGTAATAATGCATTGAATCAAAATGGCATACAGACTAAGTCAGATAGGTGGTCATATGTTTATGGCAAACATTTATTTCCCCATGCGGGTTTTTCTCAAAAGACCCCCAATTCCCCGCATTTCAAGTCTTCAGATATCGATGAACGTGTTGTTGTATCATCACGTTGACCAACTATGCCTCGCCGTTTTGAGGCTGTGATCAAAGCTTGTGGTGATTTGACTAAATATTGTCTTTAGTATGAAAACAAATGTGCCATAAACATATGACCAATCACTGAACGTTGTTAGTAAATACCCATTACACGATGAGACAGAATAATGATTTCCAGTTGCAACGTCACCACAAACCACACAAATTGTATCTTAAAACGTCAGCCAATGTTTATGCGGGATTTTTAGAATACCTGAAGACAACTTTTCTGAGCTAACCGGGCTAATATTAGACATTGACTATTTCAATAAAAATAACTTATTTGTTAGCGGGAAGTTGAAAAATGAAACACGGAGTTTATTGCATTTGGCTAATGGTTGTTTAGACGAACACGGCAAGAAGATTTGCGAGTAAAAAGATAATCCCTCGGATTTCACATTAACAGCAGTCTGAACGAATCCGCATTCTCCTTTCAGTACCAGACTATGACTCGTTCTCTCAGCTCCAGTAACAATCCATGGAAGTACCCCAAAGGCCCAATTAACTAAATATACCTTATCGAGAAAGATACTAATCGACTCATGAAAATATAATTCGATTGTAAATCCATCTGTAACGACGACAAACGTCAGCACAAAAAAAAACGATAGAATTTTCCCAAGTTTAGTACGGGGTAAATTATGCTCATAACTTGCTTTATTGTCGTTGCTGGAGCAAAAAAATAATGCCATTCAATTTCTTTCGTCGAGAGGAGTCGAATAGGTATTATAAAATGAGCCAACCCGTCAGGAGGTAGTAAGGGTTCGGATAATCGAGTTGGCGTCGGGCGGGCTTTTTTCCGGACAGCCCAAAAAGGGCCGGGCCTTTTTTTGATTTTTTGGCCGGGCGGGAATTCCGGCGGGCATTTTTAAAAATTTTTCGCCCATTTCGGAAAAAACCTGGGCATCGGGCGGGCGAATATTTGAAAAAAATTTTAGGGGTCGGCGGTGCCGATAGGCGCCGCCAAGAAAAAATTGAAATTTTAATCATTTTTGTTGATGAAAATGGGTCCAAAATTGTTAAAATATTGCATTTTCTTTATAATAGTCTGAATTCCCATTCTTAGGTGTGTATTTTTCATGACAAAAACCCGGGCGGGCTTTTTTTTTGATTTGTTGGCCGCGAGGGCGCTAATGGGCGCCCGTCCGAACCCCAGGAGCAGGCCCGTAGCCAGGGGGGGGGGGCATTTGGGGCAGCTGCCCCCCCCCCGAAATGTTTTTTGAAGAAAAAAAAACCATAGTGGGGACCCTTTTGTTTTGAACTTTTACGTTTTTTTGACCAACTTTCTTAAGAAATTGTAATCAAAAATCAAAAAATTTTCTCGGCGGCGCCTATCGGCACCGCCGACCCCTCCCATTCCTAAAAAACATCGAAAAAGGGGCCGATTTTTTTAAAGTTTTTGGTTGAAAATCTGTTAACAAATCGAGTCAAAATTTTCTCGGCGGCGCCTATCGGCACCGCCGACCCACCCCGCACCCCCAAAATCAGAATTCGCAAAAAAAATTTGCATTTTTAATTAAAATCCGAAATTTTTAGTAATTTTTTAACAAAAATGTTAATTCTATAAAATTTACTGAAAATTGAACTTTTTTTTCGAAAAATTCTTTAAGAAAAATGCAATAAAACCCAAAAATGCACCCCTAAGAATCGACTTTTTTTGGTTTGCCCCCCCCCCCGAAAATTTTTTCTGGCTACGGCCCTGCCCAGGAGGTAGTATCCTTTTTAACATATGTGGTTGGTTGTCTTACGTTCGAAAAATTTTGTCGCGTATATTCAAATGCTGTGATTTGTTAAGCCGTGTGGTTTTCAGCTACAAATTACCACATGTGCCGGGGTCTAATTGTACGGTTGGCGTCGCATTTTTCTCTTTAGACATATGTTTCACAGTTCAATGGAAAATGGTACAGTTAATAATTAATGTCAATTTGAAATTGTGTCAAAGTTGATTAGTTATGTAATGGTGCCATGTTGTCTGATTTATGTCACTACGAATTGCATAGCGCGATGGACGGTAGTGGTCTCGTCAAAGTTCGGCACAGGCAACGGCAACGGAACACAAATGACGTTCTCAACGGACGAATTGGCATTTTGTTTTTGCTCAGCATCGTACTCCAGAACAGACTCCACAACCTTTGTAAAACTTGGTCATATATTATTTCCAATAAAATTTCACCATCTCATTTCTGCGGCGGCTTTCCGATTCATTTGTTCGATATTCTGCTGATGTTTGGGATCTTGCACAATTCTTTTTCTCGTCGATGTTCTGAGATGGTGTGATTTAAGTCACCGCCTTTTATGGGTATAGGTGGGATCTTAACCCGGATGTTCCTCCTTCGAGCGAATGCCACAGTCAGGGGGGGTGGGGGGGGGGGGGGTTACAGCCCCCCCTCCCCTTCGAAATTCTGGGTACGCACATAAGATAGAATCCTTTACTTGTTGAGAAGAGGCAACAATTTTGCCTTGAAACGAAGTAATTTCCTTCTGCTGCGTGTTCATCTCCTCATCGGGGTCTTCCAAGTACCCAATGAAACTTCGTGCGAGGCCGTTTAGCAGAAACCGAAGGCTGAGCGACGACGAGTGACCGAGGAAGTCGGACGAATGGCTGTCCGCGTAATAACGATGTTCAATGCCCACACTCACACAGTGGCGCTCCTTCAATGCGGTAGCGAGGTCGTAATTCTTTACCGGCTCTGAAGTAAGTAAACAGTACGCGTAAAACCTCACTGAAACCACTGTATTGGTGGTCGATTGGCGAATGTTTGAGGCCTTCACTCAATTGGCTGCTCAGACAAGAATCCATTGGAGTCGAACGTCTTGCCATGCGAGGAGGACGAACACCACGAACGGGTGGCTCGGGAATAACACCGTCGTTGTAGTTGATAGCGAGCCATTTTCGAACTGCCTTTGTGATGAAAAAGAAGTTGCGCACGATTCGCATCATAGCTCCAATGATAAACTGAACCAATTAGTATCATCCTAATTCGCGTCTGAACCCCCACCATTTGTGGAAAATCAATGGGCGCGGAAATTAAGTCATAGCCAATGAGGGCGGAAAAACAAATGAGAAGTCGCTGGACAACCACTAACCCGTAGTCGAAGGCACAATAGCTCCGATTGAACTATAAATTAAATTTTTTAAATTCCACAAATAAAAATATACCTTGGTCCCACTCGACATAGTGTTATGTCCACTGTCCGAATTTGTCGTGCTCATTGTCAGTTATAGAATGCTTTTTTTCTTGATATTTTACAATTTGGTATTGTCTAAGATTTTGACATCAAGTAGGTAGTTGATTTTTCGAAATTTTTTAAACTCAACTATTTTTTGAAAGAAAAAATTTTGGGAAATTCTAGAGGTATTCGGGAGGTGTAGAATCCGAAATCCGGCTTCCATTTTGACCCGAAGCCGATTTTTGTGGGTCTTCAGGAGCTTTGTCGACTTTCTGTCGATCTTTGTTGTTTTTGGAAAATGAATAACACAAACAATGCTTTGGGATTAATTTCAGGGCTTCCATCTTGTTCCATTTTTTTTTTGCGAGCTTCAGAACATCACTCTGTCAAAAGTTATGAGTCATAACGGGTCCCACCCAACTCATCCATACCCAACTCATCCATACCCATCTCATCCATATCCAACTCATCCATAAGAGCATAACTTGCTTCAACCTTAACCGATTTAGAAAGTCTTAACGCTATTGGATAGATCTCGAAGAGTTGAAGCTAACATTAAGTTAAAGCTTTGTGATTGGACAACTTTAAAAAAAGTTATGGCCAGTAAACCGGCAAAAATCGAAATTTTTATCAAGTTTTCTGGCCATAACTTTTTTTAAAGTTGTCCAATCACAAAGCTTTAACTTAATGTTAGCTTCAACTCTTCGAGATCTATCCAATAGCGTTAAGACTTTCTAAATCGGTTAAGGTTGAAGCAAGTTATGCTCTTATGGATGAGTTGGATATGGATGAGATGGGTATGGATGAGTTGGGTATGGATGAGTTGGGTATGGATGAGTTGGGTGGGACCCGACTTGACTCAAAGAGTAACAAACGCCGAATTAAAGGAAAATAACGCCAGATGTTTTGCAAATAATTTAAATTCAAAATCCTTTATCGTCCACTTCTCAAACGTTTTATGCAACTTTTGCTTGAAGAAAAGAAACGCAAATAACGCTTCAACCTAGGTCCTTGTTAAGTTTTTCTAAAGATTTAGTGATTCAATTTTTAAGTTTAGATTGATAGCTCCAATCAGAAAGAATGTTTGAAACTGTTAGAGCCGCGAATGATGCTTCTAAACGTCGATCCCTGAGTAACGTCACCAACCTCGCTTACATTAACCATAAAAAAAATTAATTTTATGACCATTGAAGGAGGAGCCATTACGAAGGAAATGCAAGGAAGTTCATTATCAGCAGATGAGAAGTTTCACGTTTTGATGAGCAAGAATGCAGAGTTGCTTAAGAATAAGCTAAATGGAAGAGAAGATGAATTTATCTTACCGGAATTGTTGCTGGAGCAACTGAAGTTTACGAAGCCCAAAAACCCGAAAGGTTTATCTGTTTTGAGCAGTAATGACATATTTTTGGGATACTTATTTGTTTTAGGGAAAAATATTTGGCAGAGAGAGTTTCCTATCTACGTGGCTGATGCGGCACTGAAGTTTGAAATTCATCGAATAAGTGGTTCTCATGCAGTTCATCGCGATCTATTTCCAAAAAGTTTCTTAATGAATTTTTTAACAAAAAAAAAATTCTGTTTGTTTAGGGCGTCGCGGCGAATTCTGCTATTTGTGTGGGGTGTGCAACGGCGCTGAGTTGATAAAATGCTCTGTGTCCGGCTGTCCGACTCGTTTTCACTTGTCATGCGCACGTAACAGTACACTTGGCGGCTACACGCACAAATTCATGCAACGACGCTCGGAACGTCCGGGATTAATGTGCTCACGTCATCACTGCACCGCTTGCTTTTCGGACCTCAATCGATCGCGTTGTTTTGCAGGTTCTATCAGAAATTAATCACATATATCGTAGCATTTATGGTACTTTTTTCGTGTGTATTTTTTTTTTGAAAATTTTAATAATTTTTGTTCTGCTTCCTTGCAATATCATACTTATTTATTGATAGACCGACCGACCGAGCTTTTTGAAGCGTCCGCGCCCAATTTTTTCTTCATTTATACATTTAGGTAGCTTTCTGATCACATGTAATCAGTGTGAGTTGGCTTGGCATCGCGACTGTATACCCTGTAGGAATTCAATTAATCGAGACCTGGCTGACCCGTTTTTCCCCTTCTCAACAGGTGGATGTTTGATTGATTCCAAAAATGAGATTACTTGTCCGCGCCATGTTGCATTTCCCGACCATCCCACTTATCACTTGCAACATTGTGCATACTGTCAACAAAAACCGGAATCAACAGGTCATTAATAAGTTTTTACGTTTTGCTATTTTTTGGGTTTCTAGCAGAATTAATCAAATGCACAAATTGCTTTCGGTCGGCACATTTGAAATGTTATAATGAGTCTGAACTGCGACAATCGGAGCCCATTGACGTGCAGAATGAGCTGCGCCCGGTGATTTGTCATTGGTGTGAGATGTTCGACTTTGTTCGCTATGGTACTAATTTTTAAGGTAAAAGTCTAGAATACTACCACCTGAGGGTTTGGGTCATTTTATATATATATTCGACTTCTCTCGACGAGAGAAATCGAATGGTAGCATTTTTAAGCTGAGACAACAGCCGTAGTCGAGTGCGGTACTTTGGCTATTATTTTCCGTGTCAAATAACATATTTTCAGACAATTTTTAGAAGAAATTTTTTTTTTTACAAGTTTCGACCAAAAGGGCCCTCCCTATGGTTTTGCCAAATTTGAGAAGCTGTATCTCAGCTCATGGTTGTTGTCGCATCTTAAAAATGGTACCATTCGTTTTGTCTCATCGAGGCGAATCGAATGGTTATAAAATGACCCAAACCCTCATAGTCAGGTTGTAGTGTTCTAGACTTTTTCCATTTTTAACACCACTACATTTTTATTTCTTAAAGGAGACTACGCAATGGGACGCTTTTCAAGACAGTACGTTTGGCGAAAGTATATTTTTGTGATTCCATTCGATTAGGTGGTGGTACCCGTGTCAGACTGTGTCGAATGATGAGTTCCCAGAAAAGAACAATCCGTTGCTGGGCTCCGTTGGGTATTTGTGTGTCAAATGGTACGTTTTTGGTCCGAATTTGGTTGTTTATTTTGGATGTAATTTCAGGTTACCATACAAAGGCAAAATCTTTTACAACCTTTTATCGCACAACCGGTTTGAATTTGTGAAATGTTAGTGGATTAAAAAGTTTATATTTTCAAAAAAAAAGAATTATTTCGATGACTGATCGTGATTACTTTTTCGTGAATGAGGCACATACTTCTGACATTTTTGATGGTAAAAAATTATCTTTTATAGCAAAAAGTTTTTTCCAATTTTTAGAGTGGAAAGAAGCTCAAAAGTGCATGGTACAGAACAGCGCGCAGAACAGACCGCTCAAACAGGACCAAATTCCCGATAAGGCGATGAGCAATGGCCACCGAATGATCAAGCAGATCCAGGTCACACGGTGAACCGAATCCTTTGAACAACAAATTATTTCAGCGAAACCAATATTTCAAAATGGAATTGAGAACGCAAAATGATCGTTTGTTAGTGCCGGACTTTTGCAATTGTCCAAATGGCCCGGACCGATGTGGACCATCGACCAATTGCATTAATCGAACACTTCTGCAGGAATGCCCGAAGGGTTGTGGAGAAGACTTTAAACTTGGCTGTGCCAACAGGCGCTTAAGCGAGGGAAACAACTGCATAAAAGTGGAGATACAGTATTTCCCAGGCAAGGGATATGGTGCAGTTGCGCTGGAGAAAGTGCCATCCGTGTGTTTTTTTATTTACGGTTTTTCTTAAGAAGGAATGAAATTACGGCAAAAAAAAAGCTGTTTTTAGAAACTACCTGGTTTCTTATTTTAGCTTTGGAACTTCCTGTCAAAAATTCCTGATTGCCTCATTTGTCAGTGTGGTGCTTAAATCCCTATTCAGAATGGGTTCGTTGGGGAGTATGTCGGGGAAGTGATTAGCAATGAGGAGGGGTTACTTCGAGTCGAGCGAATTGCCGATTTGCAATCACATGAGGCTCAATACTACATCATGAAGTTGGACGAACGTCGGTCCATCGATGCTCAATTTTATGGCAATGATATGCGGTGCCCTGGGATTTTATTTGCGTTTCCTCACTTGGTGCTTTGTAGATTTGTGAACCACTCTTGCAGCCCAAACTGCGTGATCCAGCAGATCCAAAGTGGATTTGATGTGCATTTAGTGTTAGTCGCGAAAAAAGACATTTCCGTCGGGGAGGAGCTGTCTTTTGACTACAATATGCAGGTGGATGGGCGTCCCTGTGCCGAAGTGCCATTGTGGGGCGCCAAATTGCACGGGAGTGCTGTCGGCAGACAAAAGTGCAAACCTGAAAATGAGTAATTTTGAGCCCGCTGACTAAAAATCGTTAAAATTAATTTATTTAGTAGTTGACTGGAAGGGGAAGGAGAACGAAGGCACAATTAACACTAAAACAGCACATCGTACCGCATCGCTCCCAGTGCGAAAACTTAAGGCACACACGTACGGCTTTTCAAGCTCGGCTCCCGAAAAACAGAAGCTGTTGAAAGCGAAACAAAGTGGAAGGCCTAAGCAAGGCGATGTTGGGACACTTTCAAGCAAAAAACGTTTAAAGGTTTGTTGATGCAGTAATGGACAGATCGACTGGAAATGACGTAAATTTGCCGTTAATCTATTTGATGCGTTTCTTTTTTGTATAATTTTTAAATGTTTCTTTTGCTTCATTAAACCTCGCTCTAACTCATCTGAAAACGCCTCAACAGAATCAATTCTTTCTTGCCTTTCAATTCATTTTTTGTGTTTCATTTGTTTTTTGCAATTCACTGTTTATTGTTTGTTTTGTAAACTGTTGAAAAGATAAAAATGACAAAGGACTTGCATTTTGGTGGTAATACATAAACGTGTTATAATTGTGCAACGGATTTGTCGATGTCTAAGTAAATCGAGTGGCAAGCAAATGAATGAATGCACAGAGTGAGAGGGTTAATGCTGTGCATGAAAGAAGTTTGGATCCATTAGCGCCGAGGGTTCGATATTTTGAGTTCGGATTGATTTGGGGGGGGGGGGTAAAGCGAGCGACAAAATTTGGGGCTTTTAGTTCAATAGGGGCTGGGTGAAGGATATATTTTTGGACGATGGCAACATTTTGTGGTGTGGCGGAGGGCCAACCCCGTGGGACGGATCCCTCCCTCAGATCAGTCAGATCACTCGCCCATTGGCCCATTCAGTCCGTCCGTCTCATCGCCGCGCCCTCCCGCCGCCATTTGCGCGTTCCGTTACCGAAGGCAGCGGGTCCGGAATGGGCTCGTTTAGCAGCACCGCGTTGATGATAGCCGCCGTGTCGATATGCTTTTTGCCCTGCACAATTGTGTCATGGTCTCCGTTGACCAAATGCACTGTGATCGATTCGGCCACCTGTTAAATTACCCTAATTTAAAAAAGTTATTTGTCGGCTCAACGGACTTGTCCAATGCCGTAGTCTTTGCCGACGTCTTCTTCACGCGCCGCGCCTTGCTCTGCCCGCACCAGCGTTATGTGCCCTTTGAAAGTCTCCTTCGGCTTGTATCTGAGCAAACAACGACATTTGAGGTACACAAAGCAAGTGGGGGAGGTGGTGAAAGGTAAGTTAATTTGAATGGACGGGGCTTTTCCAAATTTATGAAATCAAATCCGATCAATCCAATCTCGATTCTCTTTCAGTGGTTGCCTCAATCGTCACAGTCTCAACGCTAATCACTCACTTGTCCGCCATCACGAATTTGTGTCGCATTGCGTCGACCGCGAATGCGATTGTGTCCGACCGTTGGAAGAGACCGGTGCCCATCACCGTGTCCACCACCCGCTGGAGACGCTCCTTGAAGCTGGGCAACTGCAACATCTCCACACGAAAGCGTTTGTAGTCGACGTTGGCAAATCGTAAAGTCATGGCGCACATTATTTCGGACTCGAACAGTGGATTGTTCACCAAAGTGTCTCCCGTAACTCCAAACGCCACACGGTAAACCTTTCGCAAAATGATAGAATTTCAAAAAAGGTAAGTAAATTAGGAAAATTGTCGAACTAAGGTCGAACAAATCCCTGGGTTTGTCTTCAACGGCTTCTCACTCACATTTCTGTACGTCTGCATGTACAAGGTGCGAACCATCCAACAGAATCAGCTTCTCCACACTGCCGTCCCCGTCAAGTCGTTGCAGTTGAGTGGCCATCTCAAAGCCGACACAAGCGCCGTAGGAATAGCCGATGAGACGGTAGGGACCCTCGGGTTGTATCTTTTTCATTGCCTAAATTACGCGACAATGTTTTGGACCTTAATTCCACAGTCTATCAGAGCGTAAGAATATTTATGGACTTTCTTCCTTTTATGGTAACAGAACACCCCCCCCCCCCTGTGACTCCCTGTCGTCTACTCGCCTTTATGTAAGTGCTCGCCACACTTTCGATGCTGTCGTTGGGCACCTGCCGCGTGAATTGGAAGCAGTAGGCGGGGAAGCGGCACTTGGACATCACGCGGTTCAGCGGTGACGCGATGCCTTCGATGGGGTGGACGAAGAAAGTGACAGGCCCTTCAGTTTCTTTGTTGCAGCGCACGACAATTTGCTCCGGGTCCAAGTCGTTGACGTCCACCCGAAGCTTGAACAGCGCGCCCATCTGCTGCTCCAACACCTGCAAATGGATAAATTTGATAAAAAGCATTTAATCACTTTTAAGGTGTATAAAATAACAATAATGGCTTAAAACTTTGAGTTTTTTACCTGAAATAGGTACATAGGTTCAAGCCTATTTTAGGTTCAAAAACTCCAAAATAAGTTTTTTACGTTCGGATGGTTTCCAATTAAAAATGTTTTTTGTGCATAACGCGCCCGCCAAAACAAAGCTGCAGAAAAAATGGGTATCCAGCTAAAAGAAGCAGCCCTGACTGCTAATATTGTAAGTTTAAATAAAAAAGATCCGGAAAGGTCAAAATGAATCCCCCCAAATTAACACCTGCACAGTGTTTTCGCGAGCCTCGCGTTCGCCCTCCCGCTTCAACTCCAACTCGCCGTCTCCCTGCAAAGTGTTGGCGCCGCCCGACTCGGCCAACCGCATCAGTTTGTTTAGCGTCAACGTTCGGATTTCTTTCATGGACAGAGTGATGTCGTAGTCACGCTCCAATGCCTGTTTGATCTCCACGCCCATCAGCGAGTCCAGGCCCAGGTCGCCCAGGTTAGCGTCCGGATTCAGCTGGGAAATGTCGTTGACGCCCAGTATGTGGGCGATTGTCTGCAGCAAGTTGCCCCCGCCCGACTGCTTCTTCCCGCTGGTGTCCGCCTTGATATAGCTGAACAGAGTATAAAGAGAGCGATAGCGTGATCCAAATCCCCCCCCCCCCCTCCGGCGATTTGCCTGGACACGATGGGGTGGTTCCACGAGAGGAAAAGGTCCAGCGCGGCCAAACAGCTCGGCATTCTCTGCGGCAGTGTGCCGCCCACCACAGTGTTGTTGTCGCCCATGTTCTCCAGGATGACGCCCACATCTCCGATGGCGCCCCATTGAATGGCAATGCCGGGAAAGCCATCTGCGCGGCGCTGCTCTATTATACGCTCCTGGGGAATTTGAGGGGAAAGTGGGTGAAAAGCCTGGAAAATAATAAGCAAGGGCGAGCTTTTCAAAATTAAGGAAAAATTCGAAATTTCGGGGCCCTTGTTGCCGTCAAAGAAATGCCCGAAACGCTGACCATCGTCGAGTTGGACCAGCCGTAGTTGGTTTGGCCGGCATTTCCGCGTCCAGAAGTGATGGAGGAGAACACGACGAACCACCGCAACTGCTCACAGCCTTTGCGCGTTGCCTCGTCCAGACTCATCGTGCCGTAATATTTAGCCTCGGCTGCGTCTTTGAAGTTCTGCTGGTTCTGGTTCTCGAAGAGACAGTCTCTCAATACCATCGCCAGATGAAACACTCCGCCCAACGGCCCAATCTCCAGACAGGTCCGGACCAGCTCATTCGAATCCTCCTGCGGCAATTGGAAATTGACAATAATGCACAACAACCAATGCCATGCCCACCTTTTTGGCGATGTTCAGGGTGCTGACCAACACGGACACTTTCATGCGACGCCAAAAGTGCACACATCGAGATTGGTAGCCTATTTAAGTGCGTTAATGTCCAGAATGGGCTCATTTCTGGGCATTTTCCCCATTCTCATAATTTTAACAATGTTCCGAGACTCAAATATGACGGCTTAAATAGCGATCCGAATACTCCGCGGATTAGACAAAAAGGAAAAAGGCTCCTCCAACTCACCGGTTCGTATGCCGGAGCGGGAGGTAAGCACAAGTTTACGAGCGCCCCGGTGGATCAGCCATTGGGCCAGCTCCAGGCCGAACCCGCCCAGCCCTCCGGTGATAAGATAAACATGTTCTGGATGACACAGCGTTCTGCACACCGCCCTTACGCGCATTGGAGACGGTGCGCAGAGCAATTGTTGCTCCTCCTCGCGGATTTGGATGAGCACCTTGCCCTTGTGCTTGCCGGCCGACATGAACCTTTGGTGGTTATAATTTGGTAGAATAGAACAAAGTGAAAGGAACTCCGTACGACGGAATCGGCATTTACTTCAACTCACCGAAATGCCTCTTCGCACTTGTCGGACGGGAATACGGTAGCGCCCAATGGACGCACCACACCCCGATGAATGCCCTGCTCGAAGAGGCGTGCGCACTCCATCCAGTCCTCCTTGTCGCCCACCGATTGGTCCATGATGGCGTCCAGCAGAATGCCGTGGAAAGTCACATTTTTCAAAAACAACGACATGCCCAACGCCGAATTCTGCGCCAGGTCGACCTTCCCAATTTCCAAAAAGCGCCCATGCTGCGCCAAACAGCGCAGAGAAGCCTAAATCGGTGGGACATTCGACAGAGGCCTTTAGAATCCTGCAGATATCACAAAAGTGCTTGGGAAAGGCCCAATTGTCCAAGTCGTTCAATTCTTCCCACCTGCAACATTTCGTGGGCCAACGAGTTCAGCACAATGTCAACTCCCCGTCCCCGCGTTTGGTGGCGGATGTGCTGTTCGAAGTCGACGGAACGTGAGTTGGCGAAGTTCCGTTCCTGCAGCTGCGGGAAGCGCGCCTTCAAGAAATCGCGCTTTTCTTGCGAGCTAACGGTGGTGAACACATCGCATCCGTAGTCCAACGCAATTGTAATGGCCGCTTGGCCGACGCCGCCTGTGCCCCCGTGGATCAGCACCTGAGCCGAGAAGGACGATCAATAAGTTCCGAGGGGGGGGCTAAATGCCACATCCCGCAAAGCCCCCCCCCCCCTCCCGGGGCTAAATTTGCCCGCCACATCCCGCAAAGCCCCCCCCCCCCTCCCGGGGCTAAATTTGCCCGCCACATCCCGCAAGCCCCCCCCCCCCACATCCCGCAAAGCCCCCCCCCCCCCTCCCCCCCCTCATCCCTTCGCAAACTCGCCTTGTCGCCCTTGCGAATGCGTCCGCGCATCACCAGCGCATAATAGGCGGTCGCGTACACGACGGGAACTGTGGCGGCCTCCTTCAGCGTCCATCCGTCCGGCACCTCCCAGCAATAGTCGCGGCTGCACACCACCGAAGTGGCAAGTGCCTGTGCCGGCAGAATGCCCATCACGCGACGTCCGTTCTGCAGTCGACCAGCAAATTCCATGCCGAGAAGACACTCGCGGTCAGCAAATTGGCCTGGAATGGCGTCCGGCGGAAGGCGTCCGTACGCCAGCATCACGTCCCGGAAGTTCAGTGCCGCATAGTACACCAAGCACAGCTCGAGGCCCGGCCCGAGTCGGTCTCGACTCTGGGCAAAGTACTTGATTGCCGCTTTCCACCCAGGTTAAGCTGGACACGTCGCCACGCACCAGTGTGTTGATGAACGCGTGTTCCACCTCCTTGTAGCTGTGAGCCTCATCTGACAAACAAAACAACTGTGGACGGCTTGCCAAGACAGGCAATTGGACGGGGCCAAAGCCCTCCCAAAGTGAGGCAATGATTGAATGTTTTTGGAAAGAGACGACCGACCTTCTTTAACCACAAGGTGCCGGACAGAACCCCACTCTCCGTCACGGAAGTTGTTCGCGTGCAAGTCCAGCTCCAACATCTCGCGCACCTCCTTTGATGCCAAGTCCACACGTTCCGGTCCCGTCCGATTCTCCGGTTTCAGCGAAATGTCCGCCAAAGTGCGGAATCGATTGTATTTGACGTTTTCCTCGACAAAGCACAGCGACAAGGCCCAAAGTGCCGTTATTGCGCACGCGCGTGCTGGTCAGCCTTAAAGAATTTCCAAAAATTTAAATCTCAGAAACATGCCGACCAAATTGTTTTGTAGTCGGGCTCGTTGAGACGTTCCTCCACCACTTTTTGCAACGGTTCAATCCACGAGAATTGCTCAATGTCGTCGATGTCCACAAAAACGGGCTCCCGTGGTTGTTGGAACTTCTTGCGGATGACATATGTTGTGGTTGGCACATTCGGATCCGACTGAAAGCGGTCGATGCTTTTTGTGATTAAATGACAAATTTGCGACCTGTCTGAAGCAAATGCGGAAGCCGGCTTCGTTGAACACCTTTTCCAGCGTGTCTCGATGGAAATAAACGCCGTAAATGCGTTGGTGCGAGTTGCCTTCCACTTTGCCGAAGTCAACGCCCTGCAAACCATCGCAAAGAAGCGCTGAAAGGGTCAGAATCAATGCAGAAATGCCACATCGTCAAATGATGGCACTTTACATGCTTTTAATGATGGCACTTTCCATGCTTTTAAAAGCTCCAACCGACCAAATTCATCCCAAAATTGTTCCCATTCAGTTATTTGAGCTCTTTTCCCATTAGCTCACCAATTTCGTAGTCTTGCGTCACTTCGTTCACAATAGCCAGTCCGTCGTCACGGAGCAGTTGGGCAGCTTTTTGCAGAAACTCGACAGGGTGAGACTTCTTGCAGAGGACCCGGTTAAGCATCAGAAAGTCGAAGTTGCGGCACTCGTTGGGCAGCTTCAATTCCTTGTCAGGGCCCGCCTAAGCATAAATTTCTCTCCACTAATTCCGCTTCATCCCACTGACCTCCAGGTCCAACTTCACACTTTTGGAGCCAAGCTGTTGCAGAGTGTTATCGTCCAGGTGCTCCAGGTTCGGTCCGAACGCAAGTCCACTCGATTTCCAGCAGCGGATGCGACTTCGAGCCGTTCACACAGTGCTTTACCACATCCGTCGATGACAACTCCACGCCGCAGCCGCGGTTCCGATGGCTGGGCGAATTTTCCGAGCATATGTCCTCAAATCAGTGCCATTCTTTTACCAAAGCCTTAATCGGAGGCGTTACCTGTGCCGATTTTGAAAAACGGTCGTGCAGTAGTGCCTGGGACCAGTATCGGTCGTTGTCGAACGTCTTGTAGAAGGCACTCAACTTGTTGATAGCGATCTGCTCAAACTTTTTGGCATTGTCCTCCTCCCCCTCCTCGTGGTTGTTGTCCGTTGGGATTTCAAAGAGCTCATCCAAAGCATTCACCAGCGAGCACCTTACAAATAGAGACAACAAATCGTGATATTACCTTTTTCAAAAAGATAAAAGATCAAATCATCCACCCACTTGGAATCCTCCAAGAACTTCCTCTTCCGCTCCTCATCTGCCACTGTGGAGATGCCCTCCTTCCCTTCCAACAACTTCAGCGCGTGCTCGAACTGCTCGCCGTTGGTGATCTTTTCCAAAACTCCCGATTGGCGCCACTTTCGGAGCCCATTCAGTATAATGGAGTACAGCAAATTTCGATATTCGGCAAGAATTTCACGCTCGCGCGGGTAATCGGCCAACGCACTAATTAAAAAAAACATGAAAAAGTTTTAATTGACGCCAAAATCAAAAAAATTAATTGCATAAGCTCGAAAGATTTCGTTTTGGTCTTTTATCACGGAGGGAATGTTCTGTTGCGGGGCACCGATGTTCGATGCGTTCCTAAAAATGTCTGAACAGTTCGAACTTGTTGTCGATGTGTTTGACGAAGTACAGCTTTTCCAAGTAAAGTTGGCCAGCCGTCTGAGGCCGTCGTTGCACTGTGTGTGCAGTCAAATCGCAGCATTCCACGCCCCCGGCAATGCAGCCGTTGGTGACAATGTCATTGCGTAGTTCAACCACCTGAATTCCATCTGAAACGGGAACGGAAGATACGGCATTCTTCGCAGAACTTCCGGATCTCTGGACCTCGCTCTTCCACGCACTCCAAATGACGGGTGGGGTCGATGCGCAGGTATCTAACGCGGGTGGGCAGCCGAAGAGTGTCCGCACGCTCAGCCAATAGCGCAGTTTGAAGCAACGAGTCCAGGAAGGTCACCCAATTGCCCGTCCAGTAGAGGGTTCCCCGCTCGCCACTGTTGCAGGTTCGGTAGATACCTTAGCAGTGCGCATTTGACCATTTAAGTGACGGAACGGCTCTGATTCAATTCACCTTTGAAACGCCTGTCCGTACTCGTACCCTCTGAGCAGAAACTCCTTGTAAGCGTCTTCTGTGTCCAGCTCCGTCCGCTCGGACACCTCCGACGTTCGTATGGCCTTCAGGTCGCTGTAGTAGAAAGGTTTGGTCTCGTCCGGTATGTAAATTCGTCCGCTTGCGGCAAGCTGTTCTCCGTCCAGAATTTCGAAAAGCGCCATGTCCGGGCGTGATCACAACGTCCAGCCGAATTGGCTTGGACAAAATGGTGGCGCTGTACACGTTGATGTCCTCCATCACCACCGGCGTTTTCAGATGGTCCAACCCGCGCAATTTGCACAACGTTTTCCAAGCCAAGATCATATATCCGGTGAACGGGTAGAGCACGCGCCCGTCGATGACGTGATCTAAACAGAAACAGCGATGTTAATGGTCCTAAAATTTTGAATTAACCGAGCAAAAAGGTCTCTTTGGAATCGGCAGCAAACGGATCAATTGTGTAGGAGGCACTTGCCGGCACGGCACCACCTCCGCCGCTTCCGGCCAATCGCCCGTCAATCACGGGCCAATCTTGCGAGTGATCCCATTGCCACCTGTGCGGGCGACAATCAATTAATTGGTAATGTGACAGTGTTAACCCCACATTATATAATTATTCTCAAGTTCAAAAGACAGCCTCCTAATTAGATTTCATTTGACGATCGATCGCCCCCTCTGTTCTCTAACCGTGCTTTCTTCTTTCTCTCCCCTACCCCTACTTACCAAGGTGCCAACATTGGCGTGTCTAGCGGCACGGGCATAGGCACAGGCGGGTACAGTTTTTGCACCTGAACATTGGCCCCCGCCTGGTACAGTTTGCCCAGCTGTTGCAAAAAGGCTTTCAACTCGTCTTCCGCCTTGTTGTTCATCAGTCCGACATTCACACACATTTTGTTCAAGTTCCGACGTAGAATTGCCTAAGGTCAAAAAGAATTTTGGATTTATCCCCAGTCGTAGCGGTTTCGGCTGATCTGTACGGAACGGCTCATCGGCGGACCCTATTTCACGACCGACCTGCATCAACGCGTGCGGTGCAATCTCCACAGTGAGTGCATTGGGTGGTATCTTTTGCAGCGCTTCGTAGAAGAGCACGGGCGAACACGCGTTGTTCACGTGGTAGTCAGCGGAGCAGTACAGCGCAAACTCTTCGTCCCACTGTGTCTCGGGCACGGAAGTGGACACCCATTTGGACGACCGCTGCTTCGGCTCCGGCACCGCGCAACGCATCGCCACCAGCATTTCAGTACGGATGGACTGCATGGCGGGCGAATGGAACGGAATGCCGGAGGAGTCCACTTGCTTGGCGAACACGCCCTCCGCCGTCAGCTCGTCACACATAGCGGACACCTAAAGGCACAACACCGCGTTTACAGTATAAATCCGGGGTCTGTTGCCGTACCTTTTCCTCGTCTCCGGAAATTGTGACGGAGTCTGCTCCGTTGTGGCAAGCAGCGACCACGCCCTGCGGACAGCGTTTGACAGCCTCCTCCCAGCTGAGTCCAACTGCTGCCATGGCCCCTCTCATGCGCTCTTTGTGTGCCATGATGGTCTTCCCGCGGTGGTAAGCCAACATCATCGTTTGGGAACGCGTCAGTGCCCCGTCCGCGTATCCACAGCCCATTCTCCCCGGTGGAATGTCCGACGATTCCGTCGGGCGTGACGCCCAAGGCGAAGAGCAAATCCGTCAGCGCAATCTTTGAAAGCCGACATTTCAGCTTCGATGCCTCTTTTACGATTCCTATTACTTCCCCTCTTATGACTGTGCATTGTCAAATTAGAACTATCCCTGACAATCCTCCATTTCCGGTGACCTCATAAGGGTAATTATCAGTGCTAATTACCCACCTGAATGGATGTGATTGCCAACATGCAGTTCAACGTATTATTCTTGTACTGCTCCGGTTCCACGTTGTTCAACATCCCATAAACGTCCTCTCCGAGATCGGCCAATGTCTGCGACGACTCGCGCAGTGACTGGTCAAACAGCGGTATCCGCATCAAATGGCGTCCCATGCCGACCCATTGACTTCCCATGCCGGAGTAGATGAACCACACCGGACGAGGCTCCAAGATCGCCATCTTCTGCACATCACAGGTCATTTGAACGGATTCCGCAGAGCTCTCTCCCCGGGCTTCGTCAAGCAAAAGGTAACCGCGGTACGGAGTGTCCTTCAGGGGCATACCGGCCTAAATTTTTGTTTATTTATTTATTTAATGCATTTAGTCTGAAAAGACCTGGTTGGCGAGCAGTTGGAAGACGAAAGGGTTGTCCATGGCCTCCTCCCGGATGCTTTGGAAAGTGTACTCCAGCGCCTCTTTGGTCCGACCCGAGTAAAGGATCAGTCGATGGAATCCGTCCTTTGGCAGTGCCGTCCCGGCCCCGAGACGAATTCCTTCGAGCGAAGTCCGTTTTGGCGCTTTCAGTACGACGTGGGTGTTGGAGCCGCCGAAGCCGAACGAATTGACTCCGATCAGAGCGCTGTCAGACGGGAACGGAGTCGGCTCAGTGATCACCTTCAGCGAGCCGTCCTTGAGCCCTTCGATGTACTCGTTGGGCTCGTTGAAGTGCAAATTGGGCGGAATGGTGCCGCGATGGATGGCCACGATCACCTTGGCCAGCGAGCAAAGACCCGAGGCCGGCTCCGCATGACCCATGTTCGATTTGACCGATCCAATCAGCAACGGGCTCGTTCTAAGCCCGGAATAAGAGGAAATTCAAAATTTTTTCATTGAAAATTCTTACTTCTAAACTTAATTAACTGGCAAAAAAAGTAGTATCTTATAAGAGAATAATTAACGTTTGTGGCTTGGCTTTGCCCCCCCCCCACCCAAAAAGTTCGATTCATTCCCTCTCGCCGACCTGTTCTGGCAAAAAGTTTGGGTGATGGCGTAGGCCTCCTGCGGGTCTCCGACCTTCGTGCCCGTCCCATGCGCCTCCTACATAAGCCACTGAGTTCGGGTCCAGCTCGGCCTCTCGGTACACTTCCTCCAGCAGCACCGCCTGGCGCTCGCCCACTGGGAAAGTGATGCCCTGCTCCTTGTAGCCGTCCGTGTTACTCTTCGCGTGCACAACCGTCGCGTAAATGCGATGCGCAACGGAACGGCGTTGGATGATAATGGCGGAAACGCCTTCCGTGCGGCAAGTACCTTAAAAGACAAACAAAAGAATGATTAAACGTAACAAATTCGGCCGGCAGTACCCATCGCCGGACTGATCAAATGAGCGGCAAGAGCCGGCCTGGAGACAGCATGCCCAGCTTCAAAAACTGCAAAGCCGCGGTCGGAGTCAACGTCAGATGGGCGCCTGAGGTGTTTAAATATTCGAGTCAACAGCCAAAGCAATCAATCGGCCAACATTCACTCTTCATTTGTTAATTAGTCTCTAATTAACGGATGCATATTTTCACTTTACTCTCTCCCCGCCCCCGCCCCCGGCGCACCTGCCACAATGGCGGCCTCGCATTGGCCCTGGCGAATGGAGTCGATGGCCAGTTGGAGGGCGAGAAGTGAGGAGGAACAAGCGGTGTCCACGGAGAAGGACGGACCGCGCAGGTCAAAGGTGTAGGAAAGGCGGTTGGAGAACATCGAACGTACACAGCCGGTCAGAGTGTAGCCGGTGACCTGCTCGGGGTCCTGAGTCAGCGCTCCTGCTGTCTCGGATGCTGAACAGCCAACAAAAACGCCGGTTTTGGATCCACGGAAATCCATCGGGTTTACTCCTGTCAATGGCAAAGTGATCAGATTTAATCGACATATGGGGCTAGTTTCTTAATGCGGGAAACGTACCGGCATCAATCATTGCCTCGTAGGCAACTTCCAGAAGTATCCTCACTTGAGGGTCCATGTAGTTGGCCTAGGGAATGAGTTCATGTCAATTCAATCCCGCAGTTCCAACCTGTTTGGGTGTCACACTGAAGAATTGAGCGTCGAATTTTTTCAATTCCTTAAGCTTTCCGTGCCTTTTTGGCAGATCGTAGAAGCCTTAAGTGGGGAGGGAATGAAAGACTGCCTAATGGTCGACAATTAATTCGAACCTGGAGGCCATCTGAGTTCGTCCTCCGTGACCAGGTCCTCTCCAGCCAGTAGCAGATCTCCGAACTGCTTGACATTGTCGCTACGCGGAAAGCGCCCACTGATTCCACTGATCACCAACTCCTCCTGATCACGCCAAAAGGGGCGCGAGGACGGCGAGTGTGCGTTGAGAAGCTCCGGGGGGTCCGATTCAGAAGATGGGGGAGACGAAGTCGACATGTCGTTTTGATCAGAAGACTGAGCTCGAGGGAAAGGGAATGTTAGAAAACAAGAAAAAACCGGGACATCATCGGCCCGGGTTGTCCAAATTGAAATTGCAAGAAGTACGGCAAGAAAATTTTTTGGAGATAAAATCAAAAGTTGGGGTGAGGGAGAAGGGGGGAGGGGGGGAGGCGAGGGGAGGGGGGGAGGCGAGGGGGTGCGAGGGGGGGCGAGGGGGTGCGAGGGGGGGCGAGGGGGGGGGGAGGCGACGGGGGGGGGGGGAGGCGAGAGGGGGGGGGGCGAGAGGGGGGGGGGGGAGGCGAATGTGCATTCAGTTGGGGAACCGGTGAGGAAGTTTGGCGAGTTTGGACAGAAAGTGATTACGGTGCGGGTGCGAAATTGTCTGATGAGGGCCAATCGAGAGAAGGAATTGGCGGCAATTCCGAGAAAACAGCGGAAAAACTCGGAATAGTGAGTTGATCAACCCGCAAATATTTGATCGTTTGTTTTGATTCGTTTTCAAATGCTTATGGACTGAGAATTTTTTACCACAAATGTTGTGGGTGGGTTATCCCCTTTTAGTTAGCTTAAACGAATCGATCAGTAAAATTATTATGAAATGCGTGGATTGGATGGGGGGAGGTGAGCCAACGACGAAACGAAACATTGGGCACGACGAAACGGACGAGCACACCAATTGGGGATGGCATTGTGCAGCATCAACTGGGGCACTTCTTGGTGAGGTTGTAAGGGTCAGCACCAGTGCACCGAACGGAAGGAAAAAGTGGGTAAGAGGGGCGGGGGAGGCGAGACGAGGTCATTTCTCGTTGAGCGCCGTCGGTGCTTCGCCCGATCGGTTTGAATGGTTCGCGCAATAAGAGAGAGGATGGATTTGTAGAAGGGAGATGAACACAGAAATGGAGAGATGAATGAGAGGTTGGAGACTGGGGAATATTCCGCTCGGCAAGGGTCAAAAGAAGGGGAGGGTTGAGCCCGGATCGGGAATTCGTGACCCCCGAGGGGATGATGGAAGAGAAAATGATAGGCTCACAGAGCAGGTTGAGGAAGAGGCGGAGGAGGTGGTCGCCTCGATGCGCTCCCAACTGCCCCCGGCGCTGCTCAACTCCCCCGCCGAGGAAGAAGAGTGATGGTCGCTGATGGCTCCTCCTCCGTTGTCCGTCACGGTACCCTCCTCCATCTCGCCTTTATCGACTGTGGCGATCTCCGTTGTCGGGATGGGATGAATAAGGGGGCGGGCAACAGAACGGCAAGAGGCGGACGAAGATGAAGAAGAGGTCGGAAGATAAAAGGTACAAAGTTCTCTTTGTTCCGAATTAGTGCACTGCCCGCCGGTGAGATCCGTTTGAAATTGAGCGTCTGTGAATAACAAAGTGCCCTTCCTTTGAAGACAATCTGTAAGGGGAAATGTGGGAAAGTGAGCGATAATGACGAAAACCTGGGGAGAGGGGGGAGAGGGAGGGGGGGGGGAGGGGAGAGGGGAGGGGGGAGAGGGGAGGGGGGAGGAGAGGGGGGATCAGAACGGATGGGAAGGATGCTTGCGATTTTTTCAAGGTGGAGGGCGGCTATCAGTACATCACCTCTCCCTTCGCACAGCACAACACATAACCACCCCCACCCCCTCCCTCTCCCCCTCCTCCCCCCCCCCCCCCCCCACCATTCAGCGAACAAAATTTTTGTTTAAAGCGCGGGCATAGACGCGAAGTGCGGGAATTGCCCCGGGCATGGGAATGTGTGAAGTCTGCGGAATGGAAGGAGTGGAAGAAGGAGGGAGGGAGGGGAGGAGGAGGAGGGAGGGGAGGAGGAGGAGGGAGGGGAGGAGGAGGGAGGGGAGGAGGAGGGAGGGGAGGAGGGGGGAGGGGGGAGGGGGGAGGGGGGAGGGGGGAGGGGGGAGGGGGGGAGGGGGGAGGGGGGAGGGGGGAGGGGGGAGGGGGGAGGGGGGAGGGGGGAGGGGGGAGGGGGGAGGGGGGAGGGGGGAGGGGGGGAGGGGGGAGGGGGGAGGGGGGAGGGGGGAGGGGGGAGGGGGGAGGGGGGAGGGGGAGGGGGGAGGGGGGAGGGGGGAGGGGGGAGGGGGGAGGGGGGAGGGGGGAGGGGGGAGGGGGGAGGGGGAGGGGGGAGGGGGAGGGGGGAGGGGGGAGGGGGGAGGGGGGAGGGGGGAGGGGGGAGGGGGGAGGGGGGAGGGGGGAGGGGGGAGGGGGGAGGGGGGAGGGGGGAGGGGGGAGGGGGGAGGGGGGAGGGGGGAGGGGGGAGGGGGGAGGGGGGAGGGGGGAGGGGGGAGGGGGGAGGGGGGAGGGGGGAGGGGGGAGGGGGGAGGGGGGAGGGGGGAGGGGGGAGGGGGGAGGGGGGAGGGGGGAGGGGGGAGGGGGGAGGGGGGAGGGGGGAGGGGGGAGGGGGGGAGGGGGGAGGGGGGAGGGGGGAGGGGGGAGGGGGGAGGGGGGAGGGGGGAGGGGGAGGGGGGAGGGGGGAGGGGGGAGGGGGGAGGGGGAGGGGGGAGGGGGAGGGGGGAGGGGGGAGGGGAGGGGAGGGGGGAGGGGGGAGGGGGGAGGGGGGAGGGGGGAGGGGGGAGGGGGGAGGGGGGAGGGGGGAGGGGGGAGGGGGGAGGGGGGAGGGGGGAGGGGGGAGGGGGGAGGGGGGAGGGGGGAGGGGAGGGGGGAGGGGAGGGGGGGGGCGAATAATTAGAGGAAGAGGGCATTGGGGGCGAGGGCTTTCTGGAAGAGGACAGCAGAAGCTGTAAGGGACAAGGGCCGATCCGCGAATAGAGTAATTGAGATCGATTGCCCATTAATTGTCATTTCCCCAACATTTAACGAAGTTGCGCCCTTCCGGTTGCAATGGGAGAAGAAGGGCCATTGATTCGAATAGTGCGGGAGACGGGGGAATGTGTGATCTCGCGCGAATGGCTGAGAATTGGTTTGGCTCATAGCAGGTTGTTTGTTGTTGTCGTCAGTGAACAAACCAACGACGCTGGGGGGGGGGGGGGGGGTCGGAGAGTGTTGAGGAGCGATCGTGCTCCTTCCCCCCCCCCCCCCCCCCCCCCCCCCCCCCCCCCTCCCCCTCCCGCGCACCCCTCATCATCACCACACATTCGTCTCGTCCATCATCATCAATGTACAAGGTCGTGAGAGGGGGGGGGGGGGAGGGGCAGAATGATCGACCGCACAAACATCACAAAAGAGAGAAGAACTTTTCCGGAAGCAGTTGATGGGAATGGTCCCCCCCCCCCTCCCCCGGAGGGATGAAGGGATTTGATTTTGGCGATGACCCAAATACCCTTCTCCCTTTCCATTCCATATTTTAAATCGATCGTGCGCAACTTGCTCGAGGGGACACAGACACATATTAATGTGCGGGCCGTTTGGATTGGGGTCAGTCGCCAATTGACACTGCCGGCGATATCATAGAAAACGTCTGCGATAAATTTTGAATAATTTATTCTAAAAAATATCACACAATTGCTTAATTTACAAATATCGTCCGATGATTCGGAAGATGACCCAGAAACGAAGAAATGGAGGAAAACCGGTGGGTTTGAAGAAGAATGCTGCGGGATGATCGAAAGGAAAAGCATTTCCGCGCATTTACCACCCCTCCCCCCCCCCCCCCCCCTCTCCCCGCCATTTATTCTCGACTTCCGAATCCCATAAATGAAAGGAATGGATGACTGTATGAGAATTGGCGGAAAGGATGCGGCAGATATACCACACAGAACCCGAACGAACACCCACCAATATATCCCCCCCCCCCCCCACTCAGTCGATGATCCCCTTCGACCCCCCCCCCCACACACCCCATCTTCCCTCCGCGTTGATTTGCGCGGATTCTCATAAAGAGAACATTTACCCCCCTCCCCCAATCAGCGAGCGCCCCCCCCCCCCCTCCCCCCCCAATCAGCGAGCGCCCCCCCCCCCCAGCGAGCGCCTTCTGCTGCAAATTCTCGTCACCAGGCAGAGGATGCGAGATGAACAAAACAAGATAAGCCACAAAAGGAACCCGCCTTCGAAATTCAAAAACGGATGAAAGAAAATCCAATTTTTTCTTTGTTTCCGCGCAAAAACGGAAGATCGCGAATTTAGATTATGCTACCAATGTAATGTAATGTATTCATTCATCTTTGTTTGACAATTTAATGCATAAATTTTTGCGCCGCGAAAAGAGCAAAGTTTCGTAAATTGAAGGACGAGAAGATCAACAGTTAATGTGAAATTCATGGGAACAGCGACGTACAGCGCACCTATGCCAAATAGGGAAACTAGCCTGTGATTTTGATGGAGTTTGGAGTTTTAAACGCGATTTTGACTATAACTCGATAATGCCCAGTGTTTTGCTGTTCCAAGATTTTTGAATTGTTCTGTACTAGAACAGCCTGTCTGTTCTGTACTAGAACAGCCTGTCTGTTCTGTTCTGTACTAGAACAGCCTGTCTGTTCTGTTCCGACCTCTAGAACTGAACAGGAACAGTTTAAACTATGCTTACTGTTCCAAATCAAAAATCTTCCGAGTGAAATTCAGCCTGCAATTTTAATTGATGATGAATTGGACAAAGTGTTCAATCACTTGCTGTAGTGATGCTCGAGCGGACTAAAATTTACCGAGACTTGACCCGAGACCCCAAAAAACCCGGGACTCTTACGAAAAATTTTTAATTTAGGTTCAATTTTAATTTAGGTTCAAAATAGGGTTGCTCCCCGAACCCTCGGAGGCGGGAAAGTCGGGGTTGGCCATGTCAGGGGACGGGGACGACTCACGGGGCTCGGGATCAGGGACGGGCGGCAATTTATTTTAAACAACGGAAAAATTTTCAAGTGAATTAATTTTTTGTTAAAAATAATTTATTTTAATAAAAATTGTTTGAAAATATTCATAGTACATTTTGAAAATTTAAAAGGTTGCATTTTTGCTTCAGCGGCTTTCTTAAGACCATTATAAGCTTTTAGTGAGAGGGGAGGTCGGCGGTGCCGATAGGCGCCGCCGAGAAAATTTTGAATTTTGACTCAATTTTGTAATTTCAGTTCTTATTTCCAAGGACATTACCAATGTTTAAGATCGAGGGTGCATTTCCAAGGACTGTCCTTGGCCTTCTAAGGACGAATCGGAGCTTACTGGAAATCCCCTTTTGGGTTTCAGCATGGCGTTACCCCTCTCCCTCCCCGTTTCTGAACAAAAGCGAGCAAAGAATGGAAGAAGCAACGTCGGCGGCACTGTTTCAGTTTCAGTTCAAGCTCACCATCGCAAAATGAGTCATAATTTCAGCGTCGATTAAATAAATTGTAAATGTAACCGATGAGACGCAACTCAAAGAGAACATATTTTGTGGTTTGGTCCCCCCCCCCCCCAACCGAACAAACACAAAATAAAAGATAGGCGGCATGAGAGAGTATGCAACAAATGGTATTTGGCGAAAATCCAAATTATCTAAAATTAACGCCTAACAATAAGAAACGAACTCTAATTTTAAGCAATACAAAAGGAGTCACATGGAAAAGTACGGAGGGGGAAGGGATGGGAGAGGAAACCTCTTGGCCTTTCTTGCTATAATTTAGTGGCCAATTTATGCATTTGAATTTCCACGTTTTAAAACTTCAATGAATTAAATCTGACTAAAATAAACGTTCTCTGTAGCGGTAATCTTAAAGAACATTGGTCCCGAATTTTTTTTGTTTTAAATGAAGGTTTTATGCAATTCTCATATTACATCATCTAATACAGATTTCAACATCTATCAAATTAATTTTGGCCTCAAAAGCATTTAAAAAGCACAATTCGATCATTAAGTACTTCTCAGAATTGCATAAAATCTTCATTTAAAAAATTGTGGACCAATGTTCTTTAGATTACCAGCTAATTCTGCACCGAATACAAAAAACCTCATCCGTACCCGATGATTTTATGAAATTTGGCTTGAAAACGCTTAAATTTTTTTAATGTCTTTTTTCACTGTCAACAACCCAATTCAGCCTTAACTTCGAGATCTTTCGATTAGTTTAAAATTTATGAATCGGTTAAGGTTGAAGCGTTATTGCCATGATCTTGATTGGTGATGAGTTGGAGGAGACCCCTTTTCGTCATCGAACAAAACTTCGTTTACAATAGCACATAAAGTCGCAACATTATTTTTTATATAAAAAAAAGTTTGACACCAAAAATCATTCAACCGATGGCTTCTCAGATCCGGTAGATTTGGACAGGACGGTCGGAATGGCACTGGCATCTTCGCCTTCTGATATGGGCACGTCCTCTGTAATTCAAAACTCACTGGCTTTAAAATAAAATAACAGCCCTAACAGTTGTTGGTAAAAGTAAAGTAAATGTGATTTTATTTTTCATTGCCATCTTTTTAGCATATTCGAAACCTTATAATTAGGGCTGGGATTTTTAGTTCCTAAACTATTTTTTTCCTGAACGCCCCCTGCTCTAAAAATCATTTTTTAGCTCATTTTAGTCGTTTAATATTGTGAATGAAAATGTTTTTTGACCACTTACACCCCCTAAGGGTCCATTCTAAAAATTTGTCGTCAATAACAACAAAAAGCCAAAAAAAAAAAATTCGAGAAGCCCTTTCTCACCCGCCTCTTTGTTCATCTCGTCAAGATTGTCCAGCAGAACGGCGAGTGTATACCTTCAGAGTTCAACGATAATACTTAAGACCAAAAAAGCATTGCTAACGAACATATTCTTCCGCTTTTCAATCAGCTGAAATTTAAAAAAAAATTTTCAATCATGCATTTCTGAGTTGACCAACCCGTTGTTCCAGTATTTTTTGCTTGGCATACGCTTCCTCGAGCTCATCTTGAAGCACTTTCAACCTTCTCGAAGTGTCGGCTCTGCTCGGCTTTTCCTTAGCAAAATTAAAATTTCAATCGAATAATGACGGTTAACTTTGATGAGTTTGGCGAGTGCGTCGTATTCTTGTCTGTTTTTTCTGATTTGCTTCGCCTCTGCCAGTTCCTTCTTCACAGCTTCCATTTTGTCGCTGTTTTGAGTGATCATCTGATCTGAAATCATTAAGTTTAAGCTAGGGTTGCACGGGACCGGTACCGGGACGGGATTCCCCGGTTTTTCAGGTCCCGGTCCCGGTTTTTTGAAAAATTAAAGTCCTGTAAAAAAAATCTCCCTTGAAAAGTCCCGATCCCGGCTGAAAATCTTGGTCCCGGTTTTTCCCAAAAGTCCCGGCCCGTGCAACCCTAGTTTAAACGGTGAAGAAATTTGTATAGTATTACCAATTTCTGTGCAAAGTCGTTCATAATTTACAATTTCCTCCTCGGTCACCGCGGAAATTTGTGATTGTTTTTGGAAAGAGAGCTCAATAAGGTCCAGATTGGTCAAAATTTTGTGCGTAATGCTGCACTTTAAGGTTTCAATAAATTTACAAAATATAATCAAAACCTTTTCGTGTCGGAATTCGCTTTGTTTAACATTGTTATCAATTGGAACAATTGGACGATTCGACGATCATCGCCAGTCCCATCACCATCGGCTATCAATTTTCGGATTATGGCTTCTTCTGCCATTTTATCAGAAGAATGTTTTTAAATTAAAGAGGTTTGGTCACTAAATGGATAAAGCTAAGAGGGTCCGCTTCTTTAATAATTCATAACTTTTCAAAGCTCCGACTCAAACGCTTCGGTAATAGTTGACTTTTTTTCAGTCGGGAGAAAGGTTGTTTGGTCGAATGCTAACTTTTTCTTAGCCAAACAAATCAAATATTTGGTAATCCTGGAGAATGGGGGATCACGAATTTTTGTTTTGTTTTTTGAGCTATAAATTTTACATCCGGGGGTTTTCGGGGGTGCTGATTACGAATAAGACCCAGGACTCACGGGGCTCGGGATCAGGGACGGGCGGCAATTTATTTTAAACAACGGAAAAATTTTCAAGTGAATTAATTTTTTGTTAAAAATAATTTATTTTAATAAAAATTGTTTGAAATATTCATAGTACATTTTGAAAATTTAAAAGGTTGCATTTTTGGCTTCAGCGGCTTTCTTAAGACCATTATAAGCTTTTAGTGAGAGGGGAGGTCGGCGGTGCCGATAGGCGCCGCCGAGAAAATTTTGAATTTTTGACTCAATTTTGTAATTTCAGTTCTTATTTCCAAGGACATTACCAATGTTTAAGATCGAGGGTGCATTTCCAAGGACTGTCCTTGGCCTTCTAAGGACGAATCGGAGCTTACTGGAAATCCCCTTTTGGGTTTCAGCATGGCGTTACCCCTCTCCCTCCCCGTTTCTGAACAAAAGCGAGCAAAGAATGGAAGAAGCAACGTCGGCGGCACTGTTTCAGTTTCAGTTCAAGCTCACCATCGCAAAATGAGTCATAATTTCAGCGTCGATTAAATAAATTGTAAATGTAACCGATGAGACGCAACTCAAAGAGAACATATTTTGTGGTTTGGTCCCCCCCCCCCCAACCGAACAAACACAAAATAAAAGATAGGCGGCATGAGAGAGTATGCAACAAATGGTATTTGGCGAAAATCCAAATTATCTAAAATTAACGCCTAACAATAAGAAACGAACTCTAATTTTAAGCAATACAAAAGGAGTCACATGGAAAAGTACGGAGGGGGAAGGGATGGGAGAGGAAACCTCTTGGCCTTTCTTGCTATAATTTAGTGGCCAATTTATGCATTTGGTATTTGAATTTCCACGTTTTAAAACTCCAATGAATTAAATCTGACTAAAATAAACGTTCTCTGTAGCGGTAATCTTAAAGAACATTGGTCCCGAATTTTTTTTGTTTTAAATGAAGGTTTTATGCAATTCTCATATTACATCATCTAATACAGATTTCAACATCTATCAAATTAATTTTGGCCTCAAAAGCATTTAAAAAGCACAATTCGATCATTAAGTACTTCTCAGAATTGCATAAAATCTTCATTTAAAAAATTGTGGACCAATGTTCTTTAGATTACCAGCTAATTCTGCACCGAATACAAAAAACCTCATCCGTACCCGATGATTTTATGAAATTTGGCTTGAAAACGCTTAAATTTTTTTAATGTCTTTTTTCACTGTCAACAACCCAATTCAGCCTTAACTTCGAGATCTTTCGATTAGTTTAAAAATTTATGAATCGGTTAAGGTTGAAGCGTTATTGCCATGATCTTGATTGGTGATGAGTTGGAGGAGACCCCTTTTCGTCATCGAACAAAACTTCGTTTACAATAGCACATAAAGTCGCAACATTATTTTTTATATAAAAAAAAGTTTGACACCAAAAATCATTCAACCGATGGCTTCTCAGATCCGGTAGATTTGGACAGGACGGTCGGAATGGCACTGGCATCTTCGCCTTCTGATATGGGCACGTCCTCTGTAATTCAAAACTCACTGGCTTTAAAATAAAATAACAGCCCTAACAGTTGTTGGTAAAAGTAAAGTAAATGTGATTTTATTTTTCATTGCCATCTTTTTAGCATATTCGAAACCTTATAATTAGGGCTGGGATTTTTAGTTCCTAAACTATTTTTTTCCTGAACGCCCCCTGCTCTGAAAATCATTTTTTAGCTCATTTTAGTCGTTTAATATTGTGAATGAAAATGTTTTTTGACCACTTACACCCCCTAAGGGTCCATTCTAAAAATTTGTCGTCAATAACAACAAAAAGCCAAAAAAAAAAATTCGAGAAGCCCTTTCTCACCCGCCTCTTTGTTCATCTCGTCAAGATTGTCCAGCAGAACGGCGAGTGTATACCTTCAGAGTTCAACGATAATACTTAAGACCAAAAAAGCATTGCTAACGAACATATTCTTCCGCTTTTCAATCAGCTGAAATTTAAAAAAAAAATTTTCAATCATGCATTTCTGAGTTGACCAACCCGTTGTTCCAGTATTTTTTGCTTGGCATACGCTTCCTCGAGCTCATCTTGAAGCACTTTCAACCTTCTCGAAGTGTCGGCTCTGCTCGGCTTTTCCTTAGCAAAATTAAAATTTCAATCGAATAATGACGGTTAACTTTGATGAGTTTGGCGAGTGCGTCGTATTCTTGTCTGTTTTTTCTGATTTGCTTCGCCTCTGCCAGTTCCTTCTTCACAGCTTCCATTTTGTCGCTGTTTTGAGTGATCATCTGATCTGAAATCATTAAGTTTAAGCTAGGGTTGCACGGGACCGGTACCGGGACGGGATTCCCCGGTTTTTCAGGTCCCGGTCCCGGTTTTTTGAAAAATTAAAGTCCTGTAAAAAAAATCTCCCTTGAAAAGTCCCGATCCCGGCTGAAAATCTTGGTCCCGGTTTTTCCCAAAAGTCCCGGCCCGTGCAACCCTAGTTTAAACGGTGAAGAAATTTGTATAGTATTACCAATTTCTGTGCAAAGTCGTTCATAATTTACAATTTCCTCCTCGGTCACCGCGGAAATTTGTGATTGTTTTTGGAAAGAGAGCTCAATAAGGTCCAGATTGGTCAAAATTTTGTGCGTAATGCTGCACTTTAAGGTTTCAATAAATTTACAAAATATAATCAAAACCTTTTCGTGTCGGAATTCGCTTTGTTTAACATTGTTATCAATTGGAACAATTGGACGATTCGACGATCATCGCCAGTCCCATCACCATCGGCTATCAATTTTCGGATTATGGCTTCTTCTGCCATTTTATCAGAAGAATGTTTTTAAATTAAAGAGGTTTGGTCACTAAATGGATAAAGCTAAGAGGGTCCGCTTCTTTAATAATTCATAACTTTTCAAAGCTCCGACTCAAACGCTTCGGTAATAGTTGACTTTTTTTCAGTCGGGAGAAAGGTTGTTTGGTCGAATGCTAACTTTTTCTTAGCCAAACAAATCAAATATTTGGTAATCCTGGAGAATGGGGGATCACGAATTTTTGTTTTGTTTTTTGAGCTATAAATTTTACATCCGGGGGTTTTCAGGGGTGCTGATTACGAATAAGACCCAGATTTTGTTAAATTCTTGATTTTTTCAAAGATTTTCATCAAGTACTTGATTTTCGGTAATAGTAAAGCTAGTGTTCCTATTTTCACAAAATCTTTTGCAAAAAACAAATAATCAACCGAATCATTTGGCTTTTTAGACATCAGATTCGAATTCTACGCATCAGAAAACCCCTGAAACAACCTTACTCAATATTTTATTGTAAAATTTAATAAATCAATTTTCAAAAAATTCGAATTTGGGTACGGGGTTCGAAATAAAGGGCGAAATGGAGGTCTATGGGCCGAAAAGTGGAAATGTCTAGGTCACTTCGCTTACAAATTAGCTTGCTTGTTGATATTAAAAAATGAACTCTAGGCAAGATTTTTTTTTGGCTTTAAACTTTGGCATAATGTCTGCAAATTTTAAAATAGCATGTTTTTCCCTTATAAATTAGACGTCCGAGGCCTCCACGGTACCCGATTTACCACGCTTTCTAACACAAAATGATAGTACGTACTTCTACATTCAGCACCTAAAAACTTTCTTGAATTTTCATATTTTTTACAATTATTTTATCAGGTTCTAAGTGGAATAGTTGATGTCACTTGGAGGCTTTACAAGTTTCGCAAAGAATGCGCTTTTAACTGCACAAAAGCACATCGATTCCGCTCTTCATATTGATGAGGATGAAGAAGATGAACAGGAGGAAGAAATTGATCAGGATGGCGAGGACACCGAAAAGGAGGATGCTTTTGAAGGAGGCATGATGTCAAGCATTGATCGAAGTGCCGTTCCGCAGGTAGGTGTAGGCTAACTATCAAATATAGATGGAACGTAAAACAGGTTTTCTGTCGGGATAAATTACAAAATTTTAGGGTTTTTTACATTCATTTCATTAAAAAGACTGATGAGGCAGTTGCTCTTGTTTGTAAGGAGAGTGAAGTTGCTCATCCGGAGGCCGTTGATTCAGCTTTTCTGGACGTTGATTTGAATAGAGCTGCTTCTCCGCACTCGCAATGGGCAAGTGAGTCAACCAGCAACATGGTAATTAGAGTAAATATTTCTCGCAAAATACTGAACAATTACATGAAAGCATCCCATCGTTGACACCGAGCCAAATCCAATTCGCGATGCGCATGAGCCCAATAACATATTCCATTACTCGCCCTCATCGGTTAGGCTTTAGAGCAAGGGCTACCCAGAAAAGTGGGGGAGGGGGCAGCGGTTAATTCGAAAAAAAGTCGATCTTAAGGGTGTGTTTGGTTTTATTGCATTTTTTCTTAAGCAATTTTTCAAAAAAGTTCGATTTTCAGAGTCCGTTTTGGGTGTTATTACATTTAAACGGAAAATGCATCCCCTAAAATCGAACATTTTTTCGAAAACTCCTTTAACAAAAATTCAATACTACTAGTGGTAAAAAGGGAAAATACATCCCTAAAAATCGGTTTGTTTTCGGTACCCCCTTCCAAGGCAAAATCCAAAAAATGAAATCGGTCGATGATGCCCTAAGCATGGGTGCCCCCCCCCCTATAAAAAATACTAAATACGTCCCTGATTGGGTGGTCCGACGTGATAAGAAAATTGGTCAGGAACCAGGTAGGGTGGCATTTTGGCGACGCCTATCCCCTCCCCTGGGCATGCCCTTTATTTCGAGTGTATTATTAAAATAAATTGTTTTAGAACTCTCCGGACGATGAGGAAAGCAGTCAGAATGGTCAAAGTTCATCCTCGGCACCCATTAACTCAGTCTTGGACCTCTCATTGATTAATTTGGACAAGGAAAAAGTCGTTTTAGCTCCTTAAACAAATTTGGAAAAAATTACCAGGCGATCGACGACGAATACGATGGCGGAATGAGCATGCCGGGAGGCTCTTCGGAGAGAACGCTGGATAGATTTGAGGATGTGCGAACAATTGCCTCCAGTGACATTGAAGTCATTCGGCAAATGGACGATTGGTTAGCCATTCTCTGTTTCGGACTTTACTTTTTGAAATTTTTACACAAACTTATTAAATTTTTCAAAGCCATTTAATGCTTTTATTACTGGTTTAATAAGTGTGATGGCTTAAACCGCATTTTCCATCCCATAATTGTCTGTTTACAATTGTTTCTCATTCACAGGTCTGTCACGAGCAGTCATACGAACAGTGCTCTTCAGCCCAATAACACACACCAACAAGTCGTACAGAAGTCCGTCTTTGAAGGAGCTTCACCAGAGTCGAACGTCGCCCGAACTCGTCAAGCTGGACACAACCCAGCTTTCACAGCAAGAAATGAGCGAACAAATTGCTTTATTAACGGCCAAGTTAAAGCATAGAGACCAAAAGATAGAGGAGTTGGGGAGGGTGAGCGACAATTTGAGGATGACGAACGCAAATCTAATGGCGAAAAACAAACAGAAGTCGGTTTGTCTAAAGGAGTTGAACTACCTTTTTCACTTTAGAATTGCTGCTGAGTCGAAACTCCAAAGTCAATTTGACGAAAAGGAAAAACAGCTGAACGATTTGTTGGACGAAGGTAAAATCGACTCCAAAGGGCGGTTTTGTGACAATTTATAGGACGAAAGTTGTCCGAGTACAGTGGGCGTCAGGCGAAAGAGATTCGGAAGTTGAAGCAACAGTTGGAGCAGTTGGACGTGGTTTCCGCTGCAAGGGACAGCGCCGTGGAGGAACTCCAAGAGGCGCATCAACAATTGCAGGAGCAGGAGAACGTCGTCGAACATCTGAGAGGTCGGCTGATGCACTTTCGCCTTTAAAAACTATTTTCGGACGTTTTTTTAAATTGGAAAAAATAAAGGGAAAAGCGAATGACTGGTTTCTGACTGTCTATGGCCATCCCTTTGGAAAAAGAAGAATTCATTTTCGCCTTTTTCTGTCACGATGAATTTTCATTTTAAGACGAAATCGAAAACTCTGAACAACAAATGAAGACGCTTCAAATGGAACTTGTCGACAAAACAACTCATGCAGAAAATTTAGAAGGCAAAATGTGTGAACAATTGACAAAAGTTGAGGTGTTAACTGCGGAATTGAGGCGAGTGGAGAAGACACTGAAGACGACTGGCAGAGAACGCGACGTACGTTTAGAGCCGAATTTTTACGGCTGTAGGCATATGGATGATAATAATTACGACGACACATTTCAAAAAGTGGGGGGGGGGCAAACTCCTAAATTAAAACAATTATTTTTTAAGGAATTGGCCCAGGAAAACAAAAAATTGGCAGCAAAAATGATTAATAAAAAGGCGCAGGATCAAATTGTGGATGAGCGGGAGAGGGGCCTTGAGGAGGACCTACGGTTGCAAAGGCTTAAAAATGCGTCGGCCAACTCGCGCATCCAAGAGTTGGAGCAGGTATTTCTCGCTTTGCTAATATTTCGACTTTTAACGCGAATTTAGCGGATTGAGAGAATTCAGGACGCGAACAGAGACATCGCAGTTGAAATATCGAATGGTTTGCACTAGAGTCCGAACTTGAGCTTCGAGCTCGAGATTCTCGAAAAAAAATTCGGGTCTCGAAAAATCTCGTGAAGCTCATTTTTAGTCGAGCGAGATCTCGAGAAGAGATTCTCGTCTCGACCGGGCTCTAGTTTGCACCCCCAAATTTCAAATAGGAAATTCTGAACGTTATCTTTTGAATATAAGCAAATTCGCCTTTGCTGAACACAATCTCTTCGTTGGAGGAGAAACTGCTTGGGTTGGAACGTGACAATGACAATTTGGCACGATCTGTGCGGCAAGTGTCCGACCAATTGAACGCACAAAAAAGGAAACACCAAACTGAGACTGAAATGATCGCTCGAAATTTGCAAGAGGTTTTTTGAAGCTTCCTAAAATAACGACTAATATTATAGAAAAGTAATCCTCAATAACGAAATGTTTAGTCCACTTTCACTTATTGTAAATAAATTTTACCCGTTTTAACCTTTTAAGGAGCGACAAAACAATGCACAAAAAACTGAAGAATTGGCAAAAGCATTCAATGAACGAGCGGACCAACAAAGGTAAAAAAAGTTCTTACCCAATAATTGACAAAAAAAAAAAAAAAGAATAAAAACTAAATAAATAAAAGAAAAACATGTATAATAATGCTACCGCTTTAAGTCACGTAAAAAAACTGGAAGACCAATTGTCGCAATCGCAGAGAGAACACACAGAAAAAGTCTGTCGATTGGAGCGGAAGATGGAGGAGTTGGAGAAGGACATCAAAGCGAAGGTATTGATTTAAATCAAGTAAAGTTAAACATATTTTTTAAATTTGTTGTAATTTATTGTCAATTTAATTTCAGAGGGACGAACTGACGGAATTGCAGCGCAGAAACTGCGAACTTCAGCAAAGGCTACTCGCGTCGACGGTGGAGCGGAGGAACAACGCCAATTCGTTGTTAGACCCATTGGCCCAACAACAGAAAAGAGTTGGGGAGAGGGTCAAAGAAGACGACGAAACCATTGGCACGGCACTGAGGAGGGAGGAACTGCTCCAACAACACAGGCACTTTGTCCATCCACAAAACGACAAAATTCAACCGAGACTCACAATTGGCACCGTCCTATCAACCGCAGAGGGTGAGACGACCGAATTGGACAGATTATGAAACAACGGTTTATCTTTTGGATTTGTACGTTGGACCTTCCTCCAAAAATATTGTATATTTTGGCTTGTCGTGTGTTTAACTTTACTTAAAATTTATTTAGTCAATTTGCCAAACTATCGATTTCCGTCTTTAGCTTTTTCAGCTGACCAATCCTTCCACCTCGTCCGGCCATGTTAGCCTGGATACCCGTTTGCAGGGCGAGCACAGTCCCAACAATAATTATTCCGTAAGGAACTCTGGAAAATTTTTTGTTTAGTAATGTCCAATTTTACCTTTTGCGGTCTTTTTTGCATTTCCAAGTCTGGTAGGTTTCTGTTCGCATGAAATTTTGACCGTTTTTTTTTTGTTAGAAACAGAAAAATTAACCAAATTCTTTTGTTATTGTGGCATGTACAAATTGCATGTTTGCGCGCAGCATTTAAATTCAGTTTTTTGAGTGTGAAGAGTGGGCACCCTTTTCCCATGTATGACTTTGTTATATTATTCGATTTTTTGAACAGCTCGATGCCGGCTCGGCTGAGTATCTGCGCTCAGAGTTAGACTTAGCCCACTCTAACCTCTTCCAACTGCACGAGCGTTTCGAGAATTTGTTGGAGATGTACGGCGGTTGCCTGGAAACCATCGAGGAGTTGAAGTACGACAATGAAGATTTGCGCAAGCTGTGCAAGGAGCAGGTGGAAAAGATTGGAAGCAGATTAGGGCAATTGGGACTAATCCGTCGCATTTCAGCCTATGATAACCAATCGCTTAAGGCGCTCAGACTTGTCGACCTTCAGCCCGCTGCTGCTTCGTCTTAGCACGCACGGGACACCGATGGGAAGATGAGGGGGGGGGGGAAACGATGGCGTGCAGTAACTGTCACAAACACCATAATATATTTAACTATTTATATTTTTGTATTTGAGGGTGGCACAAGGACTGTGTTAGATTGAAACCGTTTCCGGACATATTTTGGCACTATTCCGTACCGATCCTTGTGAGCCAAATTTGTATAAGTTCTGTAGCTGGCTGTGATACACAATTGAAGCATTCGCTTTGGAGAAATATGATGATAGTAAAAGAAACAATTAAAATTGTCATTCTTTTCTAAACTGCTCGAACTTGACGACTTTCGGTCTTATGTTTGGTGTTGTCTGGTCAGACATCAAACAAATTCCCCCATTTCCTTGCGTTATGTCCATTCAAAGAAGAGAAAGGAATTGGATGATGGGAGTCGCTGAGAAAGTGTGGCCGTTGGTTGCGTGAGTGTGGCCGAGGAGCTGTCAAAGGGGGGGGGGAGGGCACGGAAAGTCGGCTCTCTCTCTCTCTCTCTCCACATGTTTCATGCACACTTTCCACTTGCCTATGGTCCCCAGTTCATATCGATTCATATTTTTCTTTTGTTTTTTAAAAAACGGACGGATAAAATGGCGAAGGAATACGAGGATGAAGATATATTAGGGTTGTCGGTTCCTGGTAATTCTTCGGCTATCCGGACCGAAATTTTTCTGTTATCCGAACCAGCCGACCCGGATCCAAACCCAAACTTTTTGAATATCCGATCGAAAAACTGATAAGAACAAAAATCCCGGTTTTACGGTTCGGTTCGGAACCGACAACCCTAACTCTGAATTTTGAAATTTTTAGAAACCCTTTTATTGATGACATAGGGAAACATTCAACGAAAAAAAAAATTAGTATTCGGCAAAATGTCCGATTTTGGCTTACCCGGCGAATTTCATCCAATCCCGAACGATTGAATTGTCTTTCCGTTCGTGTCAGCCCACCCCACTGCCTGGCTGGCCCATCCATTCGTCGGTCTGTTTGCTCCCCCACAACGGAATTCCCTCCTCCCCCCCCCCCCCCCCCGACGCTTTTGTTTTGACCATTTATTTGATGCTAACTTTATTATATTTCGTGTCTTCGATGGTTGAAGTTTAAAATAATCCCATCCCGGATTAATCGTCGGTTTTGTGTAGTTTGAGGGAGGGGGGTCATTCCCTTTCCCCCAACGTTTTTGACCCGTCCGTCCTTCTCCTTCACAGTGCAAAATGCAATTTGGGGGGGGGGATCTTTCCTTCCGATGATGGCGGACGTTGGGGCCATCCAAACACTCGTCCATCCCCTTGGGCACTCAACCAAAGGGAGTGGTCGAATTGGGCACCAAAGCCACAAAAAGCCAATTAACGGAATTGATGGCGGCTTGGCATTAAATTTCTGCCAATTTGGCCATGAAAAAATTTGGGTTAAATTAGTCAAAACGAGGAAATAATAAAATAATTTAGTGAGATAATTTATTCACTTTTTTACGGGAAATCTGATCGAATTTTCCTTATCTAACTTACTAACTCAACGTTTTTTCCAATTGAACCAAAATGCCCAGCGTTCCCCCCCCCCATCAATTTTCCCCGTATTTTGAACAGTGCGTTCACCTCCAAAAATCTTTGCTCCTCCTCCGTTTTGGGCGTTGTTGCGGGTTTTCCGTCCGTCCTTTTTTTGCGCCAACTGTCCATCGAAGAGCTGCCACCAATTCGCCCTATCCCCGACCTCCCGATACAATTATTTTGTGTGTCTTTTGTGCAAAAACCAGCGCTGTCATCAGAGAGAGAGAGAGGGAGGGAGGGGTGGGGGGGGGAGAGGGGCGGGGGGGGGGGAGGGGGGGGGGGAGGGGGAGGGGGGGAGGAAGAGGGGGGGGGGGGACACCGGTGGGGGGGGGGGGGGAGGAAGAGGGGGGGGGGACACCAGTGGGGGGGGGGGGTGCGTCGTGGGATGCCCGACTGACCTTGATCACTCCACTCCACCCACTCGTCTCTTCTATTTGCCCCCCCCCCCCCTCGCCTCCTCCGAACATTTCATTTTCTCCACACCGTTTCGATTGGATTTCAAATAATTTACAGTGCGCTGGTCAGCCGATCGGATCGGTGAACGGAGAAGGTGCGCGTCGGATTGACCCCCAAGCAAAGAGATTTGCCGTTCTGATCTGTGGACTGTTCCAATTGGTCTCCGACTCGCTTCTCATCGAATGCCCTCCTCGATAAGAAATGGAAATGTTCTGTTTGCTCCAACCTTTGTCTGGTTTCTTTGCTCGACCATCGCATACTTTCTTCTTCGCAGCGCGTCTTCGCCTGTGTCCTTTCTTCGGGGTTCTTCCATTCCGGCTTGCTCGTATCAGGCAAGTTTCATTGTTTTAGCTTTAGCCTAGTTACTGATCGTGAAGTCCCAAATTGGACCAACCAATTAGGACAGTCTCATACCAGATAAAGGACATCCAACCTCCCCTCCTTCACCTTTAAGGTCCCCGGTTCGGGTCAGTTCACTCTCGGCGTCCCTCTCCTCCGTCCGTTCCCCCCTTTCCCGCTTCCTCCTGCACCATTCCGACGTCCTCGGAGGGCGCGACAACGGCGGCACTTTCGCCGCGACGTGGCCTTTAATCGGCAGTTCCGTCCACTGAGAATCCATTTGCACTTTGACCCCGTCAGCATTGGGCCGTAAGTCGTTCAGAAAGCGGGGATAGGCCACCGGCTTGGCCAATTTGTTTTGTATTATTGCCTTGACTTTAAAAAGGAAATAAATTCTGTATATTTAATAAATACGACCCAAAGGTTGCCTTTGAACAAGCAGCTCTTCATCAATGTGAGTTCCAACTTCCAATTGACGCATTTATTTTTTGACCCTGCAAAGCAAATTTCTCTGATTTTCTTCAGTCCACGCTGTTGCCCCAGGCAATTTCCTTCTGGCAGGTACTGTATTGTCCTCAATTAGATTTACATTATCTATTTGTCCTCAATTAGATTTACATTATCTATTTGTCCTCAATTAGATTTACATTATCTATTTGTCCTCAATTAGATTTACATACAATTTAGCAAAGTCTGCTCGTCCGTCCCGCCGAGGTTTCCATCCGTCTGAGCCGGTTGGTGCGCGGGTTCAAATGTGAAATCTGCTGCACTCCTTTAGGAAGTGCGAGTCCAACCAGTACTATTCGGATCAGTCCAGTGCATTTCTCCGCTGTGTGACGCGCTGCAGGGCAATTACAAATTGTGGAGAGGTGCAAGTGCCGGACGCGCACCTTTTTGTGAGGGGAAAGATTTGGGGGGATAAATAAGCCCCCGCCCCCCCCCCTTTCTCTCCCCAGCAATGTCGCTTCTGTCTTCAGTCAAACCCTTTGTCTTGCATCCCATCCGGTCCTCCAGACGGGCCGGGCGTGTCCGACACGGATTTTCTCCTTTATGTGTCCGCCGTGGACACCCAGCGATGTCGCAACGAGGAAACCATCGCTTACGCGGCACATTGCCAACAGGAGTCCGAGTTGGACAGGTGGGCGGGCACATTTAACTTGGGGAAGTTGAAGGGAATTCTTTGAAAGAATCACCCATCATCCCATGCACTCCCAGCAGATCATTTCAGACCGGCCGCCTTATATTCATTCATCCTCCCATTTTAGACCGATTGCCGGCCATGTAAACATTTGTCCCGGCGCACTGTCCACTCACGCGCATGACCAAGAAGTACTTTTGTCGACGGTCAAACACGAGATTCTGCATGCGCTCGGCTTCTCAGCTGGTCTGTACGCGTTCTTTCGCGACTCTGAAGGGCGGCCGCGGTCCAAAAGGTAAGTGGGCAAAGGGCAAGTTGACCCGCAATTTCAATGGCCCCAAGGAACTTGCACAACAATCGGCCACTGTCCTTCAACCGGGAACGTGGCTATTACGACTCGGACGCGTCGACGGTGAGAACTGTCGTCCGCGAGGATTGGTGGACGGCGGAGGGGCAGGTGGGAGGGAAGCGGGACGCTTTATGAGATCAAAAGAATCACCCGCCCCATTTGTTAGGTTCCCCACCCCGTCCATTTGATGGTGACGGAGAGAGTCCGGCACGAGGCAAGGACTCATTTCGACTGCGATCGGTTGGAGGGGGCCGAGCTGGAGAATCAGGGAGGGGACGGCACGGCGATGACCCACTGGGAGAAGCGACTGTTCGAGGTTGGTGGATGAGAGATGATCAATTAATCAATCCGACCTGGCACGTCCCCGGATCCCCTGCAGGTTAGGAGTCAAAAGATTAAATTTTCAATTTTAGAACGAAGCGATGACCGGCACACACACACAGGTCTTCTCGAGAATAGTTTGAGTCAAAACTCTAATCCAAATTTTTATTTTTGTATGGCTGTTAAGAACCCGGTGTATTCCCGGATAACATTGGCATTAATGGAGGACAGCGGTTGGTATCGGGCTAATTACAGGTCGAGTCTCGTTTGGGTTTCTCAATTTTAAAATAGGTAATTTAGCATTGCCGAACGTCTCCATTGGGGCCACAAATTGGGCTGTTCATTTGCCATGAAAAGTTGCGGTGGATGGATTCGTGAAAAGTTGAAAAAGTCCGTGGAACCTTTCGAAAGGCGCGTAATTTGTGCCCTTTTAAGGAATGAATCGACGGCGCCGTTTTGTGCCGATATAAAACACGACGGCAGCCGATCATTGGCCACCACACGCTGCACTGATCAGCGCGTAAGGGAAAGGGACACAGCGCCAAAATATTCAATTAATTAATTCAATTTAATTAATTCAATTTAATTAATTCAATTCAATTAATTGAGGATTCGTTGGCATTGTGCAATTTGGTGCCTTATAAAAGGCCGTTGCCCATTGACTACCGTAACTTTGCCCATTTGCGCGGAGTTCGCCCCGAGGGCACCAAATACTACGGTGGATCGGTGGAATTGGCCGACTTCTGCCCGTACAATCAGGTGGATTTGGGCAGATCAAAACTGCCCGTAGTTCTGAATTCTCAGAGGAAGTCCTTTCGAATGCATTTTGAAGGAATTCGAATGAATGCATTTTGAAGGAATTCGAATGAATGCATTTTGAAGGAATTCGAATGAATGCATTTTGAAGGAATTCGAATGAATGCATTTTGAAGGAATTCGAATGAATGCATTTTGAAGGAATTCGAATGAATGCATTTTGAAGGAATTCGAATGAATGCATTTTGAAGGAATTCGAATGAATGCATTTTGAAGGAATTCGAATGAATGCATTTTGAAGGAATTCGAATGAATGCATTTTGAAGGAATTCGAATGAATGCATTTTGAAGGAATTCGAATGAATGCATTTTGAAGGAATTCGAATGAATGCATTTTGAAGGAATTCGAATGAATGCATTTTGAAGGAATTCGAATGAATGCATTTTGAAGGAATTCGAATGAATGCATTTTGAAGGAATTCGAATGGAGGGCGATGAACTCGACGGACCGGAGGGACTCGCGCTGTGAATTGGACGGGAATGGGGCTCCCGACGCGATAGCAAATGCGGTAAGAAGGTCGGGTCGGAATGTGCCAAAATTTTTGAATTGAATTTCAAAAGGTGCTCGAGACGTACGGGCACGGCTCGCAATGCTTTGATTTAGCGTCGCATTGGACGGAGCGAAAGTGCGGCCGAATTCGGACATATTCTCAGTTCATGGCCGGTTGTTACGCGGTAAGCAAAACGTTTAACGCTTTTGTTGTTAGTGCCAAATTGGTCAATACGTTCACTTTGAAGTTCGTCTGCTCCGAAGGTCGCCTTCATCTTCGAGTGCACAACTCCAGTCTACTCTACACGTGCTTCCACCCCGGGCAAACAGTTCATATCCGCAGGGTATAAATTAAATCAGTCAGAAATTGATCGATCAGAGAGGCCTTTTCAATTCTTTTAATGATTTGACGTCAAAATTGAAACAGAGAATTTGTCCCCGTTTGATTTAATTGAATTTACCCGTATTAATAAATCCACCGGCGGGAGGGTTTCTTTCCGTTCCGATCAGATCGTCGACGGATGGCTGCGCGAGGGGCAAATTACGTGCCCGCCTTGTGAAGAAATGTGTCCCGCCCAAGCGGCAGCGGACAAACTCCGATCCCGAAGCTGCTGATCTTCATTTGTACGACCCGATCATTCTTCCTACTGCCGATGACGAAGATTTGAATGATCTTTTATATCCATCCTCAAATATTTCGTCCTCCCCCCCCGTCCCCCCTCCGTCGTCCGTCCTTCCCTTCCGGGGATGTGTCCCCCCCTCAGAACCCCGCTTCCCCGTAGGCGACGCTCTCCTGGACGAGCCCTGTTCCGCTCCGCTTTCGGTGACCATTCCAATTCGAAGTTTATTCGTTGCTTTTGTGTCCACTTTTTTAATTATATTTACCACCAAAAATACCCTTTAACTTTGTCATTTTCTTAAAAAGATGATTTTTATACATACAAATCAGTCTCAAAACGTCTCAAAGGATTTGTTGACATTTTCGCCATTTATTCCATCAAATTAATTTAATTGTTTTTTGTCTTTCACCCCGTGAGAAAAAGCAAAGAATAAAGCGCCAATATAAATATGTAATTTGGAGTATCTAATACATTACTTCATAAAGAATTAAACTTTTCCAAAAAAATAAATAATGCAATCCTGCGCAGGATCCTGCAAATTCTAAATGCAGGATTTGCCGCAAATTTGATTTTGCCGCACTTTAGCGTTGATTGGGTGGGTTTAAGCGATTCGGCGAGTTCCCTCATTTGGAATTGGCCGTTCAAAAGTTATTGTCAGAGCGCACAGCCCGCGACAAAATATTTAATTCAATGCAAAAGTGCCGAAGAAAGTTAAATAAATGCGAAAACAAATGAATTCCATCAGCCCAATAATATTACCATCTTTTGTGGAATTTGAAATAAAAATCCTTTGGAATTAAAACATCGGACAAATTGGCAAATAACAAAAATGCGACAAATAGCATCCACCGAACGTATCCATCCGGCTGAATGCTGCAAAAACGTCGTCGTTCGTTCTCATCTTCATCCGATCACTTGCTCAGAACCTCCTGCCCCCCAAAATTCGCGTCCACGCCTCCGTCTCAGACGCCCACGGGGCCATTCCGTCTCTCTTCAGCGGCGGTGGTTGGATGAGTCTCCGCTGCGAGGACCCTCCCAGAATTCCCCCGATGAAGCCGGCATTGTCCTCCGGGTCAATGAACAGTTGGGAGGCGGCACCGCCGCCGGCGCTGCCCGAAGAAGCGGGGCCGAAACGCTGGACGGATTGGCCATCGTCGCGGAGGTCGAATTCGAAAGCGGCGGAGAGAAGAAGCAGCGGAAGGAGGAAGGGAAGAAGTCGGAGCAGGACAATTGAAGACGACATTTGAGGGAGGATTGTTTCAATTTGCAAAAGGTCTACTGGGTCTGTACCAGACTTTCGAATGTCGTCAATCTGCTTAAATTAACACCGGAGGGAAGAACAAATGTTTCGGGTCCCATAAAAACAGAACTAAACTCCGGATAAAAAGCAAAAAGGTTCTGAAAATGCGCAGGCGACAGTAAAACTGCAGGCATACCAATTGTTGGGACGTGCCATTGGTGGACGGACAGAAGACACAAATGAATGGTGCCGGAGGGGAACGAGTCGGTGGGTGGAGGGGGGGGGGGGGGGAAGGGGGGGAGGAGGAGCTTGAATACGGACAGAATGCCAAAAACCAAACGGAGCAAAAGTGAAAGGGAATAGGAGAGGTGGGGGGGGGGGGGGCTATGGAGAAGAATTTGTGCGTTTTCATTAATTTAATTTGCTTAAAGTCCTTTCCAATAACAATGAAATGACCTATCGAAGGAGCGTTCTCAGATCGTCCAATGGGCGTTAAAATGTGTTTATCCGGCTCCAATTTCTCACCAAATAAAAATGGTGAAAAAAAACAAAAATAAAAGAAATCCGATGCCCTGAAGCAATGGCACCCCAAAGGGAATGTTCCTTGGCACATTTGGAGGGATTCATCGCCCGCCCGCCCGCCCACTTTTGCCCGTGCGGAATGAATTGGGTCGCGAACGGATATTTGTCTGCACAAAAATGAAAAATAACTGTCGAAAATCCAACGGCCATTCTGAAGTGGGGGGGGGGGATTTTGATTAGGGGGGGGGGGAATTTGCCAAAAGAAAATTGGGGGGGGGGGCACTGACAGACAAAGACGACGGACGGCAAAGCGCGTGTGGCCATAGAAAGGCCAAGGCTAATTGCAAGTCAATTCGACTCCCAGACGGCACCATTTGCTGCAAAATGCCAGGAAAATATTTGTCAGTCCCAAAACTCCAATTTCTTAGGCGCTGAAACGAATTGCAACTCAAATTTAGTGCGCTCACCTTTATTTAAATTAGGGGGTTTTGAACTGGATTAGGTTGCGCGGGTATTTGAGTCCCCAGGGAAAGGGACACTTCAGTACCAACTTCTAAGCGGTGCCCGATATTAGAAATTTCCAAAATACGATGCGAAGGTCAAAATATAATTTTGAAAAGCATGTGAGGGGCCCATGCCAAATGAATGGGATGGAGGGGAGTGCCGTGCCGGATGAGTAATGTGCTGGCATTTTGGCGTTTTTGGGAATTTGCGTTCGTCGTCCATCCCATAAATTTGTCCGTCCGCACCCATTTTTGGCCATTTACGTTTAAAAACATAATTAATTTTGGCTGGAGAATATGCGAATGAAATTCCAAAGACGGTCCAAATTTAAAAAAGTAGCGAAAATTATGGGGGGGGGGGGCTTTGGACTGAACGAACGGCGAACAAAATGTGCGGGGAGTTCACTTTTTTCTGCGTTCGTCCCCCACGGCGTTTTGTCCACTATTTACGCGGAATTGATAATAATGCAATTACCTCGTAACCAACGCACTTTCCTCGAAGGCATAAGTGTGCCAATTCAATTGGCAGACGACGAAAACAACGAAAATTGATTTGCCAATTATTTTTTAGATTTAAGGAAGCAAAATGTTCCGACTTTTCTCTTTTTTCGGTTTTTTTGGACGTAAAGGAAACAAGCCTTTCGCCGACAATCCGTCCGATCGGCGGAATGATGGGACGGATTATTTGATTGTTGGCGTTGTTTTATAGGATTATTGGGGGGGGGATTATTGGGGGGGGGATTATTGGGGGGGGGGTTATTGGGGGGGGATTATTGGGGGGGGGATTATTGGGGGGGGGATTATTGGGGGGGGGGGATTATTGGGGGGGGGGGGATTATTGGGGGGGGGGATTATTGGGGGGGGGGATTGGATTTTTAGGGGAGGGGGACTCAACGAACACTTCCACAAAAGAACAACGCAAAATTGTCGCCCCATTCATTTTATTCGTTTTTTTATATTTTGTTAATTCAGCAAAATTACAAATTAGGAAATAAACTCCAAAAAATATGCAAAAATATACAAAGCGCGTATTCGCAATGGACGAACGCGAGTTGCGGGCCGTGTTGGCATTGCTAAAGGGAAGGGAACTGGCCGAGGCGGACAAGCCAACGATGCAGGAGGAACTCGTTGGATGGTAAGGAATCCGAAACCCAAAACGAAACACACTTAGAGGAAAGTCATTAACACTTTAGGGTAGGGTTGCACGGGACCGGGACCAAATTTAGTCCCGGTCCCGGTTTTTCCAAAAGTCCCGGTCCCGTGCAACCCTACTTTAGAGGAAAGTCATTAACACTAGAGGAAAGTCATTAACACTTTAGAGGAAAGTCAAGAGGAAAGTCATTAACACTTTAGGGTAGGGTTGCACGGGACCGGGGCCAAATTTAGTCCCGGTCCCGGTTTTTCCAAAAGTCCCGGTCCCGTGCAACCCTACTTTAGAGGAAAGTCATTAACACTAGAGGAAAGTCATTAACACTTTAGGGGAAAGTCATTAACACCCTTAGGGGAATTCATTAACGGGTGAGGAAGGGAATGCGTGCCCGGGGGGGGATGGACGACCGTAACAGAAGCATGTCGTGACGTCCAGCAATCTTTGTTTTGTTTCGCACTCCCGAAGGCGCCAAACCAAATTGTGAAACCAAAAATGAAATTTAGTCTCATATAAATTCCCTTACGCCCTAACCCAGTTTTGCCGGTTATGCTTCACGTTTTGGGCAATGCATTTGAATCCAAACATTTGGATTGCATGGCACTTTTAAACTTTAAACTTGCCATTTCCGGCACTTTTGATGCGTCATAAAATGTCCATTTGAGGTTACTCAATGAGGGGCTGACGGCACGGCACGAATTTGTGCTGTTCAAAGATGACGGGGGAGGGGGCGCAGGGGCTGAGGTATGGCAACAGAGCGGAAGGCGGAGGTGCGGGTGTTGTGGCGGGAAGGGAGCAACTCTGCCGGAGAGAGTGGGGGATGGGGACGGAGGAGGTGGGGGAGGGGAAGGAAAGGGGAAAGAAATGCCATGTCGTACCGTACTTATATGGAAGAAAATGGGGGGGGGGCACACCGTACTTTAAACATGGCACACAAAAAGTACGGTAGAATTACGGACACTTTTAAGCAATTTAAATTATGCGCCTTACTCTTTTTTATAATGGTCAAAAACCGAAATTTTTAAAGCCAAAAAAATACTAAGGTATCGCAACTTCGCAACGCCGTCGTTGTTCATCTTCCGATCGTCCTGCTCCGTCTCGCCCACCGCCGCCTCTTCGACGTCAGCAGAACAAAGTGATCGACTCGACACCAATTCCACCAAAAAGAGTCATTTTGGTGCAGCCAATGCCGGGGCAAATAGAAAAAGGTAACGAAACTTTGACCTTTGAACAGAGTTGCCATCGCCAAAACCCAAATACGTGGCACACGAGTTCAAAAACGTTAAAAAACGTGGCGTTTTTAAGTCTTTAAAAATTGCTCGAATAACCATTATCTAGCATATTTATCAGTACTTTTCACCATTTTGAGCAAATTAGTTGAGAAAGATTAAGAGAAAGTCCATTCGAGACTATATGGCGGCAACCGCCTTTGAAGAGACTTCACAAAATTTGGGCGGACATTTCTCGCAACAAAATAAATTTCAGCGCAGTTTTAGTAAATGTCGTTGAAACAATGCTCGGCTTAACTTAATTTAATAGTAAATATTAAAAAGTAATTCAGAAAACTCAAATTAAAAACCAAAAGCCAACTAAAAATTCAAAGAAAAAATGAAAGGGCAGCCCCTATGGAGGGTTACCTAAACTGATTATAGGTATTTATTTATTTAAGACGGAATGGAAGACTTCCCTATTTTGCCCCAATTTTCGTCGCCACCTTTCGGCTTATTTGTTAGCGACTTCGTCGAAGCGAAAGATTTTTGGTGGCATGAAATGTTTTAATTATCGCCGCAACTAAATGCTTATTTTTGAAAAAACATTGCCCAAACTCAACCAATCACAAGTATTGATTGAATGTTTATTTGTTTGTCTAATTACCTAATTTGTAAGAAGTGGTCATCAAAAAGCAACAGCAGCAGCAGCAGACGCCGTCCCACCAACGGGGGCAGTGTTGCGTGGAGTGCGGGTGGGCGAGCAGCAGGTCAATGCATGCGACGACTCGCATTCCCTTAACCAACTCAGGCAATTTTGCGTTGATTTGCTCTCAACAATGAAATGAACTGTTGAAGTGATTTGTCTGTCGGTCACAACTAAACGCAACCAACCAAAAGTATCTTTTGTTCATAAGTAATCACAAAATTGGAATTGAATTCTTTTCATTCATTTCAAAAAATGATCAAAAAAAAGGGGGGGGGGGAGGGGAAAGGATTCAGTGAAGTTTGGGGGACTGAAATGCCTTACGTTGAGTTACCCCCACCCTCTTTTTGCTGGAAGCATTCACTGCCGGCGGAAGTTTGTGCTGTTCATAATTTGTGGTTTTGGTATTTTATGCTCATTCTTCTCATTTAGCTAATTGTTTATTCTTTCGTGCCAATTAGCCAAATACAATAGGCTGGATGGAATTACAATTGGCTGTTTTGTTCAAATTTAATGCCAACATTACCAAACCGTGGCATTATGCATATAAAAGTGCCGTCCATGCGTGCCCTGCCTCTCCTATTAGCGTTCCATTGGGTGGCCTTACCCATTTTGTCCTAATTCATAAATGCGGCATTTTTCTCACAAAAAGGCTGCTATTTCATTGTCCAAATCGCCGAATAAAAGTGCACAAATGTTGAAATTAATAATATTTTTTTGTTATTTCTTTCAAAAACAATAAATAAGTAAAAATAACCCATTTTTTTACCCACCCAATTTAGTGCAAAGCAAACGCAAATTCCGTCCGTCCGTCCGCCCGTCCCATCATCTCAGCCCCCGGGGGGCCGAAGCCCTTTGCCCCATTATCCGCGCCCATGCAAATCCATTAAACAGTCATTTCTTTCCTAATCTTTTGCCCCTTTCCCCTGAATAAATTGGTGCCGTGGGCGGAGAGTGCCAAAGGCGGCGGGGGCGGGGGGGGGGGGGAAAGCTCTTAATGCGAATTTTAGACAAAGAGTGGCGGATTGCACAACGCCAGAGGCCATTACAATATTTTTATTGTTTGCATATGCCTCTGTTTTTCGGTGTTTTTAAGCATTTAAATTATATCTTTTATTTAATTTCATTGAGTAAATGTTTCTTTATTTTGTTGGTTTTTTTTGTTCACATTTTACATATGCTTTTTATTTAATTTGAATTTGCCTGTAAAAAGCCCCCGGGGGAATTCCCACGGGAAAGTGCCAATTTCCCCTCGGCACGCTTTTCTTTCCTCCCGGCCGAGACTGGCAATATTATCCAAGCGTATCCCCCCCCCCCCCCCACTTTATGTACACTTTGCCTTGAATTAATCGCCTTAAATTGTTTCCTCCAATCACTCCGTTCCCGGCGGGTCAAATAAAGATTAGAGATTTGCTTTTCTCGTTTTGGACTTTGTTCTCGCCGCCCATTCAATGTAAATTGGCATCCGAACGCGGCATTAGGCAATGTCAATTGAATTTGTTCAATTGAAATCGGCCAACATTTCTTCCCATTCGGCCATTGTCAGTTGTACTGGCAAAAAGGTGAAGTTTGCTTTTTATTGAAGCTCGAGACAAAACCTTTCGAATTATGAACAAAACTTACCGATCTGGAGTACCACCAATTTTTGTCTTCCAGGCGATCACCGATTTGGTGCTCACCCGATCGCTCTTTTTGATCGCTTATTTGAGTCTCTTCTTTGTTGGCCTCATTGGCAACTTTCTCGTCGTTTGGGTGGTCGCCACTTGCAAGGTCCGTTGAATTGCCAATTTGAAAGATTCAATTAATATTCAATGCACCACAGAGTATGCAGACGGTCACCAACGGTAAAATGTCGGGGGGGGGGGGGAGTCCCCAATATTCCATAACCCCCAGGGGGGGGGGGGGGGGGGGGGAGGGGGTCCCCAATTCCATAACCCCCAGGGGGAGGGGGTCCCCAATTCCATAACCCCCAGGGGGGGGGGGGGAGGGGGGTCCCCAATTCCATAACCCCCAGGGGGAGGGGGGTCCCCAATTCCATAACCCCCAGGGGGGGGGGGGGGGGAGGGGGGTCCCCAATTCCATAACCCCCAGGGGAGGGAGGGGGGTCCCCAATTCCATAACCCCCAGAGGGGGGGTCCCCAATTCTATCAGTTAACCTCCCCCCCCCCCCCCCCCACCTGCTGAAGTGTTCATCGCCAACCTGGCAGTGTCCGACCTAATCGTCTGCTGCACTTCCATTTGGCTGACGCCCACTTACACTTACATCGGACATTGGATTTGGGGCGCTTGGATGTGCTATGCTCTGCCGTTGTTTCAGGGCGCCTCCATTTTCATTTCGTCGCTGACTTTGACTGCCATCGCACTGGACAGACATTGGGTGGGCGGGTCTCCGTCCACAAGACCAAAACGAACACTCGGAACAGGTGATCTGTCGGTCTCAACCGCGGAAGCACGCCTCCACCTCTACTCAGGTACATCTTCCACCCCCCCCCCTCCCCTGCCGAAATCCGATCGATTGGACGGTTTCCAAATCCTTCTACCGCTAACGTGCTTGTTTGTTAATTACAAATGAAAACTTTTATTCTCAGCGGCTCAAAAAATGTTCTGAGTTGGGCAAATTCCCCCGCAGGTCTGTGCCGCGGTGATTTGTCTGATTTGGTGCCTCTCCGTTCTTCTCGTCCTCCCTTACGCCGTTCACATGCGAATTGCCGAAGGCAAAGGACCATTTCCAATATTTTTAAGGCTGATTTCCCCATTCTTCAGTGATGTGGCCCTGCCGATTTTCGTTGTGTGTGGAGGATTGGGGAGGAAAGGAGGACATGCGGTCGTTGTACGGAATGACCACCGTTGTTCTTCAGGTGAGGGGGGGGGGGGGGTAAAAAAGGATTTTATAAAGCCCCCCCCCCCCAGTTCGTTGTACCCTTCACGGTTATCGGCCACAGCTACAGGCGTATTTGGCGCTTTATGGAGGCCCGACGGCTGAGGCGACAGAGCGAAAGTGACGTTCAGTTAATGCGAAAACGCCGCCTGCTGAGCATGTTGGTCCGCATGGTCAGCTTAGTGAAAGCGAATATTCATTTGCCCCCTTACCCCCAAAGGTCCTTCTGTTCGGCATCTGCTGGCTTCCGTTCAACTTCCTGTACGTTTTGTTAGCCCTGTGCCGGAAACAGAATTTGAGAAAAGGAAAAGCCTTGAAATTTATTTTCATTTACAAATTAGTCGGTGTGTTTCCAGCTTTTATTGAATGTTAACAATCCTACAACCGTTTTCCTATTTTTATCCAGCAACCTTCTGCGAGATCTTCATGCCGATGCTTTTCTGAAGGTCGGTGTGTCCGTCTGATCGATCACTGACCTCCAACAGCCGTTCCATGTTTAGCCCTACTTCTCCTTTCTGTTTCTGTTCGCCCATCTCCTCTCCATGGTCGTCCCGGCGGCTAATCCCCTCCTCTACGGTAATTTGGCTTTACTTATAGAAATCCGTCGAAATGTCCCATTGGTCCATAGAATACACGCAATTAAAATGAATTTTGGTGGCTATTTAGCCCTTTCTGTGCCATTTGGAATTTATTGGCCCACATAACTCAGCTTGGATGAACGCTTCCTTCCGGGACGGCTTTTTGCGCGTGTTGCCCTTTCGAAGATGGCATAAAAAGATCATTTCATTGAAACGGATGCCAATCGCCGAAAGAGAGGCGGGCGGAGGGCGGCGGCATACGGCGGACGATAAATTGGAAGGGATTGGACTGGCGGGGGGACCGACGGGAAAGGCCTGACACGCGGTAAAGAAAGGGGCGCAATGCCAACGATTTGCCCACGTTCAACTTAAGGCCCATAAGCACCCGCCGATCTTTCCGTTTTCCCCGGCCGCCCCCGGCGTCGCGTCCCCTGCTGAAGAGACGAAGCAGCAGCGACAGAATGGTGGCGTGGAGAGGCTTGGAGAGCGTTGGAACTGAAGCCTTTTTGAACATGAGTCATCGTTTACGGGTCTTTAGTCTATGCATCATCGTCAAAGTGATCACTGATCGATGCTCCATGATCATCCGTCCCATCCGAAGTCTGGTTTGAAGCATAAAGGACCCTCCGATCCTTCCGGCCTTCGTCGCTTCCCTCCACAGCTCAAGCCCATGAGTACATGTACCGGCGCGAGCCGTATTTGCCAGCCGGGGGGTATACGTCGGCCCAGTCCTTCTCCTTACGGCCCAACGCCCACGGGGTTATCCTGAACAAACGGATGAATAATTAGAATGTCTGTTTCCCTGTTTCCGACATTACCAGTTCTTGTCCAAATAGGCAAAAGACACCAATCCCTGCCGGTACATGTCGATAGCCTGCTTCTGGCTGTTTAATTAGTTTGGATTACTTTTAACGTTTAATAAGCAATTCATTGCCAGCCCAGAACGTTCATATGAATAAATCTGATTGATCCAAAACAAATTAAGAAAAGGAATTGCTTTCTAAAAGGGCGAGCGATGGACTGACTTTTCTCTTACTCAACCTTTTCCCGTCCAGAATGTACGGCTTCCACGAATTCCACAAGGGCCGGTCGTAAGTTTGGGTCCCGATGACGGCGCCAATGGCGCGGCTCCAAATAGTCCGAGTACCATTTGTACCGGGACCAGAAGTTGGGGTAGTCCAACCCCAACGAATCGGGGATTGGGTCCGTGTTCATGAAGCGACGGGCTTAAACGGGGGGGGGGGGGGGGAATTTAGACGTTCCTGAAAAATTTCGTCTTTTACCTGTAAAGCGACGATCCACCCAATGGAAGCCTGGGCCGCGATGACTGTAGTCGGAGATGGCCGAGTCCAACTAAAAAAGAGTTTGGCCGCTGTGGATTTGTTGGGACTGAACGGATGGAGGGAAGGCAAACTTGACTCATCCCCCGGGGGGGGGGGGGGGTAGGGTAGGGAGCATGGTTTGGTTTGTCCACCCACTCAATAAGAAGGAAATGGAGTAAGAAACAACTGTCAGTGTGGGGGGGGGGGCTTTTTGCTGATTTGTGCTTTTAGCAAATCCCTCAGCAGTTCCCCCCTATTACACCCACCAAATCCCAGTCGCGCCGGTACTTGTACAGCGTGGATGATCGATTGGCACCCGAAACGTGCAAATGGTTCAAATTGGGCACCGAAGTTACCCTAAAATAGTAAAAGATGGAATGAGGTGAAGTTTGTCGTTGAATTTGCACGAACCTGCTCAGTGATGGCACGTGTCCATCGCCGATGGCAAAATCCCGAGCGCGCGGAAATCCGATGTATGAAGTGGATTGGGAGCGGACAACGGGCAGACTGCACATTAGTCTGGTGTGATCGTAAATGAAATAGAAAAACGGCAGATGATGTCCAATCGGTGGGAAAAAGAAAAAACGGATGAGCACGAACGGAAAAGGGGGAGGGGAGGGAGGTGAGAGCGATCCGACGGGGGGGGGGGAGGGGAGGGAGGTGAGAGCGATCCGACGGGGGGGGGGGGAGAAGAAGGAAGAATCCGACGGAGGGGGGAAGAGGAGAAGGAAGAATCCGACGGAGGGGGGAGGAGGAGAAGGAAGAATCCGACGGAGGGGGGAGGAGGAGAAGGAAGAATCCGACGGAGGAGGGAGGAGGAGAAGGAAGAATCCGACAGAGGGGAGGGGGAGGAGGAGAAGGAAGAATCCGACAGAGGGGAGGGGGGAGGAGGAGAAGGAAGAATCCGACAGAGGGGAGGGGGGGAGGGGGGGGGAAGGAAAAATGCTTCTCTCCCTCTCTGTCCCCCCACCATCGCTGTGTCTGCAAAATTGCTGATGCGTGGGAGTGTTTGTTGTTGGTTGGGGGATTTTCTTTCTTTCCGCCTTCTTTCTCTGATTCTCTCCCCCCCCCCCCCCCGGGGGATCAAGCGGCTGTCAATAAGGACACATTCACAGAATAGGTGAAATGAGCAAAAAAAGCATCATTTATCCGTCCGACATCATAAAATGCATGTGTGGCCATAAATCAATTCTTATTCCGTTTTTAAACTGTCCAAGTTCCTTTATTCGTAAACGTCGTTGTTCAACAGATGAGAACGGTAGCGGTGCCAAAAGCGCTGCGTGTACGCCGATTCCCCGTAGAACGGTTCGTACATTCGACGGTACAGCGGGGCGTAATCGTTGTCCGAATCGTACCTGAATGTTTTATTGTGCCATGTTTGTCTGGTCTAGTAGTAATCTTAAACCAAAAGTGTTGGACACGACGCCAATAATCGTAGGGTTTGTGCCAAGATGATGGAAAAGTGAGGCGATGGCTGAAAAGTCGGCAGCATTGATTGGAACAATCATTTCCTACAAATCACCTGGCCACATGACATTTGTACGGCTGAGTGCCTTTGTAGATCGGCGAGAAATAGTAGAACTTGTCGAACCAGTGGTTGTCCATCTTTGTATTTTCGGGCTATGAGATCGGAAAATTCTTTTGGAAATCGACCACAAATGAGGGACGGTACATCCGACTCGACCACAGTGCGCTTGAGTCATGTTGCGCCAAGGACGACGAGCGGGGAGAGAACCGGTCAATTTCACGTGTAAACCGATTGACGTCGATTAGGGAGGAGGAGCGGTACAGCTAGAGAAATAAAACGATAATAACGAAGGAATACGGCACGTACCGACGGATTCGCTCTCGGCTCGAATTCACTGAGCCGAGTGACCGATTCGGCACGACCCAATCCAAAAGACATCGCCGACGGCACTCTTCAAAGACCCTGGAAGCAATTTGAAGCGAAAGAATTTTTGTGGCAAAACGACACAATTTGGGAGTGGAAGAAGAGAAAGCAAATAGCGGGCAGAGAACGGAGTGGGAGTGGGAGGGGGGGGGGGGGGGGGGGAGGGGGGGGGGGGAGGGGGGGGGGGAGGGGGGGGGGGGAGGGGGGGGGGAGGGGAGGGGGGGGGGAGGGGGGGGGGGGGGGGGTAAAGCATAGAAAGCAGCTGTCAGAGGCGGAATGGGGATGAATTAGCTCCTCTCGGCTTACCAAACCTCCCCCTCCCCTCTTTGAACAAACACTGCAAATGTGCGGAGATTTTATTCACAACAAATTGGGAAAAGACTTGGACAACTTGGGATGGCCTTGGCTCAAAAACATCGCTCAGCAAATTCGACCGGTTTTGCTCCGTTTGGTATCGTCCGACGCGTACCTGTCGATTTAGCATTTGAAAGTCCGACCACTCTTGGCCCGGCTTCCCCACTCTTGGGGCCCGGCTTCCCCATTCTTGGCACGGCTTCCAGTAATTTGGTATCTTACCCAGAGATGTATGAGTACATGGACAAACTCGGAAAGGCAACTCGATGGCTTAAACTCGATAACATTCGAAGTTTTTTCCATTTTAATAAGGCCAGTAATATGTCAGAGGCTTTGTGTTCTTTTCCTACCGTACTTTTACAGTAAGTTTCGTCAAACATTTAACCAATCGGCGGCATAACGAGCAGTGCTAATTTGTTTTCGGTTCACAAAACTTATTGGAACACGTCCTTAAGAAGTGCCCTGCGCGGTGCACTCCACAATCTGTAGGAGTATTCGTCTCTGTACGGCTCGTGAATGCGTCGATACATTTCGGGACGGTCGGACGGATACCTTTGAATTATAACACCGATAAATCTGTTTTGAGTAAATTGGTCTCTGTTGCGTTACAGTTCGTTGCAATATGCCCGAGACCAGAAGGTGTACGGAATGGCGGCATGGTCTCTAAAGCGTAAGAAGAAGCATTAAGTTTGCTCAAAGCATCGTTGGCATAGACCAACCGACGGTCGTATTTGTCCAAAACCGGATAAGTCCGGTAGGAAGTGCCGAAATGGAACCCATCGTCCGGGTAGAACACATCATCCTGCACAGACAACACAAACCTTTAGGTACGGCTTGGCTTACGTACCAGACGAGACTGGCGGAAGGTACGCCAAGACCAGGAGCGCGTTTTGTAGGAGAGCGGCGTGTTCGGGGAGGGGGAAGTGTCGCCAACAACGAAAGAACGGCTCAAATCGGCCTTTTGGGACGGACGCAATGTCAACACATTCTTTTAGCCTTTGGATTTATCAGAAATGCCCTGCCCGATTCGCTTTGATTGTTCTTTTTCGGGGGCATTTTCCGTTATTTCTCTTAAAAAGCTTTTGAGATTATTTTGGGCACTGATCTTTTTAATAAATGTTGGCATCCGCGATTATAGGCACAAATGCCGGGATGTAACCGTCCCTCCTCCAATTCCTTCCTGTCCCCGGGTTGACGGACTTTTACAAATTGGCGGATTATTGGTGATTTTTGGATCGGTTTTCCAAACAATAATTTTATTATTGCAATAAATATTTTAAAATTTGCAACTTAAAAATTTTGAAAATTCCGGAATTTTTGAGTTTAGCCGGTTACATCCCTACCAATGTGCGAGCTCGTAGTTGCACTGGATTGTGACGGATCATCGGCTGATTCACAAATGGACCAATAGCGTAGGCGCTCATTTTTCGGCTTATTGTAAAAAGTGAATAAAAAGAACGAACTACGGTAGAATATGCGAAGAAACGCGCAAATGCACTGATAATGCGGGAGTTTATTTAAAGATTGTGGCATAATGTTCAATCGATAATCTACAGAAATCCTTCTACACAATTCTATGCCGTCGGATCAGTGCTCGTAATAGTGCAAGTCGAATTCTTTTGAGTAGAAGGACGGGTTCGCGTAGTCGTAGCTGTACATGGGTTGAAACGGAAGGAAGCACAAAATACTCACAGATATCCTCGATAGCGGGCCCAGTAGGGGTACGGGTAGGTCCAGTAGTGGTTGTTCGCGACGTAATCCCTGTCGGGTAATCAAAGGGTTACTGTTACTGTAACCAAGTGTTCTACTTACACTGGCGGCACCAAAGGGTTACTGTTACTGTACCAAGTTTGTTCTACTTACACTGGCGGCACCAAAGGGTTACTGTTACTGTAACCAAGTTTGTTCTACTTACACTGGCGGCACCAAAGGGTTACTGTTACTGTAACCAAGTTTGTTCTACTTACACTGGCGGCACCAAAGGGTTACTGTTACTGTAAACAAGTTTGTTCTACTTACACTGGCGGCACCAAAGGGTTACTGTTACTGTACCAAGTTTGTTCTACTTACACTGGCGGCACCAAAGGGTTACTGTTACTGTAACCAAGTTTGTTCTACTTACACTGGCGGCACCAAAGGGTTACTGTTACTGTAACCAAGTTTGTTCTACTTACACTGGCGGCACCAAAGGGTTACTGTTACTGTACCAAGTTTGTTCTACTTACACTGGCGGCACCAAAGGGTTACTGTTACTGTAACCAAGTTTGTTCTACTTACACTGGCGGCACCAAAGGGTTACTGTTACTGTAACCAAGTTTGTTCTACTTACACTGGCGGCACCAAAGGGTTACTGTTACTGTAAACAAGTTTGTTCTACTTACACTGGCGGCACCAAAGGGTTACTGTTACTGTACCAAGTTTGTTCTACTTACACTGGCGGCACCAAAGGGTTACTGTTACTGTAACCAAGTTTGTTCTACTTACACTGGCGGCACCAAAGGGTTACTGTTACTGTAACCAAGTTTGTTCTACTTACACTGGCGGCACCAAAGGGTTACTGTTACTGTAACCAAGTTTGTTCTACTTACACTGGCGGCACCAAAGGGTTACTGTTACTGTAACCAAGTTTGTTCTACTTACACTGGCGGCACCAAAGGGTTACTGTTACTGTAACCAAGTTTGTTCTACTTACACTGGCGGCACCAAAGGGTTACTGTTACTGTAACCAAGTTTGTTCTACTTACACTGGCGGCACCAAAGGGTTACTGTTACTGTAACCAAGTTTGTTCTACTTACACTGGCGGCACCAAAGGGTTACTGTTACTGTAACCAAGTTTGTTCTACTTACACTGGCGGCACCAAAGGGTTACTGTTACTGTAACCAAGTTTGTTCTACTTACACTGGCGGCACCAAAGGGTTACTGTTACTGTAACCAAGTTTGTTCTACTTACACTGGCGGCACCAAAGGGTTACTGTTACTGTAACCAAGTTTGTTCTACTTACACTGGCGGCTTGTGCTTCCCGAACAGATCGCGGCGACGTAAGGCTGAGAATTGGCTGTGAATGTCGTGCCAGAACACCTCGTGCTGATTTGGGATCAAACGCTTTGCTTTCTACGGATTAGAGAAGAGAACAAAGTACCGAATTCGGGTCGGTCATGTAACGGAAGGGCCAGTAGGAGTACGGGTTGCTGGACGAGTAGACGGACCTTTGGGAATTCGACCGTAAAGTCAGTGGGGGGAGGACAATTGGTGTACTGACTGACCAAACGGGGTTAGCGTTCAGCAGACGCGAAGACAATTCAGCACTGGACGAAGTGGGGGACAAACTGTCCGGCAGCTAATAGAGATGCAGCCAAACATTCTTCGGGCCTTTTTGGCACTTACCTCGGCCATGGACTTGCGTATGGCCCGTTGCAGCTCATCCGGCCGAATCAAAGTGCCTCCCTGGGTCACGTAGGCGGTCCCGACGGTGCTCATTTTTAATCAACCGAAAAGTGTTAGCACCGAGAGTATCCGTCAAGTTCTGATCACTATTTTACTTTTTATCCCCTCAGGCGGATGGATGGATGCCTCTCTATGCACCCTCAAGCACCAATTGTCTGTCCGTTTGCTCTGCTTACTTAAGGCTGTTTCTCTTTGAATCTCTCTTTTCGTTATCTCTACCATCGATGCTTTCTGTTTCCCTCATTTGTCTCTCTGTTTCCCTCATTTATCTCTCTGTTTCCCTCATTTATCTCTCTGTTTCCTTCATTTGTCTCTCTGTTTCCCTCATTTGTCTCTCTGTTTCCCGCAGTCTACACCTATGTCTCTGTTTCTCTGCTCTTTTCTTTGTTTCTCTGCTCTCTTCTGTTAATTTCTTTGTTTCTCCGAATAATAAATCACTTTCTCATTTTGTTTGTGTCTCTCTTTGTCTTTTTCCCTGATCGTCTCTCTTTTCCCTTCTCTTTCCCTCTGATTCATCCAAAATAATCCGCAACGGGGTAGAGATAAGTGCGGTAGTAGCCGGGATGGCCTTCGTCGTAGCTAAAGATTGCTAAGTCAGATGATCGATGTGCCTAATCACTTTCAAAAAGCCAACCCGTATCCGTTGTAACGTGCCCAGTAACTGTACGGGTGGGGCCCAATGTCACTTAAAGTTTGAAGGAGGAAAACTTGACGACATAATGCCAAAAGTGTACAAAAAATGCTGCAAATGTTTGTTGTACCTGGCGAATGGTCGCGTGCCGGTGGATGAGCGTCTATAAAGCGGCGAGAAGAAATAGTAGCTGTCCTTCCGGTACAGGTCGGTCTTGAACAGAGAAGTTTTAATTGAATAGTCGCGGGTCCGGGAGATTTTGAATTCAGACCACGCTAGCATTGCGATTCCGGCGGAAGGGCGCTATGGGCCTTGAGGACTTTGGATAGGCTCAGATAGCCACAGTGGACGGCTGCGCTGGATGTTGTGGGGACGGAAGTAACCGGTCACGTCGGTGGTCGACTCGGACCGAATCGCCTGAGGGGAATGGTCGGTGGACGAGTGAGACCCAGTGATTAGCTTTGGCTTTCTTTCTTCAAACACCAAAATGTAAACAGTTGCAACCTTTTCTTAAAAGAAGACACTTTTTATAAATAAATAACATTACGGTTGGCAGATGGGGCCACCAAATGTTCACGTTGGAGTTGGCGCGCATCATCGCTGGCCGATAGTCTCGATCAGCCATTCCACGCACTTTGTTTTCTTCTCAACAGAAGAGAGCGAAGGAACTGATTGATGCTCGAGAGTGGGAGGGGGGGGGGGGGGGGGGAATTTGGGGGAGAAACTTCCGGGCGAGACATATGGCGCCTCGGGGGGGGGGGGGGGAGAACCCTCTCCTCCAGCTCTCTCACCTCCACCGATTCAATATTCTTGGTATGTTTGAACGATTATGCTAAAGTCAATATTTGAAGGGGTACGGAACTCAACCCGAGGGGATGGATGCCGCCATCTCCGAAATGAAAAACAAAAATCGATGCGGTCAAATCGGGCACATCAGCACGCAAAATTAAAAAGAATGGAACAGCAAAAAGGCTTTTAAATGTTATCCTTTTTAATTAAACTTTCGGCACAATATCAAAATGTATTTAAATGTTTAGTCGACCAATGCAAATGCCAAATTCTTTTTGTCTCTTTAATTTATTTGTATAAAAATGCGTCTCCAAAGTCAAAGCGTCCGTCCCTTTAGGGCAATTTCTTTCGCTTCTCCTTCCGTTTCTTATCTCGGCCCAATTTTTCAGTAATTGTCTAGCAAATTGGCGCGGTATGCGTTCATGTCGTAGAACGGAGTGTACCTGCACAACAATTGCAATTTTGGGCAGCTAAATGAGCAAATTGCCAACCATCTTTTGTAATGGAACCATTCGGTGTAATCGAACCTAAATGACTTTTGTAATTTTATTAATTTTTTCCGTTTACCATGGGCCCTTGTACAGTGCCGAATCGGTGTTGTACTTGAACGGTGCCAAGTCAGTGGTGGACGGGTAACGGTCGGAGTGTAACGTTTGGTAGTACAGAGGCGAGAAGTAAAAGTACGCGTTGGACCGGTGTGGGTTCTGCGCGGGATTCGGCAGTTTTAAGAGAGCCCACGAGGGTGTTTAGCTCAGTTAAAAACAATTTTTATAATTCAAAGTCGTCCAAATTTGTCAAATGTTTAATTGCTTCCTCTAAACGGTCTGTCTGCCCTACGTCTCGGTATCTGCCCCAGTGCGGTTTGTAGCGGTCGGACATACGGACATGGCCGGTCATGTCGGGCACTGTTCGCGTGCGGGCACAGTACCCTTGCCCTTCGGGAAAGCCCTCGAGCAAGAGCTGTATGAGAGAACATTGGAAGTGAGACGAGAGAAAGCGGAGAAACAGAGTCTTACATAAGAATTGGGCCGCACTTGGACCATTCTGCTAGAATTCTCCTGAGGCAATGGAGAATCAAATGGAATTGCCTGGGGGTAAGCCGGAAGGTAAATGAAAGGACAAAGCGATAAAGTCAATCGGACGGGGGGGGGGATGAAGTTTAGGCTAAAGGTGGGGAGGACAGCAGAACAGACACTCTTCACATTTATTGTCCTGCTGTTCTCTCTCTTTACTACACTTTTTACTCTTTTCTCTCTCTCTCGCATTCTCTCTTATCTTCTTCCTCTCTCTCTCTCTCTCTTTCTCTTATTCTCTCTTTCTCTCTCTCTCGCACCCTCTCTTATCTTCTTCCTCTCTCTCTCTTTCTCTTATTCTCTCTTTCTCTCTCTCTCGCACCCTCTCTTATCTTCTTCCTCTCTCTCTCTTTCTCTTATTCTCTCTTTCTCTCTCTCTCGCACACCCTCTTTCTTTCTCTCCCTTTCTCTCTGTTTCCTCTCGCTCTCTCATTCTCGTTCGCTATTCATCTCCTTTACTTTGAAAAATAATTTAGATTTGAACGCATTTTTTTTATCAAAGCATCATTTGTCGACCGAATGAATGAATCTATTTTTATCAAATTTTGCATTTTAAGTACAAATTTAAATGCAACACAAAAAAATGCGAGAAGGGAAAGAATTTCATTGGCCTTCTTCGGAGCTTTTTTCGTCTTCTTCCGAATGCGGACCCCGTCCTTTTGGAGCAGTTCGATTTGTCAGAACCGTTTCCGGACCATTCCTTCCGCGTAATTGAACGGGTGGGCCAACGCATGGGACCGGTAATGATACGGCCGAGCATATCCATTAAGGCGATGGTTGTAATAGGGCCGGTAATTGGGAGGGTTGTCGTAGTCGAACATGAAAGGGGCGGCATTCTTTGAGGAAATGGGGGGGGGGGGGGGAGACAAACGAACCATTTGCCCTGGTAGGGATAGCCCCAAAAGGTGTGCGGGTAATGCCAATAGTGCGGGTTCGCCTTATAGTCACTAAAATTGGACTTTTTGTTGTCAAACGTCCGAACTTTTCGACCAATGTTTGAAGCGGGTGGGGAACATGCTTCGTTTGTACAGCGGCGAGAAGTAATAGTACCGGTCGTACCAGTAAGCATTCGCCTGAACACAATTTTTGGAGACGGAGTTGGCTAGTCTGGAGTGGTGCCAATCCAGAATGTCCTCAACTCTTCGAGTTCCCGCCCATCATTTTCGTGCAGGACAGACAAACTGACCAAGGTGTAGCCGCGGTAGTTGCGGTAGGGGAAGTACCCGTGGTAAGTGTTGTAAGTGTACACGGGCAACGAAGGTCTGTACGGTCCGACGGCGCCCTGAATGGCCGAACTTTTTAAGTTCGAACAAGTCGAATTGGGCCCAATTACCAACCGAGTAGATGCGAAAATTTGGCACGGAGAAGGAACGGGTTAGCTGGAAAATGGTGGTACCGTATGTCAAAGTACGAACCACCAAAGGAAGCAGACCATGTTCATGTATTCGGGGGATCGGTTTGTAGGAGGCAGTGGGGGGTAGGGGACGCCGTCCCGGATCGCCACGTCCAACAAGGAGCTGGTCCGCTGCAGACGGCTAACCTCCTTGGGCGTCTGTTCCGGCACGACCGCCATGATAATGTTGTGATGACGATGACTGCCAAGCCTATCGAGGAAAAGCAAAATTCGAAAACAATCGAAATTCAACGAGTTCAGAGAAAAACGCTCAATTTCGCTTCTCGGGAATTTGTGAGGAATGAAATCGATCGGGGCGATCAACCCACCCCCTCCCCCCAGCAAAACATCCCGAATTCAACGATTGAATTTGTTGAGGAGAGTTCATTGGAGATGCAAACAGCTGTTGTTGGTGATCTGATCGGCTTTGGGCAAAGCTTGATCTGATAGCCTAAGACATTCTTTTGAATGGCTTGCTGATCACGAACAGATTTCATCAATACACTCCCCGCCAATCCGAAGTATTCCGATGATCTTCCCACGCGTTGCTCAATTCCGAAAAACTTTCCCCAAAGCTTCCTCCCTCCCTCCACAACAAACAAATAAACAATGAATGCTTAGAGTTCTGATTGGACAGAGGCGGACAGAAGTCAGAAAGCCCCGCTTCTCGTGAAACAACAGAGAAAGCGATGGGTTGGCTTTCCGCTCCCTCCCCCCCCCCCTCCCCTCCCTCCCCCCCCCCCCTCCCCTCCCTCCCCCCCCCCCCCCTCCCCTCCCTCCCCCCCCCCCCCCTCCCCTCCCTCCCCCCCCCTCTCCCCTCCCTCCCCCCCCCCTCCCTCCCCCCCTCCCCTCCCTCCCCCCCCTCCCTCCCCCCCCCCCCCCCCTCCCTCCCCCCCCCCCTCCCTCCCCCCCTCCCCTCCCTCCCCCCCCCCTCCCTCCCCCCCCCCTCCCTCCGTTTTTATGTTCGTTTTCTCTCTCTCTCTCTCTCTGATCGGACAATTTAAAGCGTCACCATTTTTTCTTTCATTCTTTATATTTCGTCCTCTCTGTTTCCGATTGTCTCTCTTCCGTCAAACGAAATGCTGGCGAACAACTGGCCAATGCCCGTATGAATTTGAGTCGTAGTGGGCTGTGTAGAAAGGGTCGTAAGCACGGCGAGAGTACGACGGATGGTCAAAGTCGTGACTGAAATGATAAATAATGCCAAATCAAAAAGTGATACATTTGAACCGGTAGAAGAAGTGGGGACGGAAGTTGGACCGTTTGAACATGGAAGTAAAGCGATAGTACTTGTTGAACCAGAAGGAGTTGGCCCCCGCGCCCTAAGAAAAGCAGCCAAGTACGGTATAGTTGGCACTATATTACCCGTTCGTAGTCGCGCACGTAGCGGTACGGAAAGTAGGGCCTGTTCTTCGCTTGCGAATAGGTCCAAATTGTCCATTGAGGCCTGTGGGGGCGGGGCAGGGATTGGTAACCCAACGGAAAAATATGGCATTGGCACTAACTTGTAGGGGTCAGTCCGGCGGTGATAAGCGTACACATCAGGCACGGAATAAGTGCGGGTCAACTGAATGGGCGAAAAAGTAAATGCTATGAGGTGCGAGAAATGGACGGACCCGGGGGGTATTATTCGGGTAGTCGGAAATGGGGGACGGATATGTCCGGCCGGGTACCCGACCCGGGTTTTACCCGTCAGGTAACCCCCCCCCCCCCGACTCGGGTACCCCTCCTCCCCTCCGACTCGGGTACCCCCCCTCCCCCCCCCTCCCTCCGACCTCCGACTCGGGTACCCCCCCTCCCCCCCCTCCTCCTCCGACCCTCCGACTCGGGTACCCCCCCCCCCCCCCCTCTCCGACTAGGGTAACCCCCCCCCCCCCCCCCGACTCTGGGTAACCCCCCCCCCCCCCCCCCCCGACTCGGGTACCCCCCTTCCTCCCCCCCCCCTCCCTCCGACCTCCGACTCGGGTAACCCCCCCCCCCCCCCCCGACTCGGTTACCCTCCCCCCCCCCCCCCCCCCCCCCCCCCCCCCCCCCCGACCTCGGGTAACCCCCCCCCCCCCCCCCCCGACTCGGGTACCCCCCCCCACCCCCCCCCCGACTCGGGTACCCCCCTCCCCCCCGAACTCGGGTAACCCCCCCCCCCCCCCCCCCCCCCCCCCGACTCGGGTACCCCCCCCCCGACTCGGGTACCCCCCTTCCCCCCTCCCTCCGACCTCCGACTCGGGTACCCGCTCGCACCCGCACCCTATAAGGGAATGAATGAGAACCGATCACTGACCATTAGCTGCGGTGTGTGTTCAATGGCGGAACCGCGGATAACCGCCGCGGACTGAGCACGCGTCAAAGTCAACGGCTGCACGTCGGCCATTGCTCAACAGCAGGAGAGATAAACGTAAAATTTGACGGGGCAGGCAAGAATATGAAAGGCGAAGGGCGAATGTGCGGGGGCAGAGCAGCGGAAATCGCCTCGAGCTGTTTGTTTCTCTGCCTCCTTAGGCTTATTTCCCTCTCAAATGTCTGAGAAATTTGTTTCTCTGCCTCCTTAGGCTTATTTCCCTCTCAAATGTCTGAGAAATTTGTTTCTCTGCCTCCTTAGGCTCTAAGTCTTTAGAAAGATTTGTGCAAGTATAAGCTAATTGATCAAGTAGCTTGCAAAAAAATGGGAATATCTATCTCATCAGGGAATGGCGCCAAACCGAATGAATTATATACCATTCGACTCCGCTCGTCGAGCTGATTACGGATCCGCAAAAATTTCTTGCCGGAAAAAATTATGAAGAAAGTTATGGCCCCTCAAAGTTGGCCAAAAACCATAGGGGGGACCCTTTGGCCAAAATTTTTGAAAATATTTTTTATTCTTAAAATTGTTTTAAAATATGTTATTTGATGCCCTGATTACGAATTCGTCAATAGAAAATAAAAATTAAGAATTTAAAACGGTTTTTGAACCGGTTTAAAATTTTGAAATTTAAGGAAAAAACGACTTTTAAGTAAACCAAAGCCCGATAATAAAATGAAAGGCCGTGTAACGGCCCGCCAACAGCGAGCATGCGGAGACGGAGCAAGTAGTGGGGCGAGACGGAGGGCGGAGGAAGAAGTCTGACGAGCGCCACTGGGGGGCGAGCGCGCGGGGACCCGCGGAGCGGGCGCGCGCGCGAGACCCCCAGCCGGGTCACGCGCGGACTTCTTACGGAGCCCGGAGTCTCGCCCCACCTATTTCGCCGTAGTCGAGTGTGCGGTACTTTGGCTGCTATTTTCCACCTTACTGTCTAACTTTTCCCTTATCGGGCTTTGGTTTACTTAAGTCGTTTTTTCGGAATAAAAAAGGTTACAGACTACTTGATGCCCAACAGTTCCATAAAGTTTATCTTGGCATTGTGCCAAAGGATTTCATTAAATCAAATCTAAGTTCTCTTTCTCTCTCTTCCATCTTTCCTTTCTTTTCACTGGGTGATGGGCGTCTCCTGGTACAGATTCTCCATCATCTTCGACCGATTGCCTGCAAAAGATGTAGTTGACATGTATAACACATACTGTGTTCTTTCTCCCTACCGTATGACAACAGTTCAGTGTTGTAAAACATGTTGTAGTAGTCGTGGTAACGGCGGTAGTAGTAGGGACTGTCATAGTGATACCTGTTAATTTTGTATATTTTCTTTTTGCCCAAACTGAACATCAACAACAATAACAACAACCAGTTGTGTTTGTAGGAGCTCCAACGTCGGAAAGGGTAGTGCCAATAGAACGAATCGGTGATGTAATTGCTAAATTTCAATTTGTGATTTTTGATGATATTTTTTTAAGCATTAATTGACTCGTAATTGTTGTAGTTCCGATGGTATCTGTTGGGCCAATAGGCGGAGTATGTCCAGTATGGCTGGTAAACGCTGACCGGTTTGGACGGCATTCCGATGGGCACGACAGTTGGGGCGCATTGAGACTCGGAATAATGGGAGGAATAGGCCAGGGAGCGCGAGCGGCCGAGCTGAACGAATTTTGCCTTTTACTCCGAACAAAACAGAAACAATTGCATACCGGATACGGTGCCGGAACTTCGGAGCGCATGACAGCCGACGCGCCGCCCTCCGGGACCCCGGCCAAGATGTTACGGCTAGCGATCACCACCATTGGCGTGGAAAAAGGATCAGTTCAGCTCGGATCTTCTCAATTGGATCAAATCGGTCTCTGGGAACTTTTGTTGGGGGAAGAAGGGACGAAATGAATGAACGGCTAAAAGAACAACGAAGGCGGCAGAAGAGAAGAAGACACCGACGACAGATGGTGGAACATAATTTGTTAGAAAAAGAGAGATTGGGAGATTCGAGAGGGCGAGGCAGAGAAAGAAGAGGAGAGATTGGAAGATCCGAGAGGGCGAGGCAGAGAAAGAAGAGGAGAGATTGGAAGATCCGAGAGGGCGAGGCAGAGAAAGAAGAGGAGAGATTGGAAGATCCGAGAGGGCGAGGCAGAGAAAGAAGAGGAGAGATTGGAAGATCCGAGAGGGCAAGGCAGAGAAAGAGAGATTGGGAGATCCGAGAGGGCGAGGCAGAGAAAGAAGAAGAGAGATTGGAGATCTGAGAGGGCGAGGCAGAGAAAGAAGAGGAGAGATTCGGAGATCTGAGAGGGCGAGGCAGAGAAAGATGAAGAAAGATTGGGAGATCTGAGAGGGCGAGGCAGAGAAAGAGAGATTGGGAGATCCGAGAGGGCGAGCAGAGAAAGAAGAAGAGAGATTGGAAGATCCGAGAGGGCGAGGCAGAGAAGAAGAGGAGAGATTGGAAGATCCGAGAGGGCGAGGCAGAGAAAGAAGAAGAGAGATCGGAGATCTGAGAGGGCGAGGCAGAGAAAGAAGAAGAGAGATTGGAAGATCCGAGAGGGCGAGGCAGAGAAGAAGAGGAGAGATTGGAAGATCCGAGAGGGCGAGGCAGAGAAAGAAGAAGAGAGATTGGAAGATCCGAGAGGGCGAGGCAGAGAAGAAGAGGAGAGATTGGAAGATCCGAGAGGGCGAGGCAGAGAAAGAAGAAGAGAGATCGGAGATCTGAGAGGGCGAGGCAGAGAAAGAGAGATTGGGAGATCCGAGAGGACGAGGCAGAGAAAGAAGAGGAGAGATTCGGAGATCTGAGAGGGCGAGGCAGAGAAAGAACCATTTTCATTCACAGCCGCTGCTAATTCATTGTTTATCATTTCTGGCACAGTTTGATTGGGTGGAAGGGTCAGGGAATGCCGCAAATCTGCCGATTTCTGATCATTATTCAAAATTCTGAAGCATTCTTTTTGCTGTTGATAGAAAAGCGGCATTCAGCAGGCAACGGGTGTATGGAACACGATCAAAAGATTATGCACAATTTGTAAAGTGAGGGGAAGGCGACAAAAGACTGTTTTGATTGGATGGTTGGATGGTTTGGTTGAATGGCATGTTTTGATTGGATGTTTTGGTTGAATGGCACTCATTCCTTGGAAATGTTCTCTTTCAATCCATCCAACCATCAACAGAAAGCAGTACAGCAGAACACTCTATCGTCATGGGTTTCTATCGATGGCGGGCACCCATTCGGCCGTGTGGGTCGGTACGGGGCCTTCCGGCTTCAGAGCCTCTCTATCCCAGACGTACAGCTTTCTCCAGTCCTTGTGTCGCTTGTGCCAGTCGTTGGAGGTGATCCAGTTGCGGTACAGCTGGTTGTAGTTGATGGTCTGAACGTTTGGACATTGTCCCGTCCAATGTTAGGGCGGACGGACCCCTTGGCGGTACTGGGTCAGTCCCTTCGACAGACTGTCCTCCATACCTGCAAGGACCGGGGAGGTCATCGCCAGCCTCACGCTCAGCTTAATTTAGATACTGTCTAGAAGCCAGGAACGGTAGCGGTAGGTGCGCAAGTACGAGTCGTAGTAGGGGTCGTACCTTTACCAATAATTGTACCTTTCAAAGAGAAAAAACACTTTTGGTCAACAGTAAGTGCAACGGAACTGACCAGCGACGGGAATAGTAGGGCCAGTCGTAGTCGTACCTGCAAAAGATGGTAACGGTCGAATGATACGGTAACCCCCGGGAAATTTGGTACAAATAGCTTTTGTAACGGCTCCAATAAGAGGAGTACGGGGAAGACCAATAGTACGGGTAGCTGGTGTAGTCGTAGTCGCTGAAACAATTTAAACGCTTTTACCTCCCCTCCCCTTCAATTGACCTGTAATGGTAACGTCTGTAAGGGAACAACGAACTGGAGGAGTACAGTGGCGAGTAGTAGTTGTAGCGGTCATACCCGTAGAGGCTCGACTAATTTCGTTTTGGGGTTTTCATAAAATTGTAAATTCACGACGTACATAGGAGTAGTCCCTGTAACGATAGGGCAAGTAGCTGCGCCAGCTGTAGTACGGGTAGTAGTAGGAGGAGTAATAGGGCCCGCTGAAGGAGGTATTGATCGCGTCATGTGTTTCCGACAGTAATTGATTTCGACAATGAGTGATTTCGACAGTGAATTCCAAATAAATGTTTCGAACTTGTTAGACATTTCGAATTTTACTTTTAAATGCTTTTTAGACCTGTACGTTATCCGTTTTGCTAAAAAAAATGCATTTTTAGGCTTGCCTCGAAAATTACAGAGTTTTTGAATTGTTCGAATTTTTTACTTTCTCAAGTATTTTATATCATTACGTGGGTCGAAATGCCTAAAAAATAAGAATTTTAGACTTCTTGGAAAATTACAGAATTTTTGGCACTGTCGAAATCAACTTAGGGTATAATAAGGACTGAATAGCTCGAAGCCCTCAGACACCGGAATTCGGTCTCAAGACTCGGAATTTGTCTTCTGAATTCCGGTATCCAGTGGAATTCCTTGGCGGATATTTTAAAAGATTGAAACTTACACGCTCAAGTTGGGCACTGAGTAAGTGCGCACCAGAGTGGAGGTGGGGGAGGACAGAGCAAGTGCAGAACGCGTTCGGACGAGAGCGTAGTCGCCCATCTTACCGGAGGGTGTCGGGTGGACGGAAAGGGGCCCTGAAGGAAAAAGGACGGTTATGGGAGGAAAAGCGAAAGAAGAAAAGCACACGAGAATGGGGCTAAACTGAATTAAGAAAAGAAGTTATCGGAAGGAGAAGGAAAAGCCGAGAGATCAATTGATCGAAGGCGAATGCCTTAGGATTGACCCCCCCCCCCTCCCCCCCTCCCCTCCGGGGTCAAATTCCTATCGAATGCATGAAAAGGATTAAGGAAGCCATTCAGCGGATCAGGCCGGCAGAGACAAAAGTCAGCTGGGATCAGCGGATCAGGCCGGCAGAGATCAGCAAGACGGAGAATCTGTGCCCTCCCCCCCCCCCCAGTTCCATTCTTCTTTAGACGCCCACACACTTCCGAAGAATGTGAACGGATCAATCACCTAATGGTTAAGTGGAAATGCTTCTTTTCTCTTTCTCTCTTTCACTCTTCAGTTAAGTGAGCTTTCTTTCTGTCAACAACGTTCGGTTTAATCCCTCAGGCAAAAATTTCAAAGAATATTTTTTTGGATAGAAAATAAAATGGAAGGAGCGGAGCGTTGGTTGATTGATTTATCCGGAAATGATCAAACACCGTTAGGATTGTTCATCATCATCATCATCATCATCATCATCAGCATTAACAGCTCATCTGCTGTCTCATCGACGGGTTTGGGCATTTCCCTCCATCCCTTCGACACTCCCTCAGGCGTTCACACATACCACCTCTCCGGGTCTAACACCCATTGGTAGGGCTGGTAAAGACCGTCCGCCGGACATTTGGCATGGAGTCGAATGTCCACCATCACCAGACATTTTGGGCATTTTTGCTAAATTTTTGCATATTAAACACATTTCTGGCTAAATGGCATTTACAAGGTTCTTCGATAAGTTCGGCGCCACTTTGGCCCGCACATAAGCCGACGATCGGGCCAACCGGAGCTGATAGTCGCCGTGGCGATGAATCGATGCGGACAAATTGGAGGTGCGGGACTCCATGGGCCTGCCTGGGGGGAGGGGGGGTAAGGGACGTTAATCGCTGGGGGGGGGGGGGGGGGGGGGTAAGGGACGCTTAATCGCTGGGGGGGAAATGATTTGATGAGATTATTTGGCGAAGCATTTGCGGATAATGGCCGATTTGTGGGGGGCGTGGGGCGACAGCTGTTGCTTAGCCGCCAAAAAGTGAGTTGAAACAGAGGCGAATCCGAAAAGCGATAAGCGGGGGAATTGTCAGGGAATGAATAAGCCCACCGATTGGCTAATCGACTCGAAAACACCCACCCCCCCCCCCCTCCATTTTGTTTTGTGCTTAAGGCGTAAGTAAACTCCAAAAACATTAAACCATCGGACGAATTAAGTCATCGCTTTTAATTAATTTGAAGAAACTTTATTTTAAAGTGCACCAGTAAGAACAAATGGAAGTTGGAAAATTGTGAATGGATACGTTGTGGGGAAACAATGGCCAAATGGCCGATCGATTTCGTCCGTCGAATCATCCGATGAGGCGCGTCGTGCGCATTTTATCCGCCAACTCCTCCCCCTCCCCCTCCCCCTCCCCTTCCCCCTCCTCCGACTGCTGCTGCTGTTGATGTTCGTCGGGGGGCGTCGGCAGAATGCGGCGTGGCGTCCGTGGCGACGTCCGCGGCGTGCAGTTGATGGCAGAAGCTGACAATGGGAATTTGCGAAGTGGGCCACTACCGTCTGGCCACTACTGTCTGCCACTACCGTCTGGCCACTACCGTCTGGCCACTACCGTCTGGCCACTACCGTCTGGCCACTACCGTCTGGCCACTACCGTCTGGCCACTACCGTCTGGCCACTACCGTCTGGCCACTACCGTCTGGCCACTACCGTCTGGCCACTACCGTCTGGCCACTACCGTCTGGCCACTACCGTCTGGCCACTACCGTCTGGCCACCGTCTCAGGAACGTTTAGCAGCGCATAACATTTTTCAAGACTGACCATCTTCATAATCTTTATATCATTCAAAAGGCCCTAATAAGACGAAGCTACATTCGAAAAAGCATCGGATAAAATTGAACAAAGTTATGACCATTAAAACCATGAAAAAGTCTGATTTTTACACTTTTTAATTTATAACTTTAATAGTGCATCGAACCGGCTCATTTGCTGAAATATATCTTCTAATCATTTAGAGCTTTTGAATGATATAAGGATTATGAAGATTGGTCAGTCTTGAAAAAGTTATTAGCTGCTAAACGTTCCTGAGACGGTAGTGGCCAGACGGTAGTGACCCCCACCAGGGAATTTGAGAGGAGCGGGGGCGGGGGGGGGAGCCAGCCGTTACTCCCCTTACGTCTTTTTAATGCCCCCCCCCCCCTCGGGGGTCGTCCCCGTCGTTACCGGATGCCCGTTTGTGCTGCATGGCCCTCAGCATCTCCTTGCTGGTCTTCAGACTGCTGCTTCTCCTCTGTTGTGCCGTGGCCTCCCCTCCGCTCTCCCCACTCTCCCATTTTACAAATCGCTGTGCCAATGTTTCGCATTGATTCGCTGCAGTGAAAGGGTCGTCTGGCGGTCGAGGATAAATGCCTTTGGACTGAAATGGACATTTCCACGGCTTTTTGCCTTTCGTTGTTTCTGCCCCTCTCCATGGGGGGGGGGGGGGAGGCAACAAAAGTTGGAAAGATCCTTTGAACCAAAAGAATAAAACCCAAAAACAGAACCAAACTTTCTTGGAAGGTCTAAACAAACCAACGCGGCACTTTCTTTCTTTGATTGCACACCTTCATGTATCCAATCAGCTGCGCTGGTACTTCAAACAGCACTTCCTTGGCCAGTTTGGCCTTCGCTGTGGCCAATTCCTGATCAGTGAGTGATCGGTGGGGAGGCAGAAATTTGCGCATTTGTACAAACTGAATGAAGGGTTGATTAACTGAGTTGGAAGGGTCATCGAATTCGGGAAGTACCTGAACAATGTCTCTTTTTGCGAACTTTTTGTGAGAAGAAGAGAAGACGCTTGTCCGAATCTAACACTTTCATCTCCTCAAAAGTGTCGTAGCCGACACCGATCACAATGATGGACAGAGGGAGAGCTGAAGCCTGAATATTGGAAGATACGGTATGGAAGGGAGACAACGAAAGAATATGGTAGATAGAGAAGGGAGCAAAAGATACTGTAATGAAAGGGGGAACAAAAGAATACGGTGTGAGTGAGAGAGAGACAAAAGGTTACTTTAAAATACAGTCCTTGAAGAGGGGATGAAACATCTTGTTCAAAAGATTGAGTGATCTCGCTGATAACCCCCGGGTCTGAGGGTCACAGATCAATCTTGAGTATTCTCAACAAACCTTCACAATTTCCTCTTTGGTCTCCTCAAAATCGGTTATTGCGCCGTCCGTGACGATCAGCAACACACAGTAACGACTGCCATTCTCGGGCAAAGCCGCGGCACGACGGGCGGCCAATCGAATGGTCGGGGTGAAATCAGTAGGGCCACTGGGAATAATTTGGACGTTTAAATCAGTAGGGCCACTGGAAATAATTTGGACGTTTAAATCAGTAGGGCCACTGGGAATAATTTGGACGTTTAAATCAGTAGGGCCACTGGGAATAATTTGGACGTTTAAATCAGTAGGGCCACTGGGAATAATTTGGACGTTTAAATCAGTAGGGCCACTGGGAATAATTTGGACGTTTAATTCTTTCTTTTAGCAATTCCTTCGATCCATCGTAAAATGCCAACAGAATCCACCTGAGTTCCACGTGAGACAATGCTATGGAATAAGCCTCCAACAAGCCGTCCACCCCACGACAGTACGGGTCGTTGCTCTCCAGATTCTGAATAATGGAAGGACTGGAGTGGGAGACGGACGAGATGAGTCAAAAGATTGTCGAGACCGTCTCGTCCTTCTCTTTCACAAGTTTATTCATTCGTTCAGACCAGCGGGAAGTTATAGTGCACTTTGTCGTCCAGAGCCGGGATTCTGGCGCCGAACCCATACGCACTGACAAGCTGGAAGCATTGGCGGGTAAATGATCATCGGGCCCAAGACGAACGACCAGACTTTGCTTTTGCTGTAATGTTGACAGATTTCAGCGATGGCTCCGATGGCAATTTCGTATTGGTTGGGTCTGTTGCTGGTGTCGAACCGATGGAGCGACGATTGGTCCTTCATGGGCAAATTGGAGCGGGTGAAGTCGATGGCGACGGTGAAGTCCATCTCGGTCCTATGCAAGAATTGAATCAAAGTGTGCGTTAATTGCTGATACCCTCCACGGATAAAGTCCAGAAAAGTGTAGTCGTGCCAGAGGAACACCTTGAACACGATCGACAGCGCATTCACAACCCGCCAGTTCATAATGTAAATGCGACCCACCCGGTGGAAGTGAACCTGACCCGAGTCGACGTACTTTTTGTGCTTCTTCAACTTCTTCTCATTGACCAGCTGAAACGTCGGCATCAAACGGCACTCCCACGCCCCGCCAATTACCGGCAATTCTTTGTCCAGCCCGCACATCAGCCGATTTCACAGTTGTCTGGCAGGCTCCGACCAGGTCGTGGTCCCCGTCCTGGTCCCAGTCAAAACACTGCAAAAGTGCCATTAGTTTGGCCTCCAAGCTCGTTAGCCAACCTCGATCAGAAAGGGCCGGTCCTTGTCCGCGTAACAGAGCTGCTGAGTGAGTATCTCAAACGGTTTCCACTTGGGATTCAGGTTCTGCTCGTGATACCGAGTTCGGTAGGCCAATTGCATTCTGAAATTTGAACCGTTCACATCGCGAGCTCACTCCGACGCGACGCACGTGCTGTCCGCGTTGATTCTGCTCACTTTCAGGAAAGGGTCGCACTTCCCGAAAAGGTCCTTCTTGTCCAAATTGGTCCCGCTGACCACAAAATACACTGATTCCTGGCGTCCTTCACTCAGTTCTTCCGCCGTCACGGTAAGCCATCCAACCGCTTTTCCCTCCTCCCTAAAATGATCGGAAACGGCATGGAATTGTCTCTTCCGGGCAACTCTATTTCAGACCTCCCGTCCCCTTAGGGCACTACGTCCCCCCCCCCATCCCCTTAGGGCGCTACGTCCCCCCCCCCCCCATCCCCTTAGGGCACTACGTCCCCCCCCCATCCCCTTAGGGCGCTACGTCCCCCCCCCCCCATCCCCTTAGGGCACTACGTCCCCCCCCCCCCATCCCCTTAGGGCACTACGTCCCCCCCCCCATCCCCTTAGGGCGCTACGTCCCCCCTCCCGTCCCTTTAGGGCACTACGTCCCCCGCCCCCCCCCTTCCTCCCCCCCGTCCCTTTAAGGCACTACGTTTCCCTTCCCACGCCCCCCCCCCCTCCCACAACGTACAGCAGCTGATTGCACAGTCTGTTCATGTGTGCGCCCACAACTTCGTGCAGTAACCTGCGCACTCAGAAACTCTGATAAAGAAATACAATCGAATAAATTACATTGTGCATTGGCCAATCCGTTTTGGGTATATTCGTCCGGCCGGATTCAGTCCCTCCTTGTTTTTGTCGAACACTTCGAACAGCAGGCGTTGCTGAACATTAATTCAATTTGACCCTTTTCCCCAAGTCCTCAACATCTCTGCTCATAATATCGAGCCTAAATCTTCTTCTAAATTCGGATCCGTCCAGAATCTTCGTGGACGAACCCGCCCAACTTCCAGTTTCCAAAGCGTCGCAAAGGCTTAAACGGCTCACCTGTTCTTCGAAGAAGAATGTCAAGGCAAATTTTGGTGCTCCATTCGGGATCGGAAGTGTTGCCGACCACCTCCGTCTGGCCGAGCAATTCCCACTTGTCGTTGCGGTGCCATCGACGACGCGTCGCATACACTGACCTTACAAAACGGGTCGATGCACTCGTCAGGGTCCAAGTCCAGCAAATCCCTTGACGGGTTGGGGGAAAGTTTAACGCAGCCGTGAAAACGATTCCAAAGCTTTACTTGGCCGTAATGGTGAGTAAGACGCGCGAGCAGGTTTCTTCACCGCGAAAGCCGTCGGCAGGGCCCGGCGAGTCCACCCATTCGGTGCCGCCGGTCTGGCCGAACGGGTGCATGCCGGGCACAACGAGGTCGTCTTCCAATTCGATCATTTTACGACGCAACGAACGGCCCGAAAAGGATGGGCCAGAAAAGGACTTGGATCTGTCGCTGGAAGTGACCCTTTTAGCGAAGGCCGTCTTAGCCGTGACAGTTTCGCGACGGACGGACATTTCAAAGCAGGGGGGATGTTGGGAAAAGGTTTGAGACTGAATGGTGGGCAGAGGGGAGATCGGCCGTAGCCAACCGGTCGGCTTCAGAGTTGTGTTGAAAGCATTGATCAATCCTTCCCCCCCCCTCCTCCACTCACCCCTCCCCTCCCCCCCGGCACCCCTCCACTGCAACAAAAGTCCCCAAAACAAAACAATGGACGAGCAGAGAAAGGGCAAATGTTTATTTGCGCAGCTAACAGAGTGTCAGATTTTCTTCGCGTTCCTGTGGGATTCTTCACACTCTAATGGGTAGAGGGGAGGGGAGGGGACGGGTTGGAAAATGCCGGGGGGACGGGTTGGAAAATGCCGGGGTAAAGATGGTAAAAAACAAAACAAAAAAGTCAGAAAACTCCACTGGCGACTTGAATTGAGAGAGTTGAGTGAGTGATTTAAAAAAATTTTTGACAATTGAATGAATGGAGTGAAGCGAAATTGAGGAAAGAAAGCGAAGGAGGCGAGGCAATTATGGTCTGAAAATGGGCCTGACAATGAGTGGGGGGGGGGGGGGAAATGATGGGGCATTTGAAAGGGGAAAAGAGACAGCAGAGATGGCACGGCACAAAAGAGAGAGAGAGAAAGCGGAGAAAGAGGAGGCGGGGAGAGAGAAAGGAAGTGAATGGGCGAGGGATGGGCAGAGGAAGAAGTCTCGCATTTCCGACCGGGCAACGGAGAAAACAAATAAGGAGAAGGTGGCCAACTCTGGTGAACCCCCGCGGGGGAGGGGGGGGGGGGGAATGCCATGAAGCGATGTTCATCATGGGAAAGTTGAAAATTTTAAGGATATGCGTTCCAAAAGAGGGTGAAATCAAATTAAGAAGAATGTGCCGTTGCGTTGTCGGAAGCGCCCCCCCCCCGGGCATTTACTTATTTATACATTCCGCTATGATGTTTGGTGGATGTTGAAGCTCAAAATTGGATTGGATAGGCGCGGGAGCGTGGCAAAGACCAGAAAAAGCCCGGGGGCGAAATTGAAGTGTAATATTGCGTTTTGGAAAGGTAAAGGCCGATTGTCTCCATACAGCCAAATAGAACGACGATTAATTTGAAAGAACATAAATTAGCTAGCGGCGACCAATCAAAGCAGCTTTTAGAATTAAATTGGATGGATTTGTTGTGTCAAATTGAGATAATAGCCAAGTCGGCGGAGTCAAATGCCGAGATTGCCCTCGGCAATTAGGCCGAGGGCAGAGCATCTGCTTCTTTCTCGGCCCATCTCGTGCATGGCCTCCAGTCAACTGAAGTGCCCGTCCAGCAGGCAGAGTGCCAATATCTTCGAGAGCCATTACAGGCAATCCCTGCACGGACCTCCTTCCTCCCAGCTCATCGTTTTACTTACTTTGCTTGCAAAAGCAACAAAATTTATTGGATGTTTAATCTTTGATTGTAGTTGATCATAGAAACTTTTATGATGTCATGGGAATAAGCATCCGTTCTTTTCTCATTTACCATTCAAAGTCTATTCGATGTCTTCCTCATTCTGCATAAACTGCTCGCGCATATTGCTGGTGGTGTTCGGCGTGCTCTTGTTGCTGTTCGGCTTCGCACTGCTCTCACTCACTCTCTGGGTGCGTTCCGACCAAAAAATTGAAAAGCAATTGCGCCAAACTTTGTTCTCCGACCCGGCACTTGCCCCACACGAATTGGTGGACACCAAATTGGACTTCCGATTTGCGGTTAGTTAGTGCTTCATCTTCTTTACCCACCCAGATTCAAGCCATAAAAGTATGGCCGCTCCGTTCATTTCCATTTTTAGTATGTGACACTCTTCTGGGCTCTCGTTGGCATTTCTTCTGTATTGGCCATGGTCGGCTTCTTCGCTGTCTGTGGCGGATGTTCTCCGAGTTGGCCCGTCAACGGTCTCCTATTAGTGATGCTTTTTGTGCTGATACTGCTCCAACTCATTCTCTTCTTGTCCTTTGCCTTCTTTCGCGATAACGTTCCCTAACACATTTGGACATTTTTATACCAATCTATGCACAGATTATGGATAGTCTTGGCACTTACATTTCCATCTCGCAACAGTACAATTTACCCGACGCTACCGTATTCCGCCGAGAGGGTCCGTGTAATACAATTTTTGGTGTTCTTTTGACAATATTTTAATGACTCAAAATGGATAATCCCTTTAGCTTTTCTGTTCCTTTTGCGTTTTCAGTTCGCCTGTTGCGGCGACGGCAATTACCAGATGTCCTACAACTTCCATTGCCAAGGACTTGGACAGGTTCGTTTCCTTCCGCACCACCAAATGTTCTCCCACCACTCTTCAGCCAAGTTGTCGTCAAGTTCTCGAGAATGGCTTCCGGTTTGTGTTGACTTCAATGTCCGCATTTGTCGGCCTTCTCGTGCTGGTCACTTTCGAAAAAGCCCCCCCCCCTCCCACTTTCCCGGTTTACAGTTTGAGCTAATCGCCGCCGCTATTTGTGCTGTGCTCATTTGCCACCACAAAAACAATGCACTTGAGGAGATGCGCTACTGAACATAAAATGGCGATCAATTTTCTTTTTTTGGCTGTCAGTCCCATTTATAAGCTAACTAAAACAAATAAAACTAAAGCGTTTTCTGCAACCAAAAGTACGGCACTGGCGGATACTGCCAATGCGCTCCCTAAAGAATGGTTTAATCAGCGGCACCTAGCGATAAGGTGCCGCTAGGGTTTCTACTAGAGACCGAACTTGAGCTTCGAGCTTCGAGCGAGATCTCGAGTCTGCTTACCGACTGCCAGAACTGATTTGACGGGATTTTAGATCACAAAACACATACAATTAAGGAGTTTTTAACCCACGCCATTCAAATCGGCACGGTTTTTCTCCCTTCTCAATTTTTTAAAATTTTCATTCACTGTCCAATTGTCCGGCCGAACACCCCACCCACCACTGGCCACCGTAATCGAGTGTGCGGTGTTTTGCCAGCAATTTCCACCATACTGTCAAACTTTTACCTTGGCTTGTAACAATAATACTTTATCACCGGCGGTTGTTTTCAACCGTTAGATTAGACAACCTAACCTAAATTGATTTGGTGCCAGTTTTGAACATTTCTCAAGTCGTGGACAACTGAGTCCTCATTGAAGGGGACACTTCAGTCCAGGGCTCATAACTTTCTTAACGGAGCAGTTCATTCAGCGCAGAACCTACATAAGACTCGGCCCCGGAAAATGTGACACCAAAAAAATGTCTTAAAAAATGATTATTTTCGCCGCTCGCATTTTTTGCCGCGGGCGACTATCCCTGGTGCACACACTTGTCACAGACAAATTTGTTTAATCGCCTTCCTTCGGATGTTTGTTATGGCGGCATTTTATTTACTGGCCAAAGGGAAAGCAGCAGCATTGCCCCAAGGCAGGCAAAAGCGAAATGAGAGAGAATGTAATAAAAAGGGCAAATCGATGGGGGGGGGGGCGAGAGGCAGGCAGAAAAGAAGAATATTGCCTTGGGGCATGGAGAGGGGAACGTTGAAATTTGGGTGGGATGGTTGTGGATGGGGTGATGGTATCGTCCGCCGAAGAAAGAGTCGGCCAAAACTCAGAGAAGGAAGGCCTCCGGATGACGCGAAGACGAAGCTCTTGCCGGGAGGCCCACTGCCAAATCTTTATCATTACGCTACGCCCGAGGGGGGGGGGGGGGGGGGTAGCAGACGGCTACGCTTAGAGAAGGCAAAGCAAGAGAGTGAAGCCCGCCCCTCCCATTCACTCAATCCCATGAGAGGGATTCTTCCCCCCCCCCCCCCCCCCGTTCTATGTGATACGACATGAGGAAGGAGGCAGGGAAGGAGGCCCGGATTCGGAGTTTGGGGATGGGGGTGGAGAAGAAGATGACCCAGCGGGCCCTTTCCTTTCCTTTCTTCCCTTCCTGACCATTTCTTCCACCCTTTGTCAATCGCATTTTTGGTTAAAAACATTCACGAAAGCATTGGGGTGGGGGATCGATCCAGCACAGCCGGGAATAGAAGGAATAGGAGAATGAAAATTGATAATCCAGCGCAAAACATTTTGCTTTAATGTGTCAGTCCCCCCCCCCCCCCCCCAATGTTTGTTCTTAATTGAACCATCCCATGGGGGATATGTAAGATGGGAGGAAAGTATTCTCATCATCAGTCTTCTTCCGACCGACGCATAATGTTTCTTTCATCTTTAGCCGTCTTTTAAATCGTCAATTAATTAAGGTGTATTTTCGATAAATGAATTATCGGATGTTTCACCGCAACTCACCGATTAATGCAAAACAGCGACAATGAGAAAAAGGGGCTTTATTGTTAATCTTCTTTTCATTATTTAACCATTTGATGCACAAATCAATTAATGTCAATTTAACTTTATGTCGCGCATGCCTGTTTTGAATCGTATAAAAGGTCCAGAATTAATGAATGTTGATTAGCAGGTGTTTATTGTTCTAGTCATTACCCCCCGTTCAACCGAACTGTTTGTATGCTCACGTCACGCAAAACCCACAAAATGGAGGAGATCGAAGGCTTTTGTTATGGCGGGGAAGTGATAGGCCATGGGGCTTTTGCCGTTGTTTACAAAGGACGTCATAAGGAGGTATGTATTGTTTTGTTTGTTTTCGGCCAAATGACCTAAAGCGTTTCAGACGAACAAGGAGGTGGCGATCAAAGCGATCGCGAAGAAGAACCTCTCCAAGGCAAAGAACCTGCTCACCAAGGAAATCAAAATTCTACAGGTCCGCGCATTTACAATTAATCGAATTATGTCTTATAAAGCTTAACTCTTCGCGATACAAACGATTGGAGGGCATCCCATGCAAAAGTTTTTGTTTCCAGGAACTGAAAGGACTCCAACACGAAAACCTGGTGTCACTTTTGCGCTGCGTTGAGACCAGTACTCACGTGTACTTGGTGATGGAGTATTGCAACCACGGGGACCTGGCCGAGTACCTGTTCAGCAAACAGTCACTCAACGAAATAACCATTCAACACTTTTTCACACAAATTGCTTGTGCGCTGGAAGCTTTGAACAGAAAGGCGATTGTGCACAGAGACCTGAAGTGAGTACGGACGATTCTTTGGCCATTTGGTGCTTTTGCGGTAACGATAAAAAATAAAATAAATGATTTGAAAATATTGGTAATTAGGTAATATTATAAGAACCTAACGGTACTTTTCCGTTTTGCGACCCCCTCCCTAAATCTGCTGGAAACATTATATATGGGGGTTTTAAGGATGCTAATCACGAATTTGCAAAAATTTTGCGCGGAAGCAACTACGAAAAAAGTTATAGCCCCTCAAAGCTGGCCAAAAACCATAGGGGGGACCTTTTTGCTCAAATTTGTAAGAAATTTTTTTTTTTCTAAAAGTGAAAATATGTTATTTGATGCCCTGATTACGAATCGTTAATGAAACTAAAACTTGAGAATTTAAAGCGGTTTTTGAACCGGTTTAAATTTTTGAAAATTAAGGAAAAACTTTTTTAAGTAACACCAAAGCCGAATAGAAAAACAGGGGGAGTTAGAGACTTGGGGGTTCAGTAGGCTTGGGCCTAAGCCACCCTGGCTTGGGGTTCGTTAGGCTGAGGCCTAAGTTTAATAAACCCCAAGCCAGGGTAGTCGATTCAAAATTTTAAATTTTTTATTGACGAATTAATCAGTGCATCAAATAACATATAGTATTTGCAGACTATTTTTAGAATAATTTTTTTTTCCAAAAATGTTGACTAAAAGGGTCCCCCATATGGTTTTTTTAAATTTGGACCGGTTCAAAAACCGGTTTAAAGGCGGAGTGACAAAAAAATATTGTCATATTTGTGATCAGAAACCTCATTCCATATATGATGTTTCCAGCAGATTTGGGGAGGGGTTCCAAAACGGGAAAGTACCAAATTAACTACGTATCGGAAAGGCACTCGTTTATGGCATTTTTGTTTGTCCGTCCGTAACTGTTGTCTTTTGCATCTTCAAAGGCCGCAAAACATTTTGCTTTGCAACCCGCGCCATCCGCTGACTCCGATGTCCACTCAGCTGATCATTAAGCTGGCCGACTTTGGCTTCGCCCGCTCCTTGCCTGAAGGGATAATGGCGGGCACTCTTTGTGGCTCCCCAATGTACATGGCACCGGAAGTGATCATGTCACACCAGTACGGTGCCAAGGCTGACCTTTGGTCTGTTGGCACCATTATTTATCAGTGTTTGACGGGAAAAGCGCCTTTTGTGGTACGGACGCGTCGTGGGGCATCCTATTAATGAATTAAAATTAAGGCACAAACTCCCCAGGCACTCAAAAATTACTACGAGAGGCATATGGAGTTGAAGCCGAACATTCCCGACTTTTGCTCGGCGGTGCTGTCAGATTTGTTGATGGGCCTTCTAAAGAAAAATCCGGGTGATCGGATTGAGTTTAGTGAGTCCTTACTTTCCTAATCTACAAGTACAATTTCCGGGTTTGTGTCATTTTTGCTTCTTTTTTTTAGGTTAATTTCTTGGATTCTAAATTTTTTTGCTCCGTTTAGACTCTTTTTTCAACCATCCGTTCTTTACCACCGAACTGCCAACGTCAAATGCTTCGCCCTCCCGCCATTTGGTGCGGCAACCGTCCGCCGAGTTGCATGGACCGACTCAACAGACGCAAACGCGGCTTAAATTTCCCGGAAGTCCGACGCGGACCCTTAGCAACTGTCCGAACTCCCCACAACGGTACGGAACTGCTGCGCACCAACGAATTCCGTCGGCGGATGGCAACAGAAATTTGGTAATTTTTGGTTTGATTAACTTTCTTTAGCCCACGTTTATGAGAGAAATGGTTGGGTGATTTATTTAAAGAATCCAAACAATTTCAGCCTCAGTCCGCACGAAATGCTTATGCCCCGGGAGTGTTGCGGCGCCAAGTTCCGCCGCCTGCCCACGCACGTGCCCCTTCCCATCCGCTGGCGAGGCCGACTTCGCTCGACCGTTCCCAAAACGCGGCAAATGTTGCGATGAACGATTCGAACGACTTTACTTTTCTTCCGCCTCTACAGGAAGCGCGTCAGCTAACTCAGATTCACCAGACAAAAACGAATTCCCAGCAGAATCTTCAACACTCCGGCGGATCCTCCACAGGCTCATCAGAAAATCCCGTTAAGCAAGTTCAGGTTTGCCGCATTTCTGTTTTTGTGTTAATGGCATTTATTTGTTAGGTCCATAGCAGCACTCCTCGCCCAAAATCCAATGTCGGAAAGGCCGTTCCCGTGCCGAACAAACGGTACGCATTTGCCAAAATGGAAGAACGACGAAATGCGTCTAGCCGAAGTCATCCGATGGCACGCCAGACGAGTTTAGAGGAAGAGCAGCAGCGGCAAGGAAAGGGAGCGAATGTCTTTGGCGAGGATCAGAAGCTTAAAGAGCCCATTGCGCTGATTCCGTCTGTGGATGAAATCGAATTGCCTGAAAGTGGGCCTTAATTGATTAAGAATTTAAGAAAATTCATTTAGCCCGCTTCATAGTCTATGAGCAACATAAAGCGAGTGCTTCCCGTTCCGCGCTTCCGGTTGGTTCTTTCTCTGGTCGATTACGACGAAACACGGCCTTTACCGAGGAGCCTTCGACTTCAAACCCGAACAGAAGCGACACTTCCCCAACAGCGACAATTCCAAAGTCATCGACCTGCGCTTTACCTTTGTCGTCGGTAGGAGGGCTACTTCAGAAAGAGGCGGAGAAGACGACGAAGAGAGAGTTGGACAACATTCGATTTCTGAATACATCGCCACCGCCCTCCCCTTCTTCCATTCCTTTCGATGAGACAAATGTTCAAACAAAACCCCAAATTAAAGTGGTCAATGAGCCTAGGGGGGCAGAAAGGTAATTTAGGGCTTTTCATCTCGGCATTATTTCCACACATTTTAAGTGAGATCGATGAAGATGAGATTGGAATGGAAGACCCAATCCAATTGCCATTCACGGAGGAGTACATGGGTATGGCGAGTGGGAGAAGTAGTGAAAAGCAATTGACTTTTGGTTGATATTAAATAATTGAATTATTAAGAATGCATTTGGACGTGTGCCTATTTGCATATTTTCAGAAGAATCGGATGTCATTTCGCAAATGGCGGAGAGCGTCGGCGGTGACGGAATGGAAAAACACAACGAGACGATGAAACCATCGACGTCTGTCTCTGACAACGGCGAAACAACCGCAAACCGAACGGAGACAGCAACCAAAACGTCCTTCTGCTGGCCGTAACCAACCTTTTCCTAATAATTGGCTGTTTGATGCTCCTGACCCACCGCCGGAGTTGGAACAGGAAACGCTGCTGGAGGCCGGGCACAAGCAGATCTTGGCCAAATTGCGTTTTGTTTTGGACCTTATCGAGGCTATTGCGAACGTTGCGGAAAACAAAACGAATCCGATGGCCATTGCAATGGAGGGAAACAAACGGAGACCGGTGCGATAATGCGCCTAAACTGAAAGAACTTTTAAAATTATACTGGCACTTTTTAAATTTAACTTTTCAGCAACGGCAATATCAGTCTGATGCTTATCGCCGAGCGGAGCAATTGGTGCTTTACGTCAGGGCTTTGCACGTGCTCTCTTCTGCACTTGTAATGGCTCAGAAACAAAGTAATCAAAAGAGAAAGTAAAAATGATTATAAAAATAACAAAATTAAGTTAATGCGGGCCTTTTGCATCCTTCGGCTGCCGTGCAAAACGTGTTGAATCAGCTCAACGAAAAATATCATTATGTGCGTTACTCGTTTTTTAATTTTGTAAATGAAATGTTTTTTCTATTAATCATGATAAGTACAAAAGAATTAATCACAGAATTTCTCTCTTAGAAATATGCTTTCTGAATAGAAAGACCTGTGATGGCCAAACGACGGCTACTTTCAATCCAATGAATTTAGTGCCTAGCCCGTTCGCAAGAATTAGCTTCGCTGGGCATTCCCGGCCAAGACCCGCAGGCGATGGTCGTTTCAGCGGAGCGCATAATGTACCAGCACGCCATCGACCTGTGCCAATCTGCGGCGCTCGATGAGCTGTTTGGCAACCCGCATTTGTGTCCAAAAGCGCTACCAAACCGCTTATATGATGTTGCACACGCTCCTTTACACAGTCAGCAAGAAGGAAAAGCCTTTTCTTAGATTCGATTTCCAATTTGAAGGTACAAAACGAGCAAGACAAAACCATTTTGCTGAAGTACAAAAATGCAGTGGAGAAGCGACTTCGCATACTCGGTTTGTCTCAGAAAAAATTTAGAACATCAGAGACAATCGAAGTCTTTAAACATTTATTGTCGTCTTTCTCCGAAATTTTAAGAACGACAGGGACTTTGTGTGTCGGTGATCAACGACAAAACCTTTCTGAGGGAAAGTGAGCCTGTTTAAACCGTTGTTCGACAAAGTGCTATTGCTTTACGGGTCTTTGCTCTGCTTATTTTGGCCAATTCTGTTCCTTTTTTCCTTTGTTAAGTATTCCCCAGCAGAATGGTTCTTACATGTTTTTTGTCGTGACTGAGAAATTTCGATGCCTAAGATGAAACCAACAATAATAAAAAAACTAAAGAATGGCCAAGCATTGTACAATCCCTCTAATGACGGTCACATAACTTGCTGTCCGATTCGACCAGTTTGGTGCCACTTCCACTCGTTCAAGACAAAATGATAAATTTATTCCGAACAATGGCGAGATTTGTTTTGCTACTCAAATTTTGGATCAGAAAGGCATTTTCTTTAGTCCCGCTGGTTGATCACGCCCGAGCCCAGGTCAAGTTGCGAAATTTTGGACAATGCCTGTTTCTTCTGTAATTCCATCACGTCCTTGTTGCTGAGAAAGCGAATGTTGTGCTTTTCCTTGTACGCGTTGATATCCTCGCCGATTTTTACCACTTGGTTCTCCAGCTCATCCACTCGTTGTCTGAACTGAAAAAGGGGTGCCATTTGGTCGATTGTTATAGTGTAACACATATGTTCTTGGGCAAATGGCAATTTAGAAAAATCTTTTGTAAATTTAAACTAAATTTTTAGGTATAGAGATCGACGATTTTCACGTATAAGGGTCGCAAACCCATCGGGAGACCCTTTTTCTAAAAATATTTTTTTCCCAAAAATTTCAACCGAAAAAAAAATTAATTTTATTTGCTATTGACGAATTCGTACATCAAATAACATATTTTCAGACCATTTTGGGCAAAGACATAAAAATTGCGCTTCCGCCAAAAACAAATTTTAACAATTTCAAATGCATGTATTCTAGGGTAAAAATATGCGTAGAGCACGAATCCGAGCTCGGATTTTGCGAATGTCAAACCCCAAACCCAAATTCGAACATTTTTCGAAATTTCAGCAACGTAAAAGTAATTTATGCACGAACCCAGAAAGCTTAAAATCTTTAAAAAATGCAGGAAATGTTTGTAATAATGGGAAAACAAAACAATCCAATTCTTAACGGGGTAGAATGTGCGGTAATCTTAAAGTTTACAGGTCCCACAAAAAAAGAAGTTTTAAGAGGGTTTGGTGCTTTACGAATATAACATCAGATTTATCATTAGACATCATCTAATCTATGATTTCAACAGCTATGATTTTTTTCTTTTTTACTTGTTTTTTAGCTAACATATTCTATCTACATGTGGCGTCAATTCAACGGGAAAAAGACACTTGCTGCTTTCGATAATATTTTTGATCAGATTTCCCAATTTTATGTTGTTAATGTTTAGAGCGTTTTGCTCTGTGTTTCATGCATTTTTGTCGCGTTTATGATCATTTTCATGCATTAGTTGCATTTTTTTAAAGCTACAAAAAAAAATCATAGCTGTTGAAATCATAGATAGAAGATGTCATATGATGAATCTGATGTCATATTCGTGGTCAGCGACCTCAATAACCCCCTAGCACTTCTCAGAATTGCTTCACCATAGAAAACATGTATTTAAAATTATACACCCAAAATCTAAAAAAAAAGATTTGGCGGGACCGCAATTCCTAAGGATTGCCCAAGTTTTAGTCTCTCTCCAATGGTTTCACCGGAAAAATTTTTGCTGATTCGGACTCAGCTCGACGAGAGGAATCGATTGGTCGTATCTTTATTCGGATCCGAACAACTCCCACATTGTGTTAAAATTCCACTAATTCTACAAGCGACCATAAGAAATTACCCTTTTGATCGTTTCTTCCAGCACCACAGTCAATTCCGAGGCCTTAAATTCGAAAAGTGTGTCGCCCACTTGTCGGAAACATTTGCGATCCGGCTCAAGGGTTTGTACCGTCTTGAGCACTGTCCTAAACAACAAAAGTGGGGAAAATCCATCCGAAACGCACATATGTTCCCTCTGCTCAGTCTGAATTTTGCTCAGATCGCTGATGGCGTTCTGCTGCAGTTCTCGAAGCTTTTGAAAACCATTAACAATTTTTTGTTGCTCATTGGTTGCTGCAGAAGAAGTTGTCGACATTTCACAAATGTTTCTGTTTTTCGATGATTTTTGCGAAAAAAATGAGTTCGATGGAGAAAATTGGATATTCTTTGTTCAACACCCGTGACAAAAACGGTTAAATACGCACTAAATTGTTTATACAAAAGCAAAAAGTTTTGGGCTTAAAGCAAAAACTAACATTTTGCAGCAAGAGAAAAAGGTAAAAGTCAAGAATACTGGCGTATATTTTCTAATTGACTCGTAAGCAGTGCATCAAATAACATATTTTCAGACAATTTTTAGAATAAAATTTTTTTCCAAAAATATTGGGAAAAAGGATAACCCCTATAGTTTGGCCAACTTTGAGAGGCGGGATGGCATTTTGCCCACCGACATTTCACCCACTAAGCTAAAATACGACATTTCGCCCACTAACCAAAAATACGACATTTCGCCCACTATAAAATACGACATTTCGCCCATTAACCAAAAATACGACATTTCGCCCATTAACCAAAAATACGACATTTCGCCCATTAATAGGGCTAGGATTTATATGCTCCAAAAATGGCCAAATATGCGCATATATATGCTCCAAAAAAGGCCAAAATATGCCAAAAATGCCGAAATATGCACCAAATATGCATTGAAAAATACCACTTTTCGTGCATTAATTTGCTTAATACTTAATTTTTTCTTCTTTTAGCGTTTAATTAAGTCGATTTAAAGCCTTTTCGCATATTATTTTAGTATTTTTGAAAAGTTGAAAAAGTTTTAACTGCCAGGTCAATTCATCGCCATGCTGGCCATCTCGCGCCAGCCACTGGAGCGCTGCGCCATTTCAGCGCGGAGATTTTCCCCCATATTTTTATGCAAATGTTCAATCCTTCAAGCCTTTTTTTTCGAAAATGACTAAAAGTCCATAGTTAAAAATAGGGTAGGACGGGACCGGTTCCGGGACCGGGACGGGACGGGACGGGACGGGATTTCCCGGTTTTTTCAGGTCCCGGTCCCGGTCGGGACGGGATTTTTAAAAAATGAAAAATCCCGGTCCCGATTTTTTGGTCCCGCCGGGACCGGGACCAACCGGGAAAAAAGTACACCCCTAATGATGGCATCATCGACCGACAATTTCAACCATTTTTACTAATTTCTCCTAAGTATGTCGATGGCTTAGTGGTTTGCCTTTTTGGTAATTCTTAAGGTGAGTGTTGGGTTCGAACCCGCTTGAGTGCAAGCACTTATTTATTGGTTTTCCCCTCTACTCAAATTAGCATCCCCTCATTAATAAGATTTTAAATAAATATCTAATATTTTTTATAAAAATGTGCGCAAAAAAAAGAATAGATACAAGAATTTTTGAAATAAATTCATCACGTCTTGCTAAATTTTTGCTTCAATTTCCTTAACAAAGATTGCCAATTTTTGTAAAAATTTCTCCGGCGGCGCCTGTCGGCACTGCCGGACATCATCCACTCTCATTCAAATCAGTTTTTTCCCTGAAATTCCAAAGCAAAATTCATAATTTTGCTAAAATTTTGATGAAATTTCTTTAACAATTGAGTCAAAATTTCAAAAATTTTTCTCGGCGGCGCCTATCGGCACCGCCGACCCCCACCCTCCCTAAAAGTAAAGCAGAATCTCAAAAAAAAGAATGATGATGACAATAACATCGAAGGCAAGAAGATAAACAATAGTGTTCCCGAAAAATTAAAATTTTTTAGTGTTTGATAAAAGAAAAATTTTTCCTTGAAAAGTCCCGGTTGGTCCCGGAACCGGTCCCGGTTGAAAATGTTGGTCCCGGTCCCGGTTTTTCTGGTCCCGGCAAGTCCCGGTCCCGGTTTTTCTGGTCCCGGCAAGTCCCGGTCCCGTCCTACCCTAGTTAAAAATGAATTATTTTTCAAAAACAGCAAAAATTCAATGATTTTGGGTGTATTTTTTCAAATTTTTTGTCAAAAAATGCCAAAATATGCTCGAAATATGCTCAAAACCCCAAAATATGCTTTTTTCTCCAAAAACCCCGAAATATGTCAAAATATGTAATTTCAAACTTGACCAAAAAAGCTCAAACCAACGCGAAAAGGCTATTTTTAAGCCGTATTCCTCAGAACATATAAGCATACAAAATATGCAAAAACATATAATCCGATCCCTACCCATTAACCAAAAAACGACATTTCGCCCACTAACCAAAAAACGACATTTCGCCCACTAACCAAAAAACGACATTTCGCCCACTAACCAAAAATACACATTTCGTCCACGCATTATAGTGCGGCAAAATCGCATTTGCGGGATCCCGCTGCGGGATTTTTTTCTGAAATTTTTGCGGGACCGGATTTGCGGGATTAATCCCGCAAAATCCCGCAAATCGCAAAAAATGCGGGATTGCGGAGCGGGATCCCACAAAATCCCGCGCGGGATCCGGTCCCGCGCCGCACTCTACCACGCATCTCGCCCACTAGCAAAACCGCAAATTTTAGGGGAATTCTCCGACCCGACACTTCTAACCCTCGAAAACCCCGAACCCCGACTCGAGGTCGGAGATAACATACACCCCTAAAGATGGCATTAGCGAGTGACAAAATTTTGTGATGTTGAATACTTTTTGATAAAAAAATATTTTGTTCAACCCGATTGAGTGCAAACACTATTTTTACCTTTCTTCCTCTAGTCACGTGCGCTTCCTCATTAAAGGGACATTTTTAATAAATTTCAAATACTTTTCTAAAATGCGAGCAAAAAATGAATTGTTGAATTAATTTTTCTACAGTCATGGTCATATGTTTAACAACACTCCCATATTTCATATATATAAAATGATAAAATTGAGGGACGGACTCAAATGCATTAAGTGTCTTAACATTATTTGTAGCATTTTTGTGGGCTTTCTAATGGTATCATTCATTTCTCAAAAATGCCAATGGTCTCTAAAATATGGAGGCAAAATGACCTTTCACCCAATTTGTAGGTGGTCATATGTTAACAACACTTTTTAATTCATCCATTAGAAGAGCAAATAAAAATTTGAAGAAATTCACGCTAATATAACTTTTGATGCTGATCAAAAAAGGTAATTGAACCAAGTTGATCAGACATCTCCTTCATGGAGATCCGGAAATCCCAAAATACACTGAAAATGGTGAAAATGGGGGGTCATTTTGGAAAAAAATCCCTGAGGGCATGGGAAAAATTTTCCGCAATAAACCATTTAGAGGGATAAGTAGCCCACAAAATTCTCTACAAAACACCTTTTGTAGCTAAGCTCTATCTCTTTTCTCCGATGAGTGGCATCGACATGCACAACCTTACGTTGGGACCGTTCGTAGGGGGTACTGTAGTACAATAATTTTTGGATGTATACATCGCGATTTCACACTTAAAATACAAGTTTTATTTAACTAATTATTAAAAAAGGCTTAAAAACTTATTTTAAGATGTTAATTTGCTTTTTAGTAACGTCAAACTAAATTTTCCATTTTACGCTACAGTACCACCTACGAACGGTCCCAACGTAAGGTTGTGCATGTCGATGCCACTCATCGGAGAAAAGAGATAGAGCTTAGCTACAAAAGGTGTTTTGTAGAGAATTTTGTGGGCTACTTATCCCTCTAAATGGTTTATTGCGGAAAATTTTTCCCATGCCCTCAGGGATTTTTTTCCAAAATGACCCACCATTTTCACCATTTTCAGTGTATTTTGAGATTTCCGGATCTCCATGAAGGAGATGTCTGATCAACTTGGTTCCATTACCTTTTTTGATCAGCATCAAAAGAAGCTTCAAACCAAGCTGAAAACACGTTTTTCGTGCTTTTCAGACCGTTCCGAGTTCAGGAAAAAAATATGCATGTGCATATAAATGCCAGCCCTACTAATCATAAATTTTAAAAATAAAATCAAAATTGGTTGATTTTGTGTATACTAAATTTAAAACAATTCCACATGCGTGTTTCGGAATTTATTAAAAACTCTCGTTCAAAACCCAGACCGAACCCAGATGAGAAGACAATCAAATTGGGTGTTGCCAATAAACCCTTTGATGTAAAATTCTCGAGAAAAAAACAAGTGGAGGTTATACAGCAGCATCTCAATGTGTAATTTGCAAACAAATACTGCAAAATTGCACATATATATCTTTTGTACTGTCGAAATTACCCTTTGTCGAATAATCACTAGGGCGGCAAAAAGTATGCACATGCATATTTTTTTCCTGAACTGGGAACGGTCTGAAACGCACGAAAAACGTGTTTTCAGCTTGGTTTGAAGCTTCTAGAACGCATTTCATATGCATATTTTGCATATTTTTACATATTTCACGATTTATGTGCATATTTCGCTATTTATGTGCATATTTTTTCATTTTATGTGCATATTTTGGCATTTTGCAAAAAAATTAGTGAAGGCAAGAAAAATTTGATTTTATTCATTTCTCTTAAGATTTTTTGAAAAAAGCGCAAAATAATCACAAAAGTTAAGTCGTCAAAAATGCCAAAATAATCACAAAAGTTCAAAAAAGTCGTCAAAAATGCCAAAATAATCACAAAAGTTCAAAAAAGTCGTCAAAAATGCCAAAATAATCACAAAAGTTCAAAAAAGTCGTCAAAAATGCCAAAATAGTCACAAAAGTTCAAAAAAATCGGCCAAAACACTTGAAATTTGCAAATGTATCTCATCAGCAATTTTAACCAGTGGTGAATGAATTTGAAGAATTTTGGGTAAATTTTATATTGAATTTGGAAAAATTTATGTGCATATTTTTTCATTTTATGTGCATATTTTGCAATTTTTTGTGCATATTTTATGCGCATATTTCAAGATTTTATGTGCATATTTTTTGCCGCCCTACTAATCACTGTCGGAAGTGGTGAAAAACGATAAAATAAAATAAAAAGTTTGCTGTCCAAATTACTTACTGTCGGAAGAAATTTTTCCCTATCGGCACCGCCGACCCCTTTGGCATTCTGACATATTTTAAATTAAAAAATCCAATCGTTAGGGGCGTAATATCGCGCGATTATTGCACAAAATGCGATTGGCATAAAAAACCATTTTCTAATGCGATATGCCTAAAAAGCCGTTTATGGCTTGGATATTTCGTGGCTTCAACATTTTGGTAAAAATGGAGTTTATGGGGGTAACTCCAAAACCTTCAAATCATACACCATTCGACTCCACTCTAAGCCTAACGCACGAATCTGCAAAAAATTTTCCGCGGAAACCACTTTGAAGCAAGTTATGAGCCCGGGACTGAAGTGTCTTTTGACTGGGGACTCAGTTGTCCACTGATTAAAAAAAGGGAAAAATCAACTTATATAGGCTTTCAAAATTACGAATCGAACTGAATGGTACCTAGTGGGCGCATGGGGAAGTCAAAAGGGGTGCCATATGATTTCGACACTGATTGATTTCGACACTGAAGGAATTCGACACTGGATTTCGACAATAATGGTTTTCGACACTGGTGGATTTCGACACTGAACCAAAATTTTAAAAAGGTTCAAAGTTTTTACGAATATTATAATGTGAATTGAGCAGAAAAATAAAAAGGTCGTAAAGCAATATAGTTAGGGATTGGCGGCAGCGGGACTCCCGCGATTTTAACTTGATTTCCGCTCCCGGAATTGTTTTTACCAATCCCTAAATAAAAGTACTTAGAACCCTTGCCCTTGTATTTGAAAATTCCGACCTCTAGTTCAATATTTTTTTGTTTTTCCATAGAATAAAGGGCGCATCTTTAATAAAATCCGTTTTCTATTGAAAATTTGGGATATACACAATGCCAGATCGTAACTTCCTTAGTGCAAATTTCAAAATTTTCAACCCTCGTTTTTCAAAATCCTGATCCCCTCGTTTATTTTCGTGCATGTGACTCTCATCTGCATTTATGATCGATTTCTGCTTAATTAATATTATAATATTCGTAAAAACTTTGAACATTTTTAAATTATTGGTTCAGTGTCGAAATCAATCTTTGTCGAATTTCATCAGTGTCGAAATCATAGGGAAAACAGTGAAAAAAGACGAAATAGTTCAGTGTCGAAATCCACCAGTGTCGAAAACCATTATTGTCGAAATCCAGTGTCGAATTCCTTTAATGTCGAAATCAATCAGTGTCGAAAACCCCAGACACCGTCAAAAGGTGGGTGTGTGAAAAGCTATTTTCATCAACGGCTAAGTTATGACTAGAGCCCGGCGGGAACGGGATTCCCGCGGGAAAAGTACGGGAATCCCGGTCCCGTTCCCGTCTTTTTTGCCCAGCGGGATTTTTTACGGGAACGGGAAAAACACGGGATTCCCGTTCGGGATTCCCGTCCCGTTCTTTTTGAAAACCCCGTTCCCGTTCCCGGAAATTTTATTTTAGCATTTTTCCCGTTCATTTTTCTTGGCGAAATGTTTTCAAAAATTAAACAATTTTGGATCAATTTTCATCACAAAAACGCTTAAAATTTCAATTTTTTTAACGGCGTCGCCTATCGGCACCGCCGAAGGCCCAAGAAATTTGGACTATTCTGTTGGTTTTTTGATTTTCTGGATAATTAAGACTTCTATTAACAAATGTGTAAAAACATGAAGTGAATTATGGAGCCGGCCCCCTTCATTCCCAAAAAGCTTCAAAAAAATTACCGTATTTTTAAATTTTGGTTGCAAATCTCTTAACAAATTGAGCCAGAAATTCAAAATTTTCTCGGCGGCGCCTATCGGCACCGCCGATCACCCTCCCACCCCACAGAAGAAAGAAACTTGTATTTTTAAAAAAATCGAAAATCAGCAAAAACGGGAACGGGAAAAACACGGGATTCCCGTTCGGGATTCCCGTCCCGTCCTTTTTGAAAACCCCGTTCCCGTTCCCGGAAATTTTTTTTTACCGGGCTCTACTTTTGACTACCCCTTAATTCGCCACCCTCCGTCGGGGTACTGTGCACAGTTATCTTCTGTTTACAGTTGTCTGCGGCGCATCCGGTCCGAAGGTCGAATTGTCCGAAGGTCGAAAGTGTTGTAACTTTCTTCAACCTAAACCGATTAGGTCGAACATAATACCAAATGAAAGCTTGCGATGAGTTAGAGTTATCATTAGGTTGAAGCTAAGTGATTGGATTCTGCTTAAAAAAGTTATGGCCAAAAAAGTGAAAAACTCAAAAAATGGCCATTTTTGGAGGTTTTCTGGCCATAACTTTTTTCATAATTATCAGATCGCTTAGTTTTTGCTTATTAATTGCTTCTCCTCATCGAGAGCTTTCATTAGGTATAATGTTCGACCTAATTGGTTTAGATTGTAGAAAGTTATAAAGCATTCGGCACTCAAACCCCTTTCGACCTTCGGACCGGTAGCCGTCTGCGGAGAAAGGGGTTTCATTTTACTTTTGGTACTGAAGTGTATCCATTTTTCAATTTTTTTCTTAATTTTAAAAATTTTAAACCGGTTTAAAAACCGCTTTACACTCTTAATTTTTATTTTCTATCGACAAATTCGTAATTTTAAAAGCCTATGTAAGTGATTTTTCCTTTTTTTAATCAGTGGACAACTGAGTCCCCAGTCAAAAGACACTTCAGTCCCGGGCTCATAACTTGCTTCAAAGTGGTTTCCGCGGAAAATTTTTTGCAGGTTTGTGCTTTAGGCTTAGAGTAGAGTCGAATGATATATGATTCGAAGGTTTTGGAGTTACCCGCCATAAACTCCATTTTAGCCAACATTTTTGTTTGCGCGCCTATTTTTGTGCATTTTTTTTAATAATTTGGACCCAAAAATCTTTTTTATTAGGCTTATGCACTTTTTCAGAAAGTTTTCTTTGGCAACCCCTGCTGATTTAATTTGTATTCAATGAAAATCAAAATATGATGGCATTTATATAAATCTGCAAATGAATGATGGTACGTATATAAACTTGCAAGTCAAAAAACGACTAAAGTGAATAGGTAAAGGTAATGTGGCATATATTTTGTAATGACATTGTAATGGAGAGGAAAGTGAAAGCAACATTTTTTGGCGAAGTTTTATGATTCAACCATTAGGGTGGGGGGGGGGGGGGTTGAGGGTCTTTGTTGGGAGTGAAAGAAACATAAACATATAAATAATGTATAAAAAGGGTAATGTGTGAAAGCATTGTCTATGAGTAGTAAGTGAGTGAATCGAGCGTTTGAATTTGGGCGTCATCCAGGGAGTGTTGCTTTCAGAACAGAGGCCGCATGTCGACTAGCTTGGTCATTTAGCATTAACTGTTGTTGGGGCTGTCAGAAGTTAAAGGAATGATTGAAAAAGCACAGAATGGCGGCTTTACCTTTTGCTGTTGCTTCAAGTGCTGTGCGACATTTGTCACGAACCCGCCACTTTTAGCCTTTTGGGTAAACACAGTGAGAGGATGCCTTCGCCTTTTGCACTGCGGAACCGCAGATGTTGCCAGTTGTGATGGTCAGAAGAGGATGTCGGCATCGGGGGACATCGACTGGTGCCTGAACTCGTCGGCGCCTGTCCGACCATCGAAGGTCTGTCTTCCCGAGTCGGCTTAGCTGACGATGTCCCTCCACAGGCTTTGCTAATGTTGTCGTTGTTTCCCTTTGTGTTGATGCCGTTCTGTGGCGTCGCTTTCTGTGCCTGAGTCGTTTGCACTTTTCTATTAGCACTGGCAACCTCCATCATCCCGCCAATCATTTGATTGAATTGTTGTTGGTGCTGAGCCAAAAAGGCGTTGGCAAACACAACGCCAAAGGCATCCGCCACTGTGCCATTCTGCAGGAAATTCTGAAAAACCGCTGCAGGGAACTGTAATAGGAGAAGACGGAAAGGGCGGCATTCCAGACGACCCAGGCAAATGTTGGGGATGCTGTTGCTGATGGACTGGCTGTTGATGTGCCGAGAAAGCCGACGAATTCTTCTGGGCCTGAACTGACTTCGGCTGAGTGTTTCTTTTGCCGTTCCCTGCTACTTTTGTCGGTTTTGATTTATTAGGAATCATCTTCGGTGTTTGTTGTTCCGTCACACCATTCGACGACACATTTTGTCCATCTTTGTCAAAGGACTGAAACTGAAATGATTACTTTTAAACTAAATTCCTCTCCACGAACCGTCGATGCTTCTAATTCATTTGTCGATTTCACTTCCTTTTGGCCTTCCCCTTGCCGCACAGAATTGCGGTCACTTTCACTTTCTTTCCAATCACTCGCCGCACCCAATTCAATCGGTTGGCTAATGCCGTCGTCGTATCCCTGCTTCTTCTCTTCCCCTCCTCCGCTTCCACTCATTTTACCGCTTTTTTCTTCTTTTGATTTCTTCCTTTTTATTCCTCTGCTGTCTTCTTCCTTTTTTGGAGTTGACTTCCGTTTCTTCGCCGATTCCTCGCCTTTTGCTACCAAAGGCGACTGTTGCTTCTTCGCAGCACACCCAACGTCCTTTTTCTTTCTTTTGTCCTTTTTATTTGTCTGTCCGTTCACTGGGAGTGATGATGATGAATTTGGCAATGTCTCTGAAGACGTGCTCGGGAGAAGGCATGGCTGACTCGTGCCGAGAGAGAGTTGCGGTGAATCCGGGGTAGTTGGGCCTGAAGTGGAAGAAGCATTTAAGACATTTTCACAACGAGTCCACCTTCCGGAAGTGTCCGGCGCCGACGTCTCCTCCGCCCGCTTCGGCCCGTCTCCGGACTCTTTCCGCTCGGCCGCTTTCCCTCCGCTGTCCATTAGCTCTTCCCCCACCAACAATTTCTCAACAGACTTCCGGACAGGAACAATTGCGGGATCGCCTTCAACCTCCAGCTGTGGCATCTCTTCCAGAACGGGCGGTTTGTCCTCATCTTCTTGCGCGAGTTTGGCCAACGTGAATAGGAGGGGAAGCGGGGACTCGCGGTTCCAGTTGAAAAGATGGACAATATCCTGAAAATTGGGGTTGTCTTTCCAAGTATCAAAACTCAATAATTGGCATTTTCAGTTGCATTACAACTGACCTCCAGAGTGTAGTCATCTTCCAGCACGTTTTGCAGTGCTCCGTCCACAAAATATAACCCGTAAGAGTCAGTCATCGCCAATTTCAATTCCAAGAGGCGCTTCAGCTGTTCTATTCTCACCCGGGCGGCACATCGGAAGAATCGGCGGAAAAAAAACAGCTGTTTTTTGGTGTCGGCAACGGCTTTTGATGATGTCGAGGGCGAAACCTCAACGTTCGGTTCCATCAGATTACGATTTGCTGCCAGCACTTCGGCCAACGGAACGTAATCAATTTGGACGGAGATCTTCTCGTCGGGAGAGCAAAGTGCGGTCGAGAGTTGGATTAGCCGCCGGCGTTTGAGAATGTGCCTTTCGGAAAGGGATTTGCGCGAAGGACGCCGTCGGGAACGCGCCACTCTTGCAAGCCGCCGCCAGAAGATGTCGGGGACCAACTTGAAGACCTTAAAGAAAAGAATGTAAAGGTTATTTATTTATTTGGTTGATTAAGTGAATTGACCCGACACTTTTACTTTTCAAATGGCTCACAAGTTCCTGAAGGGCTGGATCGCGGTGAAAGAAAGGCTTTTCCGGTCCTAATTGAACGTCACATTTGGGACAGCAATTCTTCGAAGCACTTTCCGACGAAATGTGCCGAAGAAGACAAAGGCGACAAACTGTTGGAGAGGAGAGAAGGCATGGTATTAGCCAAAAGCAAAGTGACAAAATGAACTGGTTAGTGCCAATTTGTTGTTGGATTAATCGCCAATTGGTAGACACACCGAACCAATTATTGCACAAAACTCACAGAAATGGAGACAACCCGTCAATGTGACCGCATCGGAGAGGAAATCGCCGCAGAGGGGACAGCTGATGTGCTCGGAAAGCCCCAGGAAACTGTTCGTCCTTCTCATTCTCAACTCCATCGCTATTCGGCTCAGTGAAAGTATTCTGATGATGAAGTCGTCGATTATCCATTCAGTTACTTTGGACTCAGTTCGAAAGCACCAAACTAAATCAATAACCTAAAATTAGAAAAGAAAGGTTAAATAAAATAATGTGAATGATAAACGCCCAAAATGTACAAGTACCCAAACCCTTTATCATTTATACCTCCAACGACATTCCCTCAGCGGGGAATTTTGCCATTTGGACCGACGTTTTGTCCTCCGGGGAGGGGGGTGAGGTCACCACCCCCCCCCTTCCCCCCCCTTCCCCCCCCCCCTCGGCCCCTTTCGCTCCGCGCTGATTGATGAGAATTTGCCCAACCGAAAGGGGGGGGAGGACCAATTTCATAGAGACTGTGTGTGAGAGGGAAGGCGCCGCTGGGGGGGGGGGGGGGCTGTGCATATACTGTAGGGTGATGGGCGATACGGTGGGTTAGTTTCACTGTTCCCCGAACACAACTGAAGAAGTGAAGGCAATTAAGGAAGGAAGAGGCGGAGGGGTGAAGACTATCCAATTCGGGTTGGGATGAGACGAGAGATCGTTGACGATAGCACAAAGGAAAGGCGCCGCCAACGAAAGGCAAAAGTTTGATTGGGATGAGAGAGGTCAGTCAGCGGGGGACGGAGATCAACACTAGCAAATGGGCTAACAATAACTATTAGAAAGGAAATGCAGAATTGCGCCAATAATGATGGAAGGGACCGTACATATTTATAAGGGTGCCAAATGCTGCGCCCCTCTGGGCATTTCATTTGTGCCGACCAAACCGGTGATGGGGGGGAAGGCGCTGGTAACACTGCGCTCTCTCATCCGAACACAAATTCATAAAATACATTCCGCTCTCCTTTCCCCCACCTCCACTGCTCCATCAACCTTTGGACATACGCATATCCTCTGCCTCCTCCACCCTTCCAATGCAATTATCGATCGACAACGACTGGTGGGTGGGGGGTGGGGTGGGGGAAGTGGGGGAGGGGGTGAGTGGGTGCTGCCTGGGATAGGGGAGAGCAAAACGGGCGGGCGAAAGAATGGAATGGGAAGGGGGGGGGGGGTGGGGGGTGGGGGGTGGACGATGGATGGCGCTGGGAGGGATGGGGGAAGAGAGGAGATACGATAATTTGTGTGCTGTTGTGTGTGCAATAGTGACTGGACTGCTCTCTTCCGGCGCACACTCTTTCCTCCCTTTCCATTTTCCCTGGGCTTTTGCTCGTAGCACAGAAAGAATGAATGAAGAATGAATGGTGGGGGGGGGGGGGAGGAGTGCACGCACGACTAGCGAGCGGACGCGCCAGAAAATGTCCCCCAAGGGTGGGGAGGCAAACACTCGGAGGGGGGAGGGAGGGGGGAGGGAGAGGGGGGGGGGGGGATACCACCGAAGCGAAGAGCCTTGGCAGAGTCCCGGCGAGTACCTCCGTAAAACTGGCGGGTGATTACCGTAATTGGCTTAGGCTTCTGTTCAGTGACTCCGTTATCACAGACCTTGGACATTTTTGACAGTTTAACAATGCGATGCTTTGAGGATTATGGCCATAGAAGGACGGATGGATACATAATACAACATACTCTCAGTAAAATAAATGTGATTTCCCATAAATATTGCAACAAAAAGTGGGGGGAAATCAGAAGATCAGGCTGCTGACAATGACATTGAGACTTGGGGACGAGGAATGAAGCGAGAAAAGCGGGGGGGGGGGGGGGGCTGATGGATGCTTCAGTCCGGGTTGGTGATGAGGAAGAGGAGGAGGATTGTCGGACTGACTGGGGAGGAGGGGGGAGGCAATGTTTGCTGGACGGGCGAGCAGAAGATTGGATGTGGAGGGCGGAGGAGGGAGGGAATGAGAAGTGGCGGGTGGATGGGCTGATGAGCGATGGGCAGTAAGTACACTGTAGAAGGGCCGGGGAGGGAGCAGAAGGAACACTCTCCCCCCCCCCCCCCCCCCCTCCCGTCCCCCCTCCGTCCCCCCCACCCCCCCCCCCGTCCCCCCCCCCCCCCCCCCCCCCTCCCCCCCTCGTTCCCCCGTCCTCCAACTCTTCCGAGCAGAGGCTGTGAGGTGCGTAAGTGGCGAGTGACGGCAAATTGGCGGACGGAGGCCGATGCGTACGTCATCGTAACCGGGGCTCATTACGGTATTCCCGAGGGTATTTGTTCGCCTTCGGCTCTTTTCCCCTCCCATCGCATCCGTCGCACGCCCCCCCTCGCCCCAATTTTCGCTCGTTCCTTCTCATCAGGTTCTTTCTTCTCTTCACCCCCCCCATCCAAAATTCTCATTGCATTTGTTTATCGCCCCGTCGCCGCCACAATTGGCAAAATTCTTTTCAAAAAGGCAGGAAAGATGTGATGTAATGATGAAAGGGCGTGGTAACATATGTACATATTTATTCGATGACGAGAAAGATTGGGCAGGATTGGCGTTTGTTGAGATTAGGGGGATTATGAAGAAGACTCGGAGGATGGATGAATGGATGTGGACGATGGATGAATGGATGTAGAGGGGAGGGGTCTATCATCTATTACGCATATCCGTCAGAGGTACAGTAATTCGGATCTTGAATTAAAGAATCTTCCTTTCCACATTCATACCGCTTATCTTAACATTGCTGGTCTTGAAACGTTTCCGTTCTTATCCATTCATTCACTTTGTTATTCGTCGTTATGTCAATTCTACCCATTCATCATTTTGTTATTCGTCGTTATGTCAATCTCCCACCCAATTCATTCATCGTCATTCGTCGTTATATCAATTCTATCTATTCATTCTGTCCTTCGTCGTTCTGTCAATCCCCCACCCATTCATTCATCGTCATTCGTCGTTATGTCAATTCTATCTATTCATTCTGTCCTTCGTCGTTCTGTCAATCCCCCACCCATTCATTCATCGTCATTCGTCGTTATGTCAATTCTATCTATTCATTCTGTCCTTCGTCGTTCTGTCAATCCCCCACCCATTAATTCATTATCGTTATGTCAATTTTACCCATTCGTTCTCCCCCCCCCCCCCGCCATTTGTCCATATCCTTTATAAGTTCCAGCCAAACAAAACCGACAAACTCCACTCACTAACAATTTTTTGTGAATAACCCTCTTTCCTTTCTTTATACAGTAATCGACCCAGCAAAGAAGAACGAACCATCATCATAAATAAACGGAACGGGTCATTGTGCCCTCCCCGTTAGCCACAAGCAAAGAAGCAACTTATGACAAATTAAAGCCAAAGCTAAACATAAGCAATTATTGAGAAGTCATTTCCATAACTGAAAAACCCCCGAGTTTTACTTTTCTATAACATTTTTAAAAACGAAAACGGTGTGCAGTTGGGGTGCCGACATTTCATAGACACTTCATATACGCGACATTTCATATACTAAGCAAAAAAACGACATTTCATATACTAACCCAAAAAACGACATTTCATATACGCGACACTTCATATACTGACACTTCATATACGCGACATTTCATATACTAAGCAAAAAAAACGACATTTCATATACGCGACACTTCATACACGTCGAATCTCATATACGAAGCAAAAAAAGATTATTTAATCTTTAATCTTAGAAAAAGCCTGCCTGGTTACAAGTCGGCTTTCCTAATCCTATTAGGCCGGCTAAGTTCAGTTTGAAACAGTACTCGTATTTTTATCAAAACAAAAAAATAGTTCAACATTTTATACATAGAGTTAAAACTGAAAGCATTTGAAGAGGTCCGGAGCGCGTATATGAAGTGTCGTATTTTGGGTTAGTATATGAAATGTCGTATTTTTGGATTAGTATATGAAATGTCGCGTATATGAAATGTTAGCGTGCCGTGCAGTCAGTTTAATCCAAGACTTTGATTTTCAAAACTAATAAGCACAAGTTTGGCAAAATTCAAATACGCTTACTTTTACTACAAAAAATTTGTTCGACTGATTTTTATTTTACCCAGATTGCTTAATCCGTTGAGCATTTTTTCAACTCGCTACACGGGAGTTCAAAACTTGGAATCAGCAGCAGTTGATTTTTAAAATTTTTTAGGGAATTAGTGAAAATTCGCAAAATGCCAATATTTAATTCCCATTAAATTATTCTATTCTTTAATCCGGTCACTTTGGCGCAGACAAATTCTTAACCGTTTAATTTTGAATTTCCGCGAAAAAATTTAGTAAATTTCTGTAAATTTTTATATACCTAAATTACACAATTTGGCTTTTTGCACCCTTTTTTTACCCGTATTGCAATGTTCCATGAGTGTACAAAGATACGGTTAATTTTGGAAATTCTAAAATTTTGGTAAAACTTAGAATACTGACGTAACCGATTCTGCATATAAATGATATACCATTCGATTCGCCTTGATGAGACAAAACGAATGGGTACCTTTAAGCTGTGGAATTACTATGAGCTGAATACAGCTTCTCAAAGTTGGCAAAACCACAGGGGGTAGGTATGCACTGATTATGAATTAGTCAATAGAAAATAAAAATTAAGAATTTAAAACGGTTTTTGAACCGGTTTAATTTTTTAAATTAAGGAAAAAGCGACTGGTAAATATGGATTTGAGCTCCCAGACTCAAAATCACTCAAAACCACTTTTATAGGGTTTCTTAGGTGCTGAAACCGATAGAACAATCAAAAAAATTTGGTCGCAAACCGTTCAAAAACCGGTTTAAAGGCAAAGCGACAAAAAAAGTTTGATTGTTCTATCGGTTTCAGCACCTAAGAAACCCTATAAAAATGGTTTTGAGTGATTTCGAGTCTGGGAGCTTAAATCCATATTTTCCGCGACTTTTAAGTAACAAAAGCTGGATATAATAATGAAAGGACGCTGTCGGCCCGCCAACAGCGAGCATGCGGAGACGGAGCAAGTAGTGGGGCGAGACGGAGGCGGAGGAAGAAGTCTGACGAGCGCCACTGGGGGGCGAGCGCGCGGGGACCCGCGGAGCGGGCGCGCGCGCGAGACCCCCAGCCGGGTCACGCGCGGACTTCTTTCGCAGGGAGCCCGGAATCTCGCCCGACCTATTGGCCGCCGTAGTCGAGTGTGCGGTAGCGTAACGAACCCCAAGCCAAGGTGGCTTAGGCTCAGGGATGCCAATTTGCCTAAAACCTGATTTAAATTCGCAATTTTTATTTTCTATTGACGAATTCATAATCAGTGCACCAAATAACATATTTTCACGTTGTTGGGCATTTGCGCCGCGGACATTTGCGCCGTAAAACAAAATCGACATTTGCGCCGTAAAACGGTCAGATTCGAATTCTGCGCCCTTGTATACCCCTAACAAAAACTTTTTCTCGACTTTTAAAAATTTTTTATTTTTTTCGGTATTTCGTCGTTTTTTGGCTTATTCGGTGTTTCGTGGCTTCGGTGTTTTGTTAGCACGCCAATCATACAAGCAAGATTCCATTCGAGCTCTAAGCTTTTAAAAGCTATTGTTAAGTCAAAGCTAAACAATTACAAAATTCGGGAAAAAGTTTGGCTCTATTGCAGTTTACACGACCATAAAAAAATGACACGACCTTAAAAAAGTTACACGACCTAAAAATGTTTACACGACCATAAAACCAGTTTACACGACCTTAAAATTAGAGTCCGGACCCAAAACCCAAAAATTTTTTGGGTTTTTTGTACAAAAAATTGGACCAAAAAATTTTTGGGTTTTGGGTCCAAGTTTCCGGTCTCTACTTAAAATGTTTACACGACCATAAATAAACTACAATTAAAAATTGGGAATTTCTACTTAATCCGATAGAGAAAAAGTTAGACAGTAAGGTGGAAAATAGCAGCCAAAGGACGACTACGGCGGCCAGTAGGTGGGGCAAGACTCCGGGCTCCGGAAGAAGTCCGCGCGTGACCCGGCTGGGGGTCTCGCGCGCGCGCCCGCTCCGCGGGTCCCCGCGCGCTCGCCACCCAGTGGCGCTCGTCAGACTTCTTCCTCCGTCTCGCCCCACTACTTGCTCCGTCTCCGCATGCTCGCTGTTGGCGGGCCGCCAGCGGCCTTTCATTTTATTTAATCCCGTTTTTTTACTCAAAAATTTGCTTTTTCCTTAATTTTCAAAAATTTAAATACAATTTTTTATTTATGGTCGTGTATTTTTTTTATGGTCGTGTAAACTGCAATAGAGCCAAAAGTTTTTCATAAGAGTACCTTTTTCACATTGTTTTTAAAAAAGAATTTTTACCCAAATGGTTCTTCTCATTTAGAGCTTTCGAATGGCAAAATAGAGAAACAAAAGGTGTTGGAAATGAAGGAAAAAGTGAAGAGACGAGGGAGGGAAAAGAGGCCTAAGAAACGACGACAATTTCATTTCACCCTTCGCCTGCCAGCTTAACCCAATGCCAGCCATCCCCTCCAGTGCAGGGGAAGAAAGGAAGGGAATGGCTGAAGGAAGGAAAGGGAAGAAAGGGAGGAAGGGAAGAAGAGAAGGGAATGGCTGAAGGAAGGAAAGGGAAGAAAGGAAGGGAATGGCTGAAGGAAGGAAAGGGAAGAAAGGAAGGGAATGGCTGAAGGAAGGAAGGGAAAAAAGGAATGAAGGGAAGAAAGGAAGGGAATGGTTGAAGGAAGGAAGGAAAGGAAGGGAATGGCTGAAGGAAGGAAAGGGAAGAAAGGAATGAAGGGAAGAAAGGAAGGGAATGGTTGAAGGAAGGAAAGGGAAGAAAGGAAGGGAATGGCTGAAGGAAGGAAAGGGAAGAAAGGGAGGAAGGGAAGAAGAGAAGGGAATGGCTGAAGGAAGGAAAGGGAAGAAAGGGAGGAAGGGAAGAAGAGAAGGGAATGGCTGAAGGAAGGAAAGGGAAGAAAGGAAGGAAGGGAAGAAGAGAAGGGAATGGCTGAAGGAAGGAAGGGAATGGTTGAAGGAAGGAAGGAAAGGAAGGGAATGGTTGAAGGAATGAAGGGAAGAAAGGAAAGGAATGGCTGAAGGAATGAAGGGAAGAAAGGAAGGGAATGGCTGAAGGAAGGAAGGAAAGAAAGAAAGGGAAGAAAGGAAGATAGTACTCCCATTGGCAGTCGGGGACAGTTTGGCGCGGCCGTTTTGGCCCGTGCCGTTTTGGCGCGGCCGTTTTGTCCTTGCCATTCCCTTGCTTTTTTCCCTTCATTCCTTTCTTCCCTTTCCTTCCTTCAGCCATTCCCTTCCTTTCTTCCCTTTCCTTCCTTCAACCATTCCCTTCCTTTCTTCCCTTCATTCCTTTCTTCCCTTTCCTTCCTTCAGCCATTCCCTTCTCTTCTTCCCTTCCTCCCTTTCTTCCCTTTCCTTCCTTCAGCCATTCCCTTCCTTTCTTCCCTTTCCTTCCTTCAACCATTCCCTTCCTTTCTTCCCTTCATTCCTTTCTTCCCTTTCCTTCCTTCAGCCATTCCCTTCTCTTCTTCCCTTCCTTCCTTTCTTCCCTTTCCTTCCTTCAGCCATTCCCTTCTCTTCTTCCCTTCCTCCCTTTCTTCCCTTTCCTTCCTTCAGCCATTCCCTTCCTTTCTTCCCTTTCCTTCCTTCAACCATTCCCTTCCTTTCTTCCCTTCATTCCTTTCTTCCCTTTCCTTCCTTCAGCCATTCCCTTCTCTTCTTCCCTTCCTTCCTTTCTTCCCTTTCCTTCCTTCAGCCATTCCCTTCCTTTCTTCCCTTCATTCCTTCAGCCATTCCTTCTCTTCTTCCCTTCCTTCCTTCAACCATTCCCTTCCTTTCTTCCCTTCATTCCTTTCTTCCCTTTCATTCCTTCAGCCATTCCCTTCTCTTCTTCCCTTCCTTCCTTTCTTCCCTTTCCTTCCTTCAGCCATTCCCTTCCTTTCTTCCCTTTCCTTCCTTCAACCATTCCCTTCCTTTCTTCCCTTCCTTCCTTTCTTCCCTTTCCTTCCTTCAGCCATTCCCTTCTCTTCTTCCCTTCCTCCCTTTCTTCCCTTTCCTTCCTTCAGCCATTCCCTTCCTTTCCTTCCTTCCTTCAACCATTCCCTTCCTTTCTTCCCTTCATTCCTTTTTTCCCTTCCTTCCTTCAGCCATTCCCTTCCTTTCTTCCCTTTCCTTCCTTCAGCCATTCCCTTCCTTTCTTCCCTTTCCTTCCTTCAACCATTCCCTTCCTTTCTTCCCTTCATTCCTTTCTTCCCTTTCCTTCCTTCAGCCATTCCCTTCTCTTCTTCCCTTCCTTCCTTTCTTCCCTTTCCTTCCTTCAGCCATTCCCTTCCTTTCTTCCCTTCATTCCTTCAGCCATTCCTTCTCTTCTTCCCTTCCTTCCTTCAACCATTCCCTTCCTTTCTTCCCTTCATTCCTTTCTTCCCTTTCATTCCTTCAGCCATTTTCTCTTCTTCCCTTCCTTCCTTTCTTACCTTTCCTTCCTTCAGCCATTCCCTTCCTTTCTTCCCTTTCCTTCCTTCAACCATTCCCTTCCTTTCTTCCCTTCCTTCCTTTCTTCCCTTTCCTTCCTTCAGCCATTCCCTTCTCTTCTTCCCTTCCTCCCTTTCTTCCCTTTCCTTCCTTCAGCCATTCCCTTCCTTTCCTTCCTTCCTTCAACCATTCCCTTCCTTTCTTCCCTTCATTCCTTTTTTCCCTTCCTTCCTTCAGCTATTCCCTTCCTTTCTTCCCTTTCCTTCCTTCAGCCATTCCCTTCCTTTCTTCCCTTCATTCCTTTCTTCCCTTTCCTTCCTTCAGCCATTCCCTTCCTTTCCTTCCTTCCTTCAACCATTCCCTTCCTTTCTTCCCTTCATTCCTTTTTTCCCTTCCTTCCTTCAGCCATTCCCTTCCTTTCTTCCCTTTCCTTCCTTCAGCCATTCCCTTCCTTTCTTCCCTTTCCTTCCTTCAGCCATTCCCTTCCTTTCTTCCCTTCATTCCTTTCTTCCCTTTCCTTCCTTCAACCATTCCCTTCCTTTCTTCCCTTCATTCCTTTCTTCCCTTTCCTTCCTTCAGCCATTCCCTTCTCTTCTTCCCTTCCTCCCTTTCTTCCCTTTCCTTCCTTCAGCCATTCCCTTCCTTTCTTCCCTTTCCTTCCTTCAACCATTCCCTTCCTTTCTTCCCTTCATTCCTTTCTTCCCTTTCCTTCCTTCAGCCATTCCCTTCTCTTCTTCCCTTCCTTCCTTTCTTCCCTTTCCTTCCTTCAGCCATTCCCTTCCTTTCTTCCCTTCATTCCTTCAGCCATTCCTTCCTTCAACCATTCCCTTCCTTTCTTCCCTTCATTCCTTTCTTCCCTTTCATTCCTTCAGCCATTCCCTTCTCTTCTTCCCTTCCTTCCTTTCTTACCTTTCCTTCCTTCAGCCATTCCCTTCCTTTCTTCCCTTTCCTTCCTTCAACCATTCCCTTCCTTTCTTCCCTTCCTTCCTTTCTTCCCTTTCCTTCCTTCAGCCATTCCCTTCTCTTCTTCCCTTCCTCCCTTTCTTCCCTTTCCTTCCTTCAGCCATTCCCTTCCTTTCCTTCCTTCCTTCAACCATTCCCTTCCTTTCTTCCCTTCATTCCTTTTTTCCCTTCCTTCCTTCAGCCATTCCCTTCCTTTCTTCCCTTTCCTTCCTTCAGCCATTCCCTTCCTTTCTTCCCTTCATTCCTTTCTTCCCTTTCCTTCCTTCAGCCATTCCCTTCCTTTCCTTCCTTCCTTCAACCATTCCCTTCCTTTCTTCCCTTCATTCCTTTTTTCCCTTCCTTCCTTCAGCCATTCCCTTCCTTTCTTCCCTTTCCTTCCTTCAGCCATTCCCTTCCTTTCTTCCCTTTCCTTCCTTCAGCCATTCCCTTCCTTTCTTCCCTTCATTCCTTTCTTCCCTTTCCTTCCTTCAACCATTCCCTTCCTTTCTTCCCTTCATTCCTTTCTTCCCTTTCCTTCCTTCAGCCATTCCCTTCTCTTCTTCCCTTCCTCCCTTTCTTCCCTTCATTCCTTTCTTCCCTTTCCTTCCTTCAACCATTCCCTTCCTTTCTTCCCTTTCCTTCCTTCAGCCATTCCCTTCCTTTCTTCCCTTTCCTTCCTTCAACCATTCCCTTCCTTTCTTCCCTTCCTTCCTTTCTTCCCTTTCCTTCCTTCAGCCATTCCCTTCTCTTCTTCCCTTCCTCCCTTTCTTCCCTTTCCTTCCTTCAGCCATTCCCTTCCTTTCCTTCCTTCCTTCAACCATTCCCTTCCTTTCTTCCCTTCATTCCTTTTTTCCCTTCCTTCCTTCAGCCATTCCCTTCCTTTCTTCCCTTTCCTTCCTTCAGCCATTCCCTTCCTTTCTTCCCTTTCCTTCCTTCAACCATTCCCTTCCTTTCTTCCCTTCATTCCTTCAGCCATTCCCTTCCTTTCCTTCCTTCCTTCAACCATTCCCTTCTTTCCTTCAGCCATTCCCTTCCTTTCTTCCCTTCATTCCTTCAGCCATTCCCTTCTCTTCTTCCCTTCCTCCCTTTCTTCCCTTTCCTTCCTTCAGCCATTCCCTTCCTTTCTTCCCTTTCCTTCCTTCAACCATTCCCTTCCTTTCTTCCCTTCATTCCTTTCTTCCCTTTCCTTCCTTCAGCCATTCCCTTCTCTTCTTCCCTTCCTTCCTTTCTTCCCTTTCCTTCCTTCAGCCATTCCCTTCCTTTCTTCCCTTCATTCCTTCAGCCATTCCTTCTCTTCTTCCCTTCCTTCCTTCAACCATTCCCTTCCTTTCTTCCCTTCATTCCTTTCTTCCCTTTCATTCCTTCAGCCATTCCCTTCTCTTCTTCCCTTCCTTCCTTTCTTCCCTTTCCTTCCTTCAGCCATTCCCTTCTCTTCTTCCCTTCCTCCCTTTCTTCCCTTTCCTTCCTTCAGCCATTCCCTTCCTTTCCTTCCTTCCTTCAACCATTCCCTTCCTTTCTTCCCTTCATTCCTTTTTTCCCTTCCTTCCTTCAGCCATTCCCTTCCTTTCCTTCCTTCCTTCAACCATTCCCTTCCTTTCTTCCCTTCATTCCTTTTTTCCCTTCCTTCCTTCAGCCATTCCCTTCCTTTCTTCCCTTTCCTTCCTTCAGCCATTCCCTTCCTTTCTTCCCTTCATTCCTTTCTTCCCTTTCCTTCCTTCAGCCATTCCCTTCCTTTCCTTCCTTCCTTCAACCATTCCCTTCCTTTCTTCCCTTCATTCCTTTTTTCCCTTCCTTCCTTCAGCCATTCCCTTCCTTTCTTCCCTTTCCTTCCTTCAGCCATTCCCTTCCTTTCTTCCCTTTCCTTCCTTCAGCCATTCCCTTCCTTTCTTCCCTTCATTCCTTTCTTCCCTTTCCTTCCTTCAACCATTCCCTTCCTTTCTTCCCTTCATTCCTTTCTTCCCTTTCCTTCCTTCAGCCATTCCCTTCTCTTCTTCCCTTCCTCCCTTTCTTCCCTTTCCTTCCTTCAGCCATTCCCTTCCTTTCTTCCCTTTCCTTCCTTCAACCATTCCCTTCCTTTCTTCCCTTCATTCCTTTCTTCCCTTTCATTCCTTCAGCCATTCCCTTCTCTTCTTCCCTTCCTCCCTTTCTTCCCTTTCCTTCCTTCAGCCATTCCCTTCTCTTCTTCCCTTCCTCCCTTTCTTCCCTTTCCTTCCTTCAGCCATTCCCTTCCTTTCTTCCCTTTCCTTCCTTTAACCATTCCCTTCCTTTCTTCCCTTCATTCCTTTCTTCCCTTTCCTTCCTTCAGCCATTCCCTTTCTTTCCTTCCTTCCTTCAACCATTCCCTTCTTTCCTTCAGCCATTCCCTTCCTTTCTTCCCTTCCTTGCCATTCCCTTCCAATAATTTATTTTTTTTCAAAGTCGATAAAAAAGTGTTTCTAGGGGTATTCAGGTGGTGTAGAATCCGAATCTGACTTCCGTTTCGATCAAATGCGAACCCCGAACCCGAAAGCTCAAAATTTTCCATTGTTCGAATTTGGGTTCGGGGTTCGCATTTGATCGAAACGGAAGTCATATTCGGATTCTACACCACCTGAATACCCCTAAATAAATTTTTTTCAAAACAGGGAGCCCATAAATCACTGCCCTATTTCGTAATGTATTATTTAAAAAAATCCAGAATTAGTGCCCAAATGACTCGGTGCCCTAAAGACTCGGTGCCCAAATGACTCGTGCCCAAATGACTTGTGCCCAAATGACATGGCACCGCTAGTTCGGCGGCGATCGTTTCAGTGCCCACACTTCAGTGCCGGTACACTTCAGTGCCGAACACTTCAGTGCCAGCATTTTTTTTTCTGAAACAATGCAGGGATCGCGTGCAATTAGGCTCAGGCCTAAACCTAAGCTAGCTTAGGCCTAAGCCTAACGAACCCCCCCATGCCAGGGTGGCTTAGGACTAAGCCTAACGAACCCCTAAATCTCTAACTTTTCTCCAGTCATTCTATTCGGCTTTGCAGTTAGATTGTTGTTTAATATTTGATATTTATTACTAGGGCTGGGATTTATATGTGCTAAAAAACCCAAAATATGTATGTTTTTATGTGCTAAAAAATGCCAAAATATGTGCTAAAAATCCCAAAAATGCCAAAATATGTGGTAAAATATGTTTTGGAAAATTTTATAAAAATATCAAAAGTAAAAAATTTTAGGGAAAATGTCGATCTTTGAGGGTGGATTTTTGGTCCAAGATAAAGTCATTTTTTAGGGGTGCATTTTTGAAAATTTTTAGTCGATCCTTAGGGGTGTATTTTTCGTTTTTATTGCATTTTTCGTAAGGAATTTTTTGAAAAATGGCGAAATATGTGCTAAAACTCTGAAAAAGCTTAAAATATGTCAGTAAATATGTGCTAAAAAATACCCCCAAAATATGTTTTAATATGTGCTAAAAAGTCGCTCTAATTCAAAAATTTTTCAAAACAAATACTATTTTTGGGCTTCTCTCATGGTAAGGAATCCACGAAAAAAATATGTTATAACATAAAAATACCAGCCCTATTTATTACTGTTGTATTTTGAGAAAAAGCTTGTTCGGATATTTAAAAGATCAGCTTTAAGTCTTGATGGTGCATGCCAAAACATTAGGAAATAGAATTGATGTGAATAATTATAATTTAAAATAATTTTTTCTTTAATATGTATGATTAGTAGGCGCCAAAATAATTTTTTTGTTTGGGCACTGAAGTGTTTCGACACTAAAGAGTACCGGCACTGAAGTTTGGACACTGAAGTGTGCGGTGTCAGTACGTTTTGCCAACGAACGTTTTGCCAACGGTACTTTTTGCCAACTGTACATTTTGCCAACCCAGCAAAAATGGTACGTTTTGCCAACGCAGCAAAAATATTACTTTTTGCCAACCCAGCAAAAATGTTCATTTCGCCAACTCATCAAAAACTTAAATTTCGATCAATTTCGAACCCCGGAACCGAAATTCGAAGTTTTTTGATTTTAAAATTTTTTTCGGAATCTTGTGGCCTCAAAACATCCAAAAACTTGCTGAAAATCATCAAAAATCTAAAGTTGGCAAAATGAACAGTTGGCAAAACGTACCATTGGCAAAACGTAATATTTTTGCTGCGTTGGCAAAACGTACCATTTTTGCTGGGTTGGCAAAATGTACAGTTGGCAAAACGTAGTGTTACCGAAGTGTGCGGCTCTGAAATGATGTGTACCGCCGCTAGTTCGGGAGTCGTTCAACTGGGCGCTCACAACTGGGCGCTCACGACTGGGCGCTCACGACTGGGCGCCGGGTACAACTGGGCGCTCACGACTGGGCGCCGGGTACAACTGGGCGCTCACAACTGGGCGCCCAGTATAAAAGGGTCATCTGGGCGCCCGTTGAAATTTTTTTTTTGAAATTTCAAAATTTTGAAAATCAATGAGGTATATGGGGTACTTGGTGTTATGTGACAACCAAAATTTTTTTTTAAAGTTGACAGAATTGTGGTTCCGTGGGTTATAGGGGTCGTAGAATTTCGTTTCGAACACCGAATTCTAACAATTTTCGAAATTTCAGAAACGTGCAAAATAATTTAGGCATAAACCCAAAGGTTAAAATCTTCAAAAAACCTAAGCCAGGGTGGCTAGGCCTAAGCCTAACGAACCCCTAAGCCAGGGTGGCTTAGGCCTAAGCATTTAAAATTTTAAAAAAATTATCGTGATCGTATCCTTAAAGATTGACGTCATTTTGATTGTATTTTAGTTTTTTAATGAAGATTTCAGCATAAAATCATCTGGAAAAAATTTTAGAAAAAAAATTAAAAAAAGGAAACATTGGCGCCCAGATGACCCTTTTATAATGGGCGCCCAGTTGTGGGCGCCCAGTTGTGGGGCGCCCAGTTGTGGGGCGCCCAGTTGTGAGCGCCCAGTTGTACCCGGCGCCCAGTCGTGAGCGCCCAGTCGTGAGCGCCCAGTTGACCCCAATCGCCCCATTTGGCAAAGGGAACAGGACGTTTCGGCCCTGCGTTTCGGCCCCGGACGTTTCGGCATGCATAACAGGGTTTCATAGAAAGAAAAATTTTATTAATCGAAATTTTTTTATTTCGGTTTTCGTCATTCAAAAAGAATGAAAAAGCTCGAAATTATTGAAATCGAGAGGTTTCTACGCAATCTTGATGCACGTAAAGAAAAATCATCATAGTTTTCACATATTACGTACCTTTTTACATCTTTAACTTAGGCCTAAGCTTAAGCTTAGGTTGGCTTAGGCCTAGGCCTAATAAGGAAACCCAGCCCTTTTTGAATGATTTCAAGGCCAAAATTGATTTTTGAATAGTCGAAAAAGTGTTCGAATTTGGGCCTGGGCTTGAATTTTTCTTCTTGGGTTTCTAGTAATTACTAATTAGTAATTACCAATGAACCCTTAAATTTCTTGCAAATTTTCAGATTATAATTATTAATTTTGTTATGTTTTAGTTCATCTGAAAAAAGTTTCTGAATAAAAATTGTTCGGTTGAATATGTAAAAAAGAAATTACACGGTGGGGCCGAAACGTCCCGGGGCCGAAACGACCCCCAGTCGGAGAGAAAGGGTGTTAGAGAGGGGTACGCATCAGGGATGGGCGGAAATTTATTTTTAAAAAACGGAAATATTTTTTTTAACGGAAAACGGAAAAAAAGGGCCAAAAACAACGGGAAAGCGGAAAAATTTTTAAATAAAATAAATAATTTTTTTTTTTAAATAATTTATTTTAATAAATATTTTTTGAAATATTAACAGTAATTATTTTTAAAAATTTTGAAGGATTTCTTTTTTTTTAGCGGCCTTCTAATTCTATTTTAAGCTTTTAGGGGGAGGGGGTCGGCGGTGCCGATAGGCGCCGCCGAGAAAATTTTGAATTTTGACTTAATTTGTTAAGAGATTTTCAGCAAAAATTTTAAAAATCGGCACTTTTTTTTGAAGTTTTTTAGGAATGGTAATGGTAAAGGTCCGGCGGCGCCGATAGGCGCCGCCGGGAAAATTTTCTTGAAGATTTCACCAGATTTGTTAAGAAAATGGGTCCAAAATTACGAATGTAGCACAACAAAAGGGCCTCCCCTAGTTTTTTTGATTTCGTCCAACAAAAAATAAATGAAAAGTTTGTGAATTGTCATCTAATATTTGTTTCTAAATTGGAAAAAGTTAAAAAGAATTTTTAAAATTGTTTAACCACCTTAAATGTTCAGCAAAAGTCCGAATAAATTCACTAACATAGTAAAGGATCTGAACCCCCAACCCACCCACACTTATCTGTCCCCAACACTCACCATTACACCACAACCCAACCGAATTCCAATCCTCCAAAAATCCCATTCTTAGGGGTGTATATTTTTTCACTCCAAAAATCCCATTCTTAGGGGTGTATATTTTTTCAGTTTTTTCCGTTAAAAAGGGCATTTTAACGGAAAACGGAAAAAAAGGCCCAAAAACAACGGAAAACGGAATTCCGCCCATCCCTGGTACGCATCGCATCGGTTCAGTGCCGCACGGTTCAGTGCCAGCAACTTTGAAAGGCTATAACTTTTTTAAAACTCAACTAAATCAAACAATCAAGATGTCATTGGAAAGCTCTAAGCTTTTAAAGGCTATTGTTAAGCTAAAGCTAAACAATAAGAAAATTCCTGAAAAAGTTATTTCAATAAATTACGGAAAACCTCGATTTTGGGTGTTTTTCACATTGAACTTTTTAAAAACGAATTGAACCGCTTGGCTTTTTCCCCTAAAGATTCTTCTATTTAGAGCTTTCGAATGACATCTTGTTTGCCTGATTACCGTATATGCTCTTTTAATCCCCCATGGGGGATTAATTTCCAACCTTCTCAGAGAGTGGGGGATTATTAGAGAGTGGGGGATTATTTTTCAAATTGTTTGGCGATATGTTCATTATCACAAAATTTTTCTTTTTCCACACAATTTCCATACTTCAGCGGGGGGGGGGGGGAGCCCAATAATTTTTTTAAGAAAACACCATAGGGGGACACTTTTGTTTTGCAAAATTTGTAGTTTTTTTTCTTAACAAATTCCATCAAAAAACACAAAAATTTTACCTTAAATTGATCTTGGAGAAAATTTTCGCTAAAATTGCCTTATATGTGAAAATCTATAATCGCTTAAAAACACCTTTATAGGTTTTCTTAGGTGCTGAAAACGATAGATCAATCAAAATTTTGGCGCGGAAAAGCATTTAAACCGGTTTTTGAATCTGTTCAAATTTTGAAAAACCATAGGGGGGACCCTTTTGGTCAAATTTTTTGGGAAATATTTTTATTCTAAAAATTGTCTGAAAATATGTTATTTGACGCGATGAATACGAATTCGTCAACAGAAAATCAAAATTGGGAATTTAAAGCGGTTTTTGAACCGGTTTAAATTTTGAAAATTAAGGAAAAAATGACTTTTAAGTGACAAAAAAGCCGGATTAAATAATGAAAGGCCGTGTAACGGCCCGCCAACAGCGAGCATGCGGAGACGGAGCAAGTAGTGGGGCGAGACGGAGGGCGGAGGAAGAAGTCTGACGAGCGCCACTGGGGGGCGAGCGCGCGGGGACCCGCGAAGCGGGCGCGCGCGAGGGGTCACGCGCGGACTTCTTCCGGAGCCCGGAGTCTCGCCCCACCTACTGGCCGCCGTAGTCGAGTGTGCGGTACTTTGGCTGCTATTTTCCACCTTACTGTCTAAATTTTCCCTTATTCGGCTTTGATGTTTACAAAAGTCATTTTTCCTTAAATTTTCAAAATTTTAAACCGGTTCAAAAACGGGTTTAAATTCTCAATTTTGATTTTCTGTTGACGAATTCGTATTCATCGCGTCAAATAACATATTTTCAGACAATTTTTAGAATAAAAATATTTCCCAAAAAATTTGACCAAAAGGGTCCCCCCTATGGTTTTTCAAAATTTGAACAGGTTCAAAAACCGGTTTAAATGCTTTTCCGCGCCAAAATTTTGATTGATCTATCGTTTTCAGCACCTAAGAAAACCTATAAAGGCGTTTTTGAGTGATTATAGATTTTCACATATAAGGCAATTTTTCCAAATTTTCTTCTGGAAAATTTTTTAAAGAAAAATGTAATAGACCTCAAAAATGCACTCCTAAAATCCAACTTTTTTTTCGAAAAAATTCCTTAAGAAAAATGCAATAAACTCCAAAATTGCACCCCTAAAAATCGACTTTTAGCCCCTCCTACCGAAAAAAAAATGCTGGGTAGATCCTTGGAACACACACATAGTTTATCCATTTTTCCCGTTACATCTCTTCAAATTTTACCAAGTGGAAAAAGGTGATAAAATTGGATTCGGACTGTTAATTGAGGTGGGGGATTATTAGAGAGTGGGGGATTAATTTCCAACCTTCTCAGAGAGTGGGGGATTATTAGAGAGTGGGGGATTATTGGAGAGTGGGGGATTAAAAGAGCATATACGGTAGGTTGAGTTTAAAAAGAGTTATAGACTTTCAAAGGTTGCTGGCACTGAACCGATCGCCGCCGGTTAGAGAGTGGGGGCGGGCTCGTCACTTCTTCATGTTTGCGCAAAGATGCGATGCAGCCGCGTTTTGCACCTAAAAATTTCTTTAACAAATCCGGTTCAAATATCATTCGCGTCCAGCTATTTTTTTTAGAGTTTTAGGCTGAATGCCTACTACTCATTTCCGCTTTTATTGTGCTATCTTTCCCTCTCTCTTTCGCTATTTCCCTTCTCTTTCTCTGTCCTGTCTTCTGCTCCATCTCTTCGTTCGGTATGGCGCCTTTCATCAAAAACCTTCTCTTTTTCTCTGCCTGCACTCTTCTTTAATGTGCCCTCTCCCCGACCCTCGGTACAGCGCCCTCTTCGCTTCCATTTACCCATCCATCCCTCTTTCTTCTCATTATTTTGCCTTTGCTCTCCTCCAATCGATTCTTCTATTTTAGTCCCTCAAGCGTCGCTTTTTTTGAAATTCTGAATTTTGCTTCGTCAACATTCTCTTTTTCTAATTGTCATTGTTATTCTGAACTCGATGGATCCTGATCCGATTGACGGAGATCAGGTCTACGCGGCGGAGCGGTTGTTACAGTCACGAACTCGACGGGGACAGCAGGAGTTCCTGGTCAAGTGGAAGGGATGGAACAGCAAGCACAACACTTGGGAGCCGCGGGCCAACATTCTGGACGAGCGACTCATCCAAGAATTCGAGCAGCGCATGGGCAGTCGAGCACCGAAGCGCCGCGCGACAGGCGCGCCGCCGAGCAGCAGCGGTAGAAAAGAAACAGCCGCGCTTGGGATATCAACTGCCGAATTGGAGCCGCCTCAGCAGAAGAGAAGTCGACGGGCCGACCCGTCGCCGAACCGCGCAAAAACGGACAGCGCTTCTGGTAGGAGGGAAAATAATAAGTTCGGTGGCTTTCTTTTGATATACTGCTTGTCGTTTTGTTCAGATATCACTTCGCCCTCAACTTCCATGAGCACCCGTCGCTCGAGTCGCCGCTCATCGGCTACTAAAGAGTCCCGTGAGAGCAGCGTGGTTAAGCCTAAGCCGGCAGAAGCAGCGGCCAATGAGTTAAAGCCGCCTGCAAAGGATTCGCCGGTGATGGCGCTCAAGGCAGTCAAAAAGGTTTGGGATTTTCTAATGTGAAATTATATCAGAAGTCAAAGGAGAAGCTGGAGGAGAAAAAGGCGGAGCCAAGCACTGGAACAGATCCGGAACTGTCGACGGAGAATGAGGAAAAGTTGGCGGAGGACGGAAAGAAAGCCACCTCGTCTCAGGATGCACAGCCGAAAGGGGCCGAACCGGTGGTGCCCCTGGAGATTTATGGTTGGGTCATTTTTTAGAGATAGGGGCAGGATAGGCATTGGCAAAAGCCGGGACATGATGTGTTTTGGTTCTGACTTTGGAAATTGTTATTTTTAAGTTGAGCACACCGTGAAGACAGAGAAAATTGAGTGTGGAAATGTGCAGGAACAGTTATCCTCGACAAAATCAACCAATTCTGGCACTCCCCTCGAGAATGGGCAACACCCGAAGTCTGAGATGACCTCAAACGATGAACTTGTCGGTGAAGACGCCTTCATCATCACAAATGAATCAGACCCGGCCGCAACTCACAAAATTCAAGTGTACACTTTGAGTGACAACGGCCACTCCAGTGAGCAGCAGCAAGAAACGGTGCCGAGCGGGAGCAAATCGATGTCGTCCATGGAAGTAGTGGTGGACGAAGAGGAGGAGATCACGTTGATCAAGGAAAACGACCAACAGCCGAAGCAGAGCGTGGCTGAGACGGTTGGTTCATCGGATGAGGGCAAGGCCAACGCCAACGGGCAAAAGACGGCAGAAACGGTCGTTGCCACGGTCACAATTGACGAGGAAGAATAGTGGATCCACGATGAGGTTACAGGTGATTAGCCTAACGTGGTTAGTGGTATGGGGAAAGTCCGTGTAATGTCCAATGGACCGTCTTAATGATTGAGCTAGTAATTTACAAAATATATCTTACGGGAAATTTGAATCATTCGGGCGTTATTTCTTATGAATTATTTGTCGAAACATTCACGGGTAAGGGGCCGACCGTCTGGCGACCGTTTTTGCCTTGCAAACGAAATTTATTCGCTTTTTAAGACGACGTGGAGTGATCAGCAACCAAAACAGAAAAATCCTTCCGCCGCCACCGAACCTGTCACGGAACCCTACCTGTACAACGGCTCCTATACCATTACCGACGTAACCGCAAATGATACCACGTTGACATTCATCGAAATTTGATCGGATTCTTTTAATCCAAACATTCATGATGGTTCCGACTCCTCATAATTGGATTGTTAATCGTTTGCCCTCAATATATTTTCCTCCGAAAAAATTTCGTTCTATTATTAGACTCTGCTGCCAATATTGTGTGTTTAAATTAATTGAAACGATCATTAGTGTTCAGCCCGACTTGTCAGTGGGCGTATATGTCGGGGTGATAGAATTGTCGAGGGGAATGTTCAATTATAGATAATCAAAAAAACAATTACATCGTTGGTCAGAACACTTCCTTAGAGATCCGAAAAACCCCAAAATAGACTGAAAAGGGGCGTCATTTCGGAAGAAAATCCCTGACAAATGAGGGCTTGTATTAGCATGAATTTTTTCAGATTTTTATTTTTACTTCTAATGGGTGAATTAAAAATTGGGGTTGAACATATGACCACCAAAAAACTGGGTCGGTAACAGTTATGAAAGTTGGTTGGAAGAAGAAATGTTGCAAATGAGGAATGAAAGGTACTATTGGAAAGCCCATAAAAAATACTACAAAAATTGTTAATACACTGCCTCCCTGGAGTCATTCAAATATTTTATAACTATTTTTCTCTTAAAACAACAAGTGGGGATAAACATATGACCATGACTGTATGTTCGAGTTCGGGTCCGTGGTTCGAAATTAACCGAAAAGGATTGTCAGATTTGGATTCTACTCCTCCGAAATTTAATTAAACCATAACAATTCCGATATTTTTTGTATTTCGTCTGTTTATTTCTGCGAGCGTTTTCTTAGACTATTTCATCCTTGGTTCAGAATCTGATGCATAAGTGAAGGTTCCTTTATCAGGGGAAATGCGAGCTCGAAGTCAATCTGGTATATAATGTTCTTTGCGACTATTTAATTGTTAAGGTTTAGGCGTTCGGCTTGATCAGTTGATGGTCGTCGTTCAGAAGACAATTTTATTCTCCCAAGGTGGTATCCTGAAGTCAAAACCTGTTGTAATTATTGTCTTAGATCCCGTCACCGGACTATTCGTCAGCAATCCGGAACGATATCCATGTGAGTTTCCCAATTCATTTTGATACCATTCCAGGCAGGGGGCGTACCAAAAAAATGATAAAAAATTGGTCAAAATACAAAAAAAAGGGTTTTCTGCGGTTTTTCATTAAAAACTTTCCTCCCCCCCCCCCCCTTCGGGTACGTTTCTGATTGCAGGTTTCAGCTCATGCGTGGATCCGTGACAATGTTTACGCGGTTCAAGCCGTGTGGGCGATGCATCGGGCGTATCAAAAAAGGGCGGAATTTGATGAGGATCTGGTAAAAGCGCACGAATTGGGCCTTAACTGTGTGAAGTGCATGCAATCTCTGGTTGGTTTCTCATACTATTGGAAATACCTATTTTTGTTAAGTTGGAATGTATGCTGAGGCAAGCGGACAAAGTTGAATTGTTCAAAAGACATCAACGCAAATCCGATTGCCTTCATGCAAAATATTCGGCAAAAAACAAAGCGACAGTTATCGGAGACAACGACTGGGGTCATCTGCAAATTGACGCAGTTTCAATTTTCCTTTTAATACTTGCACAAATGACCGCGTCGGGTACTCTTTTTTTGTTGTTGCGATTTTGCACAGTTCGGAAATGGACGATTCGGCTGCACGAATCCTATTCAAATAACTTTCGGTGGAATTGAATATTTATTGTTGTCAAAATGTTATGTGTCCATTGACGAACCGTCCATTTTCGTTCAAGACCTATGCCTCCCCCCTCCCACTTCGTGGAATGGTTTTGTAAGATAAAAGTATGGGGGGGGGGAAAAAAAAAAGTTAAAATTATGTTCTTAAAGAATAAGTCCTTGAGTATTTAAAATTCACTTTAGGTTTGCAAATTGTTCGAAACTTTGACGAGGTTTTTTACCGCATTTAAAAAGTAATGGCTATGTATTTGAGTTTGCAGGTTGCTTTTGTCCAGAACCTCGTCTACTACATTGAAACAGGCTATCGAACACCGGTAAGACGAATTGGGAATGAAAACAAAAGTTGGTTCAAAAAGTTTATTTTCACTGAAGGACTTTGGGACTTGGGAGCGTGGCGATAAAACGAACCAGGGCATTCGCGAGTTGAATGCCAGCTCAATTGGCATGGCCAAAGCTGCTTTGCAGGCAATTAACGATGTTGGAGATCTTTTTGGGGACGGCTCCAAAGGCTCTATCATTCACGTCCTTCCCGACGAGATCCAACAATGCTCTGCAGTTCTCTGCAATATGGTCCTTATTCTTTAAATTAATTTGTTTTATGTGAATTTTAGCTTCCACGTGAGAGTTTTTCCAAGGTGGGTTTCCATTTAATCTGATTCGTTCCGCTTTTTTTAAAATTCTATGCTTTGCTTTTTATTCGGTTAAATAAAAAGACTTACTAATTATGTATGTAGTGAACTAATTATGTATGTAGTGATATCAACAGGAAATTATTGTACACTTGTTTATTTAATGATATCATTTTTAATGGCAATTTGGTTTTGTTATCACAATCAACTCCGCTTAAGAAGTGTTTCTAAAATTGAATTTCAGGAAACCGACGCCGCTTTGCTCTCCATTATATCTTTCCCTGCATTTGCGGTGGATGATTCTTCGCTTGCAACTCTGACGCGGGAAACAATTCTTGCGACTTTGGGCGGGCGTTACGGCTGCAAACGATTTCTTCGGGATGGCTATAAAACGGCTCTCGAGGTGTTCGAAAGGAATGCATTTGCACAAAACTTTCAATTCTCAGGACTCTACTCGACTCCATTACATAAACTGTGAATTGCAAAAGTTTGAAAACATTGAATGTGAGTGGCCTTTGTTCCTTTGTAACTTGTACATCGATGCTGTTTATCGGAAGGATGAAACGGATGTAAATGCGTTTTGGAAACAACTTCAGACGGTGGGTGTTTTGTTGGTTTGCCATCGAATTCTCTTTTGGCTTATCGATCTTTGCTTTTTGTTTCTCGCAATTGAGATGCTGGCGACAGGGGTGTGTCTGTAAAGTCGGTTTAGGTATTTGTTAGGCTGTGTGAGAAGGGCCCCTAGACCAAAAAACATTTAAAGGGATGGCGAAGTTAAGTTTGGCAATTAGACAATACCTGCTGGTGGCTGCTCCTCTCCGTTAGCTTGGGGCAATGCTCCCCCTCCGGCACTTTCTCCCATTGTTTTTGGTGGCTCTCCCCCACCATTTCCGGGTTTACTTCCCGTTGGCTGTGCCCCTCCTCCACCCGGGGGCGCTGCCTCTCCCACGCCCCCTCCTCCGCCGTCCACCGGTGGATTAGTGCCCTGAAATTTGAATCCTCCCATTGAGTAACTGGTGAGGGCGTAGGCGGGGGGTGCATAGCCGACGTAGCCGGGAACGTAGCTGTTGAACAGAGGGAACTGTGAAAATATTTTGAGCTGAAACCTTTAAAATCCATTTACATTGGTCGGCCCACCTCCATAGAGGGCTTGTAGAGATGCCAAATGGAAATGTGAGCATAAGAGAATAGTAATAATCATTTTGCTGGCGCGTTCAATCATCTGAACGAATATTAGATGAATGTAAATATCTTTAGATAATGATTCCCGATAGCAGAGAATCTCGACTGAACTTTGTGCAACTTGTCCCCGAGCTTTTTAAAGTGCCTGCTGACAAAGTTGAGATGGAGCGTCTAAAACACGGGTCCCAGAATCGGATTCCGGGCGGGACAATGTGCGTTCTTTTGGAGGGGGGATGGGCTCTGTTCGTCCTTTATAGGCCTTCTCTATTTGCCCCATTCCCTTTCGACAGTCCTTTCCTGTGGGCGCAGTCCCTTTATGTGCTCTGCTGCCTTCTCCATGACCGGTATCTGACTCCCGCTGAATTGGTTTTGCAAATATTCGCATGTGTTTGGGCAAAACAAACATTCTTTTCCAGGACCCTCTTAGCAGGCGATTGCTGGCCACAGAGAAAAGACCGCCTTGTGAAGTGCAAGGTGGGTGCACTTGGGGGGGGGGGAGGCTTAACCGTTCGTTTAATGCTTGAACGCCGGTTAAGTTGTGGTCCTTGCCGAAGACCGGACAGTTAAGGAAGAATTGACCCATAATGACATTGACGTGCAAATGGTAAGTGAACTGGAGTCAAAGTACGCCGTGCTGCCTGCATCAATTTTAGCCAAAATTTTACAAAGGTTTTACATTTGTCAAAATGTAAATTTGTTTTATTCATTAGAGTAGGCCAATCAACTAAATTAAATTTGTCTGGTCGTCCTGCCGACAGAGATGTCCAACTGTTGAGCACATCTCGACTTTACCATGTCGGAAGCAAACTTGTCGCTTTTACACCCCAGGTTTTGAATAGAGGTTTCAGCTATTTTTACTTTATTTGTCAAGTTTATGGACGTGCGTCGATCGCATTTGGTGTATGATATTCGGGTGCTTATGGACGAATGGAGCTCTGAACTTTATTACATTTACAACAGTTGGAGCAGTGTAAGCATTAGCGGCCGCCCCCTCGTCGTATGTTTTCTTTTACACAGCATTAATAATAAAACGGCGGCCTGAAAATGCGACACCAGCGGCTGAAGCGCAAACAAAACATAAAATCTGAGAGACATTTTTAACCCACGCCCTGACTACCACCTCGTTCAATATTACGTGTACAACTTTAACCAAAATCGATCATATATTAAAAGATTAGTTTTAAAATTTATAAAAGCATTTTTTGGTGTCGCATTTACGGGGGGCCTTAAATAAATTTTGGTTATGCAAATTTAATTATTATATATGACACTTCTAAGGTTTTGGTGATTTCTAACAACATGCTGCAGACGGTAAATGCTGTTTTTATAGAATTAACAATTTTTGAGCTAGAACAGTATTATGGACGACGACACGTCGCGTTCTTTCATAACGGACGTCACTCAAAAAAGCCAGAAGTCCACAGTATTGGGAGCTCTTAAGAAAATCAAAAATGGTTATATTGGAGGTGCTCGGTAAGTTGACCAAACAAAATGTTGATAGTAAACAAATTAAGGGTTGTGATGGGCGACATTTCCGACTTTTCCTCCACAACATCCGTTAGCAAGTTGGAATTTCAAGATGGAACAGTTGAAGAGTTTTTTTCAATTGACGTGGGAGCTCTGCCGAGAAGCCTTCCTCGAGAAAAACCTTATGAGTCAGGTGCTAACTTCTGTAAGGTTCGGTAGAGTTGGGTAATTTTCGTAGGTACTCCTCGCGGACCATTGAAACGGTCTGATTCGGTGAGGGGACGTTGGTTCAAGCAGTTCAACACAGTTCAAGCGGCTTCCATGCGGTTTGCATTTGTTATATGGTGCTATGATAGCACCCGGTTTTTAGGCATCGTTCGATCGTTTTGGATAGTAATGACGCGGGTAATGGATTTTCATGGATCCATTTTTGCGTTTTATTGTGTGAATTGTTTTAGATTTGTTAAAGTTGCGTTTAGCCAATGCGGCAGCAAAGAAAATAATGAAGCCTACTGTGGAAGAAGAAGAGGTTGCAAATAAATTTTGTGATTTTTTATGAAATTTTTTGCCACACCAGACTCAGCCTCAAACCCATCTACTTTCTTCTTACCCCGATTCTATTGGGGACAACAACAAGGAAAGGTTGGGTGGATGGACACGCCCTTGTTATGTGATAATACAATGTATTCAGATTACAACACAGCCAATTAGAGGAGATGAAAGTGTCTGACCTTATCACAATGCTGGCCGAAACAACGCTATTGGACGAACAAGCCAGCATTATCCATTTTCTGTGGCTTAAACTAGGCCCAAATTTCGACACTAATTTGGGCAGTTCCACGGGAGTGTCTGTCCGCCTACTCATCGAAGAAGTGTACATTAAAGCATGCGAGTCGCGCGATTGGTCCTGGGCTCGTCTCGCGGCAGGACTGCTCGGAAAACAGTTAGACGAATTGGAAAAAGCGGGTGCATTTTGAGTTAATGTTGGGGAAGAAATTATTTAAGTAAGGCCTTTTAGTTTCTGTAACTTCGAAGACTTTGACCCAATCCTATTAAATTGTTAACAATAGTCCAAATGGCCTAATTGTCTTTTTTGAAGTGACGCATTTGTTGGTTCGACAGAAGCAAATCACTGTTGGAATGCCGTCCAAAAATGAAGAAGCAATAACAAGCCCAAAAAACAAAGAAGAATTGCGTCAAATTTTTAACCGATGTTATAGTGAAGGTATGACAACCTTTTCAAGATGAATTTACAAAATTATTTCAATTCAGATCCGAACTCTTTCATTTTGGCTCAGGTTCTTCTGCTTTCTCTAACAAAGGGATTTTACGATTTTCAGGAGCTGATTGTTTCATTGGGCTCATTGGTTAGAACGGATCCGAAATTGTTTCTTGAAATGTTTCGTCTGCGTATTAGCTTGATCATACAAGTGAGAAATATCCATACAAAATATTTCCGATCATTCCCAAACACTTTGGAGAAAAAAACGTTAGATTTTAAAACATCTAATTTAATTTAGTATGTATTGATTGGTATTTGTTGCGTAATTTAAATTGTCTCAATCTGAATTTTCAGGTGCTCGCAAGTGAACTCGCGAGACTCAGACATGTCAACGCCGAAACTGCCAGCCAACAACTGCTGTCAGTTAGCCCGTTCGAACTGAAGTGCATGCTTCTTTCGTTGTTGAGCGGACGACTGCTTGAAGAATCCGGGGGACCAGGCACTGAAAATGAATTCGGTGTTAAAGGACTGCGGACGGGAATTGGCAGTTTTCGGAAACAAATTGAGGAGAGAAAAGTGTCCATGACAATTCTTCTAAAAAAAGTTATTTTCAAATTTAAGTCAATGCGCGAACGAGCCAAGTCAATGCGTGTCCAGAGAAGCAATGAAAATTTGTCGGAAAAAAAGACCCCCAAATTGGTTCCGTCCGCAAAGTTATCGCTTGCCTCTTTGACTGCTCCGGTGGTGGCAAATGTCGACGACAGTCCATCGGACAGTGAAGATTCATTGGCCGGCGAAGAATTTCAATTTGGCATTTGGCTCAGACACCGACGCATCGACGGAGCGTTAAACAGAGTTCCACCCGATTTTTACGCGGTTTTTTAGCCCTAAACTTGTACAACATATGGTACAATTTTACAGAACCTTTGGGAGACCGTTCGAGTGTTTTCGCACGGTTTATCAATCGATGGGATTGTTCTCAGTTACGGATTGACGCAAGAAATGACCAGAAAAGAGATTAAATTCGCGTTACAAGTAAACACTAATGTTTTTGATGTGGATGAATAAAAAACTTATTTAAGGTTGAGCAAGTCTTGAACCAGGTTGGGAGAAAGTTTTGCATTTCACTGTTTTAAAATATTTTTCGTTATTTATTCGAAGATTGCGGAGCCAGAGTATCGTGAAATGATTGTTGAAGTGCTAACTTTAATGGGCAAATTAAAACTGCTAATAGTTGCTGACCCCCGAATTCCCGATGATCGTTCGTTCGAAATTGAATTTGTGCTGCAACATGCCAACCGCATCTTTGTGGACCACAATGTGAGCATTACCCCCCCCCCCCAATTGCTTCATCCCAATCATAATTGAATTTACAGGTAGAAATGGGCACTATTGTGCTGGAATGTTGCGGTAGCGGAATTTGCTGTGACGGGGCCCGAGGCATTTGCAAGCATTTCTACGATACGGCGCCGGCAGGCGAATTTGGCACTGCGCATTACATAATACGAGCGGCGATGGACATTTTCTCGCCTTCCTAATCACATTTCCTTTATGTTGCTGTCCCCCCGTTAACATTTAAATATTTCGAAAAAGCCAAATAAAGAAGCAAGAAGAACCAAGGAAATGCCTTTTTGTTATAAAACAGATACAAATTGCTTGTTTTGATTCTTACATTCACATTCATTACCTGATGCGGCGTATTTTCCTGGACCCTGTCCGAAGGTTGTCCAGCAGCAACTTCGGTTCGAGAATGAAGTTTCTTCGGTCCGTTTTATGTTTATTAAGTAAATGGATTTCTTTTTTGTGCACAATCAGACAGCAGGAGGCCATTGACATTGACCGGGAATTGCTTCTCAACATACGGTTTCAGTGTGGACCAGCTGATGGAGTTGGCGGGGCTGAGCTGTGCCCAGGCGATTTCTGACATTTTCAAAAAAGGTTTTTGGAACGAACTCCAAAAAAGTCAATTGGGGGGTCAGACAAATTGCATTCCGCGTTTAGGGGAGGTGCTCATTCTGGCGGGGCCTGGGAATAACGGCGGGGATGGATTCGTCTGTGCCAGACATTTGAAGCATTTTGTTTGTTTTTCAATATTTAAATTGGGAACGGGGGGGAGGGGGGGATTTAAAGTGATAGAGAATCAATTGCTTTTGCTTTACTTAAATACTTTATAAGTAATAGAATTGCTCTTTAAGGGATATTCGCCCTCAATTCTTTATCCAAAGCCCTCAAAAAATGAGCTGATGCAACGCTTGACGGTGAGTGCAGTCCGTCGTATGGCTTCATTTTATCGTCAAAAACGCGTTCAGTGTCAAGTGGAAAGTGTTGGAATTCCTTTCTTGACGTCGTTCCCCGATGAGAATTCCGTTGCACATTTTGAGTGCATTATCGACGCACTTTTCGGATTTAGCTTTCGTCCCTCCGATTCGGGAGCCATTCAATGAAATTCTGAAACGAGTGGAACGCGCCCAAAACCGAGTTCCGATTGTTTCAATCGACATTCCATCAGGTATTTGTTGCGGAAGAACGAAATGTGCCATGGAATGTTTCATAAATGACTTTAACCCCCGCAGGTTGGGACGTGGAGAAAGGGCCCCCCGAGGAAAGGCAGCGATTTGCCCATTCTTAGCCCTTTGGCGCTCATTTCGCTGACCGCACCGAAACAATGCGCCCAACACTTCAAAGGACGGCATCATTTTCTGGGCGGTCGTTTTGTGCCACCGGCGTTAGTTTAAACACAATTAATGCATTAATAAAAACAACAATTTTTAGATTGATGAAGAAATTCGGACTTGACCTGCCATCATATGAAGGATCTTCACAATTTTTGAAACTCTAATTGTTAATGGCTTATTGAAATATAAAATTAATTTTGCGATGGTTTGTTTTCAGTTCAATTTCTGCAGCTTCATATTGCAAGAAAACAATAGCGCTGTTTTTTTGTCTTCTTTAGTATTGATTAATGCCGCTGGTGTCGGAAGAGAAGGAGATTTGGAAGAAATGGACGGAGGGGGGGGGGGGGGGGGGAGGGGTAAAAAGGCCAAAAGTCAATGACATGGCCTGCCTCCAATTCTATTCTCACTTACTAATATTAGTGCATCAATCAATACATATTTCCGCCAATATTATATTCATTGGTGCATAATCCATTCATCAATTAAAGCCGCAATTATTCAGTCATCGGTGGCTGCTTTGGCTGCACAGAATCCTCAGAAGTTTGAGAGATTTTGCACCAAAATCTCGCCGTTTGGACCGATATTAGACGCAATAGCCCATCCTTTGAATTTTATTGTCTGGCGCGTCCAACCGATGCTCCTCCTTTTTTTGTTGAATATCGTTTATAAAACATAACAATTTAATTTGCCTAACACTGTCCACTGCAATAAACAAATGTTTGACGCCGATTATGTGTAAATTGTTTAGAAATGGCCGCTGAAATCCAACAACGCCATTATCCTCGCTTCTGCAATTTTGATGATCTTCTTCATCAGCTGAACGTCATAACCAAAGAAACTTTGGAACCATCGGAAGCGGTGCAAATGAGGTGAGTATAGGGGGCGGGGGGGGGGGCGGGGGTTGTCGACGGATGGACGGGGGGCAATCGGCGGAATTTCTGTCCAAATTAATGTTAAGAAAAGCGCAGCTGAAACAGCACCCGCTGAAGGCGCCTTTATTTGCGGTGCTTTGCGAGATCAAAGACAAAACTTGTGAGTGATCTGACGAACTCTGCCCACTTTTTGGGGGGTTTTAGACAATCCAAAGTTGAAGCTGCTTAATGGGCATATTTATTGAAATAGGCCAAAATCAGTGGTTAAAAGGGGGCATTTGAGTAAATTCCAAATCCCTTAATTCGCAGCTCCCTCAATGCGAAGTTTGCCGGAGGAACAAAACGATGACAACAAAGGTTTGTTGGAAGTTGCTTTTCTTCTTTCAATCGATGCTTTCAGACCCTCAACTGATCAGACTTGACAATATGCTCCAGGCAGAAAAAGTTTCCGGTCCGGATCCGGTGGACATTGCTGACACGGCTGGCGACCAGGCGGACTACAAGCAGAAACTGCTTCAAATTCGTCCAAACGTACAATGACGAATTGCGAAAATACGAGGAGGTGCTAATGGGTTGGACCCTCCTCCCCCCCCCCAATGCCAAATGGTATCGCTGAACTGCGCTAATTTGTTTTATGAGTCCAGGCTTGCCAGGAGTTCACTCAGCATGTCATTTCACTGTTACGGGACATGGCTACGGTTCGGCCGATCAATGGCGATGAGGCGAGTTAAAAATTGAGATTTTGTATTAATTTATTCACCAAAGATAATTTCGCAACAAATTTTTTGGCGGCACCTAATGACTTCAATAAATCCCTTGCCCCGTTTTTTGACTGAGCAACTTATGGCCTTTCTTTTACGATTTCTGATCAGAATATTTACAATTTGGCTTTTCATTTATGAATTACTCATTTTCAAAAACTATTTCTAAATTACACTTTTGGACTCAACCGATGGTGACTTGTCCTAAATTAAGATGCACCGAATGGTTGGAATAATCCAAAAGAAATTCTCCACCATCCAAGTGCAACTGAAGCAGAGCACATGCGAAAATGTGATGGTTCTTCGTTCGCGTTTCCTCGATGCGCGGTACTTTCTGAGTTTTTTTGGGACGGGGGGGGGGTTGGATTCTTTATCGCTTTTTCAGAAGGAAGCGGCGAAACTTCAGCAAACAAGCGACGGAAGTGCTGAACGAATACTTTTACTCTCACCTTAGCAACCCGTACCCGAGCGAGGAGGTGAAGGAGGAGTTGGCACGGAAGTGCCAAATCACCGTCTCGCAAGTGTCAAATTGGTTCGGCAACAAGCGCATCCGATACAAGAAGAACATCGCCAAGGCGCAAGAGGAGGCGAGCATGTACGCGCAGAAGAAGGCACAACGTAAGTGTTGGAAAGTACGTCCCGACGGGGAGGGAAGCCAAGTCCACAACGTTTGGTCCGTGGCCATTGGTTTATATGCCGACAACCTTCGATATAAAAATTATTCTTTTGGTGTTTCAGTTCTTCGAATGTTTTGTTAATATGTACAACTTCGATTTTGTCGTTTTAAAACTATTGTACAAATACTCTGATTGTTCCTTACAGAAAATGTTTGAAATCCTTTTAGCTTCTCCCTATGGCGTTTTGTCCGGCACTTCGGCGGGTGCCGTTGCGGCGGCGGCGGCCAGTTCGATGTTGAGTCCATATGCGAATATGCTGCACCACGGCCAGGCCGAACTGCAACATCAAGTGATCGCCAGCGGGTTCGACTTGGCCGCTTCGGGGTACAACACGCAATTGGTCAGTGAACGGGGAAATTGGCGAATTCGTTCGAGGGGAATTGATCGGTCGGCCATTCAGTTCCAAATGGGCTACAACATCCCCCCACAACAGTCGTCGACGTCGTCTCCCCGGCCCTGACAATGCCAAATTGGAAGGAAGAAAGCAATAACCGAAATTCCAACCGAAGAGCTCTTCTTCTTTCATGCCATTTTTAAGAACATTTGCATTTTGGGGATCGCAAATTTTAATCGTCGTAAAGTCATTCTCATTTGTCCGAATATGCTAATTTTGAAATGTGCATCGACGGAACAATTCGATTTGTCCTTCATTTGCTGTGTTTGGATGCACCAACAATTGCTTTTCCTTTTATTTCAAAGATCATTTTGAATTTCGTGCTTTATCAATGGGCGGGAGTTCGAGCGTGCCAGAATCAATTGCCAATAAAGTGAACGAAGAGCAAATAAGGAAGGAAGTCGGTACACATTCATTCATTCATAGGGAACCTCCCGCTAATTATGTAGGTCGGTGAGGCTCCGGTTGTCGTCTACACAAAGTCGGGTTGTGGCTATTGCGATTTGGCCAAGGAACTGTTGGGGCGGGAACAAATTCGCTATCAGGAGCATGATTTGGCGCAGAAAGAGCGCGAAGACCCGGAAGAGGCGAAGGTGAGTGTTTGTCGAATTGCTGTGGAAAACGGAGTTTAGCGTTATGTGAACGGGTTGGTCTACGTGTCCAGGCACAAATTGGTCCCGCAGGTGTTCATCTGCGGCAATTTCATCGGCGGTATTCCGTTGCATTTTGTCGGAGGGATGGACAAAATGAATTTGGCTTTCAGGTTACACCGAATTGGCGAAGCTTCGGGAGACTAATTTGCTCAGGGATGAGATTTTACGGTGTTCCGACGAGTGAATAACGCGCATTTTGTTTTGCATGGAATGAATGATGATTCTCAGTTCGATTTTACGAATAATGTACGAATAATAATTGCCATGTTCTGAGAAGTTCGATGTCTTTAGACGAGATTTGCTTTCTTTCTTTTGTCTTTGCTTTTGTCAGCCTGTCCAATGCTTTCGCTTTTCATTAGCCGACGCGGGCCCAATATCCGTGGGCCATTCGTTTTCCGATGCGTGCCACGAACAGCCTTTTTCCCATGCTGCCGTCTTCCCCTTCGCCGCCGCCGCCGTCCATCGACGACATTCGTTTGTGCATTCCTTCGCCTCTATTTTTGTTGTGCAAGTTTTGGCTTGGTACGTTTTGGTCGTCTAAAGCATTTACCGGGTGAATATGTCGTCGTACCACGGGGGGTCGTAGTTCCACGAATCGGTGGGGGGACGCTGGGCCTTGCGCGCTGCGAGTACGCGGGGCCATTCGTAGGGGTCGATGAGAACTGCAGGAAATTGACAGAACTTTGAGGGAGCGGGCAGAAGAGTTGCATCAAAACGGAAATTGTTCAAGATGGGAGGGCCCATAAAATGAACGAACGCACCTTTCCTCCCAGCGGCGACACTCATCCCCGAGGGCGTTGGCGCCGTTCCCGCCAATAATAAAAGTGTGGCCAAAAATATTTTAAAAATCTTTTTTATAACGTCGTCCATTCTGCTGGGCTTTTTTCTGTGCCTCGTAAGTGCGGAAACTTTCACCTTTTGCGGGCGACGAACAGTTTTTACTCGGGTGGATGGATTGGAGTGAATGGTAACGGTGCCAAATATGTTTTGCTTCTTTTATTAAATTGAATGAAAGTGCCGTGCCGTGCCGTGCCACCAATCCATCCGCCCGTTCAACAGATGCCGTGGAGAGGTAATATGTAATTTGAATATTAATTCAATTTGGGCGCGCGATTCCCCCACTCCTCAAGTGGAATTTGATTGAGTTTATTGTTCAAAACGAATTTGGATAATTTTATCATTTTTCACGCCGTTTGTTGCCCAACTCTAATATAACCAAAATTTATTTTGACGACCCAATTACGCGTTTGGCACAGGTTTATTATGAAGTTTTCCGCGGAGGTTTTCCGATTTGAATCCAAAATTGGCGCATAATCCGGCCCCCGAGGGGCGTTTTGTTGTTCGGACACCATAAATATTAATTCTCTGGGGACTTGTCAATTGGTGGAAATGGTTTTTACGATCACCCAACTAACCGGCGAACTTCGGCTGATAGTTTCGTTGCTTTTCGTCATCTTCTTCTTCAAATTCCGAATCGCCGAAGGGTCTAAATCAGATGAAGCCGGAGCGGGGGAAGGCGAAGACGACGACGGGGGATGGTCAGTGCCGTCCGTCTTCGCTTTTTTGTTAAATTCTTCTCCAACTCTATTTAAGGCGGGTAATTGGAGAGCATGCAATTGCGCTTGAAGGTCCCTGTACAATTGAACGGGTTGGTGGTGACGGGCTAACGGAAAAGGACTTCTTGAGAAGGTGCACCCCCAAAAAGGGCGGCTTCTTGTTAATTTGCAATATTCAAAAAAGTGACCCAGGTATGCCAATTCAAAGCCGGTGATCATTGAAGGAGTTCGAAATGGTTGGTTGAGGAAGCGGTGTCGGAGGGAGGCGATGCTCGCCGAATGGCACGCTGTGCCCGTTGTGCTGACTTCAGCAAATACTTATTCATACAAAAAAGGTGATTTGTTCAGAGACGTAATTCGCAATTCAAAAAAGTAAACTTCAAGTTGAAACAACTTTTGGCGATTACGTCCAGAGACTTCTGAGGGCACAGAATTTGAGCACCCTCGGCAACGGTCAGTCTCTCAAATTAACATCGTTTTATTGAATCTTTCCTTCTGCTGAAGATAGTGCCAAATGCCTCTTTTTAGAGACTTTATATCTTTTCGGCGACATTGACCAAACTTTATGGAAGCCGCTGCTGGACGATTACATCAGACCGCGCTGGACAATTCCCGGCTACGGACAGGCGTTGAGCTTTGGGGTTGCCGCAGTTGGCACTGGGTTGGTCGTGGTATTGTTTGTTGTTGTTGTTGTTGTTGTCTCCGACGGCGGCGAGGGTTGTGCGTCCTGACGCGGTCTCCTCCACGATGTTTTCTGAATCCCTTAAACTAAACACTCACGCCCACGACACCAATACGTATTTCAGTGTTCCGTTCCACTTCCACGGTCCCGGCTTTGGTGAAGTGATTTTTGGGGCGAAACGATGGTTTCTTTACCCGGAGCACCGACGTCCCCGCTGGGACCCGGACAAATCGACCCTCCAATGGTACAGCCAAGTGCTTCCCACGGTGAGCGTCAAAGAGCGCCCGTTGGACTGTTTGCTGAAGCCCGGAGAACTGATCTACTTCCCGGACAAATGGTGGCACGCCACTCTCAACGCAAAAACCTCCGTTTTTATTAGCACATTTTTGAGTCCATTAAATGGTCGAAATGTTCATGAAATGAATGAGCTTTAAGGTTGTGTTGTTGAATTTACTTTTTTTCTCACAAATAATTCTATTCCAATTTTACACTAATTGTTCGTGCAATCTTTTTGCATGATTTGGTTGGCTTTGAAGAATAAATCCCTGATAACATACATACAACATTCATTGTACATGAGGTGATCAAAAAGAAAGTCCGTGATCCGGTCCTTCTGTTGGTTGACCGTCTCGGATAGTCTTAATTCTTCCATGAAGTTCATTCCCTCCCCCGTGATCTTCCTCTTTCGTCCTTTTCGGCGATTCGCTCCTTTCAGACGGTCGCTTCCTCCAAGAGTCCGTTGCCCCCTCTGACCGTCTTGCCCTTGTGCCGTTGTTCATCTTCCGCGCCCTCCTCCAAGAGTCCGTTGCCCCCTCTGACCGTCTTGCCCTTGTGCCGTTGTTCATCTCCCGCGCGTCTCCGTTCCCTCCGTCCCTTCCGTCGTTTCCAATGGCTCCAAAAGCAAACGGCGACGGCCAACAAAGTGACAGCGATCAGAGCGATCAGAAGCAAAGCGAAGAAGCGAATTAGCGGAGAGGAGGCCGAGGGGAAGAGACTGACGAGCGAAGGGCGGAAGGGCGATTTCTCGAGGGAATTCGACTTCACACCGTCTTTTTCAAATATGGGAGTCAACCCGGGATGGCAATCGCGTCCAAAAAAGCGATCGGCGATAAAAACCATTTTCTAATGCAATAGGCGATATGCCCCAAAAAAGCGATAAATATCGCGCGATAGCGATTCCCATCCCTGGAGTGAACCCTCTGAATGGCTCGCTAACAAAAGTTTCCACGGACAAAAGGTCCACCCTAGATTTATTTCACAAATCGTTCGAAATTAATGAAACGGAAAAGCAAAAGAAGTAATCGAAGTCTACAAATTTGCGAAAAAAAAAAATCGATTTTTGAAAAAATTGAATTTTGGAACAAATGTTCGATTCGGCTCCGGGGTTCGAAATCGGTCGAAAAGAAGGTCATCGAATTTAGTACTAGCAATAAAGTGAAGCGATTGCAATTGACGAAGCTAATAGGAATGTATAATTTATCATTTTGGGACATTCTGTCCGATTTTCCGTTATCGGACCTTTTGTCTGGGGACCTTTTTGTCTGTGGGACCTTTTGTACACGTACGCTCTTTTCCCCAGGCATGCTCACGGTTACCAATTTTCTTAACCGTAACCGCCCGTCCTCAAACACTCGTAACTGTTAACCGCCCGTAACCGCCCGTCTTCAAAATCTCATAACCGTTAACCGCCCGTATGAACTTAACAAGTGATTTTTATCAGATTTTGTCAATGAATAAATTTTTAATCTCTTTCTAACACTTTCATGGAGGGGTGGGGGTTCGGCTGTGCCGATAGGCGCCGCCGAGGGAAAAAAAATCGAATATTTAACGACTTATGCTACGAAAAATAGTCAATTTTTAGGTAATTGAACGTCTAAAAATGAACTAATTATTATATAAGTGTTTAGAATTTTCTTTTTTTGCCAGAATTTTTAAAAGTTGTAATAATACTAAAAAAGGAGGGAAATTAAAATATAAATAAAAAAATAAAATGATTACAGCGGAAGGGGCTAGAACATAGAAAAATTAAATCAGTCTAAGAGTCTCACCACTCAGCCACTGGGCAGACAAAGTGGGTTTGGCGAAATGTGAATAAAAGTAAAGAAATTATAAAGGCAAATCGTCTCAATCCTCACAAATCAGCAATCAAAAAAACAACGGATGCGACGGTTAACCGCGGGTTTTAGTGGTCATAACCGTTAACCGACCGTAACCGCGGTGCTTTAAAATCTCATAACCGTTAACCGCCCGTAACCGCGGTGCTTTAAAATCTCATAACCGTTAACCGCCCGTAACCGCGACCTTTTAAAATTCCATAACCGTTAACCGCGGTTACGGGTAACCGTGAGCATGCCTGCTTTTCCCTATTCATTCATTTACTAGTGCTGCACGAGACCTAAAATTTTCCGAGACTCGAGACTCGATACCGAGACCGAGACTTGACCCCGAGACTCGATACCGAGACCCAAAAAATCCGAGACTTTTCTCGAGTCGAGACCCGAGACTTGAGACTTTTTTGAAATTTTTTTTTGCAATTCACTGAAAATGTTTTATTTAAGCTCCAAAAATTTTCAAATAAAAATCGTGTTTAAAATGCATTTTTTTGTTAAAAAATATTCAAAAAATTTTTGTTCCGGTTTCTTCTTTACTTTGGCGTGGGGGCGGGTCGGCGGTGCCGATAGGCGCCGCCGAGAAAATTTTGAATTTTTTGACTCAATTTGTTAAAAGATTTGTAACCAAATTTTAAAAATGTGGTAATTTTTTTTTGAAGCTTTTTAGGAAGAGGAATGGTCCGACGGAGGAAAAAAATGAAAGTTTTAGTGAATTCAAATAGGAAAATTTGCCTAAAATTTGCAAAAAAAAAAAGCATTTTATTTCGT